>CP136058.1:476878572-478078572 GCA_032464435.1 Aegilops umbellulata
TGAAATTTGTGTGAATCACAAGTTTGTGATTAACTTTAATAAAAAAAATAACATAGATGCACCTACTCGTATGTTTTCAAATGAACTCTAAAATACTTGGCATAACATACTCGTCTGTTACAAATTTGGCATGGTATCATCATAATAGTTCCGGGAGAAAGTCTTCACTTTTTCTTCGCTTGTGTCATTTGCTTATTGCGCCGTAACCATGGATAATCTTCATCGTTTATCATGATGCTTGGGTCAGCCTTGACATTGAAGGGAGGAATTTTATGAAACCTTTCATAATCTTCAGACATGTCTGTCTTTCCCTCCACTCCCAGGATGTCCCTTTTTCCTGAAAGAACTATGTGGCGCTTTGGCTCATCGTATGATGTATTCGTTTCCTTATCTTTTCTTTTTCTCGATCTGGTAGACATGTCCTTCACATAGATAACCTGTGCCACATCATTGGCTAGGACGAACGGTTCATCAGTGTACCAAGATTTTTCAGATCGACTGTTGTCATTCCGTACTGTGGGTCTACATGTACCCCGCCTCCTGACAGATTGACCCATTTGCACTTAAACAAAGGGACCTTAAAATCTTGTCCGTAGTCAAGTTCCCATATGTCCACTATGTAACCATAATATGTGTCCTTTCCCTTATCGGTTGTTGCATCAAAGCGTACACCGCTGTTTTGGTTGGTGCTCTTCTGATCTTGGTCAATCGTGTAAAATGTATTCCCATTTATCTCGTATCATTTCCAAATCAATACAGTCAAAGATGGTCCCCTGGACAACAAGTACAACTCATCACAAACAGTGTTGTCACCTCTGATACGTGCTTCCAACCAACTGCTGAAAGTCCTGATGTGTTCACATGTAATCCAGTCGTCGCACTGCTCCGGGTGTTTGAAGCGCAGACTGTTCTTGTGTTCATCGACATACGGGGTCACCAAGGTAGAGTTCTGTAGAACTGTGTAGTGTGCGCAGACTGTTCTTCCCTCATACCGCGATTTAGGGAGACCTATCTTCTTAAGGCCAGGAATGAAGTCAACACAAAACCCGATGACATCCTCTGTTTGATGGCCCATGGAGATGCTTCCTTCTAGCCTTGCGCGATTACGGACATATTTCTTTAGGACTCCCATGAACCTCTCAAAGGGGAACATATTGTGTAAAAATACGGGGCCCAGAATGACAATCTCGTCGACTAGATGAACTAGGACATACGTCATGATATTGAAGAAGGATGGTGGGAACACCAGCTCGAAACTGACAAGACATTGCGCCACATCACTCCTTAGCCTTGGTATGATTTCTGGATCGATCGCCTTCTGAGAGATTGCATTGAGGAATGCACATGGCTTCACGATGGCTAATCGGATGTTTTCCGGTAGAAGCCCCCTCAATGCAACCGGAAGCAGTTGCGTCATAATCACGTGGCAGTCATGAGACTTTAGGTTCTGGAACTTTTTCTCTGAGATATTTATTATTCCCTTTATATTCGACGAGAAGCCAGTCGGGACCTTCATACTGAGAAGGCATTCAAAAAAGATTTCTTTCTCTTCTTTGGTAAGAGCGTAGCTGGCAGGACCTTCATACTGCTTCGGAGGCATGACGTCTTTTTCGTGCAAACGTTGCAGGTCCTCCCGTGCCTCGGGTGTATCTTTTATCTTTCCATACACGCCCAAGAAGCCTAGCAGGTTCACGCAAAGGTTCTTCGTCACGTGCATCACGTCGATTGAAGAGCGGACCTCTAGGTCTTTCCAGTAGGGTAGGTCCCAAAATATAGATTTCTTCTTCCACATGGGTGCGTGTCCCTCAGCGTCATTCGGAACAGCTAGTGCGCCGGGACCCTTTCCAAAGATTACGTGTAAATCATTGACCATAGCAAGTACGTGATCACCGATACGCATGGCGGGCTTCCTCCGGTGATCTGCCTTGCCTTTAAAATGCTTGCCTTTCTTTCGACATTGATGGTTGGTCGGAAGAAATCGACGATGGCCCAGGTACACATTTTTCCTGCATTTGTCCAGGTATATACTTTCAGTGTCATCTAAACAGTGTGTGCATGCGTGGTATCCTTTGTTTGTCTGTCCTGAAAGGTTACTGAGAGCGGGCCAATCGTTGATGGTCACGGACAGCAACGCCTTTAGGTTAAATTTCACTTTATTGTGCTCATCCCACGTACGTACACCATTTCCATTCCACAGTTGTAAAATTTCTTCAACTAATGGCCTTAGGTACACATCAATGTCGTTGCCGGGTTGCTTAGGGCCTTGGATGAGAACTGGCATCATAATGAACTTCCGCTTCATGCACATCCAAGGAGGAAGGTTATACATACATAGAGTGACCGGCCAGGTGCTGTGATTGCTGCTCTGCTCCCCGAAAGGATTAATGCCATCCGTGCTTAAAGAAAACCATACGTTCCTTGGGTCCTTTGCAAACTCATTCCAGTACTTTCTCACGATTTTTCTCCACTGCGACCCGTCAGCGGGTGCTCTCAACTTCCCGTCTTTCTTAGGGTCCTCACTGTGCCATCGCATCGACTTGGCATGCTCTCCGTTTCTGAACAAACGTTTCTACCGTGGTATTATAGGAGCATACCACATCACCTTCGCAGGAACCCTCTTCCTGCGGGGTTCGCCGTGAACATCACTAGGGTCATCTCGTCTGATCTTATACCACAATGCACCGCATACCGGGCATGTGTTCAGATCCTTGTATGCACCGCGGTATAGGATGTAGTCATTAGGGCATGCATGTATCTTCTCCACCTCCAATCCTAGAGGGCATACGACCTTCTTTGCTGCGTATGTACTATCGGGCAATTCGTTATCCTTTGGAAGCTTCTTCTTCAACATTTTCAGTAGTTTCTCAAATCCTTTGCCAGGCACAGCATTCTCTGCCTTCCACTGCAGCAATCCCAGTACGGTACCGAGCTTTGTGTTGCCATCTTCGCAATTGGGGTACAACCCTTTTTTGTGATCCTCTAACATGCGATCGAACTTCAGCTTCTCCTTTTGACTTTCGCATTGCGTCCTTGCATCGACAATTACCCGACGGAGATCATCATCATCGGGCACATCGTCTGGTTCCTCTTCATCTTCAGCAGCTTCACCCGTTGTAGCATCATTGGGCACATCGTCTGATTCCTCTTGATCTTCACCAGCTCCCCCCGTTGCAGCATCACGGTATTCAGGGGGCACATAGTTGTCATCGTACTCTTCTTCTTCACCGTCTTTCATCATAACCCCTATTTCTCCGTGCCTCGTCCAAACATTATAGTGTGGCATGAAACCATTGTAAAGCAGGTGGGTGTGAAGGATTTTCCGGTCAGAGTAAGACTTTGTATTCCCACAATCAGGGCATGGACAACACATAAAACCATTATGCTTGTTTCCCTCAGCCGCATCGAGAAACTCATGCACGCCCTTAATGTACTCGGAGGTGTGTCTGTCACCGTACATCCATTGCCGGTTCATCTGCGTGCATTATATATAATTAAGTGTCCAAATTAATAGAAGTTCATCATCACATTAAAACCAAAGTACATACATAGTTCTCATCTAACAACATATAGCTCTCCAGATCATCTAATTAATTAAACCATACATTAATTAAAACAAAGGCGATCATAATCGCAACCAAGGTAACAATTGATCCAACGGCATAATGATACCAAGCCTCGGTATGAATGGCATATTTTCTAATCTTTCTAATCTTAAAGCGCATTGCATCCATCTTGATCTTGTGATCATCGACGACATCCGCAACATGCAACTCCAATATCATCTTCTCCTCCTCAATTTTTTTATTTTTTCCTTCAAAAAATTGTTTTCTTCTTCAACTAAATTTAAACTCTCGACAATAGGGTCGGTTGGAATTTCCGGTTCACATACATCCTAGATAAATAAAATCTATGTCACGTTGGTCCGCATAATTATCATAAACAATAAATGAACCAATAGTTATAAAGATTAAAACATATACCACATCCGAATCATAGACAGGACGAGGACCGACGGGGGCGGATACCAAAACCATCGCACTATATAAGATGCAATAATAAAAGTAAGAAATTGATACAAGTATCTGTCTAAACATACAAGTAAGAATATTTTTCCTTTCAGAAAGAAGATAAGAGTAAGAGGCTCACCACGGTGGTGTCGGTGATGAGATCGGCGCGGGTGATCGACGGCGGTGAAGACAGGGGTGGGGCGTGACGGACCGCTAAATCTAGACAAATCTCGAGGAAAATGGAGCTTTGAGGTCAAGCTTCGAGAGGAGAAAGCTTAACTAGTGTGGATCGGGCATTTCATCGAACATCTCATGTGCATCGGAGGTGAGCTAGAGCACCACAACCCGTCCCCTCGCCGGCCAGGGAAAAACAGAGCACTGGAGTGCTCTGCTCGCGGGCGAGGTTATATATAGGCACCTCATTGGTCCCGGTTCGTGGCATGAACCGGGACTAAAGGGGAGCCTTTGGTCCCGGTTCAGGCCACCAACCGGGACCAATGGTGGTGGGCCAGGATCCAGGCCCATTGGTCCCGGTTCGTCCCACCAACCGGGACCAAAGGGTCCATACGAACCGGGACCAATGGCCCACGTGGCCCGGCCGGCCCCCTGGGCTCACGAACCGGTTCCAATGCCCCCATTGGTCCCGGTTCTAGATTGAACCGGGACTAATGGGCTGACCCGGCCTGGACCGTTGCCCCCTTTTCTACTAGTGTGCGTTTAGATGAACTATGCACGCTGCTTGAAGATCAATACAATTCTGTTGTCGTGAGAGGAAATGTGTCTTAGCAATTCATCAACATGTGGGTTCAGGCAGAAGGAGAGAGAGAAGAAACCATGAAATGCAGCGCGCGACTAGATTTTATTAGTACTAGCTGATTCACAAAGCAAGAGACTAATAGTTCCCCACGTTTTCACTTGCTAGCTAGTTAGGCGGTCTCAGGTTGGCCGTCCTTTATAGGTTGAAGGGCCATGCCACTCGTCACCAACATATATATATGGGGGCACCCATGCATTGCATAGTCATATAAACCGGCCACAATGGAGCAGCAGTGTCAATGCATCATCGAGAGTCCGCGACCTACTCGCTCACTCGCCAATAGCATGTAGACACGCTTGTTTTTTCTTCTTCTAGAAATAGATCGATCATTGATGCACAACTCAGAAGCACTTTCTGAGTTTGAAAGGAGAGCCACACTACTAGGAAAAGGCTAATTAACGGCGCACCTGTTTTGGTCATTAATGGCGCACTACAGGTGCGCCACTATTACCACGTCACTGGTAATAAATACTTTATTTGGCTCTGTGTGATCTTTGTTTGCTTTTTTTATTACTTTTGGAGACCTTTGAAACCATGTTGGCACTACTTTATTTGGTTAATAAGATGGCCGTACGCATCTTTCTGATGCAGAGGCCGGGGAATCCCCCCTTTTCGAAGAAAAAAAAGAAAAAAAACTGGTAATAAATACTAATGGCGCACCTCTGGTGCGCCATTAGTATTGCAGGTAACAGTGGCACACCCTGTAGTGCGCCATTACTATTGCTACAGGTGCGCCACTGATAACTTTTTTTTAAAAAAATTGATTTTTTTCTGAATTTTGAATGCGGGAAAATAGTAGTGGTGCACCGTCTAACCCCCACCGTGCGCCACTGCTATTTTTGAATTTTGAGTTTGGATCTGGATCGCAATTTTTTTGCCCTTTTTTTGCTCATTTTTTTGCACGATATTTTTTCAAAATTTGTTCTCATTTTTGGATCTTGTACGTTCTTTTGCCGGAGAGGAGTTCGCCGGAGAGGAGGGCTGAGGTCACGGAGAGGAGGAGGAGGAGGTTACCGTAGAGGAGCTCGCCTACATCGCCGGAGAGGAGGAGGAGGTCGCCGGAGAGGAGTTCATCGAAGAGGAGGGAGGAGAAACCGTGAGGGAAGGGAAGGAGAGGAGGGAGGAGGAGCTCATCGGAGAGGAGGCAGGAGGAGATCACCGGAGAGGAGGGAGGAGGAGCTCATCAGAGAGGAGGGAGGAGGAGATCACCGGAGAGGAGGGAGGAGGAGCTCACCGAAAAGGAGGGAGAAGAAACCGTGAGGGGAGGGGAGGAGAGGAGGGAGGAGGAGGTCGCCGGAGAGGAGGAGGAGGAGGTCGCCGGAGAGGAGGAGGGGAGATGGAGTGGAGGAGAGGTGGAGTGGAGGAGAACAATGAAGAGGTAAGGAGGAGAGGATCCGCCCAACCATATATACGGCAAAGTAATGGCTCATTACTAACTTTTTTTTAATTTTTTGATTTATTTTGAATTTTGAAGGCGGGAAGATAGTAATGGCGCACCTTGGGCAGGTGCACCATTACTAACTTTTTTTTTATTTTTTTGATATAGTTTGAATTTTGAAGGCGGGAAGATAGTAATGGCGCACCATGGGCAGGTGCGCCATTACTGAGTTTGAATTTTTTTGTCTCTCCAGATCTTAAAAGCCCCGTAACTTTTTTCTGTTAGGTTTTTGGGATTCTGAAAATCTTGAACGGGGTTCCCCCGATTCAATGCGGATGTAACTTTTCGAGTAGATGATTTTTCATATAAAAACTTTTTCATCGAAGTTCGTATGCAAAAGTTATGCCCATTTTATAAATTCTAGAGAGATTTTGCAAAAAAGTCGAAAATTCATGTTTGTAAATTTTGCTAACAACTAGACCACATATCACATGGGAATCTTATTTTCCTTTATTTTTTTGACATTTCTATCTTTTTTATTTTTATTTTTATTTTTTAAAAACTGAAAAGGCGGTCCACGGAGGGGGGTGCATTTGGTGAATTTTTTGTAAGGCTCAGATAGTAATGGCGCACCATGGACAATGCGCCATTACTAGTTTTGAAAAAAAAAAAGTAAAAAAAATTGTTAGTAGTGGCACACAGAGTTTGTGATGCGCCATTACTAGTTAAAACTAGTAATGGCGCACTGTGCCTTGGTGCGCCATTAATAGTTTTGAAAAAATAAAAAAAATGTTAGTAATGGCACACCGTGTGTGTGGTGCGCCATTAGTAATGAGGACACTAATGGCGCACCTATATATGATGTGCCACTGCTATATAGAAGTGGCGCACCACATACATGGTGTGCCATTAATGTTCATATTAGCTATAGCCCTTTTCCTAATAGTGCCAGGCATACGGCTTTTTATTCTTCTAGTAAAATCGATGTGTGATGGGATTGGGAAGCAACAGGGAAGGAGGACTGACTGAGTATAATCTCGTGCCTTGAGTTTGAGTTAACTTGCACAATTTTTATTTTTATTTTTGCTACCATTGGCACAACTTGGGGAAACTTTATCAACTCAAATGCAAACCTATAAGGTTATCACATAGGAATTTTACTATTAGTCATATAGGGTGCAGCAGGGAGAATTTTGTTGACCACACGGTGCCCATATGTGGGATGCGATTAGGAGGATGAGACCGTGAGAGTGAATGTCTTGGAGAACCAGTGAAAATGTCTTCGTCTCCTAGACGAACTCCTCATGTCTTGGATGAATGCCTCCATGCGACATTAGATGCCAGACTGTAGATGGTGATGAGTAATAATAACTCTTAACACAGACTAGCCCGACCAAGTCTACTACAGCCTATAGCTTATCCATTTTCTGGTGCATATGTGCATTGCCCCACCCGGCCTGCACATTTTGTTTATTTGGCGGCACTTTTTTTTCATTCACTAGCAAGTTAAGGCGGCTGTCTGCCTTTTAAAGGGCGAAAGGGTCACCACCAACCAGGAGCACATTGTATGCACTTAGGGCCCGTTCGGAGATTCCCTGCTCCAGGCGGCCGCTCCGGAAGTGGGCGGAGTTTCAGCTAAAAAGCATGGAGTGCGCATGCAGGTACTCCATAGATTCTTAGATTTCTGGGAAAGGGTGGATTCCCGAACAGCTCCTTACTTGAGCCAATCGAGCGCTATAGTTACATCACTACAAGAAATATGTCAACTTATGACCTTCTGTCAGTGACCCTCGAAGAATTGGTCATAAATTTATGACCATTTCAGACCAATTGGTCAAAAGCTGTTCGGGGGGCTCCAAACCCTAAACCATTGCGACCATTTTGGTCAGAAAGGTCGTAATTTCCTCACACGAAAAGGTCATAAAGCAAACATCGCTAGTCCGCTGCCTTATTTCTAGTTGTTAACGACCAATATAGATGGTCACAGCCTTGTAAATAGTGGTGGGTTGCTATGACTAGGCGCCACCTCATCAGTTTTGCCTATGTGGCATGTCCATGTGGCAGTTTTTGCCCTAGGTTGTGAAACAACCTATATTTCTGTCATTCCCAAAATTCCCAAAAAAATCTCATAAATTCCTTGGGTCATATCTTTGTCAAATATGTAAAAACCTTCCTTGCCTAGTTCAAAAATAATTCAAAAATATTCATTTTCCTATTCTGTTCAGAGTAACAGTTTGTGAAGGAAGTACCACTTTGGCATGTCCAAATAGTACCCATTTTCTACAGTGCTTTCCTATGCCCAAATAACCATCCTCCACCAAATGCCAGCTCAATCCATTCATTATTTTGAGCCGAGCTTCAACATTCGTATTTATGTCCAGTGTGGTGGTTTGCAAAGCAAGTACCAGCTAGGCTCCTCCTTTTGAGCTGAAAATTTGTGAAGACGGTCTTCTTAGTAACTGATCATCCTCAGCCAAAACTCACGCCCATTAGCCATGTACATTTCCTGTACCGCTAATCAAACACTTGGCTGCTAATTCATGTTTGAGCACCGATCGGTCTCCTCGTGAGAATCTTATGTTGTAATTTTCTTCCTAGCACCTACATGGGGAGTGCCCAACCCACTAGACATGTCTAGGCCACCCAGAACACACGGCAACGCCACGGTCACGCGGTGACCACGCGGCGGGCATGCGAGCTTACGCGCTCTAGAGTTGGGGCCCTCGGCCACCGCCCAAACCTCGACGTATCGCCACCAAACCATGTATTTTATGATTAAATAGGTACTTATGTAACTAGAAATGATTTTTGGAAAAAATAAATATCAAACTATGAGGCAGCTGCAGTTCGAATTTGACCCGCTTCCAACTGAATCGGCGGGAATTTGTCTTTTTCACGAGAGGTGGATCAGAATTTTTTGCACCCAATCATTTTGTCAATTGTGCATTAAATATGTCCTAGTATTTTATAAAATTGATTTGGTCCAATTTTGCAACAATTATTTGGTAGTTCCTTCACAAAAAAGCCTCCTTTCGGGCACTCGAAAAATGGAAAATGGTTTTTTCGTCCAACGAAAATGAAAACTTCCTTAGGCAACATTGTTTGCCATTCCAATATGCACTCTTGTGCACAATATGAGATCATTTGAACAAACTACGCCATGAATGTGGCCATAAGATTGATCATTTGGCTTGAAAGCCATTGATCTCCACACATGATAGCTCGTTTCTGAGAACACTTTTTTAAAATAATTGCCGTATTACAAGTTTGTTATTTTTCCTAGGAACTTGGCCACATATGATGACACAATGCGAAGGTTTCCCAATTTTTTGATTTTTTTTGAGTTTTTTATGCCCGTTCCAAAATGCGGTCAAAACGGCGGGAATGACCGTTCCTAGCTAGTGGTCGAATCTTGGAATTTTTTTGGTGTTTCTCTGATTAAATAGACACTTATGTACCTAGAAATGATTTTTGGAAAAAATAAATAGCAAACTATGAGGCAGCTGCAGTTCAAATTTGACCCGCTTCCAGCTGAATCTGCGGAATTTGTCTTTTTCACGAGAGGTGGATCGAAAAAATTTACACCCAACCATTTTGTCAATTGTGCATTAAATATGTACTAGTATTTTATAAAATTGATTTGGTACAATTTTACAACAATTATTTGGTAGTTCCTTCACAAAAAAACCTCCTTTCGGGCACTCGAAAAATGGAAAATGGTTTTTTCGTCCAACGAAAATGAAAACTTCCTTAGGCAACATTTGTCTTTTTCACGAGAGGTGGCGGAGTGTGACGAAGGTGACCGCCTCAGAGTCCTCATGCTATGTGGAGGTGCTGGCACGTGCGTAACGAGATCCAACATGACGAAGGTGACCGCCTCGTGTGCTCTTGAGTAATACAATCCTTTTACCCCTGCAAAAAAAACTATTTGGTCAATTTTATATAAAATGTGGTCTACTATTTTAGAAAAAAATGGAGTGGTGCTATTTTGGAACAAACATTTGGTAGGTTCTTCACAAAAAAATCATTTATGCACTCGGAATATTGAAAAAGATTTTTTTGTGCAATAAAAATTAAAGCTCTATTTGGCAACATTGTTTGCCATTTCAAGATGCACACTAATGCAAATACGAGATCATTTTGACAAGCTATTCCATTGTTATGTTTAAAAAAAATCAGAATTGAGTCCAATTTTTTTAGATTCAAAAGCGAGACAACCGGCCAATGAGACGCAAGGAACCACCTTCACGCGGATCATCAAATTGGACGCAATATGAGCCGTCTATCGTGCATCCATCCAACGGTGGAGCCTCTCCCGAATAACAAAAACCCTAACCCACCCACACACCCTCCTCGATCCCCGCCGCCGCCACCCACCCACCCACCCACTCCCGAGTCCCGACCCACCCTCTCGGCCTCTCCCCCTCCCCTCGATCACCTAGATCCGATCGAGGCATGCCCCGCCGCCACCCCCACCCACCCGCCGCCGATCCACCCTCGCGCTCGGTAGCGCCGCCCTCCTCCTTCTCTATACAGTCCATGGCCGGCACCACAGCCTCGTCTCCATGGCTGCTCTGCAGCGCCTCCGACGACCGCGCCCGGAGCGCGACGGCGGCTCCGTTCCGAGCACTTGACGCCACGCTCCGCCGCTGCTCCTTCACCGTCCGACGCTCCTCCGGGCTCTGCATCTCGCCGACTTCCCCCTTCGTCACGGCCTCTCGTCCACGCTAGAGACAGCCACATCCTCGATGGTTGCTGCTGGACTCTACCCCTCCAAGTTGCCCGGACGCCTCCCCAACTCTCCCTCGTCCCCGACAAGGCCGCGATGGCGGACCAGCACGGGTAGGTGCCCCTCGTCCCCGCTTGTTTTTCCCCTTCGATCTGATCGATCCGCACGGGTAGGATGTAGCTGACCCCCTCTCTCACCTCGCCTTGTGGATGCAGATCCGCCGGTCCTTCGTGCCTTCCTGTTACCGAGTTTCCTCCGTGCGCTGTGCAGATGGCGGCCGTCGCCGGGCACGACGACTCCACCCGCCAGGTTGTCGCCGGGCACGCTCCGACAACCTCTTCCGCTTCAAGACGGACCGCTCCTCCGCACCCTTCTCCCCCTTCGCCGAGAAGCTGGACTGCGCCGGCGGCGCCGGCTCCCCCACCCCCAAGAAGGCGCCCCGCAAGGTCCCCAAGACGCCCCACAAGGTTCGATCCGCCCGCCCGCCCATTCCCGCAAACACCTCACGCGCACCGAATTCTCCGATCTCCGATCTACTACTAACTGGTGTGTGGTCGTCGTCGGCGTGCAGGTGCTGGACGCGCCGTCCCTGCAGGACGACTTCTACCTGAACCTCGTCGACTGGTCCTCGCAGAACATGCTCGCCGTCGGCCTCGGCACCTGCGTCTACCTCTGGTCCGCATCCAGCTGCAAGGTGCATTTCTTTCTTTCTTTCTTGCATCTTCTTGTTGCATCCATGGATCACGCTCAGGTCAGATTGCTAATGGCACCGTTGTCCAGGTTACCAAGCTGTGCGATCTGGGGCCGAGGGACAGCGTCTGCGCCATGCACTGGACGCGCGAGGGCTCCTACCTCGCCGTCGACACCAACCTTTTAAATACTATACATTTCAGTAGTGCTATATGAGTGTTGTGGATGATTCCTTTCCATGTCATATTGGTCTGACTTCCCGTTGGATAACCAACTCGGTCTCCTGCCGTGCTCACTGCTGCTATTTAGATTGAGAGAGAGGGGTGCTGATTAGTGTAGTTTGTGATTGAGAGAATGCTTGCTGCTGCTATTTGTGCTTACTGATTGATTATACAGTGATTGACATGCTGCTATTTCTACTTGTTGATGTTATTGTTGCCATCCGATGCATATTGTTGTCCGTAGCTGCATTGCTGCCGAAACATGATGCTGCGATTGCCAAGTTTTTTTGTCTTAATGCCCATCTGTTGTTATTTGCTTGGGGTGTTTTTCATTAAAATACAAACAGTGGCTGTTCTGAAATTCAAGCTATTGAAGAATGATGATAAAATACTATTTTAAACAGTGGGCTGTGACTTAGTGTAATTGATGTACTAGTGCACTGCTTGGTGTAAAATTATAGCAGTACACTTAGATATGCAATGAAATGCTTCTAGTATCTTACACATGTATATTTGACATGAATGTGTATTGCTTGGCTTAAAGTTGCAGCAACCATGTTTTCTGAATAACTATGTGATGCTTCCAGTAGACCACTAGCATGCATGTTTTGGGTAATCAATTTAGCTGATCTGCTGTGTAAATTGAAAGTGAAGAAACCTGATAAGTTAAACCCAGGTGCATGATTGTATACCTAATCTGATATGCTTTTAAACTGTACCTGGGTACTAAACCCAAGTTAAGTATACCCGAGTATTCTCACGCGTGCGCATAATATGCTGGATAGATAGCTCATGGTTTGTTCCTGTACCGTTCTTGCTAAATGGGTAGCTCATGGTTCCGTGTAGCAGAATATGTTTAAATTTTCTGGGGTACCCTTTTTTACTCTGAATAAGCAACATAAGTGCTCAACATCCATCATGCATAACCCTGAACATTTATGGTCTATGTTGATATGTCTTGATGTGTACGTATAGTGCCTGTACATGCATGGTTGTGTTTTGTATGTGTAGGGTAACTTTTACTGTTCAAGTTAACTTGAGACTGGTTAAAGTTTTTTGAAAGATGTGATGTCTTGCAGTGTCTGTGACAAGAGGGGAGGACTGCTTTGCAATCTCAACGTACCCTGTTCATCAGAGACAACATCTCTATGGGCGCCTTCGTGCGCTCTTTGGGCAGCTCGGAGCCATGCTGTCAGAGCTCTTCACCAACTGGACCATCTACACCAACAAGGTGGGTGCATCTCCAACCAATTCTGCAGCGGTAGCAGCACCAGCAGTACTTCGTTTTGAAAATCAGTCGAGTTTCTGACACTGTCAACATGGCTGGAATGCGTGCAGGCGGCGGTGCTGGTGACGCTGCTATTCGTGATCGCGGTCAACACTTTGGATCAACATTCAGTTTAGATGCAGATACAGTCAACACTAGGTATCAATACATGTTTGCTGTCAATTCTTGCTTATAAGTTATTGGATCCCTCATTGGCTACTGTTTGATGTTTTGTACGGATTCTTATTCTTATATGTTCATTCTTGTTTTTTGCACAGGTGAAGTGCAAATCCAAGTTCGAAGCTGTGAAGCATATCAACAAAGACTAGCATAGTATGTGTTGTAAATGTAGGCAGTAGTAGGCTTATCTGGGCTGTAGTATACTGTAATGTTTGTAATAGACTAATGCCGTGTTGTTTTGGATGAATTTCATTTGCTATTTGGATTGTTTGAAATAATGATTGTGTATTGAATACCTGTCAAATGGAACCTGACAAGGGGGTCCAAGTTATAATAGTTGTTTGACAGATTTTGAAATTTTTGATGTGTGGGATCAATTTTGTGATAAGCATGACAAGTGGGACCAATCTGATTGGTGGGACCAGTGGCAAAAAAAAGGACGAAAATAAAATATCAATAGACTGTAAAAGGCTGCATCTTAGAAAAAAAGGCCGAATTAATGGCCCAAGCCCATGTAACTAGCAAAAATTAACAAAAAAAATACAGTAAAAAGGCCGAATTAACGGGTTCGGCCCATATAAACACCGAATTGGACCGGGCTGAATCTTGTGCCACATCAGCTTGCCACGCTGGATGCCTACGTGGACTGGGGAGGCTGCTAGTGACCAAAACGCCACAGTAGGCTTATTTTGGTCGTAAACGTCTTCGACCATTCCAGAAGAAAGGTCGCTATAGTCAGTTTATGACGGCCAGCTTTTGACCTTCTGTTTTTGGTCACAAAAAGGTCGCAAATGGAAATTTGTGACCTTTTAGTGACCAATAGTGGTGGTCACAAGTTGACATATTTCTTGTAGTGCATATATGGAGATGACTGGTGCACGATACAACAAATCGACATCACTCCGACATACTTGTCCATCACCACAGGCATGCATGCATCACTGTTCTTTTCTTGGTGGGGCTAGATGCACAAATAACTCAGACCATAGGCACACAACATGTGAAAACTTTCTTAGCTCAAAACACAAACTTGAAAGTTGGAGTATTACTAGTATTGTACTAGAGTTGAGTTGACCACCATGCGTGGGATGGGGAGGCAATGGGGAAGGTGGCATGACACATTCCGCCACATTTTCTGCGTACATGGCCAGATAGACTCCAAGGAAGTCTTGTCAGTGAACCTTCCATTGTCAAACCAGGCAAAGGGGTCGACCTAAGGATCCAATCTTTACGGCTGTACCAAGTGCCAGCCATCTGATCTAGGCTCACACAGTGTATCACAATCGATATCGCCTACATAGTCCTAGGATATAGATTGAACATCATGCCATCGAGTATCTGTTAACATGCACCAGTTGTAGTTGTATCTTGTGTATCTCGGTCCAAGATGTTCTCCCCAAGGATTTCATCGGGCGCGGCAACAGTTTGCATGTTAATTCGTATAATAGAATGAAAACATATACAATATGAAAGGTCCGACAGGAAGGTAATTAAATGTGCAACAAATTATTGTGGCTTTACTAAGGCGGAATGTTCAAGAGAGAACATAACATGTTATTACTCCCTCCTTTTCTTTTTAGTCTGCATATAAAAAAATTATCTGAAGTCAAACTTTATGAAGTTTGATAAACTTTACATGACAAAAATATCGAGTTCCGCTTTGGTACAACCCCCCTACAAAACGTATAAAGGGTAGTATCGATTTTTGGCAACCCGTACCCACTTTCGTATGTATGATCGGAAAGTATACCCCGTACGCAGACCTTCTGAACCTCATTGGGTCGAATTGCGCTCAGTTATAGCACATGGGCCGTCCCATTAAATCACCCTGTCTGTTTTATTATATACTCCCTCCGTTCTTTAATATTTGTCTTTTAACACACGAAGTTGCACGACTGACAAACACTAATAGCCACTCCACCTGGCAACTGTTTGTGATTTTACATAGCACGGATTTTATAAGAACACATAACAACGTCCATATATATAAACATTCCGGAAAGCAATCCAATTTTTTCTTGAAATAAATCATAAAATGCCGAATATTTTTTGGAAAAAGCAAATAATTTATGAAACTCCAAACTTTTTTGAAAAATTTAAACAACCTTTGAAATTCCAAGAAAAATCGAAGAATGCAAATAACTTTTAGGATTCCGAACATTTTCAAAAAAATGAATTTTGAAGCGCAAACAATTTTTGTAATCCTCAATAGTTTTGAAATGCAAACAATTTGAAAAATGTAAACAATTTTTGTAATCCTGAATAGTTTCAAAAAACGCAAACAAAATTTAAAAATTGCAAAAAAAAATGAAAAACAAAAAACACAAACATTTTGCAACTCCGAGCAAAATTTGGAAAAGGTGAATTTTATTTGGACTTGTGTAGATTTCTTTTAAAGCGGGAACAATTTTGAAGTCCTAATTGTTTTTGAATTAGTGAAAAATTATTCTTTATATTCCCAAACATTTTCTGAAATCATGAATAAAATTTGAAAACTCAAACATTTGTTGAAATTTGAACAACTTTTTTAAAACATGATTGTTTTTTAAATTTACAAACATTTTTAAAAAACTGGAACAACTTAAGAAAAGCATTTGTAGTTTTAAATTTGATCCCTTTGTATTTATTAGTTATGTTAAATACTTAGAACAATAGTTTTAAGTACTTGTTTAAATTATAATTTTAAATCATTATTTCTTGAAATCTGGACATATCATGGGCATGCCCACCTGCTGGCAAAAGTTATGGTCATTCAAGAATGCCTGAAAAAACATTTATGTTCAACGTATGGTGTCAAGGTAGGACAGAATGTTCCGTTTAAGAGCACGTTGTTTCTCGACATCCATCAAATGACCCCATTTTTTCATTGGCTTGCATGACCAATTCAAGGCACCATGTCAAGTGGTTTTGGTTTTCGACAATTTTTGCATTTTCTAGAGCTTTCTTGGTCAAAAAAGCCGATAAATGGTCGGACGTGTCACAACTTGCATACACTGTCAAAAAACCATACAAACCTGGCATTGATGCCTACCATGGGCATGCCCACCTGGTTGCAAAAGTTGTGCTCATTTCAAGAATGTCCAAAACTAGACCATCTTCAAGAAAGGGTCTTTGGGTAGAGCCTAGAAGGCCTTGTTTGAGAGCACGTTGTTTCTCGACATTCTTCAAACGGACCTTTTTTTCATAACGGTGTATCATCAATTCAAGGCACCATTCCAAGTTGTTTGGGTTTTCAACAAGTTTTCAATTTTTCGGAGTTTTCTCATTGAAAACCCCGATAAATGGTTGGACGTGATGCAACTTGCATACGGTGTCAGAATTCATACGGACCTGGCAAGGATGCTTACCATGGTCATGCCCACCTGATGGAAAACAGTTGGGGTTATTTCATGCATGACCAAAAATAGACCATGTGAACGGAGGGTGTTCGGGTAGGCCAAAAGGGTCCATTTGAGAATGCGCTTTTTCTGCATTCGTCAAATGACCCCTATTTTTTCCAAGATCTTATATGACCAATTAAAGGCACCATGGCAAGTTGTTATAGTTTTAAAAAATGGTCGATAAATGGCTAGACGTGACGCAACTTGCATACGGTGTTGTAATATGTTCAAACCTGGTATGGATACCTACAATGAGCATGCCTACCTGCTGCAAAAAATGGGATCATTTCATACATGTCTAAAAATAGACCAGGTTAATGGAGGGTGTTCGGGTAGGACAAAAGGGTCCTTTTGAGAGCACGTTTCTCTCGGCATCTATCAAATGAACACAATGTTTTTTACACAAGCTTATAACCAATTAAAGGCACCATGCCAAGTTGTTTTAGTTTTCGATAATTCAAACATTTTTCTTGAGTTTTATCCGTGAAAAATGGCCGATAAATGACGGGACGTGGCACAACTTACATACGGTGTCGGAATTCGTTCAAACCAAGCATGGATGCCTTATATGTGTGTGCCAGGCTTCTGCAAGAAGTTGGGGTCATTAATCCATAGTCCAAATAAACAGCAGTTGAGAGGAATGTGCTAGACTAGGCCAGAAGAATGCATTTGTGCGCATGCAATTTTTTCGTAATATAAATGCTTTTGTTATTTGTAATTTCCATCATTACCAATCAACATGAACATTTCCCTATGTCCTAACCCTTTCTTGAAATTTGTCAACAATTTTGGAATTTTAAATTGGGTATGAAAAATTTATAAACTTGAACACTTTTTCCAAAATTGTTAACCAATTCCCAAAAACTGATGTTGGACACAAATTTGAAACCACGTATTTTTTTAAAACACAAACATTTCTTAAATATGTGATTTTTTTCGAAAATAGGAACATTTTTTGAATTCCAGAACATTTTTTAATATTGCAAATAATCTTTGAAAACAAGAAGTTTTTTTGGTATTCCAAAAAATATTTCTTCTTTTAAACAGGTTTATAAAATAATAATAAAGTTCAAAACTAGAAAAATGAATTATTGAAGAAAAGAAAAACCAAAACCAAAAAATAGAAAAAAACATGCTTATGCCTTGGCCCAACTAGGCGATGGCATCGCTCCCGTTGGGTCACTCTCCACGTTTGGTTTATTCGGTTTATTTTGTTTGGTAAATAATGTTTCTCAGTTTGTATGGTATTGATACTTCGGTAAATACGATTAAAAAATTAAAATATAGTCAGATTTTGGTATATACCAAAGAAAATAGGTATGGTTTGGCCATATGCCATATTAACCAAAGTTGACACGAATTTTAAAACTGTGCCGTGAAAGTTTACCTTTTTATGTGTCAAAAGTCAAAGATTTTGCTAGTACAGAAGCATATATTTATGCATGCATCACATTTGCGTGATGGTTGCCGGCTGATCGAACATGCAAGTATATATATGTATGTTGGTCTGTTGCCTGTTGGGCTCTTATTTTTTCATAATGCACGGGCAGTCGGTCAAGTATATATGTGACTTGTGTGCTCTACTGCTTTGTCTCAAAAAAAAAGTGTGATGTATTGCTGTGTCTACGAATTACCACCTCGCTACTCGACAAAAAAACTGAGGTGAGACGTTTTAGCTGCTAGCCGCTAGTTCATGCGCGAACCGCAACGGCCATTAAATCAGGGTGTTGTGCTTTATAGCATAAAGAAAGAAAAATGAAAAACATTGATGTTCCTATTTTTGGGTTAACAGATTGTTTTTTCGTTATATACCGAACAAACCGGAGATCCAAATGGTATGGAAATCTCATACAATACCGAAAAGTTCGCTTCACTGTTCTCAATTCGGTGTTAAAGTGCACAGGGTGACTGTCGGGATGGCCCAAGTGTTCGTTTTTTTAAATAATCCTTTTTGAAAAAAAAGTGTTAATGAATTTGAAAACAATTCATGAGCTTTGAAAAAAGTTTGTAAAATTTTAAATAGTATGCGGATTTGGGAAAAAAGTTCACAAATTTAAGAAAATGTTCACAAATTTGTAAAGTTCATGGATTTAATAAAAAGTTCCTAATTTAAAAATAGTTCAAGATTTAGAATAGAAAAGAAAATAAAGAGAAAAAAGTAAATAAAACCTGGAAAAACAAAAATCGGAAAAAAGAAAACAAAACAGGCTTGCATTGGTTAGTATTATATTTGAAGAAAAGAAAATCAGGTATCTAGGCACAACACGTGAGTAGTCCAGTTGGTCAACGTGCCTGTGCTAACCTAATAGGTAATGGGTTTGAATCTTGTCAGGCACTCTTTTTTAAAGGGTCTTACAGAAAAGGGAAAACCTATAAGTTGGGCCGGCCCAAGGCAGAGGAGCACACAGGGGTGTATCGGGGGCGACATACTTTCAGAAAAGATCATGCTACCCTTTATTATGAAGGGGTGTGGAGAGATCATCCTACCGGAGTAAAAAACAGGGGAGTACCAGAAGGCCATGAAATCTAACTAACGAGTAGTGCTCATACTTAAGCCGTGGAAATGCACATTGGCGTTCTGTAGTGGGTGTCACGAAGAAAAGCATTGGCGTTCTGTAGTGGGTGACCGCTTGGTATCGACAAGTGCAGGCCTCAATGCTTGTTTGCGGTGAGGGCTTCTTCGGTGGTCGTCGATGGTAGAGTCGGAGTCGCTCTTGTAGAGGCGTGATAACAATGACGTCGTGCTGCAATCTCGATGGTGACTTTCTCCTTTGCGGCGTGTGTGTGTTCTTGTGTGGATTGCAAGGTTGCCCAATGTGCCTCGCTTTTGCGGGTGTCAGGCGACGGTTTTCATTCGTTATTCCGTTAATTAACCAGGCAATTCTCTTCGGCATTTTTAAATAAATCGGGCCATAAGAGACTGCGTATGAAAAAAAGGATTAACCACCGCAAGCATGTGAATTTCTGTACAAGCCATTACACCGTGAATCATCATATGGTTGCTCCGATCTTTAGGTCGTGGTAGAAGTTATTGCTGCCCTCCCATCTTTCGGTTCGTCCCCACCTCTGCCACCGACAAACAGACAAAAAAAATGCCGATTGGGGGCTCAAGATTGCTGGAGCAGGATTTGCATCAGGGAGAGTGCGCCCTAGAAACTCCATGGTGACGGTGGCTGAGCGCAATCTCTGCTGGCGTCTTGTCTTTGTGGAGGACGTGGAGCAGATCACCACGCAGACAGTTGATGGTGGGAAGCTCTTCCAACAACATCTGCCATTGACGAGCATTTGTGCTTTTTGAAGGCAAGTATTGGTCTATCTATGGGCAAGAAAAGCTTACCCAAATTTTGGAGAGCTAGAGTTAAGATAATATTTTGCTGAAACTAAACATATAGATATTGATGTATACTAGCTTCAAGGGTAAACTCTAATTATCAATTTTTTATTGTAAGGTAGGAAGGAGATGAGCAGTGGCTTTTTCCTGGATGAACTACATCCCACAATCGAGGATTGTTTTAATTTGATTTTTGATATTTTTACTAATTTTTGAAATGAAAAGCAGTAGGTGAATACTGCAAAATTAAATTAAAGAACAAAGAGTAACAGTACAAATTGTTACTACAGCAAGTTAGTCACCCAGCCACTAAGAGCAGCATAGGAAACTCTCAAGTCTTAACTCTATGAAGAAGAAGCTTAAGCTAATGTTTGAAGATCTTCCTACATCTATAGACTTCCTGCAAATGCACACGCACCTTGTGACCAAATCAATTCCTAAATCGTTGTAGATTATCCTGAAGGGCATCAGTGAGCTCAATTAATATTCAGGTATAGGTAGCTCCAGCAGCACTGAGCAAATCAATCTTTTTAATTAATGGTCATTTTGCAAAGCTTTATTGAAATAAAGCAATAAACTAATCACCAATTTTTTTAACACACCAAAAAATATTTCTAATATCTAGATAGTGTGATGGTAATAATTGGTCTGAACAGTTTAACATATAAACTCTCCTTATCCTAATTTTCTTTCTGAAGAACATTGTGCAGCGGGGATGGCTGCCTTCATACGTACAACATCAAGCTTGCCATGTGTTGTGCAGCGCGGATATGGACATACAACATTAAGCTTAGCATGTGTTGTGCAGCGCCGACGGCTACATTCGTATGGACGTACAACATTAAGCTCGCCATGTTTTTCACTTGCTAGCTAGCTAGCTAAGCGAGTTGGCCTCTTTTTTTTCCGAAACGGAGGCAAAAAATTTGCCTCATCCATTAATTAAGAAGAAGTTTAGAGTTGCTTTTACAACAGAAAAGCAAGATAAGATACATAGATTCTACTCTCGCGGCATGATGTTTCCCAAGTGCTTCGCACCGGCGGCGATCCAAAGCCTAGCTTCATTCTTGATGTTACCAAAGATGATGGATGGGAGCGTCGATTTTTGTTGGAACACCCTAGCATTTCGCTCGCACCAAATAGTCCAACAAGACAGCATGGTGAGGGTTGGCATTGCCTTCCGATTTGCCACGTTCTTCTCGGACATGTTGATCCACCAATCCTTGATGGAGCGCTCGTCATTCCAGCGAGAAGTGTCCATGCCGTCGAGCCCAAGCCAATCCTTGATCATGCCCCAAAGCCTCCTAGTGAAACTACACTTGAAGAAGAGATGATCCACCGTTTCATTAGTTTGCTTGCAAAGAGGACATAAACCGCAATTTGGCCAAGCTCGCTTCTGGAGCCTATCCGCCGTCCAAAGTCGGTTTTGAGTTGCAAGCCATGAAAAACTTTGACTTTTGGGGGTGCCCAGACCTTCCAGATCATCTGGCCCATGGGTGATCGCGTGGTGCCAAGGAATTGAACCTTATATGCCGAGGTCGCGGAGTAGTGACCACTTGTCGTATGCTTCCATATGATGTCATCTTCAATTCCGTCTACAAGGTGAATAGACCAAGAGCGAGCCCAAAGAGTCACAATTTTCGTAATGTGCTCCATTGTCCAGTCCACGGGCAACCTAATTTTTTCAAGTCAAGCATCGCCATGCATGGCCTCATGCACCTTCCACTTTTTTTCTCGAGGAGATATCAAAAATGAGCGGTGCCAGGTCTAAGGGCGCCACCCCATTGATCCAAGGTGAATCCCAGAAAGGTGCACGGGCCCCATTGCCAATGATGATGTGCGAAGATGCGTAGAAGAGAGCTCGGTCCATCTTGTCGCAAGGGTTGTCAAGGCCAACCCACATCTTAGCTGGATCCTTCCATTCGAACCATAGCCATCTAAGTCTTAGCGCTCGCGCAAACTTGGTGAGGTTGATGACACCAAGGCCCCCAAGGTCGGTTGGGCAGCAAACGTTGCGCCAATTCACTTTACATGGCCCCGGTGGCCCTGTCCGTGCCCGCCCAAAGGAAAGCCCTCTGGATCTTGTTATAGTTATGAAGTGTGCTGGCAGGAGGGTTGAGGGAGATGATGTGGTAGGTCAGCTACGAAGTGAGGACTAACTTGACAAGAGCACATCGCCCCATGGTCGTAATGTTCTGCCCATCCCACGGCACAAGCCGTGCCGCCGCCTTATCTTCAAGGAATTGGAAATCCCCTTTTTGAAGCTGCCAAACCGAGAGTGGTAGACCCAAGTATTTGATGGGGAAAGCAACCTTGGTGGCCGGCAGGCTAGCAAGATCGCATCTAGATCAATAGCCTCACAATGAATTGGGACAACCGAGCTCTTCTAAAATTTGGTGCATAGGCCCGACACGTTGCCAAAGTAGGTGAGCACCTTTGAGAGATTCTCAATATCTTCCTTGATAGGGGCCATGAAAACCGCCGCATCATTGGCGTAGAGGGAAGTGCGGAATATTGCCCTCCGTCCTCGAATCTTATGGAAGAGACCACGGGTGGTTGCAAGGTTGAGGATTTTCTGCAGCGGGTCAATCGCGATGATGAATAGTAACGGTGAGATAGGGTCCCCCTGTCGAAGGCCACATGCATGAAAGACCGGAGGACCGGCCACTCCGTTGAGCAATATCCTTGAGGAGGACGTATGGAGCAAGGCGGTGATCCAGTTGCGAAACTTGGGTGGGAACCCTCTTCTCTATAGAAGGTCAATGATGTTCTCCCATCGGACCGAGTCAAATGCCTTCCGGATGTCGAGCTTGAAGAGGAGTGAAGGCGTTTTACTTTTGTGCAGCTTGCGAGCAAGACCCCTCACATACATGAAGTTGTCGTGAATACTTCTCCTTTTGATGAAAGCACTTTGCGCATTGGAGATGAGCGAGTGCATGTGAGGGGCAAGGCGGTTGGCAAGCACCTTAGCGATGATCATAGGAACGGCGTGGATGAGGCTTATAGGTCTATAGTCAGAGATCCCTTCTGCTCCCTCCTTCTTGGGGAGAAGCACCACGTTCGCCGAGTTAAGCCACTTAAGGTTGGCCGTGTGGAGGGTGTTGAAGCAGTGGATGACATTCATCAAGTCCACTTTGATGATGGGCAACAGTGCTTGAAGAAGATGCCCGTGAAGCCATCCGGCCCCAGTGCCTTGCCACATGGCATATGATCAATCGCAGCTTCAACTTCCTCTTCGGTGATGCTGGAGTCAAGCTCGCCCAACTCGTGGTCCTGGTCCTCGAGGCCCAGCTCATCCCAATTGAAGTCTATGGACCTCCTGGTCCCTTTTCCCAGAACATTGGAAAAGTACTCATAGATCAAGTTCTCTTTTTGTTGATGGTCCGTAACCCAACCATTATTGTGTTGTATCCTGTGAATGTGATTCTTCCTACGTCTCGCGTTTACCCTCCGGTGGAAGAATTTGGTGTTTGCGTCACCCTCTCTCAGATTGGAAATTCTCGCACATTGCTTCTTTCTTGCTCTCTCTAAAACCGCCAAGCTCACGACCCTCCGTTTGAGCTTGGCCCGCATATCTTGCTCAGGGATGGAGAGCGCACGCCCCTCCTGAGCGGTGTCCAGCTGAAGGACCACGAGCAGAGCAGCATGGAGGTGCAGTTTAGACCTGGAGAATAATTTCCTACTCCATTCGGTGAGTCTTAGCCCTGTCTTCTTGAGCTTGTGAAAAAGCCTCTGATAAGGCTCTAAATGATGGCAATCTTCATTCCAAGCGTTAAGCACCACCTCATTAAATCCCGGCATGGATGTCCAAAAATTCTCAAATTTGAAGGTTCGAGGCCTACGGGGCCCACTATCATCCGCAAGAAGAAGGGGACAGTGATCGGATAGCGACGAGGAGAGGGTATGCAACACGTGAGTGCTGAAGGAAGTGTCCCAGTCGACATTGCAAAAAAATGCATCTAACTTGCACAGAGTCGGGTTATCTCTTTCATTGCTCCAAGTGAACTTGCGGTTCTGAAGATGTATTTCGTTGAGCTCACAAGCATGATGGGCGTTGCGAAAACGGTTGATGCGTGATCAATTGATGTTTCTCTTATTTTTGTCCCTAGCGTGATAGATTTGATTGAAATTACCCAACGCGAGCCATTTGATCACGGGCGCTGGCTTTTGGGCGAGAAGTTCCGCAAAGAAAGCGTCTTTGCAAGAAGGTTCAGTTGGGCCATACACCGTAGTGATCTTGAACATATTCCCAGTTGCACGTATGAGAACCATGGCCGAGAGACAGTAGACGGTGCTGACCACGTCGAAAATCTGGACCATATTGTCGTCCCATAACATCAGTATGCCACCCCTAGTGCCAGTAGCTGGCCGATGAGCAAAGCTGCGCAGCCTATTACCACCCAGGTAAGAGGCAATGAATTGGTCCATATGATCAAGTTTGGTCTCCTGTAGGCAGACTACATGACAGGTTGTTGCTGCAATGGTTTCATGGACGGTGGAACGCCGATTGACACAGTTTAGGCCCCTTACATTCCAGCAAAGAAACTTGATGTTTTCTCCTAACATATGGAAACTAGCACAGACCCTAACACAACCACAGCCCGGCTAAAAGCATCACCCACAAGACAATCTGGCCTTCTCTGCCTCGCATTCCACACAGGCAGCATAGACAAACACCAAAAAAGCATCAGGTGGTCTCTACACTCGACCCACCTCACTGTCATGGTATCCAAGCATGCATCCATGAACAGCCCCTTATAGTACGTAAACTGAACCACATAATATTGTTCTATCGTAAGGAACTATGGAACCCAATGGCAGACAACAGGGACCTAGGCAGACGGCGTCGTTGCCGTGGCCTCATGTTCAATTGCCGCCTCGCCCCCGTGATTGATTAGGGCCTCCTTCACCTCTCCAGCAACATCATCATCAACTTTGAACAAGCCTTGGAAGGCTGCCATGACCGCCTCTGGGAGTTGCTCCTTGAACTGGTCTTCGAATGCCTTCAACGCCTTGTCTGTGATATCTTCCCCGTCTTGTACAATGCCAATCGAGCGGCAGAGCAGCCCCTGCGCTTCCTTGGCCATGGCAGTGGCAACGCCAGCGCCGCGAGCCATGATCCGCGCACTGTTGCGCCTCAGCGAGAACCCACCATTGGTGGTGATGTGCATGCCAGCCAGGGTCTTGCGCCTGCGCGTTGGGGCCTTGACTGGGGAGGAAGCCGGCGAGGGAAGCAGAGGCTGCTGCCTTGGCTGAAACAGAGCCTCCAATCCCGTTGGAATTGAGCTCTCCCTAGCAGCCTCGGGCATCAGGGGGGCGTACGCCTGGGCGTTGTGCTGGCGAGAAGGGGTGGTGTTGGCGAAGCTTCGAACCTAGGAGGACGCGAGCCAGCTGGGGATGGAGTGGCCATGCGTGCCGGAGAACAGAGCAGGGCCACCTGCGGGCTCACAACAGCGATTCTGGAAGCGAGAGCAGCGCTCTCGAGTTCACCACGCTTGGAGCTGGGCGAGGGCGGCAACACCATGGTTGGTGAGAGCGGAGGAGAAGCCTGCGGTGTGAGGCTCTCCGCTGAACGGCGCCTAGCCCCACGCGGCGAGGCCAGCCTCGCCGGGCTGCGGCCACGCCCACCAAGCAGCACGGATGAAGGAGCAATGACGTCGCCCTCCGCTGCACGCACCCCATCAATGCTGGCCGAGCCAGAAACTGCAAGTATGCATGGTGGAGACGCTCCTTGCCTGCGCCTCCCATCGACTCCACCGCCACGACCGGAGTCACCCTCGCGTCCATGGTCGCGCCCCTGGTCACGGTCCCGGGGCCGGCGGGAGAGACTGCGACGGATTCTGGCTCCCCAGCCCTGGTCGTCCCTAGAGTCGTTGCGGCCACGACGTCCTTCATCATCCCGGCGACGGTCGCGGTCACGGTCGCCATCACGGTCCCGCCTATGAGGGTCGACCGGCCTGGAGATGTGCCGCCGCCTGTCGACCGGCCTGGAGTTGGCCTCTTTTATAGGCTGAAGGGTAGCTACCAACCTATGGGAGCATGCACACGTGCATTTCAGCCAACCAAGCGGCGTTACACTATCATTGAACTGCCACAACCACATATATTTAGGAACGGAGGCAGTATATCGACATGCTCAACACTGCAGTGCACATCAAGCAGCATCACCACAGCCTACTCACTCACTAATATCCATCACAATGCATGCATGCTTGTGCTCAATTTTCTAGAAGCAGATAAATGCACACAGAAAAATCTGCAAATATTGGCACAACTTAATTAGGGAAGCTTTCTCACCTCAAATGCTGGAAGTTACATTACAAAGCACTACTATTATAATGAGTCTAATAGCGCTTTCCTGGGGACGTTGGGCGCATAAATGCAAGTTGAGTTGGCCATAATATCATGTTAGATGGGAATATGAGGCAACGAGGAAGGAGTGTGACACATGTGGTTGCATTATTCGTGTATAGACCTTGTGTCTATCTAGGGAAGGTCTCAAAATCGCCGATGGAGTCTTGGATCTGGAGAATGGATCGGTGGGAGGATGCATGTGCTTGGATGAGACTCATGACGCGAGTGTCTCCGGATCCATTTTTGGGACGGTCAAGAGAAGAGTGGCGCTCGTAGCGAGTCCTAATCTTCCGAACCGGGTTCCTCCAATCGCGCCTTGCTGTCAAGACTAATACTGAACAGAGTGATGTTGGAAATTGTTGAGTATTATGTTTAGTTAGAAAATATAAGATAGACTAGAATATGTTTCGGCTTGTCTTGTACTCCAAGTTAACCATGTACTTCTATATATGTGCCTACGAGGCTCAAGCAATACATCAAACTATTCCAACTATTCCACCAATCCTCTCTCCCATCTAACATGGTATTAGCCTTACCATGATCCTAAACCCTAGCCGCCACCGTTACCGCACCCGCGCGCCGCCCCTGGGGCGGTCGGCCTCTATGACCGCCGCCGGGGGCCGCTCCGCCCGTATCTAGGGTTCGTCCGCTGGTCCTGTGGACCGGCTGCACTAGAGAGTCTTTTTTGCTGATCCTTTGATCCGGGTTTTCTCTTTCTCGCTGGTCGCTTTAATCGACGTTTTTTTGGTTTTCCGATCTATGCTTGAACGGTTTGCGTCGCCTGCCACGTCGTTGACCCCCGCGCGCCTCTACTTCGACCCCAGTGCGACAAGCCGGCCTCTCCTGCTACCCGGCGGCCAAGCGCGCAGAGGCGGCCCGTCAGGGCCAGCCGCCGTCCGCGCGTCGGCCCGCCCGTTGCCCTGCGCCGACCGTCACCGCCCTGCTCCGTCTAGGACTCCTGCCTCGCCCCGACCCGGCGGCCTCGCGCCATGCGGCGGCCCATCATTGCCGCCATTCGCGTGCCGCCGGCCCATGATCCACGCCATCCGCCTCTGCCACGTCTGTACGACCGCCCTGCGGACTGCCTTGCCGGCCTCGTTCCCAACTGCGTCAGGCTCGTCAGCTGCCTCAGCTCGGGCGCCGCTGCTACGCTGGTCACTCAGACCTCGCTGCCCGGGCGCCGACGATGCTTTGGTAGCCCAGGTGCCGGCGCTGACGAGCTTGTCCGCACGTCATCCCACGCCATCCGTCATTGTCGGCCTTATCTTGGACTCTGCCGCCACCCCGCCTCCATCGAGCGGCGTCCCCGACCTCGCACGCGATCGGCTTGATCACCTGCTCGCCGCCGCGATCCGCTTCATCTGTGCCACGCGACCGACCTAGCCCGTTGGTTGCGCGCGCCTCCGCAGTTCCCGTGAAGATCATCCCCGAGTTCAGCGCGCCCCTCCACCGATTAAGCAACGGGTTGCCTCTGTGTCGCCCCGTCGGGCCGCAACGCCGCCGCCCCGTGGTTCTTCTCGCGGCTGCATCGACTCGCGCATCGTCGCTGTGTCTCCCCTTTGAGCCGTAGTGCCGCGATACGCAGTCTCCACCGTCGCCCCGAGGCCGTTCCCGCGGTTGCACCGACCTGCGCATCACTGCTGCGTCGCCCCTTTGGGCCTTAGTGCCGCGATACGCGGGCCCCATCGCCGCCCCGAGGTCTTCCCGCCGTCGCCCCGACCTGCCCGTCGCCGTTGCGTCGCCCCTTCGGGCCGTAGCGCCATGACCTGCGGTCCATCGCCATCCCCGCGCGACGACTTCCCGTGGCATGTGCCACGCGGCCTCCCTTGGCAGCGGGAACACCAATGTCCGCGCCGGTCTTCGTCATGCTGTCGGGTTCCTCGCTTACTTCGAGCACCGCCGTCGCGCTACTAACCAAACCGCCACCAACGCTGTTAGGCCACCGCCGCCGCTCTTCTTTGGCCGCTGCCGCCGCTACCCTTGTAGCCGTTGTCGCCGCCCGTCCACCCCCCTTCGACTTCGGCCAGCACCAGCCCGTCACCAGCGTCGTCGTCATCTCCCCGACCTCTTCGTCTACTCCGACCACCGTTGGTGACATCGCCCCCACGCCGATTAGCGCCATAACCGCCGTCGAGTCTACTTCTCTGTTGGCCCCTTCGACTCCTCTACATGGCATACAACTTGTGCAGGTCCCACGTCTATGCATGCCCACTGTTGGCAACATCGATGCCTGCCTTCGTCCACGACATGTCCCCGGGCCTGGCAAGCCTGACACGACACTTCGTCAACTTCGCCTTCGTCCGTCTACACATGCCCGGTGCTGGCAACACCGGGGCGTGCGTTCGTCCATGATGTGTCCCTGGGCTTGGCAAATCTGCTGCGACGCGTCGTCAACAACGTCTTCTTCCCGACGCACCCCTACTCCGACACCACTGCGCCCATGCTAACTCGGCGCCTCCTTGCGCCCGTGACTCCATGACGACTTCCTCGACACTAGCTACCCCGACTCGACATCGACCACGGCGTTCCTCGCACGGCTACCTCGACCATGACTACACCACCCACGCTCTCGGCTACATCAACAAACGTCACAAAGGGCTACCGCCTTGCTTGAGCAACCTCGTCGGTTTCCACTCCAGCCACGACTCCATGATGCATCGACCGTTACGACTGTGGGAGGGGGCGGGGGTGTCCGGCGGCTTCCCTACGGATTCTTTTCCAGACTCACCGTCTGCGTCGCTACCTTTGTGACTGCGGGGGGATGTTGAGTATTATGTTTAGTTAGGAAATATGAGATAGACTAGGATATGTTCCGGCTTGTCTTGTACTCCAAGTTGACCATGTACTCATATATATATATGTCCACAAGGCTCAAGCAATACATCGAACTATTCCACCAATCCTCTCTCCCATCTAACAGAAACACATTAGTAGTGCATGATGGTCCTTAAGTGTAGGTACTTTATTTGTGTCTTCGCCTACAATTTCCCCACCAAGATTTCCAGCGGGTCGCTACCAGCAGGGCTGCAAAAATGTGCTTTCAGTGGCGGAAGAGAAAACAGAAAAAGGTTTTGAAGGGGAAGAAAAACACACGGTAGGGAACACGATAAGAATGACTTTTTTTAGAGGGAACACGATAAGGATGACTTTATGGCTGTGACACAGTTACCGAAATTTTGAAAAAAATAATAATTACAGTACATACTGAAATAATTGCCTTTTGGTTAAAATATTTCAGTAATTTAGTTGTAAATAGAATTCAATTAACTTTTGAATTGCTAGCAAAAAGGCCCGTGCATTGCTACGGGAAAAAATATCACGATCTTAATTTACAAAAAATATTCTATAATCCGAGAATTTGTAGCTATTTCTTAAATACATGAAGACTTGTTAAAAAGATACATGATTTTTTAATCTTAAATAGAGATTTTTTTTTCTGCAAAAGAACATTTTTGTATAGTCTCCTGTTGACGCGGGTACTTGTGCCCCTATTTCATCATTATTTCTTGCCATACATGTCATAGGTATTGGTCCATGTATCATCACTATTTATATCTTATCGAACTTGTCTTTTATTTTTTATTTTTTATGCATGCCTCCTTTTACTTTTTTTCATTCATGTCCTCTCTTTTTCCTTTTATATATAGGAGAATAGCACAACATCTCATCTTTATCGAATCTGCTCTGCATTTTCTCTTTTATTTGTTTTATAGCGAACATCCCATCTTTATTGGGTCCTTTTTTTCTTTCTTGTCATGCATGTCCTTATTTATTGGTTGTCTGTAGCAAATGTATCTTCAATTTCATGTCCAATCCTAATTTTGCTGAGGTGTTCATCCCAATCTGAATCAGTATCGGTATGAAAAAAGACAGATAATGCATTGTTGATTAACATTACAGCTTAGATAGTATTTTTTAAATTGCTAACAGGTAAGATAACATCGTATTTAGATTCTACATATTTTTCTAATCAAATTTCATATATAACATGTTAAATTTGGAGTAACGCTTTAGAAGATATGAATATTTAAAAAAACATTTGATATGTACTGCGGATTTAATGTCAAAAATATTAGGGGGTTTTCCACAAAATAGCACGACAGACTAAGAATACATATTTCTTTTATTAGTAGGTATAGATTATTTTTTATTTCCAAAATATTTGGTTTTATCTCATTTAAATTCATGTGGAAATTTCAGTCATCCGGCTGAAGTAAATAACGAAATATTCAGCAATGGCTGGAATATTACTTATACCGGAATTTAAAACCATGAGGTAGTAGTAATAATAAGATAAGCTTTCACGTGTACGGAAAATCAATTCGGCTCCCGGGTGCATTTGCACCCGGGCCCACTTTTGATTTTTTTTTTCAAATGTCGAAAAAATTGAGACAATTTTTTTTGTCATCTTTGTCACATACAAATGCGACCTGCAAATTTTGAGACAAAAATGTCAATCATTTTGGCTTGCGCAAAACAAAAAACAAATCAAAGACCAAATGTCATCCCAAAATGTCACCCCAAATTTGTTTTTTTTCGCCGACGAAACACCGCTGCTCCGTTCCAGGCGAATTTTGTCAAGCATGTTTGCGACACCAACACGATCATCTACAATTTTTTCAGAATTTTTTTGAAAACATTTAATTTGTTTTTTGGGTACTGTTCATCCAGGTGCAAATGCACCCGGGAGCCAAAACGCCACCCCCGCGTCACGTGTATCACTATTATCAGGACTATCTGGTAGAAAACCCTAAACTCCTTAGGGCATCTCCTACACTGGCCGTCAAAACACTCACATACATTTGAACCGAGCTGTCGAAACCCACATACGTTTGAACCGAGCTATCGAAACCTATGGTTATCTACGCGTCCGAGTTCAGAAAACGGACCAAACCAGCTGGAAGTTTACCGGAGTCCGGACTGCCACTATGTATGCATCCGACAACATGGTCCCACAAAATAATATGTTGTGCCCGCGCCCTCTCTCGCGTGGCCGCTCCGCCGCCCTCCCCCCCTTTTGTATTCATACCGGTCCAGAACAGACGCAACCTGTCATTGGAGCCGGCATTGAAGCACCACGGCGACCGAGTGCCGCGTCCACTTGGTCTCCACGCATGTTCAATGCCAGAGCGATGTGACCGGACGGGGCAAATTTCTACTACAATGAAGTTGGCGGCCCGTCGGACCATCTACCGACATTAAATGGGCACGACGGCTGAGAAGCTCACTTTGGCGCCCACAATGAAACTGCCCACCGCTTGGCCTGCCCGGCGACCACTATTGAAACATGGCCACACCTAACACGATCGGCACCGCACCACCTCCTCTTTCCTTCCTCCTCTATGTACCTCCGACCTAATGATGGTGAGCTCTAGCGCACTGTTGGAGAGACTTTTGATGGAACAGAAGCTCGAGTTGGTCAGTCTTGCGGCCGGCTGGCAAGCCTGTCATGCGCGACGGAAAGAGGCCAGAGTGTCGGCAAGCTCGCCACAGGTGAGCAACGATGACCGACAATAGAGGAGGCATCTGACGGCGAGCTCGGGCCTGCTCCTACTCCGTTCCTTGGCAGCTTCACCATGGACTAGGTGCAAGTGCACTTCAACACCATCTTGGCATTCATCTCTGACCTAGACCTTTGGTCACATCGTCTCATGGCAACATGTGACAAGGAGGACGTCTACCCGTGGCGTTCCTACCTCTCTGCACGCCACGCCGTGCCTTTTTAATTTTGTGCTTGCTGCCCTGGTGGCTTTTGAGTAATATATTCAGGTGGAGAGCTCCCCCCGATGATTCTAAAAAAACACCATCTTGGCAGAGGCGCAGCCGGTGTCGTCTGTGTCGGTGTTGCGAAGGTCACAAGACGACCAATGTTTCAACTTCAACCTGCTTGGGCATCACTGGATGGCGGAGGGGCAAATATACCACGAGTGAGGGAGCAAGGAGGACGTGGCGGCCATGGTTGTGTAGGAGTCAACCTTCGTCATGCAGCAACGGGCGCTCTTCTAGTCAACGTGTAGTGCTCGCGTCAACCGGCACGTGCAGTAGCTCCACACCCTCATCGCGGAAGAGTGTGTCGACTACAACACGATCTCAGCAGAGGCGAACACAGAGGCAACATTGTTGGGGAACGTTGCAGAAAACAAAAAATTTCCTACGGCTTCACTAAGATCCATCTATGAGTTCATCTAGCAACGAGTGATCGGATGCATCTACATACCTTTGTAGATCGCGAGCGGAAGCGTTCACTAGAACGTGGATGATCGAGTCGTACTCGCCGTGATCCAAATCACCGATGACCAAGCGCCGAACGGACGGCACCTCCGCGTTCAACACACGTACGGAGCTGATGACGTCTCCTCCTTCTTGATCCAGCAAGGGGGAAGGAGAGGTTGATGGAGATCCAGCAGCACGACGGCGTGGTGGTGGATGCAGTTGTCACCTGCAGCAGGGCTTCGCCGAGCGTCTGCGCGAGAGGGAGAGGTGTGACAGGGGAGAGGGAGGCGCCAGGGGTCAAGGGTGCGGCTGCCCCTCCCTCCCCCCCTTTATATAGGCCCCCTGGGGGGGCGCCGGCCCTGGAGATCCAATCTCCCAGGGGGGCGGTGGCCAGGGGGGTGGAGTACCCCCCAAGGCAAGTGGGGCGCCCCCCACCCTAGGGTTCCAACCCTAGGCGCAGGGGGTGGGCCTAGGGGGGCGCACCAGCCCACTAAGGGCTGGTTCCCCCTCCCACTTCAGCCCATGGGGCCCTCCGGGATGGGTGGCCCCACCCGGTGGACCCCCGGGACCCATCTGGTGGTCCCGGTACAATACCGGTGACCCCCGAATCATTCCCGATGGCCGAAACTGCACTTCCTATATATAATTCTTCACCTCCGGACCATTCCGGAACTCCTCGTGACGTCCGGGATCTCATCCGGGACTCCGAACAACTTTTGGATTACTGCATACTCATATCTCTACAACCCTATCGTCACCGAACCTTAAGTGTGTAGACCCTATGGGTTTGGGAGAAATGCAGACATGACCGAGATGACTCTCCGGTCAATAACCAGCAGCGGGATCTGGATACCCATGTTGGCTCCCAAATGCCCCTCGATGTTCTTATCGGATGAACCACGATGTCGAGGGTTCAATCAATCCCGTATTCAATTCCCTTTGTCAATCGGTATTTTACTTGCCCGAGATTCGATCGTCGGTATCCCAGTACCTCGTTCAATCTCGTTACCGGCAAGTCACTTTACTCATACCGTAATGCATGATCCCGTGATCAAACACCTTGATCACATTGAGCTCATTATGATGATGCATTACTGAGTGGGCCCGGTGATACCTCTCCGTCATGCGGAGTGACAAATCCCAGTCTCGATCCGTGTCAACCCAACAGACACTTTCGGAGATACCCGTAGTATACCTTTATAGTCACCCAGTTACGTTGTGACGTTTGGCACACCCAAAGGACTCCTACGGTATCCGGGAGTTACACGATCTCATGGTCTAAGGAAAAGATACTTGACATTGGAAAAGCTCTAGCAAACGAATTATACGATCTTTGTGCTTATGCTTAGGATTGGGTCTTGTCCATCACATCATTCTCCTAATGATGTGATCTCGTTATCAATGACATCCAATGTCCATAGTTAGGAAACCATGACTATCATTTGATCAACGAGCTAGTCAACTAGAGGCTTACTAGGGACATGTTGGTGTCTATGTATTCACACATGTATTACGATTTCCGGATAACACAATTATAGCATGAATAAAAGACAATTATCATGAACAAAGAAATATAATAATAATGCTTTTATTATTGCCTCTAGGGCATATTTCCAACAGTCTCCCACTTGCACTAGAGTCAATAATCTAGTTACATTATGATGAATCGAACACCCATAGAGTTCTGGTGTTGATCATGTTTTGCTCTAGGGAGAGGTTTAGTCAACGGATCTGCGACATTCAGATCCGTATGCACTTTACAAATTTCTATGTCTCCATCTTGAACATTTTCACGAATGGAGTTGAAGCGACGCTTGATGTGCCTGGTCTTCTTGTGAAATCTGGGCTCCTTGGCAAGAGCAATAGCTCCAGTGTTGTCACAGAAGAGTTTGATTGGCCCCGACGCATTGGGTATGACTCGTAGGTCGGTGATGAACTCCTTCACCCAAATTGCTTCATGCGCTGCCTCCGAGGCTGCCATGTACTCCGCTTCACATGTAGATCCGGCCACGACGCTCTGCTTGCAGCTGCACCAGCTTACTGCTCCACCATTCAACATATACACGTATCCGGTTTGTGACTTAGAGTCATCCAGATCTGTGTCGAAGCTAGCGTCGACGTAACCCTTTACGACGAGCTCTTCGTCACCTCCATAAACGAGAAACATGTCCTTAGTCCTTTTCAGGTACTTCAGGATATTCTTGACCGCTGTCCGGTGTTCCTTGCCGGGATTACTTTGGTACCTTCCTACCAAACTTACGACAAGGTTTACATCAGGTCTGGTACACAGCATGGCATACATAATAGACCCTATGGCCAAGGCATAGGGGATGACACTCATCTCTTCTATATCTTCTGCCGTGGTCGGGCATTGAGCTGAGCTCAGTTTCACACCTTGCAATACAGGCAAGAACCCTTTCTTGGACTGATCCATATTGAACTTCTTCAATATCTTTTCAAGGTATGTGCTTTGTGAAAGACCTATGAGGCGTCTTGATCTATCTCTATAGATCTTGATGCCTAATATATAAGCAGCTTCTCCAAGGTCCTTCATTGAAAAACTCTTATTCAAATAGGCCTTAATGCTGTCCAAAAGTTCTATATCATTTCCCATCAAAAGTATGTCATCTACATATAATATGAGAAATGCTACAGAGCTCCCACTCACTTTCTTGTAAACACAGGCTTCTCCATAAGTCTGCGTAAACCCAAACGCTTTGATCATCTCATCAAAGCGAATGTTCCAACTCCGAGATGCTTGCACCAGCCCATAAATGGATCGCTGGAGCTTGCATACCTTGTTAGCATTCTTGGGGTCCACAAAACCTTCCGGCTGCATCATATACAGTTCTTCCTTAAGATAATCGTTAAGGAATGTCGTTTTGACGTCCATTTGCCATATCTCATAATCATAGTATGCGGCAATTGCTAACATGATTCGGACGGACTTCAGCTTCGCTGTGGGAGAGAAAGTCTCATCGTAGTCAACCCCTGGAACTTGCCGATAACCCTTAGCGACAAGTCGAGCTTTATAGATGGTAACATTACCATCTGCGTCCGTCTTCTTCTTAAAGATCCATTTGTTTTCTATCGCTCGCCGATCATCGGGCAAGTCTGTCAAACTCCATACTTTGTTTTCATACATGGATCCTATCTCGGATTGCATGGCTTCTAGCCATTTGTTGGAATCTGGGCCCGCCATCGCTTCTTCATAGTTCGAAGGTTCACCGTTGTCTAACAACATGATTTCCAGGACAGGGTTGCCGTACCACTCTGGTGCGGAACGTGTCCTTGTGGACCTACGAAGTTCAGTAGCAACTTGATCCGAAGTTTCATGATCATCATCATTAACCTCCTCTCTAACCGGTGGAGGCACTACAGAAACATTTTCTTGAGCTGTGCTACTTTCTGGTTCAAGAGGTGATACTTCATCAAGTTCCACTTTCCTCCCACTTATTTCTTTCGAGAGAAACTCTTTCTCCAGAAAGGATCTTCTTGGCAACAAAGATCTTGCCTTCAGATCTTAGGTAGAAGGTATACCCAATGGTTTCCTTAGGGTATCCTATGAAGACGCATTTTTCCGACTTGGGTTCGAGCTTTTCAGGTTGAAGTTTCTTGACATAAGCATCGCATCCCCAAACTTTTAGAAACGACAGCTTAGGTTTCTTCCCATACCATAATTCATACGGTGTCGTCTCAACGGATTTAGACGGTGCCTTATTTAAAGTGAATGTAGCTGTCTCTAGAGCGTATCTCCAAAACGATAGCGGTAAATCAGTAAGAGACATCATAGATCGCACCATATCCAATAGAGTGCGATTACGACGTTCGGACACACCGTTACGTTGAGGTGTTCCAGGCGGCGTGAGTTGTGAAACAATTTCACATTTCCTTAAGTGTGTGCCAAATTCATGACTTAAATATTCTCCTCCACGATCTGATCGTAAGAACTTTATTTTTCGATCATGTTGATTCTCTACCTCATTCTGAAATTCCTTGAACTTTTCAAAGGTTTCAGACTTGTGTTTCATTAAGTAGACATACCCATATCTACTCAAGTCATCCGTGAGAGTGAGAACATAACGATATCCTCCGCGAGCCTCAACACTCATTGGACTGCACACATCAGTATGTATGATTTCCAATAAGTTGGTTGCTCGCTCCATTGTTCCAAAGAACGGAGTCTTGGTCATTTTGCCCATGAGGCATGGTTCGCATGTGTCAAATGATTCATAATCTAGAGACTCTAGAAGTCCATCAGCATGGAGCTTCTTCATGCGCTTGACACCAATGTGACCAAGGCGGCAGTGCCACAAGTATGTGGGACTATCGTTATCAACTTTACACCTTTTGGTATTGACACTATGAATATGTGTATTATCACGCACGAGATTCATTAAGAATAAACCATTGACCATTGGAGCATGACCATAAAACATATCACTCATATAAATAGAACAACCATTATTCTCGGATTTAAATGAGTAGCCATCTCGCATTAAACGAGATCCAGATACAATGTTCATGCTCAAACTTGGCACTAAATAACAATTATTGAGGTTTAAAACTAATCCCGTAGGTAAATGTAGAGGTAGCGTGCCGACGGCGATCACATCGACCTTGGAACCATTCCCGACGCGCATCGTCACCTCGTCCTTCGCCAGTCTCCGCTTATTCCGCAGCTCCTGCTTCGAGTTACAAATATGAGCAACAACACCGGTATCAAATACCCAGGAGCTACTACGAGCACTGGTAAGGTACACATCAATTACATGTATATCACATATACCTTTAGTGTTGATGGCCTTCTTGTCCGCTAAGTATTTGGGGCAGTTCCGCTTCCAGTGGCCCTTCCCTTTGCAATAAAAGCACTCAGTCTCAGGCTTGGGTCCATGCTTTGACTTCTTCCCGGCAACTGGCTTACCAGGCGCGGCAACATCCTTGCCGTCCTTCTTGAAGTTCTTCTTACCCTTGCCTCTCTTGAACTCAGTGGTTTTATTGACCATCAACACTTGATGTTCCTTTTTGATTTCAACCTCTGCTGATTTCAGCATAGCAAATACCTCAGGAATGGTCTTTACCATCCCCTGCATATTGTAGTTCATCACAAAGCTCTTGTAGCTAGGTGGGAGCGACTGAAGGATTCTGTCAATGACCGCCTCGTCTGGGAGGTTAATCTCCAGCTGAGTCAAGCGGTTGTGCAACCCAGACATCTTGAGTATGTGTTCACTGACAGAACTATTTTCCTCCATCTTACAACTGTAGAACTTGTTGGAGACTTCATATCTCTCGACACGGGCATGAGCTTGGAAAACTAGTTTCAGCTCCTCGAACATCTCATATGCTCCGTGATGCTCAAAACGCTTTTGGAGCCCCGGTTCTAAGCTGTAAAGCTTGCCGCACTGAACGAGGGAGTAATCATCAGCACGAGACTGCCAAGCATTCATAATGTCTTGGTTCTCTGGGATGGGTGCTTCACCTAGCAGTGCTTCTAGGACATATTGTTTCCTGGCAGCTATGAGGATGATCCTCAGGTTCCGGACCCAGTCCGTATAGTTGCTGCCATCATCTTTCAGCTTGGTTTTCTCTAGGAACGCGTTGAAGTTCATGTTGACATTAGCTTGGGCCATTTGATCTACAAGACATATTGCAAAGTTTATTTAGACTAAGTTCATGATAATTAAGTTCATCTAATCAAATTATTTAATGAACTCCCACTCAGATTAGACATCCCTCTAGTCATCTAAGTGTAACATGATCCGACTCGACTAGGCCGTGTCCGATCATCACGTGAGACGGACTAGTCATCATCGGTGAACATCTCCATGTTGATCGTATCTTCCATACGACTCATGTTCGACCTTTCGGTCTCTTGTGTTCCGAGGCCATGTCTGTACATGCTAGGCTCGTCAAGTCAACCTAAGTGTTTGCATGTGTAAATCTGTCTTACACCCGTTGTATGTGAACGTTGAAATCTATCACACCTGATCATCACATGGTGCTTCGAAACAACGAACTATGGCAACGGCGCACAGTTAGGGGGAACACTTTCTTGAAATTTATTATGAGGGATCATCTTATTTACTACCGTCGTTCTAAGTAAACAAGATGCAAAATACGATAAACATCACATGCAATCAAATAATAATAGTGACATGATATGGCCAATATCATATAGCTCCTTTGATCTCCATCTTGGGGCTCCATGATCATCTTGTCACCGGCATGACACCATGATCTCCATCATCATGATCTCCATCATCGTGTCTCCATGAAGTTGCTCGCCAACTATTACTTCTACTACTATGGCTAACACGTTTAGCAATAAAGTAAAGTAATTTACATGGCGTTTCCATTGACACGCAGGTCATAAAAAATAATGACAACTCCTATGGCTCCTGCCGGTTGTCATACTCATCGACATGCAAGTCGTGATTCCTATTACATGAACATGATCTCATACATCACATATATATCATTCATCATTCATCACAACTTTGGCCATATCATATCACAAAGCACTTGCTGAAAAACAAGTTAGACGTCCTCTAATTGTTGTTGCAAGTTTTACGTGGCTGCATTAGGGTTCTAGCAAGAACATTTTCTTACCTATGTAAAAGCCACAACGTGATTTGTCAACTTCTATTTACCCTTCATAAGGACCCTTTTCGTCGAATCCGCTCCAACTAAAGTGGGAGAGACAGATACCCGCCAGCCACCTTATGCAACTAGTGCATGTTAGTCGGTGGAACCGGTCTCACGTAAGCGTACGTGTAAGGTTGGTCCGGGCCGCTTCATCCCACAATACCGCTGAAGCAAAATAAGACTAGTAGCGGCAAGAAAGTTGACAACATCTACGCCCACAACAATTGTGTTCTACTCGTGCAAAAGAACTACGCATAGACCTAGCTCATGATGCCACTATTGGGGAACGTTGCAGAAAACAAAAAATTTCCTATGGTTTTACCAAGATCCATCTATGAGTTCATCTAGCAACGAGTGATCGGATGCATCTACATACCTTTGCAGATCGCGAGCGGAAGCGTTCACTAGAACGTGGATGATGGAGTCGTACTCGCCGTGATCCAAATCACCGATGACCAAGCGCCGAACGGACGGCACCTCCGCGTTCAACACACGTACGGAGCGGATGACGTCTTCTCCTTCTTGATCCAGCAAGGGGGAAGGAGAGGTTGATGGAGATCCAGCAGCACGACGGCGTGGTGGTGGATGCTGTTGTCACCTGCAGCAGGGCTTCGACGAGCGTCTGCGCGAGAGGGAGAGGTGTGACAGGGGAGAGGGAGGCGCCAGGGGTCAAGGGTGCGGCTGCCCCTCCCTCCCCCCCTTTATATAGGCCCCCTGGGGGGGCGCCGTCCCTGGAGATCCAATCTCCCAGGGGGGCGGCGGCCAGGGGGGTGGAGTACCCCCCCCCCAAGGCAAGTGGGGCGCCGCCCACCCTAGGGTTCCAACCCTAGGCGCAGGGGGTGGGCCTAGGGGGGCGCACCAGCCCACTAAGGGCTGGTTCCCCCTCCCACTTCAGCCCCTGGGGCCCTCCGGGATGGGTGGCCCCACCCGGTGGACCCCCGGGACCCATCTGGTGGTCCCGGTACAATATCGGTGACCCCCGAATCACTCCCGATGGCCGAAACTGCACTTCCTATATATAATTCTTCACCTCCGGACCATTCCGAAACTCCTCGTGACGTCCGGGATCTCATCCGGGACTCCGAACAACTTTCGGATTACTGCATACTCATATCTCTACAACCCTAGCGTCACCGAACCTTAAGTGTGTAGACCCTACGGGTTCGGGAGACATGCAGACATGACCGAGATGACTCTCCGGTCAATAACCAACAGCGGGATCTGGATACCCATGTTGGCTCCCACATGCTCCTCGATGATCTTATCGGATGAACCACGATGTCGAGGGTTCAATCAATCCCGTATTCAATTCCCTTTGTCAATCGGTATTTTACTTGCCCGAGATTCGATCGTCGGTATCCCAATACCTCATTCAATCTCGTTACCGGCAAGTCACTTTACTCGTACCATAATGCATGATCCCGTGATCAAACACCTTGATCACATTGAGCTCATTATGATGATGCATTACTGAGTGGGCCCGGTGATACCTCTCCGTCATGCGGAGTGACAAATCCCAGTCTCGATCCGTGTCAACCCAACAGACACTTTCGGAGATACCCGTAGTATACCTTTATAGTCACCCAGTTACGTTGTGACGTTTGTCACACCCAAAGCACTCCTACGGTATCCGGGAGTTACACGATCTCATGGTCTAAGGAAAAGATACTTGACATTGGAAAATCTCTAGCAAACGAATTATACGATCTTTGTGCTTATGCTTAGGATTGGGTCTTGTCCATCACATCATTCTCCTAATGATGTGATCTCGTTATCAATAACATCCAATGTCCATAGTCAGGAAACCATGACTATCAGTTGATCAACGAGCTAGTCAACTAGAGGCTTACTAGGGACATGTTGGTGTCTATGTATTCACACATGTATTACGATTTCCGGATAACACAATTATAGCATGAATAAAAGACAATTATCATGAACAAAGAAATATAATAATAATGCTTTTATTATTGCCTCTAGGGATATTTCCAACAAACATAAGAGATTGCGGAAGGTCAAGATGCAGCCACCATCGTCAGCGGCTCCTTGTTCGTGCTAACCCACAACCACTGGAAGGGAGGGCCATATGGGTTGACGGGTTGTGGCTGCTGTGCACATCGGACGGACGCTCGGGAGGTGGCGGCGCAACCCTATTTGGTTCTGAATTGCGAGCAACGCGTGTCGGCCGTGTGCTCCATCAATGCTGGAAGATTAGCGTGTCGGTGGCGTTTGTCTTCTCCTCCACAGTCGGCCGGTGACATGGGGTTGTTGGCTCGCCTGAGTAAAGGTGCTTTGGCCCTGCAATTCTTCGAGAGCCAAGTCGTCGATCTACTTCATGCTAGCTCCTCGATCGGAACGCCAACGATTTCCGGTCTTCCCATCGGAGATATCCATTGGCGCATGGAGCCACTCGATATCTAGATCGAAATCGATCCTATCGTGCGCTCCCTTATCTTCAGCCAGTGAAGCTTCATGAGGGCATGGCACGAAGCTTCGCTTTCTTGTCGGTGCCATGGGACATGTCTAAATATAGATTTCTACGGGATTGACAGAGGTGGAGAAAATCATTGTGGCTGCAATCGGAGGTTTGTAATGATGGATCGGTGTATTGGTGGCTGTGAAGAAAGGCAGCACAGATTTCCTGTGTGTCGGGTGTTGGTTTTTTTTAGAATAGGAGGATGTATCCCCAGCCTCTGCATCTGGACGATGCATGCAGCCATATTATTAATTATTCACAAAGACCATACAAGGTGATACATCAATAAGACTGAAGCCATCATCTTGGCAACACCATTGCTACTCCTATCCCCTTGATGAAGGCGTGCCGAATGTCCGGGCCTAATACAAAACAACCATCGCACAAAATCCTAACATCTAAAGCCAGGTATCCCATCCAAGCCACTATCTGGATTGGGTCTCACACCGGTCAGGCACACTCCCAGTGAGCACCGCACGCTGCAAGGGTCGTCACCTCCATCATCCCTCGGTCCATCCTCAGAGCAAAACTGTTGCCCCAACCTTGCCAGGTCTCTCTGCCATCAATGTCACCATGAAGTGTGTCGGGTGTTGGTGCCTTCAGCAACGGCCTTGGCAAGAGGGGGTGGCAGGACAGGTGGACTGCATTTTTGGTGGTGCTCCTTGAGTACTGAGTTGCGATTTCCAGGATGAAAGCCCAAGGTCTGGGCTTTGCTAAAAGCATTGTTTTCTGAACTCGGACTCTCTCCAGGGTGAAAATTCACGATCTTCGGTCATGCAATGACAACGCTTGTGCATTATTTTGTTCTTGGAGGTATGGTTTTTGGAGAATCTCAATTGTGGCCCGGGTGTTGACTTTGGTGGTGGTCGGAGTGTTGTTCTTGCGAGTGTTTAATTACCGCGGCGAGGGCTTTGTTTTCTCATTCTCTTTATTATTATTATCATTTTTTCTTGGTTGTGTGCATCCTTGATGGAATTTCGGCATCTTGTTGGTGCAGAGACGGGATGTAATTGGTATTTTCATGATATTAATATATTCCCTTTATTGAAAATAGGACCGTCAGGCTAGATTATCGACCTCACCTCCACCAGCAACGTCGGCGACCAGGCAGTGGGCTCCGGCGAAGAGTAGGATGTGGGGCACATACATGCACACCCCCTGCGAAGCGTAGGAGGTGGGACAGAGACGCCCATGTCCGTCGAAGCGTAGATTAGGCTTGGAACTTTTGCGCTACTTAAAAAAATGAATATTTACGAAACTTATCCAGTGTGCATGAAATTTATTCGGTTTGTTCAAATTTTGTTTGAAATGTGTGTGGATATTTTGATGGATAGGTTGGATGACGGGAATGAAAGTAGTCCACCTACGAATTAAAGTAGTCATAGCTATGCAATTCACTTTCTCTAAGGCCCGTGGGCCTCGTTCCCTTCCTTGGAAGCGTTGTCGTGGTTTTCCCCCTTCCCCTTGCAGCATTGGTTCCCTCAGTGTGGCACGCTCGGTGGTGCGTTTGGTGGTGGTCGTGCGGCTAGCTTGGGGCCGACGGTGGTGTGTTCTTCTTCTTCATGTGTTTCTCTTCGGCCGTCCTTCGCGTGGTCTCCGTCCTATTGTTGTGCATGCTCAAGACCCTCCCATGGTTGCCGTTGTGCTGCGGCGAGCTTTGGGCTCTTGGTGCTGTCTTGGTTCACCTTTGCTCAATGACGACGCAATGATGCCTCCCCAACCAGCTAATCGTTTCGACCGCCCGTGGCGGATCTCCTAGTCAAGGTCCATGTTAAGTTTGGCACTCGTTGATTGTGGTTGATCCTCTGTTGTGCCGTGGGGCTCGGTACGCACGCTGGTGCGGTGCGTTAGGTTGTTTGCAGAGTCTTGGTATTGTGATCTCTCGACAGCACCCCACATCTACTTGTGTCTCTCGTGGTGTTGGTCTTTCTGCATGTTTAGCTAGGTCATGCCTTCTCCTGGGTGGCATTTTTTCTAATCTTCTTTAACCTTGTTACCTATGCGGTTTTTCGGCTTGGTTTCCCTCATTAACGGGGTTAATTTGTTTATATTTTCGATTCGGTTTCTCTTATAAACTGGATCAGCCAAAGTTAAGAGATGACTTTTGGCTTTGGCAGCTTTTTGAGCAATATATTCAAGTGGGGATCCCCCCCCCCCTTGCGGTGACCATTCAAAAAAAACTTTCTCTAAGGTGTGCACAAGGTACAAATTAGAACAATGTGCGGATGGCGTCTTCTACATTCTGATCCTGCCTGCAGCTAACTGCATTTAGATAAACTATGCACGTTTCTTGAAGATCAATCTACATCAGTTGTTGTGAAAGGTAACACGTGTAAGCAAATCATCATCACGTGGGTTCAGGCAGAATGGAAGAGAAAATTGAACCCGGAAATGCATTTAGAAGGGGAGTATTATAGCAAATTCACAAAGCAACAGAAACCAACAGTTTTTTTTTTTTTTTGCGGGGAACAGAAACCAACAGTTCGCCACGTTATTTCACTCGCTAGATAGCTAGGCCGGCTCGATTAGCCGTGTTTTATAGGGTGAAGGCCTGAAGGGTCACGCCACTCGCTAGCAGTAGTATAAGGGTACACACGCACGCACTTGCACCGACCCAGCTTACACAATCATATAAATCGACCACAGTGCAGCAGCGGCATCACTCGAAGTTAGCACGCACGCTTCATATTTCTTTCTAAAAGCAGATCGATCCACACCTTGGAAACTCTTTCTGAGCATGAAACGAGAGACAGCCATTAGTATGTGTGATGGGATTGGGAAGCAGCGGGGAAGCAATTGTTACAGGAGATCTTTCGGGCACGTGTGTTTAATCTAAATTAGGAGTAAGAATTAAATCCATCCGGCCAATCTCTCTTTGTAAGTCGTGAGTTTGATCTAAATTAGGAGTAACAACTACATCCATCAGGCCCGTGCATCGCAAAGGTTTAACAAATGAGAAAAAAGCGGGAACCGTGGGAACGATGACAGTCAGATAAAGCTAGCTGAGCGATGTGTACGCGGCAATGGGGGAGCTGGGAGGGATGCGGAACTAAAGCACCAATTTTGTTCCGACTTGCTCATTTGTATATCCGGGCTACACGAATAGTTGCTCAACCACTGGTGGTGCCATGTTTGGATAATACGTATTAGTCAGGGTTTATCAAAAAACACTTCACATAAGTGGACATGGGCTTGGAATCAAACATGAGATCAGGTACTTGCTGCACGCAGACTGCAGTATTTTCACTCATGCATATCCAGGCTCAAGGCCGCATGATCTTTTACATAGGCTGCAGGTGGGACTCATAATGGGCGTCCCACCACATTTCACTTAGCGGGTGTTTGGTTCAGGGACTTTTTAGTCCCAGAGACTAGAAAAAGTCCCTAAAAAGTCCCTAGAAACCAAACGGGAGGGACTTTTTCTACAGGGATTAGAAAAAAACTCTATTGAAGAGTCTTTTTTAATTAGTCCCTGGGACTAGAAAAAGTCCTAAGACTTCTGAACCAAACACCCCCTTAATCCCAACAGACTTAGGTGGGTGATAGCCAACAACCCAGTAAAACTTATGTGGGTCAAGTGCGATCAAGTGGGTTCCCACTTCCGAAAGGTATACAACATGCAGATTCTAGTTCACAAACTATGCGCATGCAGATATGAACAGTGGCCGTATACAACATGCATATATAAATCTTAGTTGCAAGTTAAAAACCATATAAAAATAATATAGCTTTGGTTTAGGCTACATTTAACCAGACTGCAGCACCATTGTTTCTAAACATCAGAAGGCTACATGCTCTAAACATCGTCGACATGAGCCATTTTTTCTTCCCGTTTCAAATATCTCCAAGATGTTGAATCCTCGGGCATGCATTTTGAAGAGCCCTGCAAGCATACATAGTTCAATGTCAAATGAGATCAAATATCAATGGGGACAAGAGAGATTTTGATGCTTATCATGAAAAACAAGATGGACAAGAAAACCTAACAATCAAGCAGAGTGATATTTTCTTTTCAAGTAAAATTAATATTATATTGTACAGTAGTACACGCTTCTAGACAGAAGAACGAATTAACCCCGTCATGGCGAGCATGTGAATTTCTGTACAAGCCGTCAAGGTACAAGCCGCCAAGCCATTAGCGACGACCGATGAGCCCATCACATCAGTGAATCATCATTTCGGCGCCATGAGCTTATGGCTGTGATTGAAGTTACTGCTGCCCTCCCATGTGTTGGGTTCATCGCCGCCTCTGCTACAGACAAACAGACAACAAAAATGTCGGCTAGCGGTTCACCAGGAAAGTATCCGGTGCTCCCAGCTTTTGGGTACTCCCGGTACTTCAATGTCAATAAATATTTTTTTAATGTTTCAAAAAATAGCGAAAAAATTTGTGAATGTTCATAATGAATGTGACTACAAGCCCTAAAATTTGAGGTCCAAACTCGAGTCACACGTTGAGAAAAAAAAATGTGAAATCTAGCATGAATAGTGTAAAGAAGAGACAAAAGCAACATTGACACTATTTAGATCTGTATTTCTCTTTTTTGTTTCTCAATGTACATTTTGATTTTGGAACTAAATTTTTAGGGGATGTAGTGATATTACTTGTGTACATTCTCATTTTTTTCCTGAATTTTTTTGAAACATTTAAAAATGTTTTTTGACATTGGAGTACTAGGAGTATCCCAAGGCTGGGAGCACTGGATACTTTCCCCGGTTCACCATTCGCTGGAGCGCTCATCTCCATCCTTCTAACCCAAAGGCCAAGGTTGTTCCGGTCTCTCTCCCCTGTGTGTGCGCGTACATTGTCAGCAAGCGTGAGGAGGAGTGGCTGCAGTTGCTTCTATGCCTACTTCCATCATAGGTCCACATCGCCTCACCTCGTCTCCCACCTTTCCCCTCACGGTAATCTACGCTCATACCCAGTGCCCTTCTTTTATTTTATTTTCTCCTCTTGTTCTTTCTTTGATAAATCTAGGCCCGGATTTGCCAAAATCTTACTAAATTTTGTGCTCTTATCTCTTCCATCTCGGTGGTTTATTTCTAAGATGCGTTGCGGAACTTCTCCTTGAGGTTGTGGCAGCCGTATTGGTCGCCGTATGGTCTTACAAGCTCTACCGTAAGTAAAAACCCTGCTTTTTTTGTGGGCAATCTCCCTACCTGGAGCCAAGATTGGGTGTTATTTTTAACCCTCAAGACTGGTTCTCAAGACACTCTCTTTGTTTCTTGATTCAAGATGACCAACATCTTTCGTCTCATTGATGTAGAATCTAGGTCCGAGAATAGCAAAGCTGTTTTTTTTCTTGGCTCATTAGTGAAAAGATTAGTTATATGCATGAGAATGGATTTTTGCATTCCTTGGCAGTTATGGATTTATTCATTTTTCATGTTGCAAGAAATGGCTTTGTTCTCTATGCTCAAAATTTAGGTGCTACTATTAGGTGTGCCATTAGCAATCCCATTGGTAAGTCATTGAATAAGTAATGGTTGAAAAGGTTAATGTCGCTGTAGTTTTTGTCTTTGCTAGCTATGTGCTTCACGGTATGCAGTGTATGCATGTGAAGTTGCGACCTCTTAAAACTGAATATGCCAAATGTTTGACTCTTTTCCATACTTGATGTGTTGTAGCTTGAATCAGACGTATCATCGAGCCACGGTTGAAGCTACAGCCCACTGATAATAGCATTGTATCATAAAGATGGCCATATACCATAAATGCAGTGAACTGCAAGGAAAAACCATCTCGAGTACCTCGGACGCTTCGCCAATATACATGTTTGTTTGACGTCATAATTATCTCATTGATACTATCATGTGTTGGTTGTTACCTAGAAATGGGTTGCATGGTGTTGTCAAATTTATATGTTGCAACGCTAATATCTCCTCATGGTGTTCCGTGTAAATCTCATTATGTTTACTGCAATCAGTCATGTCCATATTATCATTGTCACATCAGATCAAATACTTAAATGTAATCATGTAGGATTTTTTTATTCTGGTGTTGTATGTCGTGCGAGCGGAAATGGCCCTTTTAATGGGCCTTCATTTATGGAGGTATTTTCGTGGGTTTGATGTGCCACAAGTTAGAACACCTGCTGTAGTGGACAATTACATCTGCTGTTGAGTTGTATTACTCCCTCTATCTCAGTTTACAAGTCTTGCACGTGTATCTAGGTCATTAATTTGACCAGCTTAATAAGAGGCATGCATCACAAAAAATATATCATTAGAAACTTTAGATATTCTATTTTCTAATGATATAATTTTTATGTTAAACTATTTATTTTATATAAGTTAAATTGACGACCTAGATACACATGCAAGCCTTGTAAACTGAGATGGAGGGAGTACAAAGGATGTTGAACTGCTGTATTACTTTTCCCTATGTTGCTTGGAAGGAATGCCAATTTCTTAACACATTAGAGTTTAACTTAATGTGGTTTTTGGTTGTTTCTAACTTGGGAAAATAAAATTGGGGGGGGGGGGGGGGGGCAGCTGGTCCTTAATTGATAGCATTTGAGTTCCTCCTGAAAATTCACGAAGTAGTTGCTTGTTTAGTGGAATTAGGATATATGGCTTCCTATATGTAAATGTTTCTTCTATTCTTTGTGGCTTCCTGTATGGAACTGGTTATGTGTTTGCTCTATAGAGATTTGTGTTGCTTGCAAGCTTGTGTAAATTAGTTGTAAAGATAAGAAATAAGCCGAATCTTGTTATTTTACAAGCAAGTAGGTCATCTTTTTACTTGATAAGGTAAATAATAGTTTACATGATGTTGCCAGCCACTAGCTACTGCTTTGTGCTGCCTATGAATTTGAATTAGTGGATGCTGCCAGGTAGCGTGTTGCTTATGCGGCTTTGTGACGGCTACAGTGTAACTTTGCTGTTTTGGCCTCTACATGTTGTTGATCATCAACTCTTCCTCATTTTAATATTGGTTCTCATTAAATTTCTACATGATTTTGTAGGTGAACATGATTCGTCCTATGTTATCTTTGAGGATGACGCTATGGAAGTATGGATGATCGCACTGGCAATGACACACTGGAGTTAGCAATATGATGGTGAGAACATTGATGTTAACAACTATGCATCTGGAGAAGGATTTGACTAGTCCATTTGCACTTGAACTAATGATCAAAAATCTTATGTTATTTTGTTGCAAAAAAATTTATCTGGAATGTGAAGGATGAGAAATAGTAAAATGATATGTATGTAGGTGACACTGCAGATCATGGACTTAGGTGACTTAGAAGTGTGTATTTTGTTGTCATTTGCCCTACGCAATGTGATGAATGAGAATCAGAGTGGTGCCATGTATGTGTAGAAATTAATATTGTAGCTTTTGAGCAAGTCTACGTACAAATTCCCATATGTCAAATGTTGGATATTGTATCATAGTTTAATATATTGTAAACACTGATTTTTTATGCCTTTCCTAATATATGGGTTACTGCATGTATGCCTATTATCATTGAATTAGTATATATTAAAAGTTTGTAGAACTGCCAATTAGATGGTGAAGTTTATTTCCTAGCGGCCCCTGTGAGCTTTTCCCTAGCGGCCATCTGCCACAAAAGGGGTTTCATAAACCTAAGGAGACATATGTTTTTCCTGTAGGCCACTGTCAGGAACAACCGAGAGGAATTGTTTACCTGACGGCCAAACGCCAGGAAAATTTTATTTTCCCGGTCAATTTAATCCTGACAGTCATTTCCTGTCGGGTAACCATCAAGAAATATTTTCCTGTCGGTTTAGCCGTGGGGGATAGTGCAGTTTCTAGTAGTGAGCAGCATTCGCATCAGGTTGAGGGCGGCAGGTAACCTCTGTGGCAACAATTGCCAAGTGCAAGCTCTCTTGGGGTCTTGTCTTTTTCAATGACGTGGAGCAGATCACCATGCCGATGGTTGATGGCATGAATATCTTCCAAGAACATTTGCTATTGACGACCATTGCGGCTTTGAGGGCAAGTGTTGGTCAATCTGTTGGCAAGTAAAGCTTAATCAAATTTTGGAGAGCTAGAGTTAAGATAATATTTTGCTGAAACTAAACATAGACATTGGTGTACAATGTACACTAGCTTGAAGGGTCCACTCTAATCAGCATTTTTTTAGTTTTTAGGTAGGAGTCACATGAGCATTGGCTTTTTCCTGAATCAACTCCATCCGACTGTCCAGGATGGGTATAATCAGTTTTAATATTTTTACTAAAGTTTAAAAATGAAAAGTAGTAGGTGAGTTACCTACTAAAAATAAAAATAAAGAACAAAGAATAATAGTACAAATTGTTACTACTGGAAGTTAGCCACTTAGCCTCTAAGACTAGCATAGGAAACTCTCTTAAGTCTTAACTCTATGAAGAAGAAGCTTAAACTCATCTTTGAAGATCTTCCTACATCTATAAACACTGGGAACTCTATCCCTAAAGATGTATTCGTTTATGCAAATCCACACACACCTAGTGACCTAATGAGTTCTTCAATCATTGTAGATTATGTTGAAGGGCATCAATGAGCTCAATATTCGAGCACAGGTAGCTCAAGCAGCACTCAACAAATCAATATTTTTAATTAATGCTCATTTTGCAAATCTTTATTATTGAAATAAGGCAATAAAAATCACACAAAAATATTGAACACACCAAAAAATATTTCTAATTTTAGTTAGTGTGATCGTAATATTTTTTTGCATGGTTAACATATGATGAACCCTCCTATCCCAAAAAACATTTCTGGAAAACCTTGTGCGGCGGATGACTACATTCATCTGCACATACAAAATTAAGCTTCAGATGTGTTTTACTTGCTAGCTAGCTAGCTAAGCTAAGCTAGTTGGCCTCTTTTATTGGCTGAAGGGTAGCTACCAACCAATGAGATAATGCACACGCGCGCTAGGGCCAACCAAACGCTACACAATCATATATATCGAAATGCCCAACACTGTAGTGCACATCATAGCGGCATCACCACAGCCTATTCACTCATCAATATCCATCACAGTGCATGCACACTTGTGTTCAATTTTATAGAAGTTGATAGATTCACACACACAAAAATCAGCAAATAGTGGCACAACTTAATTGGGGAAGCATTCTTAGCTCAAATACAATTTTGGAAGTCGCATTACATAGAACTATTATTATTAGTCTAATAGCGCTCTCATGGGCAAGTTGGGCGCATCAATGCAAGTTGAGTTGACCATAATATCCATATTTGGGATGGGAATAGGAGGCAACTGGTATGGAGTCTGACACTTGTAGTTTTAATGTCCGTGTAAAGGCCTTGTGTCAATCTCGGGAAAATCTCTACGTCGTCGATACACAGTAACATTTTGAGAAATGATCAGTTGGAGGATGCATCTGTTCTGGATGAGAATCGCGAAGCGAGTGTCTCTTGGTCCCGCATCTGGAATGGTCAGGCAAAGCAGTGCTGGTAGCTAGCCGTAATCTTCCGACCTGGGTTCCTCCATTGGCACTTTGATGTCAAGAAAATGGCTTGAAACGATGACCATGGGAAAAACTAGAAGTTAGTTGTCCATAATAGTCCTCAAGTGTAGCTACTTTGTTTGTGTCTTCATCGAAAATTTCTCTTCAAAGATTCCCAATGAGTCTCGACCAGCAGTGCAATAACAGTTTGCATTTCATGGCAGAAGGCATGCCGGATAAAGGTTAGGAAGGAAAAGGGGAGAAAAACACATGACAACTTTTTTTGAAATGGAGGCAAAAGATTTGCCTCATCGATAAATTAAGTAGAAGAGATTTTCCCACTTAATTAGCAGAAAATCAGACAAAAACCGATACAAAATCAACCACAAGCAGACTACTCACGGAGCATGGAACGCCAGAAGCGCACGATCAGCCTTATAACCATGCGCAACACACAATGAGCACCAAACCCCACACTACCACAATGAAAAGAATTGTACGGAGACGCACCAGGCCATAAGGACCACCCAAGAGACTATTGACCATCCATTAAGCAGTTGCGGACGCCTGTCTTGTGGCGGCACTCTTCTTGATTTTTCTCCTGAGAGCCTTCTCCACAATCGTCTCTCCAGATCCAGGGTTGGCCGCCTCCAAATACGCGAGCAAAATTCGAAGCTAAATCTCAAAAAGAATCTCATCAACCTTCTCCCTCACCGACACCACCGCATGAACATCCTCAGCCACGGGGTATGAGGGAGTCCGGGATTAGGGGGTGTTCGGCTATCCGAACTATACCTTCAGCCGGACTCCAGGACTATGAAGATACAAGATTGAAGACTTCGTCCCGTGTCCGGAAGGGACTTTTCTTGGCGTGGAAGGCAAGCTTGGCGATGCGGATATTTAGATCTCCTACCATTACAACCGACTTTGTGTAACCCTAACCCTATCCGGTGTCTATATAAACCGGAGGGTTTTAATCCGTAGGACAACAACTCCAACATACAATAATCATACCGTAGGCTAGCTTCTAGGGTTTAGCCTCCTTGATCTCGCGGTAGATCTACTCTTGTACTACCCATATTATCAATATTAATCAAGCAGGACGTAGGGTTTTACCTCCATCAAGAGGGCCCGAACCTGGGTAAAACATTGTGTCCCTTGTCTCCTGTTACCATCCGCCTAGACAAACAGTTCGGGACCCCCTACCCGAGATCCGCCGGTTTTGACACCGACATTGGTGCTTTCATTGAGAGTTCCTCTGTGTCGTCACTTTTAGGCCCGATGGCTCCTTTGATCATCAACGACGATGCGGTCCAGGGTGAGACTTTTCTCCCTGGACAGATCTTCATCTTCGGCGGCTTCGCACTGCGGTCCAATTCGTTTGGCCGCCTGGAGCAGATCGAAAGCTACGCCCCTGGCCATCAGGTCAGGTTTGGAAGTTTGAACTACACGGCTGACATCCGCGGGGACTTGATCTTCGACGGATTCGAGCCACAGCCAAGCGCGCCGCACTGTCTCGATGGACATGATCTACCTCTGCCGCCGAATAGTGTCCTGGAGGCCGCACGCGCGTCGGTTCCGGCCCTTAATTCGGAGCCTGCGGCGCCGATCGAGGATGAGCAGTTGGACGCCACCTCAGGGGCTGCGATCTCTAAGGCGATCGAGCCGAACACCAGCCCCGCACTCTGCATGACCCGTGACTCCGAGGATCCGGATTCCTCTCCGGACTCCGAACCTCCCGCGCCCCTGCCGATCGAATCCGATTGGGCGCCGATCATGGAGTTCACCACCGCGGGCATCTTTCAGCACTCGCCCTTCGGCGACATCCTGAACTCACTAAAGTCTCTCTCTTTATCAGGAGAGCCCTGGCCAGACTATGGTCAGCAAGGATGGGATATGGACGATGAAGAAATTCAAAGCCCACCCACCACCCACTTTGTAGCCACTGTCGACGATTTAACCGACATGCTCGACTTCGACTCCGAAGACATCGACGGTATGGACGACGATGCAGGAGACGAACAGGAACCAGCACCTGTAGGGCGCTGGAAGGCCACCTCGTCATATGACATATATATGGTGGACGCTCCAAAAGATGGAGATGGCGATGGAAAAGCGGGGGATGAAACTTCTAAGAAACATCCCAAACGTCGACGTCAGCGGCACCGCTCTAAATCCCGCCAAAGAAAAAACGGTGATTCCGGCACCGGAGATAATACTACCCCGGATAGCGCCGAAGAACACCCCCTCCAGCAAGACTCGGCAAAGGAAGATGGAGAAGCCAGCCCTCATGAGAGGGCGGCAAACCGAGAGGTTGAGGACGATAACTATATGCCTCCCTCCGAAGACGAGGCAAGCCTCGACGACGACGAATTCGTCGTACCATCAGACCCCGCCGAACAAGAGCGTTTCAAATGCAGGCTTTTAGCCACAGCAAGAAGCCTCAAGAAAAAGCAACAACAGCTTAGAGCTGATCAAGATTTGCTAGCTGACAGATGGACTGAAGTCCTTGTGGCCGAAGAGTATGAACTCGAACGCCCCTCCAAGCGTTACCCAAAGCGCAGGCTGCTACCCCGATTAGAGGAGGAAGCACCTACATCACCAGCGCATGACATGGCCGACCGGCCACCTCATGGCCGCGACAGAGAGGCCTCTAAGCCCTCCACTCAAGCCATGACCCGACACCGCTCAAAACATGCTAAGGCACGGGAAAACGCGCCATACCTGCGAGATATATTGGAGGACAAGGCAAGGCAAACAAGATCGATCTACGGATCGCGCGGGCGCCCCATGGCACGTGACGGTGATCGTCACCCCGGATACAATAAATCTGGCCGGGCCGAACACAATGGACAAAGCTCCTTTGAGCTGCGTCGTGATATAGCCCAGTACAGAGGCGCCGCACACCCACTATGCTTCACAGATGAAGTAATGGATCATAAAATCCCTGAGGGCTTCAAACCCGTAAACATCGAATCATACGATGGCACAACAGATCATGCGGTATGGATCGAGGATTATCTCCTTCATATCCACATGGCCCGCGGTGATGATCTACATGCCATCAAATACCTCCCACTCAAACTTAAGGGACCGGCCCGGCATTGGCTCAACAGCTTGCCAGCAGACTCAATCGGTTCTTGGGAGGACCTGGAAGCCGCATTCCTTGACAACTTCCAGGGCACTTATGTGCGACCACCGGACGCCGATGACCTAAGCCAAATAATCCAGCAGCCAGAGGAATCGGCCAGACAATTCTGGACACGGTTCCTAACAAAGAAAAAGCAAATAGTCGACTGTCCGGACGCGGAGGCCCTAGCAGCCTTGAAGCATAATATCCGCGATGAGTGGCTTGCCCGACACCTGGAACAGGAAAAGCCAAAATCTATGGCAGCCCTCATGACACTCATGACCCGCTTTTGCGCGGGAGAAGACAGCTGGCTAGCCCGCAGCAACAACTTAACCAAGAACCTTGGTAATTCGGATACCAAGGACAAAAGCGGCAGGTCGCGCCGGAACAAGCAAAAGCACCGCGTTAACAGCGAAAGCAACGAGGATACGGCAGTAAATGCCGGATTCCGAGGCTACAAATCCGGTCAGCGGAAAAAACCATCCAAAAGAAATACTCAGGGCCCGTCCAGTTTGGACCGAATACTCGACCGCTTGTGCCAGATACATGGCACCCCCGAAAAGCCAGCAAATCACACCAACAGGGATTGTTGGGTGTTCAAGCAGGCGGGCAAGTTAAGAGCCAAAAACAGAGACAAGGGGCTGCATGGCGATGACGAGGAGGAGCCCAGGCCGCCGAGCAGCAGTGGACAGAAGGGTTTTCCCCACAAGTGCGGACGGTGAACATGATATACGCAACCCACATTCCCAAGAGGGAGCGGAAGCGTGCGCTACGAGACGTATACGCGCTAGAGCCAGTCGCTCCAAAGTTCAACCCATGGTCCTCCTGCCCGATCACCTTTGATCGGAGGGACCATCCCACTAGCATCCGTCATGGTGGGTTTGCCGCATTGGTTCTTGACCCAATTATCGATGGATTTCATCTCACAAGAGTCCTCATGGACGGCGGCAGCAGCCTGAACCTGCTTTACCAGGATACAGTGCGGAAAATGGGCATAGATCCCTCGAGGATCAAGCCCACCAAAACGACCTTTAGAGGCGTCATACCAGGTGTAGAAGCCAACTGCACAGGCTCAGTTACACTTGAAGTGGTCTTCGGATCCCCGGATAATTTCCGAAGCGAGGAGTTAATCTTCGACATAGTCCCATTTCGCAGTGGCTATCACGCCCTGCTCGGGCGAACCGCATTTGCAAAGTTCAATGCGGTGTCGCACTACGCATATCTCAAGCTCAAGATGCCAGGCCCTCGAGGAGTAATTACGGTCAATGGAAACACCGAGCGCTCCCTCCGAACGGAGGAGCACACGGCGGCCCTCGCAGCGGAAGTGCAAAGCACCCTTTTTAGGCAATTCTCCAGTCCGGCCGCTAAAAAGCCGGACACTGTCAAGCGCGCCCGGAGTAACCTATAACAAAACCGCCTTGCACGTTCTGAGCAGGCGTAGCAATGCGGCCCCAACCCCAGCCCTCGCGACGTAGCGAAACCAGTGCTTCGCGTACATAACTACACTCTCGAAATACCATGGACGCAGGGGAAGGGGCACAATCACGGGGAGCCCAAAACACGGCCTAAACCGTACTAGGGGCTGCCGAATTCTTTTTAATCTTTTCTTACTTTCAGGACTCCATACTTCGGACGACCTGTTCGGCAATTCAATGCCGCACAAACAATGCAAGATCCAGGGAAGCACACAAGCCATGCCGCACTATGGAACTCCCAGGTGGTCTCTGTTACGAGCAGTATACCTGTTTTGAATACAATTTCGTAGCCTGTCCCTGGCCAGGACATGTTAAATAGTCCAATATCTTTTGCTTATCGCACTATTTGTATCGTTCTGCTTTGATAGCAGCCTTTTTATAAACAATGCATAGTTTTTTGTCTATTTTTTGTATTATCCTCTTTTCATATATATGTTTATTAATGACATGTTGCACCCGTACACCGTGGTACGGCAAACATGCCAGGGGCTTCAGTACCCCTCAATATGGTGTGAGAAGTCCGTACACTTTCACAAGTGCAGCACCCCGAACTTATAGCACTATATGCATCGGCTCCGAATCATGATTTGGGTCAATAGTTGGGTTTGCCCGGCTCCTATGTTTTGGTGCCTTACGTTCCGCTATATCGGCTAAGGTAGCACTAGGAGAACCACTGCGATTGTGCCCCAGTTGAGCTGGGCTGAGCACCTCAGTGGAGAAAGCTAAAACTGACTGTCATGATGAGGCGAGAGACCGGTCGCTGTTCGAGAGGTTTTTCGAGTCCCTAAAGACTTATGCCGCTTCGAGCGAGGAGTCGGCTTTGTCCGGCCAAGGCGTGGATAGCGCCCCGAACTCGGTCTTCCGAACTAGGGGCTTCGCCGAAATTTAAAATTATAGAGTTCTATGGCTAAGTGAGAGTGTTCAAGCATTATAGTCCGATTGTCTGGTTCGTTGTGCTGAGCGCCTCTCTCGAAGGACCCAAATATGGGAAAAAGAGCGCTCAGGTTTATCCCGAACACCCCAGCACTAGTGGCATGGGGGCAGAAGACGACGACTAGCCATCTCTTAATTTTTGATAAACGGCCGCACAGAAAGTAATATTTTAAATTCAACAAGCATTGCTTAGCGCATATGAACAAGTTTTCAGCGGACAGGATAAACACGAGCGAGTTCATTCAAAAATTACATCCTTGGTACATTCATCCGCCATAAGGCGGGCACCAGCGAGAACATCCTTGTAATAGTTCTCGGGCTTGCGATGCTCCTTCCCCGGCGGCGGCCCGTCCCTCACAAGCTTCTCACCGTCCAGCTTACCCCAGTGCACCTTTGCACGGGCAAGGGCCCTGCGGGAACCTTCGATGCAGACAGAGCGCTTGATGACCTCGAGCCTTGGACAGGCCTCCACCAGCCGCCGCACCAGTCCGAAGTAGCTCCCACGCAGGGCCTCTCCAGGCCACAGCCGAACTATGAAGCCCCTCATGGCCTGTTAGGCCGCCTTGTGGAGCTCGACCAGCTGCTTCAGCTGGTCGCTCAAGGGCACAGGGTGTCTGGCCTCAGCGTACTGAGACCAGAACACCTTCTCCGTCGAGCTGCCCTCTTCGGCTCGGTAGAATGCGGTGGCATCGGATATGCTACGGGGAAGATCTGCGATGCCCCTGAAGAACTCCGGATTCGGGTAAGTAACAAGTAGTTTACTTTTATATGTATGCTTTGCATAAAAAATGCCTTACCCGCCGCTATCTTTTTCACCTCCTCCAACTCTTGGAGGGCCTTCTTGGCTTCGGCCTTGGCAGACTCGGCAGTCTTGACGGCCGCGGCGAGCTCGGACGCTCGCGTTTTAGAGTCAAGCTCCAAACTCTCATGTTTTTTCATGAGATCCTGAAGCTCTTGCTGCGCCTTGCCGACCTGCGCCTCAAATTTCTCCCGCTCATTGCGCTCCGAGGCCGCTCTCTTCTCAGCCTCGGACAGCGCCTGCTTGAGGGTCGCCACCTCAGTCGTGGCCCCTACAATAAGTATTACAATCCTGTCATTTTTTGCAATTTTGTCTTTTTATAGACACTTTTTCTGTAAGGTATCTCTTACCTTCTTTCTCCTCGAGCTGCCGCTTGGCAAGGCTGAGCTCTTGCTCGGTCCGCTCGAGGCCCTGTTTCAGGGCACCCACCTCCGTCGTTAGTGCGGCGGTGGCTAGCAGCGAAGGCTGCATACGCATATTGACTTTTTTATTAGACTCCTGCGAATATTGATACATCCTCTATTCGGCTTTTTCTTTCCGAACGCCAAACAGAGCATCAGGGGCTACTGTCTATGAGATAACATTTTTACATATTTTTACTTACCTCGAAGCCTGTTAGAAGGCTAGCACAAGCTTCAGTCAGTCCGCTCTTGGCGGACTGAACCTTCTGGATCACCGTACTCATGATAGTACGGTGCTCCTCGTTGATGGAGGCACCCTTAAGCACCTCCAGTAGATTACCCGGCGCCTCCGGTTGGACGGAGGCCGCCGGCTCATTAGGCTTGCTCCTCTTGACAGGAGTTCGCCTGCCGCGGTCCGGAACCGTTGAAGATTCCGGCGCGGTGTCCGGCTCAAAGCCGGACTTGGAGCCCTGGGGGGTCTTGTCCCCTTTACTCCTGGAGTCCGGGAGGTCGCCTTGCGGCTCCTCCAGGACCACCTCCTCTTGCCCCGGAGCTTGTCGCGACGCCACTTAGGCGTTGTCCGCCGTACGGGGGGAGACCGTGGGCGGAACTGAATTCACGTCCGATGAATCCAGGGCACTACAACAAAAACTGCCAGTAGAGACGTCAAATTCCATAACTAGGGACGTGTTATTTCACCTCTAGGCAACTGTAGAGTCGTGGTAAAACTCGAAGTGGGCCGGCCCATGTTTGTCGCTCGCATCGCTGCCCCTATGCGGTAACCCGTTAGTTTGCCGCAGCGAGCGGCGAATAGGGATTTCCGGCGCAAGGACCGAGAGGTGGTGAGATTTCTGTTCCGTGTTTCGTAAAAAAAAGAGTCTCGTCAGGAGATTTCTGCTTCGTTTGTGGGCAGAGATCGGCAGGTCGTTTCTGATCCGTGTTTTGTCCATTTTATTGTCTTGATTTTATTTACAACCTACTATTACAAAATTATATGTTATTTCTCTTAGAGAATATAATAGATTATTGTTGAACTCTTTTCTAAGCCCTAGCGGCGTATTCTAAAACGTCTCAAAAAATCGTCCCTACGTATTTACACATGCAAATAATGATGAATATGATGCACCTGTAAAAATAAACTTTGTGACGCTATGCATATCGTTCTAAAAAGCGTCTCTACATAATAGGTACATCTTAATGTAGAGACGAATATAAAAGCGTCTTAGAAAAAGCGTACCTACGGACATATTTTGTTGTAGTGGGGAGCCACTCGACGACTCGTCGAGCCCGTCCTTGGGCGGGCTGCATGATTATATTCGACGTTAGGGAAAGCTGTGCGACAAAGGAATATCATGAGTTACTCTGGTATCCGAATACTTACGATGCTGCCGGACGCTTGGCCCTGTCTGGCCACTCCTCGTCGTCCCCGTCGGCGTTAGGGGAGTAGTCCGGCGGAGGGGTCTTCCTCCTCTTGGACCCTTCGGCCTCCCCCATTGGGGCGGCCTTCCTTTTCTTTCCTCCCCCTGCTGGAGGGGGAGAGGTTTCTTCCTCCTCCTCCTCGTTTTCACGGGAGGAGAGCGTCTCGGACTCGTCGGATGACGAGTCCGACACCACCGTATGACGGACACTCTTTCGGGTCCCCGTGGCCTTCTTCTTCTTGGCCTTCTTCTCCGGCACCACATAAGGTGTCGGAACCAGCAGCTTCACTAGGAGAGTAGGGGCTGGATCTTCGGGCAAGGGAGCCGGACAGTTAATCGGTCCAGACTTTGCCTGCCAAGCCTGTCAAAGGTGAGGGAGTTTAGATCCCGCATAGAGTCAAACTATGGAAAAACTTAAACATCCTGTAAAAGGTGAAAGTAGCTTACCTCGCTAGCGTGACGCTGCGACCTGTATCCGCGGTCCTCGGAAGCGGATGCGGGAGCCTCGGCGCCTTTGGTTAGCACCTTCTAGACGTCTTCATACGTCGTGTCGAAGAGCCTGTTAAGGGTTTGGTGCTGTGCCGGGTCGAACTCCCACAGGTTAAAGTCCCGTTGTTGACACGGGAGGATCCGGCGGACGAGCATAACCTGGACTACATTAACAAGCTTGATCGGCTTGTTCACCAGGGACTGGATGCATGTCTGCAATCCGGTCACCTCTTTTTCGTCGCCCCACGACAGGCCCATCTCTTTTCAGGACATAAGCCGCGTGGGGGGTCCGAATCGGAACTCAGGGGCCGTGATCCATTTCGGATCGCGCGGCTCGGTGATGTAAAACCACCCGGATTGACACCCCTTCAAGGTCTCCACAAAGGAGCCCTCGAGCCATAGGATGTTGGCCATCTTGCCCACCATGGCGCCTCCGCACTCCGCCTGGCTGCCGCGCACCACCTTGGGCTTGAGTTGAAGGTCTTGAGCCAGAGGCCGAAATGGGGGCGGATGCGGAGGAAAGCCTCGCACACGACGATAAACGCCGAGATGTTGAGGACGAAGTTCGGGGCCAGATCGTGGAAATCCAGGCCGTAGTAGAACATGAGCCCCCGGAAAAATGGGTGGAGTGGAAAACCCAGTCCGCGGAGGAAGTGGAGAAGGAATACTACCCTCTCATGGGGCCTTGGGGTGGGGAGAAGCTGCCCCTCCTCGGGAAGCCGGTACGCGATGTCTTTGGACAAGTATCCGGCCCTCCTTAACTTTTTGACATGGCCCTCCGTGACGGAGGAGACCATCCACTTGCCTCTCGCTCCGGACATTGCTGGAGAAGGTTGAGGTGTGAAGTGCGGGCTTGGGCGCTGGAGCTCGAGTGCGCGGAAGATGGATAGGCAAATGAGGAAGAAGGCGTAGGTAAAAAGGTGGGTCCTTATCCCCTTATATGGGCGGATGCGGCTATGCGTCCCCACCAGTCTAGTAAAACTCGCCTGCCTCCCAAGCGCCGTGATAAATGGCGCGGTTGGGTTACCCATGTCCGTATTGATGAGAATCTCGTAAATGAGGGACACGATCTCTGTTTTGACAAGACGTGCCAAGGAAACCGCCTCGCAAAACTTGCTGAGGTGGAAAAGCAAAAACGATTCGAATAAAGGCTTGGCCGTAGTGTGATGTCACGCTATGGGATACGTCAGCAGATTAGATTTGTGTTAATATTATTCTCTCTATGGCAATATGTGGAAACTTATTTTGAAGAGCTAGACACTACTCTTGGTGTTTACAATCTTTTATGAAGAACTTGGAGGAGGAATCCGCCTTGCAATGCCGAAGACAATCTGCGCGCCGGACTCGTCGTCATTGAAGCCTGGTTCAGGGGCTACTGAGGGAGTCCGGGATTAGGGGGTGTTTGGCTATCCGAACTATACCTTCAGCCGGACTCCAGGACTATGAAGATACAAGATTGAAGACTTCGTCCCGTGTTCGGAAGGGACTTTCCTTGGCGTGGAAGGCAAGCTTGGCGATGCGGATATTTAGATCTCCTACCATTACAACCGACTTTGTGTAACCCTAACCATATCCGGTGTCTATATAAACCGGAGGGTTTTAGTCCGTAGGACAACAACTCCAACATACAACAATCATACCGTAGGCTAGCTTCTAGGGTTTAGCCTCCTTGATCTCGTGGTAGATCTACTCTTGTACTACCCATATTATCAATATTAATCAAGCAGGACGTAGGGTTTTACCTCCATCAAGAGGGCCCGAACCTGGGTAAAACATTGTGTCCCTTGTCTTCTGTTACCATCCACCTAGACGCACAGTTCGGGACCCCCTACCCGAGATCCGACGGTTTTGACACCGACAGGGTACCTCCGACAGGATGGACTCAGGTGCCTCCAATTACTCACATGACAGAGGCGAAACCTGTAGTTGTGCCTCATTATTAGGTGCTAATACACCTACCTCATCAACTTGTGGTAACGCACCAGCCACAACAAACTTCATCACCAAAACACACCGCCTATCGAGTGAGTGGCAAGTACATCCACACATCAGAGAGTCGGTCAACTATCTAGACTCCAATGATGGTGATGATCCCATCTCCTTGAAAAGCACCATGATGGCCCCGACGGACGAGGGCAGACGCGGCGAGGGACTGTGACGAACAAGGGCCCGATAGACGAGGATGGCTTCGACAGAGGCTGGTAACCGCGGAGGAGGACCACCGCGACGTTCAAGGATGGTGGTGGCGGTGAGGGGGGATGAGGGCGGCCGCGGAGAAGGGATGGGCCACATTCGGAAGAGTGGAGAGGAAGTTTGAGTTTTCAGATGCGGTTTTGGGAAGAAATTGAACCGTCGCTATGGTCGCGAATAGGAGCGGCCAGCCCTGGCGAATGCTAAATATGGTTTCCTTAGGAAGGGACCCCTTCAAATTTGATAACAGTCCAGGTTTATTACATATGAATTTCCTGGAAATTTTTTAAGTTAAAATACGTGTGGAGAGTGACAGGTAGTACCCACCACTACTACCTTCTAGATATAGAAAATTTAATTTTTGCTTGTTCCCCACAATTTACCTGTGACGGGCATACATATTGCCTGCTATGCCTGCCACTAAAAGATACCGTAGCAGTGCCGGGTGCTCCAGAGAGCCCGCCACTGCTCGCTTTCAGGGAGGCAAATTTAGGAGAGTTCACTTGTGGCGGGTAGTTATTTTCGCCCGCCACTACTAGGGCAACTCCAGTGGGGGGCAGACTTTGTCACCCGTCACTATTGTATTTCTAAAATAGCAGTGGCGGGTGCTTGTCTATGCCGTTACTAATTTAAGTTCACCTATAAGGTTTTTCTCAGTAGTGAGAATCTGGATCTAAAATAGTCCAATTTGCAAGACCTTTTTTAAAGGTTGAAAGAAATAAAGCATATAAAAAATCATATTTATGGGGATGGAGTTCTGAACCTGACATGGTTGGACTATTAGGCTCCGCCACATGACCGTCATAATATAAAACATATAATTTCATTGCTGCAACCTTACTCAGACTCAGTTTGCATGCACGCTCGCATTTCTTTCCTAGAGCATACACGAATAAGGTACGACTCGCACAACAAGATGAAAAACTTGAAGGTGGCAAAGAACAACAGGGCTCCTTCCCAACAAAAGTCTAGGGTTTTTTGCCTCCCGTCGGCGTCACCGTCTGTCCGCCTCGTCTTCGGTCACCTTAGAGCCATTGCGGCGCGGTGGATCTTGACCCTTGCCGGTGGGAGGATTCTGTTTTCTGTTATTTCTTCGTGTTTTGTTAGGGTTTGTGTTCTGCTCAGGAAGATAAAACGACGGCTCCCTGAATTGAATAAGGTTCTCCCCGTCTAACCCCCGTTTTAATGGCGTGTCTAGCATCATCGGTAGGCGTGTGGAGGTGTATCTCCGATGGATCTGTCCTTGGTTGATTTGCACGAATTTGGTCGTAGTTCGTCTATGTTCATGTATTTTTATGTTGGATCCTTTCGATCTACACTACTCTTTATCGGCGGGGTAGTTATTTTGTTGCGCTGGTCCTATGGGGTCTTAGCACAATGGCTTCTTGACTGTCTACTAAAACAGGTTTTGCCCAGCTCCGGCGAGGGAGGGGCAATGACGGTGGCGTACCTTCGGCTCCTTCAGTGTTTGTAATCGTCACTAGGTGGTCTACGGGTCTGAATGTAATTTTTTGTTATTTTTAATGTTTGTTGTACTGCCATGATTGAAGATGAATAGATCTGAAGTTTCTCGCAAAAATAAAATAAAGATGCATTACACGTTTACACTATAGTCTATACTCCATAGTTAGGGCGTTGGGTTGAAACAATGACAGAGTTGACCATCATATCCATCCAAAGACGGAGCTTGGAATTCTCAAAGACTAGGGCTAAAACTAAACGGCTATAAATAATGTCAAAATTTCACTATCTCAAAATCAAAGATTTTCAAAAATATCAAATACCACACATCTTGTATATCTGGTTTTTTTCATGTAAAAAGATAAAAGAAAATTTACTAAGGTAATTCAATTATAACATCAGCAACTCATTTTTCTTGAAATAAACATCATCAACTCATTGGTTTCAGCTGATACGAAGAAAGTAGGGAAAAAATAGTTAGATGACCTTTCCTCGTTCAGCCCGGTAGTGTAGATGGACCTGATGGATAGCACGAACTAGAGGTTTGGAGGCTGCTTTTCTTTTTGAGAAAAAGGGCTGGAGGCTGCTTTTTTTTTTTGAGAAAAAAGGCTGGAGGCTGCTCCTCCAACTATTCGAGATGATGATGCGAACTAACCTGTGGTTAGGATGGTTAGAGCAACTCTAGCAGACTCCGCGTCCTCTCGGCCCGCAAAACGTGTTTGCAGTTCGCGGAAAAACGTCTTTGCGGGCCGGCGCGGACGGCCGCAGTTGCAGACCCCGCATAATAGACCCGTAAAAAAGGATACTCTCGGAATATTCTTTCTTACGGGTCGACTTTGCAGCGTCTGATCTGGCGCAGCTCCTCCCAGCCTGCAAAACTTAAATTTACAACTTAACTTGATCTAGCATAATGCATTTCTTTGCTTTTGCAACAACATTGAATATAAAAGACATCACCAAATCTTTGCTAGAATAGCAAGACCAAAGAAAACAAGAACCACAAGTATGCATTTCAGAAGATTTCCAACTTCCATAACTGCTCCCAGAAGTTGTTTATCTGCGGATTCTTGATTTTGCATTCTTCTTTCTTCATCTTTGGTTCGAAAGAAGTAGACGTTGCTTCCCCTCTAGTTGCACATGCAGCCACATCATTGCCTTCGATTGTACTAAGGAGTGCTAAATCAATGTATTGTGGCCTTCCCAAAATTAAAATGAGCGTCCATCGTCCTACACAAAAAGAATGAGCAAGCTCGAAGTGAGCTACCGCAATTGAACTAAGAATGAGCTATCAAATGAGCTACCGCAAGTACACGTACCCCGTCGTTTTCGCATTCAAAGAACACCCATCTGGGGTGCTTCGGCGTGCCCGAAGTGAGTCACAGCACTTTCCGCTCCCCGACCACTCCATCGCTTGGCGCAGCAACCGGCGGCCGGAATAAGCCAAATCCGGCGGCCCGCGATGAAGTGCCGCAGATCCGCAAATCTAGCGGCCCGCCGACGCATGGGGAAGGGAGGGGAGGCCTCGTATGCGTGGCGGCCTTTCGGCGTGCTCCTGCTGGCTGCTTTCGCCGGAATCTTGGGCAGCGGCCCGGCGGCGGCGCGAGGGGGGAGAGGAGTGGTGGTTGGTGGGGAAAGCGCGGGCTGAAATGTCCCCCTACCAACTGCTTCCGCTTATATGCAGGGCACCGCAGCTACGAGGGGGAAACCCGCGTTTTTCCGGGTTGGGGTCGGGATTTTGCCACGCCCCTCAAATTTTTTGCGGGCCGGGGCGGGATGCAAGGTCTGATCTGGCTTGTTTTTCCTCCCTGACCCGCATTTTGGCGGTTATTTTACGGATCGAGGCGGGATGCGGGGTCTGCTAGAATTGCTCTTAGGTGGACAGTGGTATCCCAGACCACCGGGGTTCAAGTCCTTATGCTCACATTTATCCTTTATTTATTTCAGAATTTCCGGCTATACACTTTCACCGAGAGGAGACGTTCCCGTCGACTATGAGACGCCTACGGTGACTTTGTAAGTCTCAAGATGGTATGCCGGCTCAGACTCTCGGAGGTGATTATAGAGGTAGAGTGTGCATCTGTATGTTCATAAGGATGAGTGTATGTGCGTTTATATGATCCAACAAAAAAAATCATATTCAATGTACATAGTTACTTGAGCCCCAGATTATGTTGTAGTGGGGAAAGAGGGCGAACGCACACAGTAATAAATAGAAAAGGACAAGAGAAAATGGAGCGCGGCGGGATTGGAACACTGGTCGCGTGGTTTGCAACTAACCACTACGATTTGCCTTAATTTCGTGATAAAGTAGTAAGGCTAGCTTACTTATTTTTTACAAATTGTCCAATTTTTTCTTTTTGCTTTTATTTATTTTATTTTTCTTCTCCATTTTTTTTCAATCTTCTTTTGCATTTTGTTTATTTCTTTTATTTCATTTATTTTTTTTCTTTTGTTTACTTTGTTTCTTTTTTTTGGTTCTCTTTGCTCGTTTGGTTATTATTCTAGATTTTTTGTATATGTCAGCAACATTTTTCTGATACACATCTGACATTATTCCAATACAAATTAAACATTTCATATATAGCCAACAATTTTTCTATCCAAAATTTTCAAATGCTTGATTACCAGTCTTGAAATATTTATTGAATACATGGTCAATATTTTTTATATACAGTTTCAAAAAAATTCAAATAAAAATATTTTTTTAATACATGGTCAACATTTTTCCTATACACATTTAACATTTTCCAAACGCATGATTTACATTTTTGAAATACTTGTTCCACTTTTTTTAAATGCTAGATTAACATTTTTATATACATGGTCAACATTTTTTTCTGTACACATTTAACATGTGCCAAATGCTTGGTTAGTATTTTTTTAAATACTTGTTCAACATTTTTTTAAACGCTTGATTAACATTTATATATATATGATCAATTGTTTTCATCAAGTTTTAAATACATGGTCAACATTTTTTTCTCTACACATTTAACATTTCCGAAATGCTTGATTCACATTTTTCAAATACTTGTTCAAATATTGTTTTTCAAAATTCTTGATTAACATTTTTATGTACATGATAAAAAACTCATCATTTTTTTAATACATGATGAACAATTTTTCTATACACATCCAACATTTGTTCGAATGCTTGTTCAACATTTTTGAAATACCCGTTCAACATTTTTCATATACATGGTCAATATTTTTCTATACGCATTTATCATTTTTTGAATGCATTGTTAACATTTTTTAAAACATTATATGAAGTATATTTTTTAATGTATATTTTTATATTTTTTGCAAGTTAAAAGAAGTGAAAAAAATATGAGAGAAAAACAGAAGAAGAAAACGATGATGTGCCCTCTAGCACACCTGGGCCGGCCCATCTAAAGCTGAAAGCTGCCCTGACGAGAGCATTTTCCAAGGTCTAGCTTAAAGCGAGAGATATGGGTGCCCGGGAAAGAGACTTGATGTATTCCGTTGCATAATTCGTATATGTAAGTTGAGCCGAGCTTGATCAACTCCATCTGCCGCCAACCAATCACTAAATCAGGAGCAACGACGCACATCGTAGTTCACACATGCAAAGGTAGGACTCTAGGGATTGAGCGAATATGGATCATGCCCCATGAACGGATGGGTCGATTAGCGGCAGTAGCATGTAACAATTGCCAGTTTCATTCTCTTGCTAGTCGCGAATAGTTCTATTAGTTTTTTTTAGGGAAGATTATCATGGCTAGCTAGCTTTATCGATATGAAATAGGTGTTACATCATTAACACAGAAGCTTAATAAAAACTAGGGGTTCATCGACCAAATGACATGAAAGTTAAACAGAAAAAGTGAGTCTCTGGCCATCTTGTGTGCCATCCCTTTCGCTTTCATCCGGCAATGCATGAACTCCGCTTTCCGAATCACTCCTGCTTACTCTACACAATATGCATACATCATCGTAGCATCGTTTCACATGGTTTATTGGCCAGTGCATGCCTTGACCACATCAATAATCTGATTCTGTTGTATTGATACACATCTGAACACATTTGCAAGAGTTTGGCCATCTCTCATTGCTTTTGCCTCCGGCCATCAATAAAGTTCCCTCTTGTGTCTTGTGAAATTGCAATGTTAGTTACCCGTGCTTGACTTTGATAGTATCAGTAGTTAGTAACCCATGCTTGATGGCAGTGCCTATCTGCCTTATGTCCAGTCGAAGAATGTTTTTGCTCAATATTCCAAAAGAGTTGCTTCCAGGATCAACAATTTGCACATCAGGTACTAGAACCAAAAAAAAAAAACATGGCAAGAGAGGCTTTACAGCTGTGACGAGAGCGGTTATTTCACCCACTTTCTGCTATATCATTGATCTATCCCTCTCTCACTCTATGACACGCAACGGGCTGCACTTAAAAGAGAAAACAAAAAAAGGTCGACGATACCAGCGGCACGATCACTTGATTATACTACCATCGTTACTTGCTAGGGTACTAGTTTCGACATTCAGGTTGTTTATGACCACCATTGATCGCCAACAATCTAATATAATAGGATAAAGTAGTGTGTCGTGCAGGAATACATAGGCACACATTTAGTTTTCTCATCAAAACCATAAGGTTTTCTCTTTGCGATCGGAACGGTATTAATTTGCACCGTGTTATTTGCTGCCGATTTTCTAACATCGTGTCAAGTCGGGATGTAAACCGGTCCCGTTTAACCCTGTGTAACAGTTCAATAAAGTCTTTGTTTCCAGGGCAATACGGTGAGTATTTCGAAGAGAATCGTTTCAGCGATGAGTCAGGGCACAAGGCATTCAAGACGGTGGTTGCGAGTGACCGTACGATTGGGAGCCAACAACTGAAATCAGTCCAGGTTTACTACTCCAGTCTGCAGAGTCTAGGGTCGCTGCCCCGGCAGGCCGGGAGCACGTACGCCGGCAGGTTGCCCTGCTCTCTGACGGAGCAACAGTGTGAATGTCCTCCTGTCCAAATGGATAGCAATGATGATCTGCATCCCAAACGGTGCTATATGGCCCGCAGCTGAGTCTACCTGCCTATCCATTTCCACCCGATGAATGCATGGCTAGCTCCCACACAGCTGCATTTTTTAAGTACTAGTATGTATGTGTGGTACCTCTCTTGTGTTTGGATCAGTTCGTTTGTATGGCTGTTGTTGCACTGTCATGACGCATGTGTTGATGCTAACCAACCGGTATCCATGTCTTTGGGTCTATATTTAGCTATCGTTGCTATGACTTGAGGGTCATAAACTTCACACATTCTTTTGCACCCAAATGAAATAATGTACACACAGTAGTTTCGAGCCAACAACGATTACTGATTAGTACAATCAATGTATGCAGAATTACACTGTCAGGGATGCATGTTATGGTGATCTCTAGCCATCGTCACTCACACCCTGATCTTATACTGCTAGTACTTAATTAACACCACTGGAATTGAACAAGTACGCACGCATGAATTTGTTGCACCAACGGCAGTGGGCAGACTGGAAATTAAGAAACAGCACTCAAGAGCGTGCAACAACCCCAACAAACACCAGAGAACAAACACGGCAATAATAAGATGATGAAGTGATCGATGCTCAACTGCTGGGGTACGTTGTTGTTGGCCCCGAACTGCCCAACTACCCAAGAGGGCATCCTTGGGTCACCATCCTCACACATGCACGCAGGTAGGGCGCGGAATTATGGCCTTCATTCATGTGTGCAACCACCAAAGTGCAGTGTGCAGGGCGTGCATAATTAATGGACTCGTGAATCTGTCAAGAAACTAAGAAAAGAAAAAGAGTGGTTTCATCTTGCCATGAAAGATGTCTTAACTTACTGTCATGGGTGGATCTAGAGCCCCTCCTGCCCAGGCAGCAATCCGGGCTCTCCAATGGTACGTGGTCTTATCTTGTGCGACATTTACATGGAAAATTTGTTATCTGAAACACTTTTAATTGTTGTTCGTCAAGGCTTCAAAATTTTCTTTGGTCCGCCACTACTTAGACACTTAGTTGTTCTTTAGTGAGACAAACGGTTGAATTATATTTACATAAAATAGTTACATCTTCCACTCCCATTCTCATCGTGTTTGGTGAGCGTGAGACAGAGCCCGTGACGAGGTGAAGGCAAGGCGGTTGTTGAGACAGAGTCGGTAATGTCACCAAGGTAACAATGTTGGGCAGAGGCAAGACTATACTAAGCTCATGGAGGGTTAGGATTAGGTTAATGGTGCTAACCGGAGTCGGAGAGAGAGAGAGAGAGAGAGAGAGAGAGAGAGAGAGAGAGAGAGAGAGAGAGAGTTGGGAGATGGGTGCAATCCTAATCGTTGCCAAAATATAGCTCCGCGCGTCAAAGAATCTAAAAATAATAGTCATTTGAATGTTGATTTTTGTATATCAGTTATTGATCTAGTGTATAAATATTTCATTGTGGAATAGATTCAAAATACACCTAGCTACAGTGTGAATTATTCTATAGCATAGTTAATTCCAGTTGATGACGATTGTGCCTCACTTATTTTTCTCCTGACGGCATGATACCACTCAACATGACTGCAAGTATCAGTATGAACATTTGATTAATCCCGAGGATCGGTGGTGACTCCGATGGCTAATTAAGTAGTACACTTGATTTAGCCATCGGAGTATATATGTGTATATCTGCACAAGCGATCATCTATACGCAAGTACGCAACATTTCCCTAAAGATCAGCTTCAGGGGATACTGTGACGCATATATACCGTAATTTAGCTCAATCAGCGGTCGCAGCACTGAAGATAACAAAGAAAATGTTGATTCGATCGAGATGGAATTGGCAAATTAAGGCAACAAGGGCTTAACTGGTTCATGATGCCACCTAACGAATACAGATATATTGGCAACATGGAGTGAGTGATGTAACGGCGGGTCGGTAGGTCCGTAGGTAGCCACCAAAAAAGGATCCGAGCAACGTATGTCATGCATATGTACATTTTATTTTTGTACCGGTATATGATTCTGCCGCATATGTATACACATGTATAGGTATGTTCGTACAACACCTTGAGTTGCTAGGTTAGTATATAAATTAGTGCAGTGTCAACGGCTGCCCAGACCGTTCTTTAGCAGCCCGGTCCTATTTACAATGTTGTGTCAACGCCTTCATGTTTTCTTTTTGTGCGTGTTATCTTGGAGTGCATGTATGCAATTATTTACTGGTAGATAAGCTAGCAGTGTTCATGGAAGCAACGGTAGCCGCTAGCTTGGTACTATACAATGGCATGCTTTGGATAAAAGAAAGAAATGCTTTGCCAAAATAAAAGAAATTGCACTCGAAGAAATGGTACACATTTAAAAGCATCTGAATTTATATGATATTGTAGGCCAAGATGGATATGCCAATAGGTGGTAGAGGCAGGAATGCCTAAAACTCTCATGTTGAGGGGGGCCGGTTGCGGAAACAGGATGAAAATGGCCGGTTTATATGCATATATAGTAGAAGAAAAATTAGGATGTTGAGGTGGGCCCGGGCCCCCGCTGACAGCCCCTGCCTCTGCCACTACCAATACATTTTTTGAGTGAAAATTCTAAACCTATAATCGCGTGCCCTTGTCCTGCCCTGGCCCGCCCGTCGGGGAGACAGACCCCCCCTCCCCCTTTCTCTTCTTCTACCTCCCTCCGCGCCCCGATATCGCCGCTGACACCATCCTCCCCTGTTGCGTCGTCTTCCACAAGGGCCGTCCCTCCCAACCAGCACCACGCCATGCCATAGCTGTCTCCGCACCGGCTTTCCAGAAAGCATTTGGCCCGCGTTCTCCTTGTTGCCGCTGGGAGAGAAACTACGACCACCGGCATCGCCTGTTGTCCCCAACCTCTTACGGTTGGTCATTCGTTGCTGCAGGGCGCCCTCCAGCACCACCGCCCCCCAAAACCTTGCTTTGCTGCTTGCGAGGGGAGTAGGACGTGCACTATCCGACCGCGCCTCCAGCACGACCGCAAGGCGTTCGACGAAATGCTCACAATGTACAATGGATAGTGGTGATGAGTTTTTCTTTCACAACTTCATTTGCTCATCGCATGATGAAGAGCTTGTGGCTGTGTTGGTCGTACATGAACACATTAGTAGGAAGTAGCCTTGGTATAGGGGATCAATCCCCGGCCATGCTTCGGCCTTGAAAGGCCACACCCTTCTCTATACCAATTACTTTAAGTGCACTCTTCAGGCCACATCAATTTCGTCGCCGATTCTTAATGTTGAGCCTGAGCATGCACCTCCTGCAACCTTTGAACAGTTTGTCAAGTTTCGTCGGGAATTACGTGATTTGCATACTCATGTCCAGCTCCAGGATGACTTGGTTGAGCACATGTGAACTCACATTGGCAACCAGTAGATCTATCAGTTTAATTTCTTTTCATGCAAACAAATTTTGATTGGGTTGTAAGACTATTGGATATTGTTTTCTTTCAATTCTGTTGTAAGACTATTTTCTGACTTATAACAATTTGCTATGTTTGATTTGAACCATTTGATATGCATCATTTTAGTGTGCTAGTTGAACGGACGAGATGTGGCCGCGCATTGGACACATGGACGCCGCCTCCAGAAATCCGGGCGGACACGGCCCCATTGCCACCCCCAAACGGACAAAAGGCGGACAAAACGGACGTCCATTTGGGGTCGTGCGTTGGAGTTAGCCTTAGAGGCCTCGATCCCCTCCTGCAACGCCTTTGCAATCTTGCGGAGACGGTGACGTGTGCCCGTCTCCATGGAGGTGAACGATCGGCGCAGGACCTCACGGAAAAGCTTGGTTGTTGTTGGAGTCGGGCAGGCAGACGATTGGAGCGGCACCACATTAGCTAGATTCGGCCCTGTTCCAGGCCCACTGCCTGGCGCGCCATGCGGCTCGCGCCTCGGACTCCGGGAGCCACCGCAGGCTCAAAGGATGTGGCATGTGCAGCTAGTGGTGTACATAAGTGTGTGTGCATGTGTCATCGGTGACACTAGGATCTATGCGAAGCTCGAAGAGCCACCCTTGTCCACCCGTGAGCGGTGGAGGGCGAGCTTCTCCCCCCTCGTCGGACAGCGCAGAGATCGAATCCTCCGCCACAAGCGCATCCCAGTCAATTAGGTTAGGATCGCTGTCAGAGCCATTGCCGCTGCCGGAACCGGCCATGATGAAGTAGATAGGGCAAGACAGGAGGGAACGGGACTAGAAAGGAAGCACATTGGTCGAGAGTGATGAGCGATCTAGTGTGGTGTAGGCCGGGGACGGAGTGGGTATATGTGGGATTGGACAAGACCGGTCTCACCTAACTGACGCGCTCGGGCATGTCGGAACCGCCCTATATCTACCCCACATATGGTCTTTTTTTACGGGACCCCACATATGGTCTTATTATGAGGGGTGCCGGACACCCAAACGTTCGGGGTGACTTTGAAGAGGTCAGTTGGGTGTTATTTTTGGTCCAGGTGATGTCCAAGATGTCCGCTCGGACGTTTAAAGGGAAGTGGGAGTCTAATTGTAGATGATCTTACTGAATCAGACGTACACACCCCAGTCTCCAAAGTCCAGGCCGGGAGTGTTGACATATAACGTGCTGCCTAGTCTCTTCCATCAGATCGGTCTTTTTGTTGCATTGGCTAGAGCATGCACTTCTACATGGTATCAGAGCCAAGATGTCTTGAGTTTAAGACCCGGCTGGCGCAATTAAATTGCAGCCCACTTTTGGTCCACGTTTAGGCCTGAGGAAGCCACACGTGAGGGATCTCTTCCATCAGATCGGTCTTTTGCTTGTATTGACTAGAGCATTTACTTCTACAAGGAGAACGTATGCAGGCAGGTCGCCCCGTTTCTGACGGAACAACAGTGTGAATGTCCTCTGTCCATGAGAATGAGTAGCCGCGATGATTTGTGATCCAAACTTGTATGTGGCCCGCATCCGAGTCTACCTGCCTAGACATTTCCACCGGATGGATGCATGGGCATGGCTAGCTCCCACCCAGCTGAATATTTCTTTTTAGTATCTACGTGTGGTACCTTTTTTGTTTTTGGATCAGTTCATTTGTAGGAGTATTGTTGTTGTTGTTGCACTGTCATGACACATCTGTACGTGCTAACCGCTGTCCACTTCGCGGGTACATCTTGATATCTATCAGTGCTGTGAGTGATGGATTTCACAGACTCTTCTGCAAGAAGTTAAAATAATGCCCGTACAAATGCACTGTTTCGAGCCAAACATGATTCGTACCATGAAAATATATAGAATTAGTCTATCAGATAAATGTTAATTAGAATAGTAGTAATCTCTAGCAATTGTCACACCCTACTCTTGTACTTAATCAACATCAATGACATTTCTTGCACCAACGGCAGTGGGCAGATGGGAAATTAAGAAACAACAGCCAAGGGCGTGCAACAACCACAACAAACACCAGATAACAAACACGGCAATGCATGATGAAGCGATGCTCAACTGCTTGGAACGCTGGCACCTGCCTACCTACCCAAGAGAGCATCCTTGCGTCCCCATCATCACACTTGCACACAGGTAGGGCACGGAATCATGACCTCCATTAATCCTTGCAGCCACCAAAATGCAGTGCACAAGGACGTCCATAAACCATAATTAATACTCATGATTCCGTAGGAACAAGTATAGCTTAACTAACAGAAGGAAATCAGGGACTAGCTAGTTTTAGATATTCACTTCCATTCTTTTACCAACAATTTGTATATGATAATACATACATGTTATCTTTTTTGGGGGGACGAAAGATGTGTTAACTTACTTGTAGTCATGGGCGGATCTATCGCTCCTCTTGGCCAGGCAGCTGTCCGAGATCGTTTACCGGATGAGGTCTAATAATGTTATGTGATATTTTATGCTGATTTACAAAGAATATTGTCATCTTAATCCCTTTTTATTGTAGTTTGTTGAGGTTTAATATAAAAAACTACTGGGTCCACCACTACTTATAGTTAGATAGTTGTTCTTTAATGTGGCAACAATTCGATTTTCTTCAGAAAAAATCTCATATCTCCCAATCGCATTTTCATCAGGTTTGGTGAGCACTAGCCAGAGCCGTAGGATGTGAAGGTGAGGCCCTTGTTGGGACAGAGCCTAAAATGTTACTGAGGTAACAATGTTGGGCTTGGGCAAAGGCAATGCTAAGCTCGTTGAGGGTTATCGATTAGGAAAATGGTGCGGAAAGTGAGAGAGGAGAACAAGGATAGTGACTTGAGAAATAGGATGGCAAAAAAGTTAAAGTTGGCAAAAAAAGAAGCCCCACTTCAAAAAACATATACAAATGTTAGTCATTTTGATATTGAGTTTTATATTAGTTGATCTGTAAATATTTCACTATGGAGTAGATTCGGAAAATATAGCTTTTTTTGGAAAGGAGGAGTACACCCATCCTCTTCAGAAACTATAGCTCCAATGTGAATGATTGAGGCCGCTGGATTTTATATATATATATATATATATATATATATATATATATATATATATATATATATATATATATATATATATATAGCTGATGACGATTGTACCTCACTTATCTTTCTCCTAATGGCATGTCACCACTCGACATGACCGCAAATATAAGTATGACACTTGATTATTCCCCAGGATCGGTGGTGACTCCGACGGCGAATTACGTATTAGTACACTTGATTAAGATCTAGCCGTCGGAGTTTATATATATATGTATATCTACACACACGACGCGACTATCCATTTGCAAATACGCAACACTTGCTTATGAATCAGCTACAGGTGATACTGTGACGCAGATATATACCGTATTTTAGCTCAATCAGTCGCAGCGCCATAGATAACAAACCAAATGGAGATCGAGATGGAATTGGAAAAGGAAATGTGGTGTTTAACTGGTTCATGATGCCACCTATATTGTTGGCAATGTGGTATGTGTGATGTAATGGTAGGTTGGTTGGTAGGCACCAGAAAAGGACCCTTGCATATGTATATGTACATTATTTTACGCCGGGTATACGATTTTGCTGCATACGTATGCATGTCTAGTATGTCCGTATAGCCACTTGAGTTGCTAGGTATAAATAAGTGATGTGCCAACAGTTTCACATGCCATTCTGTAGCAGGCCAGCAGCTGGGTAATTTGTTGTGTCAACGCCCTCATGATTTATTTTAGTGTTATATTTGGAGTGCACGTCTGCAACTACTTGCTAGTAGCTACCTAGCAGTGTTCCTGGAAGCAATGGTACCCGCCAGCTAGGTACTATACAATGGCATGCTTTGGATAAATGAAAGAAACGTCTTGTCCAAAACAAAACAAATCTTGGCTGAAAAACAATTGCACCACAAGAACTCTTGTACAGTTTGCAAAAACTGCGCAGGAGGAGGAGGAGAGGGGGAGAGAGATGTTCGCCTGATTGCCTCGCTAGGCAGGGCCTGCCTTGCCGATGGAGGCGGGCCAAATCGGCTCGCTTGCTCAAACGCAAAAAAAGCTGAAAACCGCTGGTAACAAGCGTGCTCGCCCAGAAACCAAATGCTTCGCTTCCTTGCTGGGCCAGGCCAGGCTAGGCGAGCGCTTGCCTGAGATCCAAACGACGTACTGCATTAGTTGACTTTTGACAAAACACACATTTCAAAATACTTGAATTTATGTGATATTCTAGGCCAAAATGGATATGTAATGAAGAGTTAATTAATAGACATCAAGGAAAAAATCCACAATGACAGGGCAAAGTGTATTGTTTTTTGTTGGTGACTTGATACTTCGAATTGCAAATTGTATTTCCAGAGCATAATTCTGAACCAATGCGATGACATGTTACATGTCTCGTCGCTTATATGGTACCTATCTACACATACATATGACTTTGTACGTCATCTATCCGGGGATTGTACGATATAGTTTGATGTAGGAGAAATTAACATCTCTCTTACTTTTCTCGCCTTCATTTCTAGCATTTCTTCCCTTGACTAGAGATACACTCATCTCCTTTGTTTAGATAATCGGAACTTTATTCTTTTACATCATACGAATTGACGATCAGACTGCCATAATATTATAAGAACTGCGAGAAGCATATATAACATAGGAAAGCCGTAAATGGAAGGAGAAAACCAAGAGAAGATGGCAACCCATTTATCATGTTATAACCATATGTACACCCAACTAACGACCATTGCGTGATAGATTGTCATGACGACAAACAAAGCATACCTACTACCAATGCTACTAAGATGTCATCCGCGGGTAAATATCCAGTCATACTTTCTGAAGGTAATATGTCTGTTGGTAGGTATTACCTAAACGTTGGTACTATAAGGTACTTACCCGATCATCCAAGAGGCCGGGGACATCATCTATGTAGCAAGGAGGTGTTTTTTCTCTTTTCTTCATGTGGAACGGCAAAAGAGAGGTAGAGGGTTTGCCTCCATAACAAGCGTGAGTGCAAGAAGAGCATCGTGCACACATAATACCTTCTGATCATCTTTGTTTGAAGGGATAGTTGGGAGTTGGTGAGCATGGAGATCGGGACTTGGTGAGCGTGCATCAAGTCAATTGACAAAAAACAACTCATGTAACTTTCTATACTGAAAAATGCCGGCTTGCACGTGCTCATGAAGTCTTGATCAAAACAACTAGAGATAATAGTAGGAGTACTAGTTAGTATTATCTACAAGCAAAGGTGTGGGATATGATTGCTGACTTGGAAGTTGGATCCCTCAATACTCCCAAGCAAAGGGCCCCAATACAAGTACTCATTGTTAATGGGAACCAATCTAATATAACCTACTCTAATGTAATACAACTAAGGACTGTCAACAGATTACTAATTAAAATAGAGCAGTATGTGTCTCCTAGTCTGGAATTAATAAATAGGGATTGGCTACCAACCCAACTCTGCGCCTATATATCCATCATAGCTTTTAGTTTTATCGTTGTCTTCTTCCCATACCAGCATTCAATCACAGCTCTTGTCCCCTGTACCTCCGGTCCGTGGCTCATTATGCCCAAATCAGCTCAACTGTCTGATTCGCATTATGATTGTGATGTAAACTTTGTTGCTTGCAATGACCCGAGCTGCGCAGGCGGTATGTACATCTAAGTAAGGAACATCTAGTGCATTTCTTTAACTACACATGCCCTTCTCAGTTGTTAGTCTAAAAGGTTGTTTTCACCCACCGTCACTTTTTGCACCTAGAAGTCTGTTAGCAAATTGCAAATGACATTTTCAAGAGTTTAGCTGCACTTATCTTGGTATGATGCTTGCCAAAACTAAAAGGAGAGGTTACTTTTAGCAATGGGTACTATATTTATAAGCACAATTGGAGCATATCTTTGTGGTTGACTGCCTTTGCATTGTTAAGATTACTGGAGGGACTAACCTGCTGATAATGCTAATATGCTCGGTAAGGCATTAGACTTTGTTTAAACTCCACATCTAGCATCATCACTACATGCCTTCATTTTTCTTTGGATGATAAATGTGGGCAGGGTCACTTGAAAGAGCGCCAACTTGACGTGTCAAAACTCAAAACACACAGATGACTGATGTGAACATCTAAATAAAAGAAACATTGAGACAAATACACATTGGCGTAAGTTAGGCGTGCACATAAGGTTCAAGGCATCAGGTGTGTTACACGTAATTCCCAGATGCCACGTGCTCTACGATTGACATCCACTCTCATCTAATAATGGACAACGAAATATAATGCACTAGAGCTCTTCATCGTTGCCAATACATGTCGTTTCATTGACACGACCTCCAAGGCAACACTTTGATTATCAATTTATGCTTCCGCAACAAATCATCAATTTCTGGACTGGATGATGAAATTTAGTATCGAGTATGTGCATAGGGTTAAGTTAGTCTTGAAGTATGCAAGGGTTAGGTATTTGAGTTGATCAACACGTGTAACCTAGATATATTTTATAGAAGTACCATGGGGTAGCCAAAATAGATTAGAAGAAGCTTGCCGGCTAGACACATGATTGTGAAGTGGATTGTTCGGACGCCCGTGGCAAGCGTGGCTAGGACCGGTTGTGGCATGATGATCGAGATGTGTCTGATGGCCTTGAGGGGCTTGTCATTGATTTGTGCTATGTGAGGAGCGCGTGTAGTCATGTCTGTAAAGTAGCTGAATGTTTGATGGGCCTCGTTAACAAATATTGTCTTGAACGTCTAGTTTCTGTATTGTTCTAATCGTGCAAATTTTAGTATTGGAGTGAGATGGTTAGTGATGTTTGGTATGGATCAACTTGACCGAGTGTGGCGATGTTTTTTATGCACGATTGCAATAACTTGATCCATTAATATATGAACTCACTGCTTGACTTAAACATTGTACAACAGGACGACTAGGTTGGCATATCCACAATTAAGCGATATTATTCATCATTTTTTTTGTTGCTAGCTAGCGAGGTTAAAGGGGTTGCTACTAACTACCACTTATGCTCCGGACTATAAGACATTTTAAATTTTTAATATAGACTATATACAAACTGAAATAAGTAAAGAAACACACAAAAATGCATCTATATTCGGTTCAGAAAAAGTTAGAACATCTCATAATTCAGAACGGGATGTAGTAGCAATGAACGCACACGCGCTAGTCAAGAAGCGTCACACGATCATATTCATATCGACATGACCAGCACGGTGTGACTGCATCACCTTGGCCGACTCACACTCACCATCACCATGCACGCTTTGCCTTTTCTTTTCTAGAAGCAGATGGGCAACATCAACAACAACAACAACATCGTGTCTCACTGGCAATTTTGAAAAGCCATTAATTAAACCAACGGCCAGATTAGATCTATACTGCTCATCCTCGTCGTTACTGGCAGTATAAGGTACCATAAAAACTCCGGTGGTTTCAGCAGTATACCATTAGGCTAACTCAATTTTCACCGGATTTGCAAAATCAGGAAACCGGGGTGAACCGGCTGAGAGGAGGGTGTCGTGTCGTGGTTCAAGATAAAACTGACCGGTGGGTGGGACCGGTTAATACGTCCATGTCACGTGGAGCCCACTGACTTGCCAAGCCACCTGGTCGGCCGGGGTTGATCCAACGGCGTTTAGCTATCAAGTATATCTGCCACGGGGTGCATACATACTATACGTAACACCTTGGCACTGACACCAGACAGTATTTGATTGTGTGTGCCGTGTGTCAACTCCGCCGGCGGTAAACTTGGCCGACCTGCCATGCCTCATTTGGAGATTAATTAATTACCTGCTCAAGATTCCTAAGCGGTCGCTACCACCAGGAGTCGAGGAGCAGCAACAGTTTTCACTGTGGGACAAGTAATTTACATGCGGAAAAGGGGCAGGGAATCATGGAATCGATCACAGATGTGGACAGACTCTTCGCATGCAGTGACCGTCGCTCCGGTGGTTCATACGTATCAGTTAGAACTGAACTTCCTAGGAGGTGTTGAGGTCTGAAAGTTGCGGTAGCTCAGATCATTTATGTGAACTTCTGCGAGCTACAACACCTTCTAAATTACTCCCTCCAAACAGCCAGGAGTTTCCCTCTATGAAGCCGCGTCGATCAATCGATTCGACAGACCAGCATGCAATTTTTAGCCTCGTGTCAATCGACAGCCGCTTGTACCATATGGATAGGAGGATAACCTGACCGACAGGTTTCAGCGGCAGCATGCAGACAGAGTTTCTGCGTTCGATCGAGAGGCTGGATTCAGTGGCAAATGCGTTATGTACTAATCACAGAGCTGGCAGCTAGTGTGCGTGAGTGGATGAGTGAATGATTGGGAGCCAACAACCAAATCGATCACGGTTTACATAGCTAGACCCCAGAAGTAGGCCGGGTCCGGGGCGGTGTGACGGCCGGCCAGGAACACGGACGATGGCTTTGTATATCTTCATACCATTTCCGCTCCACCGAAAATTCCTTCTGCCACTTCCATGCTCCAGCTTTGTAATTTCCACCGCATACCCAGAGTTTATCCACCATGTCTTATGTTAGGGGTTAGGGAATACGATCAAAATCCAAATCCTCTGGCAATCCTTTTTAGCTGCTATTTGAATACATGTTCAAATGCAAAAGAGCTCGACTTCAAGTATGGTCCCCTACGTCTTTTATTCTAAACCTCCACAAGCCTTCGAATGCTCGCAAGCCTACTTCATTTGCATGGTTGTTGTTGTTATATTGTCATGACAAAGACGATGGCCACACACACATTACTCCTACTAGGTCCGGTTAAGAGATAGTACCACTTATCATGACAGCATCGGGAAGGTGCAATCTCAATCAATGGGTGCACTAATGTTTTAACTGACACCGATCAGCCTGAACAAATACGTGCAAAAATTAAGAAACAAATGACAAAAGCATGCAACGACCACAACAAACAAACACCAAATAACAAACACTACAATGAGATGATGAAGTGATGCTCAACTGCTTGAAGCGTTGTTGGCACCTGCCTACCTATCCAAGAGGGAATCCTTGTGTCACCATCCAAGAGGGAATCCTTGTGTCACCATCCTCACACTTGCACACAGAGGCTGAATCATGGCCTCCATTAATCCTTGCAACAACCAGAATGCAGTTCACAACTACGTGCATAACTAATGTACTTATGCATCCTTGGGAACTATAGACAAACTAAGAAAAGAAAATCAGGGTACCTTTTCTTTTACGAAATAATGCTATCATCGCAGTGTTTCATAGATTTAGAGAACGTTTGGTACAGCCTTATCTATTACAAGGTCAGGTTATAAAGAATGTAGTCCCGAGCACACCAAGTACCTTCCCCGGTTGAGTCGTTAATCCGGTTCTCTAGGTCTATGAATCATCGATGAAATCTTCGTCTTGTCGGCAGATGTCCAGCCTCAAAGCACGCCCTCCTGATGCAAGCCAGTACTTGGCTAGCTAGTTTTCGATATTCACTTTCATTTTTGTTGTGATGAGAGACGAGTAAACTTGTAGTCATGGGTGGACCTAGCACGCCCTCTTGCCCAGACAGTTATCCAGGCTTGCCAACCGCAGAGGGTTTCTTCTCGTGTGACATTTTACAGTAATTGACACGAAAAATTGTCATCTTAAGCACTTTGAATAGTGGTTTGTGGAGGCTAGTTTCTAAGGCCACGACTATTAACTGTTAGATAGTTAGATGTTATTTAATTCGCTAACCGTTGAATTTAATACACTGAGAAAAAAAACTCATCTTCCAGTCCCATTTTCAGGTTGTTTGGTCATACTAGTGTTTAAGGTGAGCGCACGCCTGGTGAGGCTCTTGTTGAGGCCGAAGAAGAGTATTTGTAGAGGTCGTGAATGTTAGGGATTAGGGTAATGGTATCAACCAGAGCCGGAGGGTAGAGTGGTGGTGCGCACTCGCACGCACAAACAGAGTGAGTAGGGAGTAGGTTCCAAAAATTTTCACTAGGGAGTAGATTCCAAAAGTACCTAAGCTAACAATATGAATAATTCCGCCATACTATATACTTTTCAGTTAGACAAATGTTATTTCCACTTGACAACGATTGTATTGTACCTCACTTATTTTTCTCCTAACAACATGATACCACTCTGCACGTATAAGTATGAACACTTGATTATTCCCCAGGATCGAGGGTGACTCCGACGGCTAATTAAGTACTTAGTACACTTGATTGAGTAGTAGTCGTCGGAGTATATGTATATGTATATCTACACGCACAACTATCCGTATTTGAATACGCAACACTTGCTTATGGATCCGCTCGAGGGGATACTGTGACGCATATATATACCGTATTTTAGCTCAATCAGTCGCAGCGCCGAAGATAACAAACAAAACGTGGATCGAGACGGAATTGGCAAAGGCAATCGTGGGGCTTAACTGGTTCATGATGCCATCTACCGAATACGGATATGTTAGCAACGTGGAGTAAGTGATGTAACGGTAGGTAGGCACCAGAAAAGGACTCGTGCATATATATGTATGGACATTATTCATGTATAGGTACATTATTTTTCTCTGGTATATGATTCTGCTGCATATGTATGCAAGTATAGGTATGTTCCATACAGCCCCTTGAGTTGCTAGGTGAAAAATAATGTTGTGTCAACGGCTTGACAAAGCATTTTGTAGCAGCCGGGCTCTGTACATATAATGTTGTGTCAACGCCTTCATATATTTCTGTGTTATGTTGGAGTGCACGTCTACAAGACTACAAGTAGTAGACTAGCAAGCTGGCTGGCTAGCAATGTTCGTGGACGCAACGGTAGTCGCCAGCAAGCTAAGATACTACACAATGGCATGCTTTGGGTAAAAGAAAGAAGTCACTTGTCAAAACAAAAGAAATTGCACTCCAACAAGTGTTGTACAAGTTGCTCAAACGGGCCAAAAAGTGGCCCCTGATACACATGAGACAGCGCGGGAGAGAGAAATGTAACTTCCCTTGTACTAGCATAACGCCCACGCATTGCTATGAAACTACAAATACGAGGAGTTGTTCCAATATAGGAAGTCGTCATAATACATTTTTGTCTTACGGGCTTTGTGCGTGCTTCGCACTTAAAAAGAGTGAAAATGTGTTTTGAATGTTGAAACATATGAGAATAGACATTACTAAGTTGACTGCACAGTCATGAATCGGGTAGGGGGAAAAGATCTACCATCGTTTTAGAACTACAACTTATTCGCTCCCTTTTTTGTGATATATATCTGGAAGAACTTGGATGGGAAGAGAGACTGAAAGCAAGAGCATATTTTCGAGTTGAAGTCTCATTTCTGCATTTGTTACTTGTGTCTTCTATAAGTATTGGTCCCGCGTAAAAATAGTAGTGTAGTTGTTTATTTGTGTCAGGTCACATGTGTGAGTAAAATTACATTCGTTTATTTTTGTTTCTTAGAAGGTTGCTAGTCCCGCATGAAGGTAAGGATGCATTTGTTTATTGCTTGATGTTGTTGGTCCCACGTGTGAACTCATCATCAACTCCAATTTTTATAAGAAGCATATTAGTCTGAAATGTTTCAGTTTATGTGATATTCTAGGCCAAAATGGATATGTCATTACGTAAGTACTGAAGTTAATTAATAGAGACCATGAAAAGAAACCCCAATAACATGGTAAAAGGTTTTGTTGGTGACTTGATGTACTTTACCTTCCAAATCATCTCTTTATTACCAGAGCATAATGTTGAATCTATGCTATGATTTATTTACACGTCTCATCGCTCATATGGTGCCTATTAACACATACAATGACATGAGATCCAGGATTACACTTTGATTGTTATTGGTTTCTACTCCCTCCGTTCCTAAATATTTGTCTTTTTAGAGATTTCAAATGGACTACCACATACGGATGTATATAGACATATTTTAAAGTGTAGAATCACTCATTTTGCTCCGTATGTAGTCCTTTGTTAAAAAATTTAGAAAGACAAATATTTAGGAACGAATGGAGTAGGTTGGAACGAGAGGATCAATGATGTTTTGCAAAGATCACACGTGTGGCGAAGCTTGTTATGCGTGGTTGCAATAACTTGTTCCATTAATATACACGAACGACTCAACCCTTGCTGAAAACTTTGTGCAACGGGGCAGCTAGATTGGCACATCCACAATTAAGCAACATTTATCATGTTTTTTCAGTGGGTTGCTAGGCCAGCTGGGCGCGAGGTTGAAGGGTCGCTACCAACCTAGCCAGGGGCGCACCCGCACTTGAGTACGTCGAGCGTTGTTACACAATCATATCGACATGACCAGCACAATGCAGTGGCATCACCACGGCCTACTTAATTACTCTCACTGTCACCATGCACGCTCTCCCTTTTTCTTTTCTAGAAGGACATCAACAACAACAACAAAAGATTAGCTCCCATTGAGGCAACTTGGAAGAGCCAGTTCAACTAATCAGCTAGTGTGTCTTTCATTAATGTACCATAGGCAATCGGTGATGTCTTTGTTGCCGGTGCTGCGCATTGGGACCTCCATCCAGATAGGCTCTGGGACTGCCACCCTTTTTTGGCTGGATAGATGGGCGGGACCCCTCCCCTTTGCAGAGCGTTTTTACGCTCTATTCTCTATATGTGTTCGCCCACAGATCTCTGTGGCCGTGGCACTAGAGAATCTAGGCGTGATTGCCTTCCGTCGCACCTTCGGGGCGATCAAACTTTCGCAATGGGATGAATTACTGGAATGCATTGCCCTTCATCCTCCTTCTCTGGAATCGGAGTCGCTTTCCTGGCACCTCGAGCCAAGCGGTAGATTTTCGACTAGATCCTTGTACTAGGCGATTTTACCTACTCCTGGTCAGGTGGAGCTCACGGTGCTCTGGGAGATCAAACTCCCCCTAAAGATCCGTATATTTTTATGGCAATGGGTTAGAGGACGTCTTCCCTCGGGCACTGAGGTCCGTAAGCGTAATGGACATGGGGATGGTCTATGTCCCATTTGTCTGGTTCCGGAAGATTGCAACCACATCTTCTTCCGGTGCCCGACGGCGCAGTTTTTATGGAGCTGCTTCCGGGAGGTAGTTGGGGGCACATGGTGCCATGACAACTTCCCGGATTTATTCGGGGAGGTCCTCCGGCTCCCCGGGACTAGGCGCGCCCCTATTTGGGTCGCGCTAGGTACCCTTGCCTGGTCCCTTTGGTGTACCCGCAACAAATTAGTCGTCGAACGAGTGATTCCGTCCCGTGTGACTGATGTGATCTACAAAATGTGTGGCTTCTTGCAGCTCTGGAGACCGCTTAGTAAGCGGAGCGATCGAGGCGTCATCGATAACATCATGGCGGGTCTTCGTGCCTCGGCTGCGTCTTTTGCTCCTCCCCCGCCGCCTCCCCCGCCCCCTCCTGAGCCAGATTAGCGTCTCCTAGTAGTCTTATTTGGGGCTTGTCTTGCTGTGCCTCCAGCATGATTGTATGACTTATTGTACTTGTACCTTTGTGTTGAATGCTTGGTGGTATGCTTTATAATATAAAGCGGGGGGAAACCCTATTTCCTCCATTAATGTACCATAGGCTAATAACAGTGCTCTGAGCACGTTGGCCAGGCACATCGAGAGTTGACCGGAGTTGGCCATAGAATTAAGGAAGGAGGTGTGGTCCATTTCGTTTCATTATTTTGCGTACGCCTTGTGAGTTATTAATCCACAAATAAATTAACCACCTGACACATACTGACCGTCGCTCTTTCAAAAGAAAAAACTACTAGTACTACTACACTTTCCTGCCGTTTTTGGCCTGTCCGGAAGGCCGCAGGTGCCGACTGTCGAGGTTCGAAACCTGCCTGTTGCTGTGTCTGTGTGACATGCAGGCACGCATATCGAGAGAGCAGTGGCGGAGGCGATATACACCTCTGGTTCCCGCCAGGTGGTTCTTTCTCTCTGCGAAGCGGCGTCCATCGACTCGATTCGAACCGGCATGGAACTTTTAGCCCCGTGCGAATCCACAAGGCAGGTGGGTAGGCACTGATCGACAGCTGCTTCGGCACGAAACCATAGTGATAAGAAGATTATCTGATCAGTTCCTGATCGACTGCGTGTGAGCGTGCGGCAGGTTTCAGCGGCAGCATGCCAACATGCAGAGTTTCTGCGTGCGATCGAGAGGCCGAGGCCGGGCTCAGTAGAGCACGCACTCTCTACTCTTCACAGAGCCGACAGCTAGTGTGCGCAGCGTGAGTCGAGCCAACAACCAAGTCGATCACGGCTCGCTCGCGCTCTAGCTATACCCCGAAGCCCCACGGCTATCGATCGATGTGACGGCCGGCCGCGCGCTCTCCGACGGGGTGGTGAGCCGTGAGAATGTCCTCTTATCTTCCTGGTCTGGTGGTCCTCCTCCAAGTCACACGGGGCGTACTCTAGACTCAATCTTGGCGTTTGACTGTTTGTAGACGATCATGATCTCCAATACCAACAGCATGCTGCACCCCAAGATCGGTGTGAGTCTATCATCATCCCCGAAAAATGAAGAAGATGATGATAATAATGTGTGTCAACATCTCCACATAGCATCCTGTAGCAGCCGTATTTTCTTTTTAATACTTCATATTGTTTGTATGTTATATTTGAGTGCACGTCTGCAAGTAGTATATAGTAGACTAGCTCACCCGCAAAAAAAAAGTAGTAGTAGACTAGCTTATATACTAGTGTTCCTGGAAGCAAGCAGTCGGCAGCTGCTAGCTAGGAATACACCGGCATGCTTTGGATAAATGAAACAATTAAAATGGCTATGGAGCCATAGAAAGGGAGAACTAAACAAGAAGAGGTACAAGATGCATAAATGGTCCTATATCCTGCTTGATACATGCATCCTGGAGAAGAGAGATTTTCTTCTTGTTCATGGCCTAGTAGTGCACTAGTTCAACCTTTGTTTTTTTATTTGAGTGCACTAGTTCAACTTGGTACATCATGGAGGCGGTGACTTGACGTACTTGTCCATCATCTCTGATTTTTGGAGCATAATATTGTGCGTTCACTTCTTTATATGGTGTCCATTGTTCATGCTAGTATGTTTCAACATACGACTTTGTGCGTCAACTGTCTCGGGATCATCATATGATACAGTTGGAGGGAACAGATATTGGCATCCCTTCCATTCCTTTTCGTTTTCTCTACAGATTACCGCACAATTCCCACAAAAAGAGAGAGAAATTATCACACCTTTGTAAGATAATGAAAGTATACTCCATTGACGAAGAATAGTTTTACTTGCATACTCAAAAAATTGTGATGCACATGGCCACAAGTTTCTTACAACTGTTGTCAAAACAGCACAAAATTGAAGACAATTAGGCCACAAAAGATAAATCAAGACAAGATGACACACATTTGTCACTTAAGAATAACACAATAACAAGGTGAACATATTTTTGTTGGTGACTGCATGTACTTGCCAATCATCTTTTTTTTCAGAGCATAATGTTGCGCGATGCCCTCTTTGCACGTCGTTCAATGTTCATGGTACCTATGAATATATATCTGACTTTATGTGCCAACTTTTTTGGGGTCATAGGATACATATATAGTTGGATGGATTATAATTTGACACCCCTACCTCCCTTTTATTTTTCTCGAAACCATTCCCCTTTTATTTTTCAAATAGCAATTATTCTCTGACTGAACATTATCACACACTCATGAAAAAAGTGAAATTATCACATCCTTTTCAGATAATGGAGTCTCAGTTCATTATAGAATAAAAACTTGCATTGCCACCTCGCGAAATGATGAGATACTTCGTCATAAGTTTATTATAGAAGTTTCCAAAAAACAATAGAAAAGATGAGAAAAAATGGTTGACGAAAAATAAACCAAGACGAGATGACAGACATTTGACATGTTATCCACATGCCTCTACAGAATGATACTATAACAAGGTGAAAAGATTTTGGTTGGTGAACTGACGTACTTGATAACCATGTATGATTTTCACAGCATAATGTTGTGCGATGACTTATTTGCATGTTGCAAAGGAAGCGGGACACTGGGAGTTGGCGGGCTGCCGTCACCTCCATTGGGGTGGAGTAGGCTCAGGTGTTCACAGGTGTAATGCTCTTTTGTTACTTCACCTATCTTTGTTTCTTGTAGCGATCGCCATTCCGCGGCTTGCTATCCTGGTACAGTTTGGCTATCACCCATCCCCCCTTAGTGAAATTTATGGCTCTCCTGCGTTCTTAAAAGAAACATTTTTTGCATGTCTTTCATTCTTCATGGTATGTATCAACATGTACATATGACTTTGTGTGCATTAACTATTTCGAGGTGATAGGATGGTTTGATGGAATAGAAATTGATAACACTTCCCTTTCCGGACACGGATTCGGTGACATGGTTCCACACGCACCACTTAAGAATCGAAATTCAAAAAGGTACTGCAAAAAATAAAGAAATCTGAATACTTTTTTCAACATACATAGTGGACCGGTATACTCGCGTAAGAAGTTTCACAAAGAAATAACATTCATGGTATTCTAGGCAAAAATCACAAATATCGAAGCTATATTAAAAAACATTATTTGATGAATAGTAAGGCCTCGAATGTATTTTATTCACTAAGAATACCATGAGTGTCATTTCATGAGACTTCATACCGAGTAGAATGGTCGACCAAGTTTGATACCCTAAAATTTTAGAGTTTTTTTAACTCTTCTAGTATTTATTTTTTGAATTTACTATTTATGCAAGTGCACATGGAACTGTGTTCACCTTTGTATTTCAGTTCCCTTTCCCCCCTTTTGTCAAGAAACCTTCCTCGTACTCGGAATACCATATTGATGTTATTTTTGATGAGATGGCAGAAACACAGAAGAGAATCACCTTCGTCTATGGCGAAGCTCAGACTCAAGAGAGGTATAAAACATGGAACATGCTACATGGCATAGCTGGTACAAGCAGTCAACCATGGGTGGTGATAGGAGATTTCAACGAGGTTCTCCCTGCACATGAACACGACAGAGTTCGTACAAGGAGCCAAGCTCATATGGATGCGTTTCGCGATGCTTTGGACACGCGCAGGCTCTCTGATATAGGCTATGATGGTCTCGGATGGACTTTTGAGAAGAAGGTGGTGGGAGGATCCTATACCAGAGTAAGGCTAGACCGGGGAGCAGCTAACCCGGAGTGGATCCTAGCGTTCCCTTTGGCATCTTTGCAGCACTTAACAGTGGTGAGCTCAGACCACGTACCTTGCTCCTATGTCTGCATGGAGAGCGAGCATGCACAAGGGGCCCGAAACCTTTTAAATACGAAATTGCATGGGAACGGGATTCCACCCGCCCGTCGGTAGTGAGTAATGGCTGGGCACATGCAGCCACTGATACGGTGGAACAAATACTACAAAACTTGGTATGCTTTCTGGTGACTTGGCTACCCGGTATCGAGTGCAATTTGGAAACGTCCGATAGGAGATCAGGGCATTGAAGAGCAAGCTCGAGGTTCTCCGTGCAGCCCCTGGCTGTTCTGGACCGGCGCGGCAGGAGATTAAAATCAACGACCGATTAGTCGAGCTATACCACCGACATGAGATCTTGTGGCGGCAACAAGCAAGAGTAGAATGGTTAATCCATGGGGATAAAAACACCCACTTTTTTTCATTTGCGTGCCAGCTGCAGGAGACGGAAAAAATCAAATCAAAGCATTGCAACGGCCCGATGGACAAACCACAGATAACATAGCTAAGATGGAGTCCTTGACAACGGCGTTCTACAAGGAACTCTACACTTCGGAGGGGGTGACAGAGATGAATTAAGTGATTGATATCCTCCCATGCAAAGTCACACAATATATGAATATATACAGTAGAGATGAGGTTAAAGTGGCCTTATTCCAAATGTTTCCAACGAAGGCTCCTGGACCTGACGGTTACCCAGCCCATTTTTTCAGCGTCATTGGGACATATGCGGGTGGATGTCACAAATGTGGTGCTGAAGATAGTAGAGGGCACTGAGTCGGGTGCATGCATTAATGAAACATTTTTGGTCTTGATACCAAAGGTAAAAAATCCCACTTTGTTGTCACAATTCCGACCCATCAAGCTGTGTAATGTTCTTTACAAGATCACATGAAAGGTATGCCTTCAGTTGTTGGAGATTCAAAAAACGGTGCTTTCAAATACTTGAAGGGCCGTCTATGGAGTAAGGTACAATGCTGGGTAGAGAACACAATGTCATCTGCAGGTAAGGAAGTCTTGGTGAAGGCGGTTGCTCAGGTTGTCCCGGTATTTTTGATGTCCTGTTTCTAGCTTCCTAGGGGCCTATGTGAACACCTCAATATGCTTATATGGAAGTTTTTGGTGGAGATGCAAAGATGGAAAGAGAAAGCCCCGTTGGGTTTTGTGGAAAGCAATGACACAACCAAAAGGGATGGGAGGTCTAGGGTTTAAGGATTTCAAACTTTTTAACCTTGCCATGCTAGCTCGACAGGCATGGCGCATACTCCAAAACGTGGAGACACTCAGTGTTCGCATTCTTAAAAGTGTCTATTCCCCGACTACCACTATCTTGCAGGCGACACTCGGTGGGCACCCCAGCCAAGTCTGGAGAGCAATTATCAAAGGGTGAGACACACTAAGGCAGGGCCTCATTCGGCGGATAGTCAATGGAGAATCTACATAGATCTGGGAGGATACATGGTTACCCAGAGATGAGATGATGTGGCCCTATGAATGTTTCGTACCTAATCCACCAACCCTTGTTGTCGAGCTTATTGATCACACCAATGCTTCCTGGGATGAGCAGCGGATTAGGCAAGTATTTTTGGCCATGGATGTTCGAACCATAATGGGCATTCCTCTCTGTACACACAATTCTGACGATTTCTGGAGTTAGAATTTTGAAGGCAATAGCATTTTCACTGTGAAGTTGGCCTATCGCATGCTTGTGGCCACTCGACAGCGACGCGAGGCGTGACTGGAAGGGGAGGCCGGACCATCTTCGGCGGCCGTCGCGGAAGTACATTGGAAAAATCGCTGGAAGATCAAAGTTCCTGGGAAGGTGAGAATGTTCCTCTGGAGACTCTCAAAGCAATCATTACCAACTGAAGATGTGCGAGCACATGGACACATGGCAGACAACCCCCTTTGCGGCGCTCCAGATTCTTGGAGCCATTCCCTAATAAACTGCACAACTTCAAGATGTACATGGGCACTAATTGATGAAGCTCTTGCTCAGAAATTGGTAAACACAACCGAACCCAAGGCCAAGCAATGGATGTTCACACTCATTGAGTCTTTATCTCATGAGCAATTTGTGCTACTAGCTGTCACACTTTGTGCCATATGGATAGCTAGACGCAGAGCTATTCACGAGCAGATCTTCCAAACCCCGCAAGCCACACATTTATTTGTTAGAAACTTCATACAGGAGCTCACTGTATTGACTGATAGCCAAGACACAAGCATGCTAGGACGAGCTGCAGGTGTCCAGGGAACTCGGCGGTTCACCCGCCAGAAGGCTCCGCCAGTAGGCTACGTGAAGATTCATGTTGATGCTAGGGTCAGAGCAGGAAGAGGCGGCTCTGCAGCGGCGTTTTGCCGTGATCAAAATGGTAACTATCTTGGAAGTTCAGCCTTGGTTATTGCCGGACTGGAGGATCCATTGACTTTGAAGACTATTGCATGTAGAGAGGCACTTGCTCTAGTAGAGGATCTCAACTTACACAATGTGGCGATTGCCTCTGACTCTAAACAGGCAATATCAGACATCAAAAAAATCAGTATGAGAAAGAATGGTTCAGTAGTGAAGGAGATTGTATCTCGATCAGCTCAGTTTCTTTGTAGGTTTTCTTTTGAAGGACGTGCGGCCAATATGGAAGCACATAGGTTAGCTAAGTTCTCGCTCAGTAGAGGACTGGGGCGCCACATCTGGCTAGGCCAACCCCATGATTCTAGATGAATAAAGTTGCTTTGCCCCCTCAAAAAATAAAAAGCCAAGTCGATCATGGTTCGTGTTCTAGCTAGACCCCAATGCCCCAAGGTGATCGATCAATGTGATGGCCGGCCACGCGCTCACTGCTCACCACTCCGTCGGGGAGGATGTCCTCCTATCTTCCTGGTCTGGTGGTCCAGGTGAATGCCTCTCCTCCATGTGACACGGTACTCTAGACTCAATCTTGGCGTTTCAAGACGATCATAATCTCCAATTCAAACAGCTTTGCTGCACCCCGAGATCAAGATGATGAGTTATCATCATCCCCGAAAATGAAAGAAGATGATGACGAGTCTGTCCGTTCCCGACTTAATATTTTATTCCGATATATATACATACTTGTGGCTCCCCTCCTACGAGCTCTTGTTTTGGAGCATGCGCCTCATTTGCATGGCTATACGTTATTGCTCTACTGCAAAGACGCTCACATCAACTAGTATGACTAATCCTGACAGTATCGGTCAGGATGGTCTAATCACAATTAACGCCCTCCTAATCTTTTAACCGACACCCATTAATGAAACAGAACAAGTCGGTGAGGATTTTTAAGAAACAACAGTAAAGGGCATGCAACAACCACAACAAACACCAGAAAACAAACACGACAATGAGACGATGAAGTGATGCTCAACTGCTTGGAGCGTTGTTGGCACCTGCCTACCTACCCAAAAGGGAATCCTTGTGTCACTATCCCCACACTTGCACACAGATTGGGAGCTGAATCATAGCCTCCATTAATCCTGGCAACCACCACAATACAATGCACAGAGACATGTAAGTACGATTTGCTCAGCTCATACATGAATCATGAATGGGCGGAATGTAAATTATTTGATGGTTAAGCCTACAAATACCCAGCCACCGTACATACCCGAAGTATAATTCCTGTCTGAGAAAAATTAATTCAAGCTGATGACGTACGGCACGAGTATATATTATACCACTCGACACAACAGCAAGTATGAACACTTGATTATTCCACACAATCCCCGTCGATTTCCGATGGCTAAGTATGTATATGACCTCAATAACTGCACGTATAAATTATCTCCACTTTCTCAACAATGGCAAAAGAATCATATCCGCGCATGCATGGAAATACGCAACCGCTAGGGCCAGATACCGTGACGATGCATCTACGCCGTATTTTAGTCCAATAAGTCGTATAAACTAACAAAATGTGGACCGGTCGACATGAAAATGGGGCTTTGGTTGCTTCCGTACCTACCGAACCGCCCAAAACTGGTGATCTTGCTAGTGTGGTCATCGTTGTAATGAACGGTGGGTAGGTAGGCACCAGAAAATGACCCCGTGTATTATATTTTTTTGCTCCGGGTATCTGTCGTGTATGTATATACTGATACAGGTATACACGTATATTAATGCTCTCCCTGACTTGCTAGGAAAAAATAATGCGTGTCAACGTCTCCACATAGCATCCTGTAGCAACCGTGTTTTCTTTTTAATACTTTGTATTATTTTTATGTTATATTTGAGTGCACGTCTGCAAGTAGTAGTATATACTAGTGTTCCTGGAAGCAACGGCAGTCGCCAGCTGTTTTTTTCTGACAAGGGGCATTTCATTGAATTGAATTATCGAGGTGATACAATCGCATCGAAAGAAGGCCCGACTTCTGCATAGCTAGATGCACACAGCCAACAAGACCAAAGGTCTGAAAACTAAAAAAATGAATCACAACAAAGTTTAGTACAGCCTATGACATGGTAGATCCTATCCAGAGATCACACCGCCATCCATGGAGGTAGAAAACCTTCCTGACCGTACGCTATAGCCATGTAGACGCCATAATAAAAAGGTCCCTGTCTTCCGACCTCTCCAGGATAGACCAAGTACGAAGCCATCGCGTAGATATATGAATAACCTGCATAGGAGATAAAGCACACTTATTATTAAAAACCATGTCAAATATAGTGCTAATCATATAATAACACACAAATAATATTTTAGAACTTAATATCCGCATGCACTTAATATACTTCCAGATTAACGTGCATTACATGTACACATTTACTAGTTTCTGGTAAGCCACAATACCCAGCGGCAACATACAGACAGAGTTTGTGTGTTCGATCGAGAGGCTGGATTCGGTAGCAAATGCGTTATGTACTCATCACAGAGCTAGCTAGTGTGCGTGAGTGGATGAGTGAATGATTGGGAGCCAACAACCAAATCGATCACGGTTTACATAGCTAGACCCCAGAAGTAGCCCCGGGTCGGGATGGTGTGACGGCCGGCCAGGAACACGGACGATGGCATTGTATACTCCCGTTTCTTTTTAGTCTGTATATAAGGTATGGTCAAAGTCATGCTTTGTAAAGTTTAATTAACTTTATATTAAAAAATAATATCACTCGCAATATGAAACCAATATTATCAGATGCACCATGAAACGTATCACCATGAAATGTATTTTCGTATTTTTTGATATAAGTTTGGTCAAACTTTGTGTAGTTTGACTTTAACCAAATTCTATACGTGGAGTAAAAAGAAATGGAGGGAGTATTTTCATACCATTTCTGCTCCATCGAAAATTCCTTCCGCCACTGCCATGCTCCAGCTTCGTAATTTCCACCGCATGCCCAGAGTTTATCCACCATGTCTTATGTTAGGGAATACGGCCAAAATCCAAATCCTCTAGCAATCCTTTTTAGCTGATATTTGAATACATGTTCAAATGCAAAAGAGCTCGACTTCAAGTATGGCCCCCTACGTCTTTCTAAACCTCCACAAGCCTTCGAATGCTCGCAAACTAAACTGTACGCCTTCAACTTATTAGGAGCAAGCAGTTCATTTGCATGGTTGTTGTTGCTATATTGTGATGACAAAGACGATGGGCACACGCACATTGCTACTATTGACTACTACTACTACTTATCGTGACAGCATCGGGAAGGTGCAATCTCAATCAAAGGGTGCACTAATCTTCTAACAGACACCGATCAACCTGAACAAATACATACAAAAATTAAGAAACAGTCAAGAGTATGCAACAACCACAACAAACAAACACCAGATAACAAACACTATAATGAGATGATGAAGTGATGCTCAACTGCTTGAAGCATTGTTGGCACCTGCCTACCTATCCAAGAGGGAATCCTTGTGTCACCATCCTCACACTTGCACACAGGTAGGTTGGGCGCTGAATTCCTCCATTAATCCTTGCAATAACCAAAATGCAGTTCACAAGTACGTGCATAACTAATGCACTCATGCATCATTGGGAACTATAGACAAACTAAGAAAAGAAAATCAGGGTACCTTTTTTTAATGAAATGTTATCATTGCAGTGTTTCATTGATTTAGAGAACGTTTGGTACAGCCTTATCTATTAGAACGTCAGTTATAAAGAATGTAGTCCTGAGACCACCAAGTACCTTCCCTGGTTGAGTCGTTAATCCAGTTCTCTAGGTCTATGAATTATCGATGAAATCTTTGTCTTGTCGGCAGATGTCCAGCCTCAAAGCACACCCTCCTGATGCGAGCTAGTACTTGGCTAGCTAGTTTTAGATATTCACTTTCATTTTTGTTGTGATGAGAGATGTATAAACTTCTAGTCATGGGTGGACCTAACATGCCCTCCTGCCCAGACAGTTATCCAGGCTTGCCAACCGCATGGGATTTCTTCTCGTGTGACATTTTACGGTAATTGACACGAAAAATTATCATCTTAAGCACTTTGAATAGTGGTTTGTCGAGGCTAGATTCTAAGGCCACGACTATTAACTGTTAGATAGTTAGTTGTTATTTAATTCGCCAACCGTTGAATTTCATACACTGAAAAAAAACTCATCTTCCAGTCCCTCATTTTCATGTTGTTTGGTCATCCAAAACAATAAGGTGTGCATCGAGGCCGCTCGCTCGCGTGATCCACCTGTCCCGATTTTACTGTGTCGAGTTTTTCTAACCGGAAGGTGGAAACGCAATGCTGAAGGGGCGCTCGCTCGCGTGAGACAAAACGCCCAGCCCCCCGTTCCCCTTTCCCCTCGCCGATTCCTCTCCCCCTCCCTCTCCCTCTTCCTCGTCTACCGCCGCCACCACTCGCCGGAGCCCTCCCCCATAGCCGCCGCCACCAGCGCCCTCCCCAAAAGCCTGCAACCCACTCCTCTCTCCTCCGGTCACCTTATCCCCACCAGCGGCGAGCTCCTCCCCAAATCCATAGTGTGAGCGAGGAGGCGACAGGTCCGGAGGCCATGTGTGAGAGGAAGTTGGCGCTCCTCGTCCCATAACTACCTCCTGGATCTGGAGGAGAAAGAGGAGCCTAGGGGCAACATTATGCGTCTTAGCAGTGGCTCGAGTGATTTAGGACGGTGACGAGCGAGCGGCTTCTATAGGCGGTGGGAGCGGTGGTGGGCGTGGCTTGGGGACCGGTGCTTGCGTCAACCGACGGCGAGCACGGCTGCTGCCAACCAGTCAAGGTAAGCATGCCCCAACCCTCCCCTCTCTCCCTCTCTTTTCCCATCTATGCTCACTCCATGTTGCATCCTCTCCCAGGTCTTGGATTTGCGAAGTGATACATCCCTGGGTCAATTTAAGCTCTTGCAATCTCCAATCAGTCAAGGTGGTCATTCATGCTACCCGGATCTTATCTCTTTATGTCGCAAAAAATAATCTTGTGCACTATAATGCCATGAACATCTCGGAACGTTTTACATTTGTTGTAGCCGGTGCTTAATTTTTTCCCACGTATTTGTAACTGAAGCCCACCCATACATACTCATGTATCTGACGGTTTGTGGGGATTGAATCGGGATTGGGTTTGGTCTACTGCAGATGTGAGTCACATGGCGACGCTCGAGAAGGTGATGTCTGGCAGGGATCAACACACTATTTGCCACCCAGTCCGGCCTGCCCATGGTTGACGACAAGGGCAGGTGCATCGGGTTGTCTCTAAGAAGCACAAGGCTAGGGCATCCAATTGGGTCAATGCTATACTTCATATTCCTAACATGTACTACATCCTGCAATTACTTGCAGTTGCTACTTGCAACTCGTATGATCTCTCTTACTAGGTAAATGAAAATTTATTGTTCAAGAAGCAAATATTATGCCAAGTAGAAGCATACAGCCCGAACAAGGTCCTAGAGCGGTGTTGCCAAGACGCCGGAGCGGAGGCTGGGGAGGCCGGGGCTAGCGGTCGTTGAACGGGACTTTTTAAATTTCAGACCATGTTTTATTTTGAGTTGCTTCTATCTAGCTGGATTTGTGGAATCTAAGTGTTCTCCAAATTGTGCTTTTGATCATTACATTAAATTTTGTATCCCCGCTTTCAAAGTTGGGCCTTGTTCATTGCAAGGGAAAGAGGTCTCTTGCACAGCCCTAAATACATCACAAGTAGACCGTAGATTAGGTTAATTATCTCACATGTTGTCTTGCTCTCTGCATACTTTAGTTTTTAGATGAATTTGACTAATTGTGCATACACTTTATTTAGCAACCCATGTGGATGTATATCCCAATTCTTTCTTTTATTTTGTATGCTTTTCCATCTTACAAAATTGCAACTTATGTTTCTTTTTGGGAACAATATGTTGGTCTTATACCAGGTAACCCGGCACAACTGTTGTTTCCCAATGAGTTTCTTTGTCACAGAATGACCTTTTGGTAGCAGTATTGAATAATAAAAAAATTGTTGTTGTTTGCGCGTCTCCGTCGTCCCTCACTCTTGCGTTTCTTTCAACCGGTAAGATGTCCCCTTCTCCCTCTTAATCCTTTTCTCAATTAAGTTCTAATTTGCATTGTTGTCAATTAAATGCCTACTGATCTGACAAATAATGGTTTGAAAGTGAGTCAATAATCAATAGAATCATCAGCACAAACATGTTAATGAGAAATTTTTGATGCTTGATTAGCCTGCTAAAGGTAAAAGAAAATAAAAACAGTTGTTCGGAGTGAGAGGTTTGATTGCTTGCTTGGAACCTTACTCTTTTTTTAGGTAGTAGAGATATGCATATTTGCAACTTATCTTCACTGAGGAAATGTTGGCTTGTTCTCGTCACTGGACCTTGTCTTTATAGTTGTCCTGCATTCTTGAATTTGATGGTGCTTGCAATGGAAATCCTGGGAAACCAGGCGCTGGTGTAATAATAAGGCTTTTGGATGGATCTGTGGTATATATGTACACCAACAGTTACTATGCTGGTATTTTTCTTAGTGGTTAGTTACTTTAATTGAAGATTGCCCAACTACGAGAGTGTTTAGGTATTGCAACGAATAATGGTGTTGAATATCGTGCATTGCTGCTGGAGTTAACATATGCTGCTAAGAAGGCATTCAAATATGTTTGTGGTCAAATCAAAAGAGGTTGAATGGCTTCTGCTTTTATTTTGTATTATTTTATCATCATGGTCCTCAGTTTATCCTCGCCAAGAGAAAGTTTTATGCTGCATCTGTTAACACATTAATATATAGGTTAAGGTGCCCCACAGCCTATTATTTTATTTGGGCAAGGAATAATTGGATAACGGTCTTAATTTTTAGGGCATAGAAAATCTGGTGAAACTAATCAGAGCTCTTTGAAGAGTTTCTCCAATTGCTGGAGGCTTTATTAGCGTCCAGTTTTCTTATCTTAGCATAAGTAACACACTTAAATTTCGGGAGCCGGTCCAAGATCTCTGGTGTGCTAGGAATGATAACATGGTTGACTTGTGCAAGAAATTTAAGGAAATGAAGGGAAACTTTCTTCAGTTTCAAATCAACCATGTTTTTGGGGTAGCTATCCTATATTTTCATTACCTTGTGATCCGATTCAAACTTGCTTGTACCAGCCAGTTTGGGGATCTGTTATGAAAGCTTGGTGCATGCTTGTGCTCTTGTACAAAAGCCTACACTTGACTGAATGACTTGTGATTTGGCTCGGATCACGCATGAGTGTAAACTTTTAATCCTTGTTTGGTTTAGCCTGATTTGTGCTCTGCACATTTATTTCTATGAACGTCACAACGTGTGGAACATTGTTGCTTGCCTGCATGCTATGTATCAGTCGGCGCTACTCGATTTGTTGCTATTTAGGTCGTTGTAGGAATTAACTAGCGTACTTTCTTGTAATATATGATGATGACATGACTGTAGCATATAGAATGGGGCTGGTTCATGGAACTCGGGAGGACACAATTTTTGGTATATGAGCATAACTAAGTTACTTAATTATGATAATGTTGCAGACAGGGCACGACGGTGGGTGAGGCGGGATAGGTGGCACTGGAGCGCAGTGGAGTGGCTAGGCGAGGATGTCTCGGCAGGGGACGGCGACCATCACATCCGCTGATATGTTCACCATCATCATTTATATGTAATCTCAAAAACAAATAAATGCATACAGATCTTGCAGGTTACACCAGGTTCTGTAGCTATTATAATATCTGTAATTTCTAGCTTTCATGTAATTTATGACCATTTAATTACTATATGTGATAGATATTTCTCTACTTATTTTTGTCTTATATGATGTGTTGTTCTACCTACGTATGTTGCATTCAGAGTACCGTTAGTTCTTGTATGCATGCATCTTTGATTGCGTAGACATGCAGAGTGTCCTTTAAATTTCTGTTATTATAGTTGGGAGGGTTACTCCTCATTCTGGAGCCCCAAGTCAGATTGATAGATTTTATATATGTAAACATTGATGACCTTATCAGTACCTTTGCCACTATCTCTCTTTTGTTTGTGTATTCCTACAGCCCGATCAGCTTCAAATACCTACTCTGACAGACAATTCGCGGTAAACTCAATTATTAACATCCCTATTCGTTGCATTAATTATTTATTTCTAGAGGTTTGTTTCTCATAGCTGTTATATTCTTCTTTGCCCATAAATTAATATTTTGTTCAATGATATCAAGCATTCTTATCTGGCAGATTAGGCTGGTTACAATGGGGCCATCTGGATGAGCAGGGTCATGATCTTTACAATGAAGCACAAAGTTTTTCAGACATTCTTGATAAAGAGTCGATATATCTAACTATCTAAGGTGTGCCTGATTATACTGAATGTTGTTCCATTGCTTCCTTGACATATATATGGTTTTCTTTAACATCTCATCTCCATGTCGTGTGATAGCTACCATTGATGAAGTTACAAGATGGTGAAAATATGCAGAATGATATTTCAGTGGCTGAAGTGCTAGAAGAACTAGGAAGTTACTAGCATCAAAAGGAAAAGAGAGCAAGGGGATCTCAAACGTGTAAAATCAGATTACCCAGCTAGAGATTCCTAGGAGTTGTTTGTGCTATTTTTTTAAGATTACATTGGTGAGTGGCTTTTTTCTATTCTCTCTAGGAGTATGTCTCGTCAATATGCAGCCTATTGCTGTACCAACATTTTTTGTAATCTTTCTATTTCTGTATATTTATGAGACCATTTATTTCATTCTACAATTATGCTCCTGTCTTTGATCCAGCAACATACTACTTTCAATAGTATTACATAGTTATCCATTGACATGTGTTAACCAGATTAAAAAAGTTACTGAAAAGGTTGCCAACCTACCAAGCACCGCACAGATTCCACTCAGGAGGCGCGGCAGGTGTTTAAGGTGAGCGCGCGCCAGAGCCCGCGATGACATGAAGTTGAGGCTCTTGTTGAGGCCCAAGAAGAGTATTGGCTGAGGCAGTAAAGGTTAGGGATTAGGGTAATGGTATCAACCGGAGCCGGAGGGTAGAGTGGTGGTGCGCACTCGCGCGCACAAACAGAGTGAGTAGGGAGTAGGTTCCAAAAAAATTCACTAGGCAGTAGATTCCAAAAGTACCTAGGTACAATATGAATAATTCCGCCAGATGGATCATATATACTTTTCGGTTAGAAAAAAAATATTTCCACTTGACAACGGTTGTCTTGTACCTCACTTATTTTTCTCCTAACAACGTGATACCACTCCACACGTATAAGTATGAACACTTGATTATTCCCCAGGATCGAGGGCGGCTAATTAAGTACTTAGTACACTTGATTAAGTACTAGTCGTCGGAGTATATATATATATATATGTATATCTACACGCACAACTATCCGTATTTGAATACGCAACGCTTGCTTATGGATCAGCTCCAGGGGATACTGTGACGCATATATATACCGTATTTTAGCTCAATCAGTCGCAGCGCCGAAGATAACAAACAAAACATGGATGAGACGGAATTGGCAAAGGCAACGTGGGGCTTAACTGGTTCATGATGCCATCTACCGATATGTTAGCAACGTGAAGTAAGTGATGTAACGGTAGGTAGGCACCAGAAAAGGACCCGTGCATATATATGTATGGACATTCATGTATAGGTACATTATTTTTCTCTGGTATATGATTCTGCTGCATATGTATGCTAGTATAGGTATGTTTCATACAGCCCCTTGAGTTGCTAGGTAAAAAATAATGTTGTGTCAACGGCTTGACAGAGCATTTTGTAGCAGCCGGGCTCTGTACATATAATGTTTTGTCAACGCCTTCATATATTTCTGTGTTATGTTGGAGTGCACGTCTACAAGACTACAAGTAGTAGACTAGCAAGCTGGCTGGCTAGCAATGTTCGTGGAAGCAACGGTAGTCGCCAGCAAGCTAAGATACTACACAATGGCATGCTCTGGGTAAAATAAAGAAGTCACTTGTCAAAACAAAAGAAATTACACTCCAACAAGTGTTGTACAAGTTGCTCAAACGGGCCAAAAAATGTCCCGTGGTACACATGAGACAGCGCGCGAGAGAGATATGTAACTTCCCGTGTACTAGCATAATGCCCACACATTGCTATGAAACTACAAATACGAGGAGTTTTTCCAATATAGGAAGTCGTCATAATACATTTTTGTCTTACGGGCTTTGTGCATGCTTCGCGCTTAAAAAGAGTGAAAATATGTTTTGAATGTTGAAACATATGAGAATAGACATTACTAAGACTGCACAGTCATGAATCGGGTAGGGGGACAAGATCTACCATCGCTTTATAACTACAACTTATTCGCTCCCTTTTTTGTGATATATATCTGGAAGAACTTGGATGGGAAGAGAGAGACTAAAAGCAAGAGCATATTTTCGAGTTGGAGTCTCATTTCTGCATTTGTTTTTTTAAACGGAGGTAAAAGTTTTGCCTCATTGATTAATTAAGAAGAGAGTTGCCCAGTTAATTAATGGAAAACCAGGCGGAAACCAATACAAACGGAGCAATGACTAACTACTCAGATGGCAAGAAACCCACAACTGCATGGCGGCAACCGCCAGACTCTTTGAAAACACAAAATCCACAAACCCCGACGTTGCTCCTACACCAAGTGACCCCGACAAGAACACCTTGACACAAGACATCAGACACCTCTCAACCCACAACGACAACTCAATTCAAGAGGATGGGTCGAAAGACCGAAGATCATCCATCAAGCAGCAAGAGACGCCTTGCCTATGGTACTGCATTTGTTACTTGTGTCTTCTATAAGTATTGGTCCCACATAAAAATAGTAGTGTAGTTGTTTATTTGTGTTAGGTCACATGTGTGAGTAAAATTACATTCGTTTATTTTTGTTTCTTAGAAGGTTGCTAGTCCCGCATGTAGGTAAAGGATGCATTTGTTTATTGGTTGATGTTGTTGGTCCCACGTGTGAACTTATCATCAACTTCAATTTTTATAAGAAGCATATTAGTCTGAAATGTTTAAGTTTATGTGATATTCTAGGCCAAAATGGATATGTCATTACGTAAGTACTGAAGTTAATTAATAAAGACCATGAAAAGAAACCCCAATAACATGGTAAAAGGTTTTGTTGGTGACTTGATGTACTTTACCTTCCAAATCATCTCTTTATTCCTAGAGCATTATGTTGAATCTATGCTATGATTTATTTACATGTCTCGTCGCTCATATGGTGCCTATTAACACATATAATGACATAAGATCCAAGATTACACTTTGATTGTTATTGGTTTCTACTCCCTCCGTTCCTAAATATGGTGCCTATTAACACATATATTGATTTATTTACATGACCCGCACTTGAGTACGTCGAGTGTTGTTACACAATCATATCGACATGACCAGCACAATGCAGTGGCATCACCACGGCCTACTTACTCTCACTGTCACCATGCACGCTCTCCCTTTTTCTTTTCTAGAAGGACATCAACAACTACTACAACAAAAAATTAGCTCCCACTGAGGCAACTTGGAAGAGCCAGTTCAACTAAATCAGCTAGTGTGTCTTTCATTAATGTACCATAGGCTAATAACAGTGCTCTGAGCACGTTGGCCAGGCACATCGAGAGTTGACCGGAGTTGGCCATAGGATATAGGATTAAGGAAGGAGGTGTGGCCCATTTCGTTTCATTATTTTGCGTACGCCTTGTGAGTTATCCACTAGTAGAAAACCGGCCTTTTGTCTCGGTTCATAAGGGCCTTTAGTCCTGGTTCATGAACCAGTACTAAAGGGTCGTTACTAATACGTCCCCCCTTTAGTCCTGGTTCAAACCAGAACCGGGACAGATGGGCCTCCACGTGGCCGCTGCCGGCAGCCCAGGCAGGGGGCCCTTTGGTCCCGGTTGATGACATAAACCGGGATCAAAAGGCTTCCACGCGTCAGTAGCTCGCTGGAGCTGAGGGTTTTTTTTTAAATGGCTGTTTTAGGGGTTTAGGGGGTTATTTTTAGGTTGTTATTAGCTAGCTAATAGAGAGAAGTGTCCTCTCTTATGTCTTCATGCTTGGTTTACCAACGCTACTGCTATGTTCATTTCACCCACAGATATATATATAATAACTCATGCATGCTCGCATCATATATCATCATATATAATAACAAGTCCTACTAATTAATCAAGCATCATCATACAACTTCTACTCGTTATTAATAATAAGTCATACGATCATCATCCTCATAGTTATCGAACCCAACCCTACATAATTGTTCTTAGCACATGATCATCAGTATCAGGTAGGACCTAAACACACTTAAGGTAAAATAGCATAAAACAATATAGACCTTGACTCTCCATTATGAAGAACGAAGATCATCCTGTCTCCAATTCTTGCGCCTCGCTTCCTTTTGCTTCCAAGAAGCTCCTTACGACTGTCCATACATTTTTTCCATTCTTTGATTGTCATGTCTCCACTTCTTTTAGAAATCCGGTATGGACAGTTGAGATTCGTAGGATGACCTGGATATATGTTCAAAACATGAAGGCTGCCGCCATTCTGATACATCAAATGAGGCACACAATGCTCTGGGATAAGCTCATAGTAATAACTTCGTAGTTAGCAATGATGTACTAGTTTTAGAAATATGCAAAAAGATGCACGGATGTCGTAATAGTAAAAAAACTTACCAGGGTATCTCCATGGTAGTTACCGTAGTTCAACACGTGCACTAGTGGCACGTATTGACCATAATGTTGAGGAGTTCGATTGTAGATATTGTAATTCTCAATATCATTACAAAATCCAACCAGATGAGTTTTCTCCTTGTAAGTTAACTCAGAGCCATCGGTATAGTAAGTTCTATCTACCGTCTTCTGCACATTCTTTGATACTTCAAAATAAGCTGTCAATGGAAATAAGCTGTCAACTATTTTGAAATGAACAAATAAATTAGTTAATAATTAACTATGTTTAAGAAACTCACATAGCGGTAGAACTGGAGGCGTATCAACAAGGACCCAAATGTCCATATTGTCTTGCTCGATTTTAGGATCACCAAGATCCATGGTGACAAGCATACCCTCATCAAAACCATACAATTTGCAAAATGCTTCCCAATTTTTGCAACCAAAATGGGTTATGCTCTCAGCATTATACAACTTTACTTCAAAATCCACATCATGATGGGTCTTTAGGTGAATTTTCTTCGTTTCAAAATTTTCATGGTCTTCAAAATCCATCCTCTTCAAGACATAGCGTCTTGCATGACATGGGATAAACTATACTCGAATTATAAAAGATGAAAATTACACGTTGAAATAGTTGAAGTCATGCTTAATTATGAAAAAAAAACACTTGTCGTCGTTGCGTACCGTTTCAACTTCAAAGGTCTCCTCGAGCTTAATGCTGAAGCGCCGACCATCGTCCAGGTGAGGCCTGTCGCACTGACCTCGATCGTCGTGGCACCAGTCGCACTCCCCTTGGAGACTTCCGTCGTCCGATGATGACATTTCCTATACGTTCATAATTCAAAGACTAAATTAGATCATTATTATTCAACTAATCATTTGCATATGCCTTGCATAGTGCTCTCCAATTTGAGCATTCAATAAGGAAAATCAAATCGCAAAATAAAGTAGTATTCAAATTAGGATGCATTCAATTATAAGAAAAACTACATCATCTCCATGTGTCAGTACATCGAATATTATCACTAATACACGTCGAATACTATCATACATATCGCCAGTACGGCTAGAACCGTAGCGCCCGACGGGTATCGGCGCGGGCGGTGGACACCCAAAGGGAAGGAACCATCACAGGATCATAGCTCCAGTGAGATCCCTAAAGAACCTGCCAGGTATTCTCGAACCTGCCCTCCAACGCAACCATGTAGCGACGGACGTGCTGGTCCTCCTCGCTGACACGATGACGTACCACCTCCGCGGTGTCCGGAAGCCTCGGCACCGTCACTGGCCCACGCGACCGTCACCAAACAAGGATCGGGTCAACGACGGGCTGGCTCCTCACCAAGCTATGCCCCCCGGAAGGTAGCGCCTCCCAGTACCACCCCGGCGGAGCCCAGTCCCGGACATGGCCCATCTGGTCAAGCAGGTGTCGTCCTTCGCCGACTCGACGACGAGGATGCGGGATAGGCATCGTCCACGTCGATGCGGGAATAATTGCTTTAACTAAAAAAATAAACTAATTCTATTAATTTTCTTGCTAAAAATAAACTACTTCTATAGTAAAATAAACCAGTTTTATTAAATCAACTAGTTCAACTACTAAGCACTTACTATAAATAGAATAATGTAGTACTTACTTAAAATAAACAAGTTTACCTAGTTCTAACTAATTCCATTAAACACTTTCTAAGTAGTACTAATTACTAAAAGTTATCGGGAAGGGGGGGTATATCGACAACGCATACCTGATAACAAAAATAAGAAGAGGAAGAAGAAGAAAAAAAGAGAAGAAGAAAAAAGGAATAGAAGAGGAAGAAGAAGAAAAAAGAGGAGAAGAAGAAGGAATAATAGAGGAGAAGAAGAATTCTTCTTCTTCTCCTCTATTACTTCTTCTTCTCCTCTTTTTTTTCTTCTTTTTCATCTTCTTATTTATTTCTCCTGTTATTCCTCTCCTCTTCTTATTCTTCTTCTTCTTCTTCTTCTTCTCCTTCTTCCTCTTCTTATTTTCCTTTTCTCTCTCCTTTTTTTCTTCTAAATATGAACATATACGTAAATTGACAAAGATGATTCTATGAACAAAAAAATCATAAAAATTGTATGAACAAAATATAAATTCTATGAACAAAATTACAACAAAAAATTGATAAAAATTCTATGAAAAAATTGACATATTCTTTGCATATATATGAACACACAAACTTTTGCATATGCAACAATAATATCACCAAAAAAATGTATGAACAGTAAAAAATTCTAACTTTTGCATCTAAATTATACATCTAAATTAACTACAACAATTCAATTAACTATACATCTAAACTACGCATCTAAATTAACTACAACAACTCAATTAACTCTACATCCTAAATTACGCATCTAAATTAACTACACATCTAAATTAGGAAATTACGCAACGGGCCGGGGCGGCGATCGACGACGGTGAGGGGCGCGGAGACGGCGACGGTGAGGGGGCACGGCGTCGGCGGAGAGGAGGCAGGGAGGCACGGGGCTGCGACGGGCGATGAGGAGGCAGGGGGCGGCGATAGCGACGGTGAGGGGCACGGCGTCGACGGCGAGGAGGCAGGGGGCACGGGGCGGCGACGGCGTCTGCGGCCGCGCGGGACGGCGTCGGAGGCAGGGCGACGGCGAGGCGCAGCCTGGCGGCGGCGTGGGGCGGGGAAGAACTGAATGAAAAATTTCACAAGTGGTACTTATATAGACGAAGCATTGGTCCCGGTTCATGACAGAAACCGGGACGAATGCCCCCTTTAGTCCCGGTTGGTGCCACCAACCGAGACCAAAGGTCGCCGCTTCCCGCCCTTTGGGCTGCCGAAAAGTGACCTTTGGTCCCGGTTGGTGGCACCGGCAGCCCAAAGGGCGGGAAGCGGCGACCTTTGGTCCCGGTTGGTGGCACCAACCGGGACTAAAGGGGGCATTCTTCCCGGTTTCTGTCACGAACCGGGACCAATTCCCCCCTTTAGTCCCGGTTGACACCACCAACCGGGACCAATGGCCTTGCGCTGGCGCGGTGGTGGGAGTTTAGTCCCACCTCGCTAGTTGAGAGTGACCAGCACCTGTTTATAAGCTCCGCTGCCTCTTCCCTCTCGAACTCCTTTGAAATGCAGGCTTATGGGCCTAATTGGACACTGCAATGCCTGTGGCCTGCTGCGGGCCTGAATCCTGGCCCATGATTGGGTTTCTAGTCGTATTCAGGCCGTGCTGGCCTAGTAGGTGGCATTTTTTTCTTTTTTTCTATTTATTTTTTCGTTTCTACTTAGAACTAAATACTTGTAGTTTTTTAGTGATTTCTTTTTTATTTAGGTCACAAAAATTATAAACTTTCTCTTAGTGCCATTAGTTTTCAAATTAGAATAGTTAAAATTTGAATTTTTTGAAATTTGTGTGAATCTCAAGTTTGTGATTAACTTTACTAGTGCCATTAGTGTCAAATTAGAATAGTTAAAATTTGAATTCTTTGAAATTTGTGTGAATCTCAAGTTTGTGATTAACTTTACTAGTGCCATTAGTGTCAAATTAGAATAGTTAAAATTTGAATTCTTTAGAAATGTGTGAATCTCAAGTTTGTGATTAACTTTACTAGTGCCATTATTTTTTCATTTCTACTTAGAACTAAATATTTATAGTTTTTTAGTGATTTCTTTTTTCTTTTAGGTCACAAAAATTATAAACTTTCTGTTAGTGCCATTAGCTTTAAAATTTGAATAGTTTAAATTTGAATTTTTTAAAATTTGTGTGAATCACTAGTTTACTAAATTTGTGTGAAAACACTTTGTAGAATAGTTAAAATTGATTTTTGAGTCAATCTTTTTCCTGCTATTTAATAGTAGGTGGCACTTTTTTTTGGAGTGATTTCTTTTTTATTTTAGGTCACAAAAATTATAAACTTTCTGTTAGTGCCATTAGTTTTAAAATTTGAATAGTTTAAATTTGAATTTTTTAAAATTTATGTGAATCACTAGTTTATGAATAACTTTACAAATATTGTAGGCATTTTTTTCTTTTTTGCTATTTATTTTTTCATTTCTACTTAGACCTAAATACTTATAGTTTTTTAGTGATTTCTTTTTTCTTTTAAGTCACAAAAAATAAAAACTTCTCTGTTAGTGAACATAGATGCACTTATATAGAAAATTAAACATAAATTCATAATTCATTTCTATTTATGAATTTAGGTCCAATTTTCCTCTATAGGTGCATCTATTTTCACTTTGAGAGGAGCTCAACAACGCAGAGAGGGACGGGCTTATAAACATGTGTGGGAGCCCTTCGGTTGGCGAGGTGGGACTAAACTCTGGGTGCAACGAGGGCCAACCCTTTAGTCCCGGTTCGTGGCATGAACCGGGACTAAAGGGGAGCCGTTGGTCCCGGTTCATGCCACGAACCGGGACCAATGGTGATGGCCAGGAGCCAGGCCCATTGGTCCCGGTTTGTCCCAACCGGTTCGTCCCACCAACCGGGACCAAAAGGTCCAGACGAACAGGGACCAAAGGCCCACGTGGCCCGACCGGCCCCCTGGGCTCACGAACCGGGTCTAATGCCCCCTTTAGTCCCGGTTCTAGATTGAACCGGGACTAATGGGTTGACCCGGCCTGGACCGTTGCCCCCTTTTCTACTAGTGATCAATCCACAAATAAATTAAGCACGCTACTACACCTGTCCGGAAGGCCGGAAGTGTCGAGGTTTGAAACCTGCCTGGTGCTGCTGTGTCTGTGTGACATGCATGCATGCATGCAGGCATGCATTTCGAGTGAGCAGTGGTGGAGGCGAGATACATCTCTGATTCCCGCCAGGTGGTTCTTTCTCTCTGCGAAGCGGCGTCGATCGATTCGATTCGAACCGGCATCGAACTTTTAGCCTCGTGCGAATCGACAAGGCAGGTGGGTAGGCACTACTGCTGCTTCGGCACGAAACCATAGTGATAAGAAGATTATCTGATCAGGTCTTGATCTCCTGCTAGTACTGTGTGAGACCCACCCTGATGAATGACACGTGGCATTTATAAATCATAAAACATCAGAATGGGTCTCACCTGCTAGCCCGTAAGACCTGATTTCAGCAGCAGAGAGTTTGTGTGTGCGATCGAGAGGCCGGGCTGAGTAGAGCACGCACTCTCTACTCCTCGCAGAGCCGGCAGCTAGTGTGCGCAGCGTGAGTGAGTGAACGAGCGGGGTCGAGCCAACAACCAAGTCGATCACGGCTCGCGCTCTAGATAGACCCCGAAACCCCACGGCGATCGATCCATGTCCTCTTATCTTCCTGGTCTGGTGGTCCTCCTCCATGTCACACGGGGCGCCGGCGTACTCTCGACTCAATCTTGGCGTTTTGATTGTTCGAATACGATCATGATCTCCAATAGTACCAACAGCATGCTGCACCCCAAGATCGGTGTGAGTCTATGATCATCCCCAAAAAATGAACAAGATGATGATATCACTGATGAGTCTATCCATTCCCCGCTGCATACTTTATTCCGATATATACATATCTGTGGCTCCCCTCCTACGAGCTCTTGTTTGGAGCACGCACCTCATTTGCATGGTTGTACGCTATTGCTCTATTGTCATGTGTTAGACTCTGTATATACTGGGCCCTATTTGTAATTATATTGTACATCACTATATAATGAAAAGGTCACTCCACGTTGGAGGTGTGCCACAAACCCTAAAACCCTTGTCTAATATGGTATCCGACCTAACGATCTAATGTCTTCCGCTCCGCCTCCGCCACCAGCCGCCGCCGCCGCCTCAAGCGCCGCCGGCACCGCGGTTTCCTTCCCCGCCCTTCTGCTGCCGGCCCCCGTCCACATGGATCACTCGTTCCTCCCGCCGTCCCTCGCGCGTCTCCTCAACGTCGGGACTGCGCCCTATACGGCGGACGGATCGCTCGGCCCCCTGCAGACTCAATCGGCGGGGTCTCTCTTCGCCGGCCCGGTGTCTTCGCTGTACGCCGGCGTCTCCTCTTCATCGCCTGCTGCTTCGGCCCGGTCCCAGCAACCGCCGCCGCCGGCGGCTGCCGTGCACTCCCTTGTGCCCGCGCCGCCACCACCTACCGCGTAGCACCAGATGCGTGCGATCGCGCCTGCTCTGGCTGCCTCCATCTACACCGCAGCCGGCCCTACTGTTGCCGATGCCGCCCATGCCAATCACGGCGGCTACCCACTGTACGCGGCACTGTACGGCCCGTCGCCACCTGCGCGTCCTTCCTATGGTGCGTACCCTGGCCAGGGCGCGTACCCGGCTCCGCCGCCCTATGGGGCGCCCTACCCGTACGGCCCCTCGCACTTGTACGCACCGGCTGCGGCGCCATCTGCACCAATGCCCTCTCCGACGCCATACGTGGATGCCGAAGCTGCTCTGGCCACGGTCTCCTCGCCGCCGTTTTTATTCTCACACCTCCTTCCGGTGAAGCTTAAACCGGACAATTATCTATATTGGCGTGCTCAGGTGCTTCCTCTCCTTCGCAGTCATTACTTGGAGGGGTTCGTCAACGGTACACTGCCATGTCCACCGCCACATCATCCGATGTTCCGTGCGTGGATCGCTCAGGACCAAGCCATCCTCTCAGCCGTCCAGTCTTCTTTGGGTGAGGGTGTGGCCGGGCTCGTCCACTTTGCTTCGTCCTCTCATGAGGTGTGGGACATCCTGAAGTCGAGTTTCTCGTCTCAGTCTACTGCTCAATCCATGGCCATCCGTGCCAAGCTTGGTGAAACTCGCAAGGACAATGGTACGGTGACCACCTTCTACAACAAGATCAAGAAGTTGGTTGACACTCTTGCCTCCATTGGAGAGCCCCTTCGTGACAGCGAGTTCACATCCTTCATCCCAGCCGGCCTCGACAGCGACTATGACTCGCTTGCCGAGGTGATTAATGAACGCAAGGAGCCTCTTCGTCCTCAGGAACTCTACAGCCGTCTCTTGTCAACAGAGCAACGGCTCAACGCGCGCCGCCCCGACGTCTCCATCGACTCCTCCGTCAACGCCGTATACCGTGGCAAAGGCGGTGGCCGTGGCCCCTCTGCAGCTTCCTCGGGAGGAGGGGGCAAGTCCGGTGGTGGTGCTCCCTTGGCACAATAGTAGCAGGCCCCACGTTCTGGTGCCCGGTAGTCGTCGTTGACGGCCGCGCCTGCGCCTGCTGTACCTCCTGTGGTGCGGCTCAGCCATGTCAGCTCTGTGGCCTGCCTCGCCATGTCGCCTCTCGCTGTCATCGCCAGACTTCCTTGGCCTCGGCAATAATGGCAAGGGCAACGAGCGTCAAGTTAACATGGCGCAACAGGGTCACACCCCTTCTTATCCTGTTGATCCTTCTTGGTACATGGATACTGGAGCAACCACGCACGTCACGAACGAGTTGGGCAAGCTAACTTTCCAGCAGCCTTACCGTGGGCATGACAAGGTTCACACAGCTAACGGGGCAGGTATGCACATTCCATCTTAGAAATGTTCTTCGTGTTCCCACAGTTGCACGTAATTTACTCTATGTTCCTAAACTTACACAAGATAATAATGTTTTCTGTGAGTTCCACCCGTTTCATCTCTTAGTTAAGGATCGTGCTACGAGGAACATACTTCTTAGAGGTCGCTACCGCCATGGTCTATATGCTCTTGATGCCCCCACCGACGTTCCCGCTCCTGCTACTGCGTTCCAAGTCTTCAGTGGCGTTCGTGTGTCTCCATCACTATGGCACTCTCGTCTTGGTCACCCAGCATCTCCCATTGTTCGCCATGTCCTCCATCGTCATGAGCTACCGTCCGAGTCTAGTAATAAAGATGCCGCTGTCTGTGATGCCTGCCAGCAAGGCAAGAGTCATCAGTTACCTTTTTCTGTTTCTACACATATAGTCAAAACTCCTCTTGAGCTTGTGTTTTCAGATGTATGGGTTCCTGCCCAGCTGTCCGTTAGTGGGCACGAATATTATGTCAGTTTCATTGATGCTTATAGTCGCTTTACCTGGATTTATCTTCTTAAGCATAAGTGTGGTGTGTTTAATGTGTTTTTACAATTTCAAGCACATGTTGAGAGACTCCTAGATCATAAAACCATTCATGTACAGTCAGACTGGGGGGGGGGGGTGAATACCGCAACCTCAGTACTTTCTTTGAAAAACTTGGAATTGCTCATCGTGTTTCTTGCCCACATACACATCAGCAGAATGGTTCAGCTGAACGTAAGCACCGTCATATTGTTGAAACTGGGTTAACCTTGCTTGCTCATGCCTCTGTCCCGTTTCGTTTTTGGAGCGATGCTTTTACTACAGCCTGTTTTCTTATAAATAGGCTTCCTTCACGGCTCCTTCATATGAAAACTCCACTTGAACTCTTGCTTGGTCAGACTCCTGATTACACGTTTCTTAAATTGTTTGGTTGTGCGTGTTGGCCGCATCTCCGTCCGTATAATAATCGCAAGCTTGAGTTCCGATCAAAGAAGTGTGTCTTTCTGGGGTATAGTTCTGTTCACAAAGGGTATAAGTGCCTTCATGTCCCGTCTAGTCGTGTGTATATCTCCCGAGATGTTGTTTTTGATGAGCACGTTTTCCCTTTGCTGCTCTTCCCTCACCTGACACAAGCTCCACACCGCCATTGCACCCATCCACTATATTGCCTGATCAATTTGTAGACGCTGCACATTCGCCCTCTTTGTTGTCTAACCATGGTGCTGATATTGGGAGATGTGCGCGGCTTGAGCTCCTGGATGAGGTTGACACTCCGGCTCCCTCGTCCCCGACGGCTACGTCATCACCACCCGCTCATGTCGATCGGCTGGCTTCGTGCATGTCCCATGCAACGAGCCCGCATGTGCCCGTGACCGCGGCTGCTGCACCACGCGTCACCACTCCGGCCCAGCCGCCGCTTCTGCTGATTGGCGCGTCGGCCCAGCAGGTCGTCACGTCTGAGCCGGCGTCCTCGCCATCGACGCCTGGGCCGTCACCTGCACCGACGCCTGGGCCGTCACCGCCTGGGAGTCCCCCGCCATCGATGCCTGGGCCGTCTTCGCCTGGGAGTTCCGCGTCATCCTCGTCGCCTGTGCAGCAGTTGTCCCGCTCGTCTGGATTGGCGTCGCGCTCGAGTGGGTCGGCGTCTCCTGTTGTGTCTTCCTCGTCACCGCCACCGACTACATCAGCCTCTGCCATGACGGATGCTGCGTCCACTTCATCATCCTCACCATCGGTTTCGCCACCTGCTCCGCCCCGGTGTTGCGTCCTCATACACGCAGCAAAAGTGGGGTGTTTCGTCCTAAGGGACGCAAGGATGGCACGGTGGCCTGGCTTGCGACTTGCATGGCGCAGGCGCAGTCCGACCCTACTGCTGAGCCTCGGCATTTTCAGGCTGCCCTGAGTATCCCTCACTAGCGTACTGCGATGGAACAAGAATACCACGCTCTTCTTAAGAATGAAACGTGGCGACTGGTTCCTCCCAAGGCTGGTGTCAACATCATTGACTCATAGTGGGTCCTCAAGGTAAAGAAACATGCTGATGGTTCTATCGAGAGATACAAGGCTTGACTGGTTGCTAAAGGATTCAAACAATGCCATGGCCTTGATTATGAGGACACCTTCAGTCCAGTGGTCAAACCGACCATGATTCGGCTTCTGCTCTCACTGGCAATTACCCGTGGATGGTCTCTTCGTCAGCTTGATGTTCACAATGCTTTCCTTCATGGTGTTCTTGAGGAGGAGGTTTACATGCGTCAGCCTCCCGGTTTTGTTGATCCAGCTCGTCCGCAGCATCTATGTCTTCTTGTTAAGGCACTCTATGGTCTGAAGCAGGCTCCGTGCGCTTGGCATGCGCGTCTTGGCACCACTCTTCGGGCTCATGGATTTGTTCCCTCTCTGGCCGATACCTCGTTATTTCTTCTTCAGCGACCTACATTTACTATGTACCTACTGGTCTATGTTGACGATGTCATCTTGGTCAGTTCCTCGGACTATGCTGCGGATCGCTTGGTTTCTGCTTTGAGTGCTGACTTTGCGGTTAAGGATCTTGGGCAGCTTCACTATTTCCTTGGCCTTGAAGTATTGTTCTCTGGTTCTGGCTTGACTCTCACTCAGCAGAAGTATTCTCTCGATATTCTTCGGAGGTCTGGTATGCTCCAGTGCAAGCCAGCTACTACACCTATGTCCTCCACTGACCGACTATCTGCTCTCGATGGTTCTCTCCTCCCTGCTGATGAGGCTACTGAGTATCGCAGTATTGTTGGTGGCTTGCAGTACCTGACTATCACTCGTCCTGATATCTCCTATGCGGTCAACCGGGTTTGCCAGTTTCTTCATGCTCCTCGAGACTCTCACTGGGCTGCAGTTAAGCACATTTTGCGTCACATCCGGTCCACTTCTTCTTATGGCTTGCATCTGCAACCGCCCCCCTCTGGCGTTCTCTCTGCGTCCTCTGATGCGGACTGGGCTGGGAGTCTGGATGACAGACGATCAACGGGGGGATATGCAGTGTTCCTTGGTTCGAACTTGATCGCCTGGAGTGCTCGTAAGCAAGCAACGGTGTCCGGCAGTAGCACTGAATCTGAGTACAAAGCAGTTGCAAATGCCACAGCAGAGCTTATTTGGATACAGTTTTTGCTCAGAGAGTTGAAGATTCCTCAGAAGCAGCCGCCGGTGCTTTGGTGTGATAACATTGGGGCGACGTATTTGTCTTCAAATCCAGTCTTTCATGCTCGCACCAAACACATTGAAGTTGATTACCATTTTGTCAGGGAACGTGTTGCCCAGAAACTGCTCCTTATCAAGTTCATCTCCTCGAAAGATCAACTTGCTGACATCTTCACGAAGCCACTGCCTCTTCCTCAGTTTGAAGGGTGTAGGCGCAATCTCAACCTAGTGAATTCTTCTGAGCACGGTTAAGATTGAGGGAGGGTGTTAGACTCTGTATATACTGGGCCCCGCTTGTAATTATGTTGTACATCACTATATAATGGAAAGGTCACCCCACGTTGGAGGTGTGCCACAAACCCTAAAACCCTTGTCTAATATCATGACAAAGACGCTCACATCAACTAGTACGACTTATCCTGACAGTATCGATCAGGATGCATGGTCTAATCTCCATTAATGCCCTCCTAATCTTTTAACCGACACCCATTAATGAAACAGAACAAGTGGGTGAGCATTTTTAAGAAACAACAGTAAAGGGCATGCAATGACCACAACAAACACCAGAAAACAAACACGACAATGAGACGATGAAGTGATGCTCACCTGCTTGGAGCGTTGTTGGCACCTGCCTACCTACCAAAGAGGGAATCCTTGTGTCACCACCCTCACACTTGCACACAGGCAGGTTGGGAGCCGAATCATATCCTCCATTAATCCTGGCAACCACCAGAAACGGTGCAGACACATGTACGTACGATGTGCTCAGCTCATACATGAATCATGAATGGGTGGAGTGTAAATTATTTGATGATCAAGCCTACAAATACCCAGCCACAGTAATTACGCAAAGTATAATTTCCTGTCTGAGAAAAGTCAATTCAAGCAGATGACGTACGGTTCTACAGCACGCGTATATATTATACCACTCGACACGATAGCAAGTATGAACACTTGATTATTCCCCATGATCCCCATCGATTTCCGACGGCTAAGTATGTATATGACCTCAATACTTACACTTATAAATTATCTCCACTTTCTCAACAACAGCAAAAAAATCATGTCCACGCATGCATGGAAATACGCAGCCGGCAGGGCCAGATACCGTGACGAGGCATCCAGACCGTATTTTAGTCCAATCAGTCGTATAAAATAACAAATTGTGGATACGATCGACATGGAATGGGCTTTGGTTGCTTCCCGTACCTACCGAACCGCCCAAAACTGGTGATCTGGCCACTGTGGTCATCGTTGTAATGAACGGTGGGTAGGTAGGAGTGGGCACCTCCTGAACCCAGGGGCATCTGCATCCACTTTTGACAAAATGCATTTTAAGCATGTTTTAAAATGTCAAAAAATATAAAAGAAAATTTCATGCATACATGTTGGCAAATATGTGTGCGTGCCACAAAGTTTTGTGAAGAATGTCTTATTGGTTTGCCTCCGCCAAAAAGATAAATTTCAGTGCTTCTAAATAGCGTTTCACGACACAATTTTTTGTCTTTTTTGCACAGGCCACAAAAAAAGTTATTCTTCCGTGAAACTTTATGCACGCACATGGAACATGGAAACATATCAGTGCAACCTTTTTTAGATTTTTTTAGCATTTAAAAATATGTTTTTTAAAGTGGGTTCATATGTACCCAGGTTCATCCATGCACTTCCCGGATAGGTAGGCACTAGAAAATGACACCGTGTGTATATATATATTTTTCCGGCCGGGTATCTGCTGCATAGGCTTGAATTAATACATGTATATTCGTATTTTATAGCTCCCTGACTTGCTGAAAAAAATAATGTGTGTCAACGGCTCCACATAGCATTCTGTAGCAGACATATTTTCCTTTTAATATTTCGTATTGTATGTTATATTTGAGTGCACGTCTGCAAGTAGTAGTAGACTAGCTTGTATATAGTGTTCCTGGAAGCAACGGCAGTCGCCAGCTGCTTGCTAGGAATACAACGGCATGCTTTGGGTGAAAGCAACAAATTGGCTATGGAGCCATAATAAAAAGGAGAACTATACAAGAAGATTTATAAGATGCATAAACGGTCTCAAAACCGGCTTGGTACATGCATCATGGAGAAGAGATATTTTCTTCTTGTTCACGGCCTATTAGTGCACTAGTTCAACCATTTTTTTTAGTTGGAGTGCACTAGTTCAACTTGGTACATAATGGAGACAGTGACTTGATGTACTTGCCCAACATCTCCGATTTTGAGAGCATAATGTGTGCCATGCCCCCTTTGCACTCCTTTCATTGTTCATGGTATCTATGAACATATATATGACTTTGTGTGTCAACTGTTTCGGGGTCATAGGATACATATATAGTTGGATGGACTAGAAATTGACACCCTTTCTTCCTTTTTCTTTTCCTCAAAACCATCTCCCCTTTCCTTTTAGAAATATCATTTCTTTTTTTGCAAAAATATCAAATATATTATAAAAATTCACTGGAAGTACAAATCTCCTCAAACATAATAAAAATTACATCGAGGTCTATGGACAACCAAACAACCATTGTCGCGCCAGAACGAGCCGCCGACGCGCCGCTCTAACCGCTCTCGCCGCTCCCATACCGGAGCTAGTCTGACCTTGTCGATGACAGCGAGAAGTCTTTTGTGCACGTGCCCCTAACGACCAACGTTTCGGAGCCACAGTCGTCGCCATTGAACCTCACCGCTCTGAGGAGTTGGTAGGAATCTACATCGAAGCTCCGTCGATCCGTCCCAACGAACGAACTTGAGGAGGATCGGAGCCCGAAAGACTGACTAGAAGAAAAAGCGTCGCCATCCATCCGAGCGCCGCCCTTGCAAGAACTAAAGCCCTACCTAACTAAGCCGAGGCACCAGGAATACCCTCCCCGCTACCAGCCGTCAGAGCGGCAGGCGAAGGGGAGGCGAATCCACGGGCTCGCCAGCGAAGATTGAAGGGAAGAAGACTTTCCCTAATCGCCTTGGGAGAGGGGAAAGAAAAGGTTGCACGCAAAAATATCATTTCTTCTTTGACTAAACATTATCACGGAACTCTCATGAAAAAAGAGAGAAATTATCACATCCATATTAGATACTGGAAGTCTTAGTCCATTACAGAATAAAATCTTGCATTGCCACCTCACGAAATGATGAGGCACTTCAGCATAAGTGTATTATAAAAGTTTCCCAAAGCAACACAAAAGATGAAAAAAGAAAGGTTGGCAAAAGATGAAGGAAAAGATGACAAACATTTGACATGTTATCAGATGCCTCCACAAAATGACACAATAACAAGGTGATTCTTTTTTGGGTTTGTGAATTGATGTACTTGCTAATCATCTCTGATTTTCAGAGCACAATATTGTGCGATGACTTCTTTGCAAGTCGCGGAGTAAGCGGGGATTTGGGCGTTCTGAGCTAAACTAAGGGCCCCAATTCAAGTACTTATTGTTAATGGGAACCAAACTAGCTAGTACTATAATCTACTCTTTCTGTTCCTAAATATTTTTCTTTTTAGAGATTTCAAATGGACTGTCATATACGAATGTATATAGACATATTTTAGAGTGTAGATTGACTCATTTTGTTCTGTATATAGTCATTTATTGAAATCTTTAAAAAGACAAATATTTAGGAACGGAGGGGGTAGTAATAAAGACTAACCCAGCCTTGCAACTAAGGACGATCAACTAATTGTATCAATTAAAAGGGAGCGGTGTACCTCTCCTAGTCGGGAATTGATAAATGAGGACTGGCTACCAACCCAACCCTCTGCTCCTGTCCATTCTAAGCTTTCAGCTCAGATCAACGTCGTGCTCTTCTGGCATCAGTCCCACCTCCGGTCCATGGTGCCAAATCCCTACAAGAACAAAGAGCATTACCTTTCTACTGTTTCAAAAAAAGAGCACATTTCTACCCATTCTTTTACAAAGGGAGTTATCCACGTGATAGGCGTCATTGCTTGGTCGTTTCCTTTCGGTGGAGAGTCTAGATTCTACCGTCAGCAGATAAGGCAGCCAGCAGAGATAGAAATCTGAATTTGAGTTTCACGGAGGTTAATCTACTCAATTAAGTAATGTGAATTAGTATGCTCTTACCCGTTTGGACAGTGATGTGCCAGTGGGAACTAGCTTTGCGCCTGCCAAACCAATTGATGTCCTTTTCCATCACACGTTTTGTTCCTTACTATTAGTATGTTTCCTTCTTGTGAGGAACATCGCTGTTAAAGTTAACTCAATACAGATGTTTCCAGTGATGATATAGTAATATAATAGTAGTATGTTACAATACCGCCGGTGGATTTGGGTTCACGGTTTCTCATTCTTCCACCAGGTAAATTGCGCACGGTCAGTACGTACGCAGAGAGATAAGGACTTACGAGTAGTCGTTTTCTTGATCGACATGTTATATGCATTGTTTAGCCCGATCGATTCAGCAGATTCGCCTAATTAGGAAACGGGATCAACCCGCCAGGGACGATGTCATGGTTCTGATAAGACTGACTAGTGGGACCGTTGCGTACGCCCATGTCATGTGGGGCCCAGCTGCTCGGACGGACGAATGGGGAAGGAAAGCGCATGCCATACTATCATGGCCTCACAGTGGCGGATCCAGTGGGGTGCCGTGGGTGCCCTGCCACCCCCTAAAAAATGAAAGAGTAAAATGCTTTTGTAGTCACTGAACTTGTCTTGAAAGCTCACTTTAGTTACTGTACTTAAGAATACGGACAATACGGTCACTAAATACGACTTGAGGTGATTATACGGTCACCGCCTCACCGTATAGCTTCGTATTTTTCTTGGTTGACTAGTCAAACGCCACAGCACCCTCTCTACCTTACGCTGGTCCCACCTGTCTGTGGACAAAAAAACAAATAATATGAGTAGGAGAATCGTACAAGGGATTAGTTTGTTGCCGCGTGCGTGCGTGCATGCATGATTATCGTGAGCGGGCTTGACGGGGCTTCCCTGCTCCCTCTGCATGCTCTCAACTCATTCGTTCTCCGTCCAACAGCCGCTTAGTTTTCCCCTCCTTGCACACAGCCACGACCTCTACTATGTATGTATTTTACGTAAGCACATGTATACTTCTATGACGTTTGCCGTCTTCTCCCACGGGCACACCGCTCCACTCCATGGAGCACACCATCTCCGCCTACACTCCAGCGAGCCCGGCCACCATCGCTACCTGCATGGTGCACCACCACGCTGAGAGCAGGTACTAGTATCCTCTCAGCTACCTGCCCTCCTTCACCATCTTTAGCTCCACGCGCGTGCCTATGCACGCAGCCAACTGTGAGGAAGAGCGTGTTCTTGACCAGTGGCTGGGTCACAAGCAGCGATCGCGGTGTCCCTCGCTTGAACACGGCCATGCTCCCTTTCATCGGCACGGACACCATGATGAGCACGGCAAAGGTTCAGACATTTAGACCTTGTCCTGCAGTCTCCGCCTTGCCACCGGCGACGCGTAACGATACCAAGATTGTGACGGCGCCGAGGACGTGCACCACCGGGAGGATGCTGATGCCGACAAAGAAAAGCGACAAGACAATACGACATCGCGCATCGAGCTCGTGTCATCTAAGTAGTCCAACGACTTGCTCATCTCATCACGGTCGGCGTACGGTTTTTTCGACGGTGGCTGCGGCACATCTCAAGCTTGGTGACCGCGTGCCTCTTGACACGTCGGGATATGTGCACAACTCTGCTTCCCCAATTTGAACTACTTGCAAGTGACGCTGGGGAGATGGAAATACGGTGTCTGATCGGATTTTTATCGCTCTAGGCGTCGCGTCAAGTGCTTCAAGCCGAGGAAACAAACACACAATTCACGAGCTGGAGATGCCATCGGGGTAACAACAAAAGTGTTGCGTGCATATGCGTGTAAGTGTGTTGTGCGCGTGTGAATTAAATACGCCGTGGCGCTCTTTTTGCTTAACAAGAAAGTAGTGTGGGCACAGTAGTTAGCATATGTGGGCTTCAGCGGAGGATCGATCGCTGGTTGATTAGTGATGTGTTTTTTCCTCACTAATAGATGGGACCCACGTAGGTGAAGAGAGAGTGTTGCGGTGTTTGACCAGTCAACAAAGTAAAATACAGAGCTATACTGCGACACAGTGACCGTATAATCATTCTAAGTCGTATTTAGTGACCGTATTGACCGTATTCTTAAGTACAGTGATCAAAGTGAACTTTCGACACAAGTTCAGTGACCGTGGATGTATTTTACTCAAAATGAAAATCGTTTTGAATCTAGTACTACTAGTTTCTATGTGTATTATATAGGACTAAAAAATGCTAAACTAAATTTTTTTATGGTTATACATAAACACCCCCCATGAATCAAGGTCTAGGTTCGCCACTGCTGCCTGATCACCCGGGCTCCTTCAATGGTGTTTCGCTACCAGTGTAGGGGTGCATACATGCATAACAACATGACACAGACATGATAGTACTATCAAATCGATTAGAAGCTCCACCGGTAGTAACTTGGCCGAGCTTGGCAGCAAGTGTAACTGCGTCGTGCGTCCCGCTTGGAGATTACTCATTAACTTTCTGCTCAAGCTAGATTTCTAACAGAATTCGCAAAAGAATAATGCTAGATTTCTAACAGGTCGCTACCACCAGGAGTCGAGGAGCAGCAAGTATCACACAAAAACAATTCAGAAAATTTTGAATTTTGTCATTTTTTGTTTGGTTTTATGTGAGCTCGGGATCAGAACAACCGCGTCCGATCACCTGACTGAGTTGCTACACTGGGTGTGAACGTGAGACAGGTTTCAGCGGCAGCATCCAGAGTTTCTTCTGAGTGCGCGACCCGAGAGGCCCCGGTAGGCGGTAGCAACACATTTTGTGATCGTCCCAGAGCTGGCAGAGCTGGCAGAGCGGTTGAGTGAATTATATGATTGGGATGGAGCCAACAACCAAATCGATCACGGACACGGTATGCGTTCTAGCTAGCTCGCTCGACCCCAGGGCTCCGGAGCGATGTGACGGCCGGCGGGGAACAGAACACGTGCGTACGGTGTGCCGGGCGCTATCTAACGGAGTAGTCAACAGTGTGCATGTCCTCTTTCCTTCCCTTCCCTTCCTGGTGGTCTGTCGCCATATTTTCTCCAGGAGCTCTTTCTCTAGACTAGATTCTTGGCGTTTGACGACAATGATCATATCCAATCCAAACATCTGCACTCCAGTCTGGACGAGTCTACCCGCCTGTCCTCCGTTTTCCTCCTGCATGGCTGCATATTATCTTCTGATATGCTGAAGGTGGACGTTCCTATATTTGTGGCTCCTCTCTTTACGTTCTCCTGTTCTGGAGCTTCCATGCAAGGCTGTCGTTTATTTATATTGTCATGACAAAGACGGACGTCACACGCACATTATTTCTACAACTAGTACTTATCCTCACTGTCTAATCTCAATTAACAGAACCTAATATTACCGACACCAATCAATGAAACTGGACAAGTACGTGCGCAAATTAAGAAGCAACACTCAAGGGCGTGCAACAACCACAACAAACAAACACCACATAACAAACACGGCAATGACATGATGAAGTGATGCTCATGTGCTTGGAGCGTCGTTGGCCCTGCCTACCTACCAAAGAGGGAATCCTCGTGTCACCATCCTCACACTTGCACAGAGGTTGGGAGCTGAATCATGGCCTCCATTAATCTCGGCAACCACCAGAATACAGTGCACAGAGACGCATCCACGTACGATGGGCTCATACATGAATAAGTTGGAGCTAGAGAAGCTGACAAGAGAAAATCAGACAACTCAAAACAGTGAATATTGTCCAGCAAAAGAAAAAGATTAAATATTGGCCTAAAACACAGTTAGCTGCCGAACAATTACTCAGTTTTTTTTTCGAATTTCTAGCAATACAAATTTGGGTGTTTTTTCAAATCATTTGATGGTCAAGCCTACAAATAGCCAGCCTCTGTACATGGAATATAATTTCCTGTTACCCTACAAAAAAACAAGAATATAGTTTTCTGTTATAGAAAAGTTAGGGGTGTGGTTAGATCTCAGTCGACTGAGACTTAACCAAGTCTCAATCAAGTGACACAACATGTAAAAAGAAGAAACAAAAAATTAAAAGAAAATTTTACACGGATCTTCATGTAAGACCTCACGAATACATCATCGACAGAGACTTCGTTAAGTCCCAATAGACTGAGATTTAGCAATTCAGAAAAGTTAACTCTAGCTGGTGATGTCATTTTACTCCAATTACATTTTTTTACCTTCTAACAGCACGAGTATATACCACTTGACACCACAACAAGTATGAACACTTGATTATTCCACACAATCCCGATCGATTCAGGACGGCTAAGTATATATGTATATCTCAATATCTGCAATATAAACTATGTATCCACGCATACGAATACACAACTGCCGGGGCCGGATACCGTGACGCATGCTTATAACGCCGTATTTTAGTCCAGTCAAAGATATAGCAAACTAACAAAATGTGGATCGATCGATATGGAATGGACATGGAGACGAAGGCAACGTGGGGGTTTGATTGCTTTCGGGTACATACCGAACGGCCCAAAAATGGTGACCTGGCTAGTGATCCATGACCATGTAATGAACGGTGGGTAGGTAGCTAGGCACCAGAAAAGGACCCCGCCTATATATATTCTCTCCTCTCCGGCTGTGTAGACCGCTGCATACGCATGTAGTTCTACAGGTATACTGTATACTCGTATAGTATAGCTCCTGAGTTGCTAGGAAAAATTAGTTAATATGTGTCAACGCCTTCACAGAGCAGCCAAGCATATTTTGATTTTCTTTTTCATGTTATGCTGGAGTGCACGTCTGCAAGTAGCCAGTATAAACTAGCTTATACAGTAGTGTTCCTGGAAGCAACGGTAGTCGCCAGCTACTAGCTAGGAATACAACGCCATACTTCGGATAAAAGAAACGAAATAGCTATGCAGTCATACAAAAGGTTAACTGCACAGGATGCATAAACAGTCCTAAAGCCGGCTTGATACATGCATGCATCATGGAGGAAGAGAGACGATATCTTCTTCTCCATGGCACTAGCTCAATTTGGTACATCATGGAGAAGGTGTCTTGATGTAACCTGCCAATCGTCTCTGATTTTTGGAGCATAATGATATGTGGTGCCCTCTTTACATGTCTTTCATTCGTGCTATACATCAACATACACATATGCGTCAACTGTTTCGAGGTCATAGGATATATACAGATGGATGGATAGAGCCGAAATTGGCATCTCTTCCTTTTCTTTTCTTTTCTTTTTCTCAACAGAAACCTTCCCATTTTCTGAAATAACATTCCTCCTTTGACTAGAGATCTTATGGAACTCTCACGGAAAAAGGGAGAAATTATCACACCTTTATTACATAGTGAAAGTATACTCCATTGTCGAAGAAAGTTTTACTCGCAAACTCACGAAAATGATGATGCACATGGCCATAAGTTTATTACAGGAGTTGCCGAAAACAGCACACAAGGTGAAAACAATTAGTTCACAAAAGATAATCCAAGACAAGATGAGAAACATTTGACATGTTATGCACATGCCTCTACACAATAACACAACAACAAGCTGAAAAGGTTTTGGTTGGTGACTTGATATACGTGCCAACCATTTCCGGTTTTCAGAGCATAATGTTGTGCGATGACTACTTTGCACGTCATTCACTGTCCATAGTATGTGTCAACATATACATATGACTTTGTGCGTCAACTGTTTCAAGGTCATAGGGTATTTGGATGGAGTAGAAATTGATAACCCTTCCCTTTCCCCCTTTTCTCGCAATAAGTTGAGGTGCCAAAAGAACACTTACCTCAAATTATGAAGCTTTCTCTGCTGATGAAATGCTTGGTTTCTTGGAATGTTGCTTGCCTATTGTGCATGTGCTCCTCACAACAACCAGAAGGAGAAAAAAAATTTGGTGCCGGTAACCAGTACTCATTGTTTTGTTTAATGGCAAACTACTCAGTGGTGGGGTGTGGGATCAGAAATTGCCGACGTGGATCCACATTACTCCCAAGCTAAACTAAGGGCCCCAATGCAAGTACTCATTGTTAATGGAAACCAATCTAGCCAGTCTAATCTACTCAAAGCCAAGGACAATCAACTAATTATCAATTACTAGAACGGGAGCAGCGTACCTCTCCTAGCCGGGAATTAATAAATGGGGACTGGCTACCAACCCAACCATCTGCTCCTATCCAACATCATAAGCTTTCAGCTAAGACCACCGCCGTGCTCTTCCATGGCATTCAATCCCATCTCCCGGACGCACCTCCGGTCCATGGAACCAAGCCATACATGAATGATAGATTGTTATTCCCTCCGTCTCATAATATAAGATCGTTTTTGTCACCAGTATAATGTTTTAACTGCTTTCTTGAATGGTACGAACACATTCAAGACAAACAGAATAAGATCACCTCACATTTCTACCATTGTTTTGACGAAAGCTGAGGTAACTAACAAAGAGAGTCATCTTCCTGGTGGCCGGCATCGATCACTTGGCAGTTCCCTTTCGGTGGAAAGTATAGATTCTACCGTCGACAGATAAGGCAGCCAGCAGAGATGGAAATCTTGTTGAGTTGAGATTCACTCAGGTTAGGGCATGTACAATGGTGCTATCTTAGAAGTGCCATGTAGGATAAATGATGAGGTGGAGGAAAGAGAACTCATAAGAAAAGGCTTGTCTTCTCTTATTTAAGAGAAGACAAGAGATGCTATCTTAGCACAATTTGTCTCACCATATTTTAAGGCATGACAAGTTATTGAAGATAAGGCTAAGATATAACCCATTGTAGATATAATTTTTTGTCATCTCTAAATTACATGCAAGATTTAAGATAAGATAGTCTTATCAACCATTGTACATGCCCTTATCTGATTAGTTAACCAATAATGTGTATTATTTTGTTCTTACCTGTGTAGGACCGTGATGTGGTAGCTAGTGGGAACTAGCTTTGCGCCTGCCAAAGCAATTGATGTCTTTCACCATCACTCGTTTTTGTTCCTTAATATTTTCTTGTTGCGAGGAACATCGCTGTTAATGTTATCCGAATCCTGATGTTTCCAGGAATGAAACATTAGTGTTAAGTATTAGTAGTAGTGTGTTACAATACTGTGATGTACTACCACAGGTTGCCGGATTCAGGTCCGCAGTTTCTCGTTCTCCCACTAGGTGAATAAACTGAGTACATACCAGCGGCGGACCTAGAATCACGGGTTTGCGGGTGCCACAGTTCAAAATTTACACTAAATATCATCATAATCTCAACAAATAGTTTAAAAATAGGAACAAATTGATGTGTATTTAGTGTTAAGGGTATAGTAAAATTTATTTCGCAATTTTGGCGGGGTGCCATTGCACCCACGGCGTCCTCACCAATCCGCCCTGGCACATACGTACGTGAGAAACGTGTCATCAACTTTCGTTGCACTCCCCCCTCCCCCTGGGCGACGCCAGGGGCCCTGAAACCCTAGCGACGCCAGTACCTTCTAGCCACCTCCTCTAGCCGCCGCTGCCGCCGGCGTGGGCCGCTGTGGCGGCGGGCCCGGTGCCGAAGGCATCTGGGCGGGTGGACGCGGCAGATCCCATCTGAGGCGGCAGGGGCGGCTCCTCTCGTGCGATCCAACGGCAGCGGCTGGGACGGTGACTCCAGGCTGTGCGGCGGGGGCTGGAGCACCATAGCCGGCGGAGCGGCAGCCCTGAATGGACGGCGGCGGTGGCAGCACCCCATCTGGCGGGGTGGGCTGTTTTGGTCGTGATGGTGACGGCGGTCACTACGGATCCAATGCCCCGTTTGGATCCGTCGCGGGGCGGCCTTCCGCCGACCGGCGACGCGTAGAGGGACCGGTGAGGAGATGTCGGATCTCTGTCGGAGTACCGACGGCAACATACAGCTTCGTGGCGAGGTCCTGCTCGGTTCCAGCCAGCCGCGAGGTCGTGAAGACGTGGCTTCCGGTGAAAATCGCGCCTGACTGCGGTCTTGGCGGACGATGGCGGCGTCTCAGACGTCGTTCCCTTCTGGAGGCATCGTCGTTGCAGGTCACGTCAACCTGATCAGGAAGTTTCGGGGGAAACCCTAGATCTGGGTCTACCGGATCGGACGATGATGGTGCCTTAGGGGCATCATTTTGGAGAAGTGCTGGTTGGAGGGGACAAGAGGAGAAGCGGTGATTCATCTGGTCCATTGATGACGACGGATCTCGGCGGCGTGGCGCAGTGGAGACTCGGCGCCTGATGAGCGGAGATGGACTCACGCAGGAGGGTGACGCTGTCTGGCGTCGTGGTGGCGTCGGCGGCAGCTAGACCGGGCATGGTTAATGCAACAGTACAACTCTGAAGATGGATTGATGGCAGGTGGCTGTGACGGCCTCATACCCGGCAGGCGTCCTGGTTGAAGAGCACGCCGGACTGGTGGGTGCCCATACCCGGCAGGCGTCCTGGTTGGGACCTCAAGTCTTAGATGTTAGGTTTGGCTGCGATGTCTGTTTGGTGTTAGGCCCAGACTTTCAGCGCCCCTTCATCAACTGGATAGGGATAGTGACATATGTTGCTTAGTTGCTGGCTTTAATCTTATTGTTGTATGAATTTGTAAGGTCTTGTGTCAATAATTAATAAAATGGCCGTATGCCTCGTCCAGATGTAGAGGCCGGGGGTCGTCCTCTTTTTCTAAATAAACATACGTACGTACGTCATATGGTAGAACAATTGTTCTATGGTTTTAGTGTGGCGATATCGAGTTTGACACGAGATGGATTGATTCGTTATGCCTATGGACATCTCGTAGCTGAAATTAAGGCGTTTATGAGGGATAGAGAGTTTATTCCTCAGAAATTAAATAGGGTTCAGAATAGAGTCGCTGATCGCTTGGTAAATTATAGTCGCGTAAAGTGTATCACGGCTGTGTGAATGCATCTAGGACCACCATGTATCGAGGATCTTTTGCCTCTCGACTGTAGCTCTATCAATTTGGAATAAAACTCTTTTTTCATCGAAAAAAAATTGATCTATGGTTTATGCGTATTAGATGGAAAAAACAGAGTATGTACGCAGTGACAAGGATGTGCACGTATGAGTAGTGATGATCGATCGACCTGTAACATCCATCCCAAATAGCATTGTTTGCTTCTAATGGCATCTCCAACGCTGCGTTGAGCCGTAAACCACCCGCAACCGTTCGCTCCTAGCTGTCCGGATAGCGAATTCCATCCAACGCCGATTTATATCAGTCCGTGTAGCGGTTCGGATGCGATTTCTCCCGCAAAGCGGAGACAAACGTGGGGAGGATTTCGGGAGTCCGGACAAGCGAAACATCGCTCTCCGCCCCCCTAGCCCACCCAAAAGGAAGGCCGAGCCCGCGCCTTTGTAGCATCCTGCACTGTTTCGCACTAAAATCCCCGACTCTCTTCTTCCACTCCCCGCCGCTCTCCGCTCAATTCCCGCTCTTTTCTCCCACCCTCTCCTTCCCTCCGCCGCCAAAACATGGGACCGTCGGAGAACCTGTCGAAGATGGAGGCGGAGGAGGTGCCGGAAGATATCAGCTCAGAGATGCATCAAAATCGCCGCGTCAAACGAAGGCCGCAGAGGAGGAGAAGATGAGGAAGCGTCTGGCCGCCGGTGGGCCTAGTGGTGGCGACGGGCGTGGTGGAAGGGGTGGACGGGGCGGTCGGCGAGGCTGTGGCGGACGCCGCCAGACAGGCGCGCCGACTGGACAGACGGCGCCGTGGCTGGCGCTTTGCAAGTGTCTGTACTACTACTACGACGCCAAGCAGCTCGCAAACCCTGCCAGTACGGTTCCTTGCATCATTGATGTTAACGTGCCGCATGTCTTCTTCGAGTATTCTTCGCCGTCCCTCGTCCACGCAAGGACGGCGGGCGGAGAGCAGATGGGTGCCCGCGCGTTGTTTGCTGCAATGACGAATTTTCACGTAAGGTCTCATGGATACATCATCGCCTGAGACTCAACGTCGCTAAGTTTCAGTAGACTGAGATTTAGCAATTCAGAAAAGTTAACTCTAACGGATGATGTCATTTGTACCCCAATTACATTTTTTTGCCTCCTAACAGCTCGAGTATATACCACTCGACATTCCACGCGATCCCGATCGATTCCTGACGGCTAAGTATATATGTATATCTCAAGTTCTCAATATCTGCACATATAAACTATGTATCGACGCATGCAAATACGCAACTGCCGGGGCCGGATACAGTGACGGATGCTTATAACGCCGTATCTTAGGTCCAATCAAGGATAACAAACTAACAAAATGTGGACCGATCGACATGGAATGGGCATAAGGAGGAAGCAACGTGGGGCGTTGGTTGCTTTCGGGTACCTACCCAACGGCCCAAAAATGGCGACCTGGCTATAAACGGTGGGTAGGTATGCACCAGAAAAGGACCCCGCGTATATATATTCTCCCCTCTCCGGCTATGTAGACGGCTACATATGCATGTACCGTACAGGTATACTATACAGTATACCCGTATAGTATAGCCCCTGAGTTGCTAGTAAAACTTAATTATATGCTATGTCAACGCCTGCACAGAGCAGCCGAGCATATTTTGATTTTCTATTTCATGTTATGCTGGGGTGCACGTCTACAAGTAGCCAGTAGATTAGCTTATACAGTAGTGTTCGTGGAAGCAACGGCAGTGGCCAGCTGCTAGGAATACGACGGCATGCTTTGGATAAGAGAAATGAAATGGCTATGGAGTCATACAAAAGGATAACTGCACAAAATGCATAAACTGGCTAGCTTTGGTACATGCATGCGTCGTGGAGGAAGAGAGACGATCTTCTTCTCCTCCACGGCACTAGTTCAACTTGATACATCATGGAGAAGGTGACTTGATGTAACCTGCCAATCGTCTCTGATTTTCGGAACATAAATGATATGTGGTGCCTTCCTTACATGTCTTTCGTTCGTGCTACACATCAACATATACATATGACTTTGTGCGTCAACTGTTTCGAGGTCATAGGATACATAGATGGATGGAACCGAAATTGGAATCTCTTCCTTTTCTTTTCTTTCTCTCAACAGAAACTCTCCCATTTTTTGAAATGACATTTCTTATTTGACTGCTCCCTCTGTTTCATAATGTTAGACGTTAACAATTTAAAAAAATTAAGACATGTTTTTACACTAGGTAGTGTCAAAAAACGTCTTACATTATGGGACGGAGGAAGCTGATATTATCATGCAACTCTCACAAAAAAGAGAGAAATTATCGCACGTTATTACATAATGAAAGTAGCACAAAAGATGACGCACGCGGCCATAATAAGTTTATTACATAAGTTGTCGAAAATAGCACAAAAGATGAAAACAATTGTTTCACAAAAGTTTAACCAAGACAAGATGACAAACATTTGATATGTCATGCCCATGCCTCTACAGAATAACACAACAACAGGTGAAAATATTTTGGTTGGTGACTTGATGTACTTGCCAATCATTTCTGATTTTCAGAGCATAATGTTGTGTGATGACTTCTTTGCACGTCTATCACTGTTCATAGTAATATGTATGAACATACATATGACTTTGTGCGTCAACTCTTTCAAGGTCATAGGATATTTGGACGGAGTAGAAATTGGCAACCCTACTCCCCCCCCCCTTCTCAAGTAACCTTCCTCTTCTTTTTCTTAAATAGAATTTCTTTTCTGACTAGAGATTACCATCACACAGCTCTCAGAAAAAACAGAGAGGAACTACTATCACATATTTATTAGATAATATAAGCTTTACTCCATCATCGAAGAAAAGCTTTGTTGGCGATCTTAGGGGGGGGGGGGGGGGGGAAACCCTGAAAATTACACTTCGCAGTAAGTTGGGGTGTGAAAAGAACACTTACCTCTCAAATTATGAAGATTTATCAGCTGAAGAAATGTTGGGTTTCTTCGAGTGTTGATTGCCTGTTGTCTTCGAGTGTTGATTGCCTGTTATCAGCTGAAGAACACTTACCTCTCAAATTATGAAGAACACTTACCTCACAACAACCAGAAGGATAAAAAGAAATGGTACCGATAATCAGTATCCATAGTTTTGTTTAATGGCGAACTACTCAGCCGGGCCTGGGATCAGAAATTGCCGACGTGGATCCACGTTACTCCCAAGCTAAACTAAGGGCCCCAATGCAAGTACTCATTGTTAATGGGTCGAACGAATCTAGTTCGTCTAATCTACTCAAAACTAGGGACATGCAACTAATTATCAATTAGTACTAGAACGGGAGCATTGCACCTCTCCTAGTCGGGAATTAATAAATGGGGATTGGCTACCAACCCAACCATCAGCTCCTATCCAGCACTAGGTAGGAAGTGCGGTTTGCCGCACCCGACAGCACCGCTGCCGGGTATAGTCATATCCAACCCGGTAATACAATCATTGAAGCATTGCAAATATAAAAAAATAGCATAATATAGTTGTGTTTATCAATCACATTTACAGTCGTTTAACATTGCACCTGATCCATTCTTATGAAAATTTAAACAGTTAAAACTCTATTAGATAGAGATGCCATGTACATAAGTATTTGGTAGCAGCATTGGTAAGCTCTTTATTAAAGGTGCCATGTACATAAGTACTCCGTTCGTCCCAAAATTTTTGTCTTATGTATTCTTGTCTTATGTATCAAGTCACGTTTTAACTGTATAAATTTAAGACAAGAATTTTGGGACAGAGGAAGTATTTGGTAGTAGCATTTGTAAGCTCAATCAAACACAAAGAATGGATTGAAAATCAAAGAGAGCATCAAAAGGATGGAGTATTCGGTAGTAGCATTGGTAAGCTCAATCAAACACAAAGACTGGATTGAAATCAAAGAGAGCATCAAAAGGATTACCCGGCAAGGACCAGCTAACAATTAAGTCGCCAACAAATATATAGTTGAACAACATCCATACGAAGTAGAAATTACATAGTCCTATTTAGACAGAGGTCCACATGATTCATTATTACAATATCGCATAAAGAGAGCACAAATTCAGGCTTCTCACTTATAAGAGGCATAAGATGTCTTACATACCAATCAAAAGCATATTCAGGCTTTTGGTAGATGTGGTACGTAAGATGATATAGTATTATAGGAATGCAACCTCATTTCGTCATATCCAACGAAATATATGTTACACAGGACGCAAAGGTCCAAAGCATAAAGATTCATTACACATCATTGATGCATTTTATATAAATTTGTAGCATGATACCAAAGTATCAAGGTTCAGTACAACACCAAAAAGACGCCATAGTGGTGGTTCTGGATAACTTATGTACACTGTTTTTACATGACATAGCTGTAAACTATATAGTAGAAAATTACATAGATATCTCTGTAGACACGCCTGCCATCCATTTTACTTGTGTTGTGATGCACAGATCTGCTTAAGGATATATCATGTTAGCCAACATACTTGCAATCATGCACATTGTCATGAATAGAACAATAGAACACCACTTCCAAGGGTAAGAGATTTATAATGGAGCAACCAAAGATAATTAAATGGGAGTAGATTGTCACTAACCATATGCCCCCCTCCCTCAGCATTGATGTGGCAAGCGGTCATCAGCATGTAGAAGAGGTGGGGAGAGCGCATGAGGTGATGCATGCTCCTGCAGTCGTTGTGGTCTGAACCTTTGACCAAACCGTCCTGTATTTTGTAACTACACATGCCAAGGTCATATAGCATATAGTGCATAAGTAGGAAAAAATAATACAAAAGTCGATTGCATGTGAAACTGAACCATCAGATTTATAGTCCTTTAACATCGTGCCTGATCCAGTTTTCTGAAAGTATTAACAATCAAGCTTCTATCAGGAGTGCTATATCATAAGAAAATCATTTACCATATGAAACTTCCTGATCCTCTTTGTGCAATGCGGAGTAGGTGAAAGATGTGCAAACAATTATAATTGACTCAACCAATGAGAATGAATGACATAGCTGAAGAGGAAGTTATTAAGTCATGGTATGATCTTGCACAACATAATCTTGTGTTTCAGGTCACCAGTGATAAACGCTAGGAAAAGAGGAATATGTCATGGCCGAACTACACATTTCAGAGGCCAAAATATCATGATAGGATCACCAAAAAGTACCATTGCACTTGTGTGTGTGTTATCGTCATCGGCACCATGATGATAACCTTGAGGGCGCCTAGGAAACACCACAAACCACATTTTCTTGCGCGTGAACTTACCAATCAAGCTCACTTGTGTTGTCATCTCTTCCTGAAACTCACACTGATGGCTCACCTCCTCAGCGACACATGCTATCTCAGGTCATCTGAACACCTACCTTTAAGCCATAGCTTGCACCACTACAAGCAAAAGGGAAAAAATACAAATGAATTAATTCATGTACTACCAGGTTTCAGCGAGTACATGTAAACGAAGAAATGGCCAAGAGCAAAGAAATAAGTGAAAACAGATGGCATATCTTGAAGATACCTTTAACAGGAAACACGAAGGTACAGATGCAGATAAAAGTTTTGGGGCTATCCTCATAAATAACCTACAACAATTATACAGACCAATGCACGAGCAAAATAAACATGAGAGCTAATTATATATGCGCAAGGCATCCACGGAAATGATCTGGTTGTTCACAAACTCAAAACTAACATTTACTACATATTGATTTTACCAAGCATGATTCAAATCAAACTACCATTTAGTTCCCACTGCAGGACCTGTTGACATAATTACATAATGGCAAGACGAAAGGGAAAGAAGAGAACCAAAATTAAAATCATAGTCCTAATATGTGTCATAGAGCGGAGGTAGAGTAAGCTCACCGGCTGACATCACCACTACGGTTAACAAACCAAAGAGAAACACTATGACTCGCGAATAATACTAAACTTGAGAGGACAAAACATTTCAAAATGATGTCTGTGACAAATACGATTGATCATGCTTCCCTAAACGGAAGTGTGGGCAAAAAAACAAAAATATGAATAACCTATTCAAGAATGTATTTTAAGACGAGGCATTATTGTATAATCAATTATCAGTTATGTAAATGCTATGTAAAGTGGCACTGCTCGCTGTGAATAAACTAAGAGTGTCACCTCTAAAAGAAAATTAGTATGGGTCTTGCACTATTAGCAGAATACAAAGCGCCAAGTGCAAGCTTTTGTCCACCAATCACAAAAAAATAATAAACTGTAAAGCTAAATCACATCTCAAGGAAATAGATGAAGAGTTCACTTACTTAACCTCTAAGATTTTCTCTAGTAGATAATACTAAAATAAAAAAGAGTACATACAATGCTTGCTGAAATAGAAAAAAAAACGAACATATACAATATAAAGCTTCTTGAAGGCAACCTGAAGAGTGATTTATATTAAAAAATCAACTGAAACACTAAAGTTCTTACATCAGGAAGATAAATAATGGAACTGCAAATGACTTGAAAATAAAAATATAAGGATCTGGCTAGTGGGTATGTTATTTGCAATGGATGCACCTCACTGAGTTGTTTTGTACTATAAAAATAAAAATGCAAGAACCTGAACCGACCAATGACCAGAATCTACACAATTTCCTAACAACAATTTGTAGCCATATCTAGGTTTGTTACTTCCTTATTTTTCAGATATTTCCCTATATTTTCCATGTAAGACGTAATAGCAAAGTGAGGAGTAAAGAGAAAAGAGAAAGTAGCCAGCTGAAGAATTCTGAAAAGTACTACAGCCATAACTTTGGATGAGAGATATTGAACATTTCTTTCAATGCTTTTGTATTCCAAATGTTGATTTCCATACATCCTATCTAATTATGATAAGTTAAAGTACTTATGTGCAAAGAGCATTTCATTAAACCATCAACGCATTTGGGAAGAGCACGCATACCTAAGAAAACATCACAGAAAAATCTAAATCTAGCTAAATGTAATCTGGTGAGTATGTGCATCTAATGAAGCTGAAATAAAAGGTATTCTACAGGGAAAAAATATGTTCCCAAACATGTGGGTCTCATCCCAGTAGCCAAGACCCCTTTTATTGTCTGCAAAGAAAAATCATGAACATAGTCATAGGACAATAAAAATGCTTTACTCCTTTACTAAATGATTTTTTGCAAACAAATATTAAAAAAATTACATCGTAAGACAATTTTTTCTTCTTCACCAAATTACACTGAAGTTCTATAGATCTGAAGTTTGAATGGAAAAAGGTTCAAAAGTGGGGATCCCTGCCAATCCAAGAATGTATATACTCCCTTGCACAGTTGCACTTTACATATTAAATGGCTGAAATACTTGCAAGTGCTGTCAGTATGGAGCGTATGATCTCCTTTATGGAAAGGTGTTCTTAGCAGCGATGCAAGTAAATATATATACATCGCTAGAGTATCTTGTCGCTTACCATATTTTATTGTTACAAAAACAGATGCATATATATCCACGGCGAATGAACAGTTTGTGCAAAATAATGGGCTGCCAATAGTCCAATCAAGAGACCAGATATGTTCACAACGCTTGCACTAAGGTTGGTTACATTCCCTTTGCTTGTATTCTTTGGAGTGAAACATAGTAATCTCTGCCGGAGAGCTCGTATATGGTAATATAACAACTTGGAAAGTCATCCCGATCTTAAAAGAACAAAAGCTTCCGAAGCATCCTGTGAAGGCAAAATAATAATCATCAAATTCAATATACTGTACACAAGGAAAAATTTCTAGAGAACAATATATGGAATAAAGCACCATGCCTGCTGTCTGGTCAAACTGAAGCAACTACCATAAAAGCTGGAAGCATGCATTACTCTTCAATATAATTCTTTCTCATCAAATTGCGTCCAAGTCTGCACACATATACACAGATTTAGACAAAAACATTAATTTAGAGAGGGAGTTCAGACATTACAAATAAAGAGCATAATTTGGAGAAACAAAAAAATGTCTGCAAAAGTTCTTTTAAGTTAAACTGGCAATGATCTCTGCTTGTAAAACCTGTTCACGCAGACATTAGAATAACATCCCCTGGAAGGTCAATATTAAGCGTTTATGAAGATTCTAAAATGCGGTTGACATATAATTTAACACACACATCAGCCTGACTCCATGGTTATGAAACAGGTACATATTTTCAGCTTTATTTGTCATCTCGATCAATAGATGCTTACTCCAGATGAACATCCGACGGTTTCGATCAGTTTGGACGGCTAATCCAACGGCTGAAAATCCAAACGCACGGGGAGGCTTCACTTTAGTCCGGACTCTAACAATGGTATAAGCATTCAGCTCAGGTCACCGCCGTGCTTTGCCATGGTATTCAATCCCATCTCCCGCACCGTACGCACCTCCGGTCCATGGAACCAAGCCATACATGAATGATATTTCCTCCGTCCGATTTGAGCGACGACTAATATGGGATGGAAGGAGTAGATTGCTAGCTATTCTTTAACTGCTTTCTTCTATGGTAAGAGCAACTCCAATGGACCGACCCAAATGAATGGCGTTTTTGTCCGCTTTTTGTCCGTTTGGGTCGGCCGCCGGCCGCCGGCCGCGCTTTTTTAGTTTTAGGTCGGCAGTGCGTCTAACGGGCCGTCCCATTTCATGACCGCGCGCGTTTTAGGTCATGCTGTCGCCCTGATTTTGGCGCTCCAGCGCGCGGGAAAGGTTCGCGCGCGCAGGGGAAAGCGGCCTAGCGCGCGCTGGTTTTGGCGCTCCAGCGCGCGGGAAAGGTTCGCGCACGCGCCGCGACCGGCGCTCATTATAAAGAAGGCGCTCCCTCCACACTCTATCCGCCGCCCACTCTCGCCGCCTCTGCGCCACCATGTCGATCCGCTGCCTGCGCGCTTCGGATTTTCGCGGAGTCCGCGAGCGCCGCTCCGGCGTCTTCTCCTCCGAGATCTGGTTTCGCGAGAAACGTCTCATACTCGGCACCTTCGACACCGCAGAGGAGACGGCCCGCGCGCACGACGCGGCGGCGTGGCGCCTCCTAAGGCCTCGTCGGGATATGAATTTTCCCAACGTGTCGAGCCAGCGGGCGCAGGATCTGGCGCCTCTCCCGCGGCTTTTCACCGACGACGATCGTCGTGTCCACCGGAGGCGGCAGCGTCGCCTCGCCATTGCGGAGAAGGACGTGAAAGCCTTGGTGGTGTGGCGCGGAGGCTTCCCGCAGGAATCGTCGACGAGCGCCAGTTCTACAAGCAAAGGAGCTTGGAGAGGGACGCGAGGAGGAGGGAGCGAGCCGCCTATCGGGAGGACAAGCGTTCGGGAAAGCAGGCAGCTCAATTGAAACTGAAACTACGAGAAACGTCGGGTTGGGACTTTGAAGACGAGCAGCTTTGTGACGCCTACATTCAGATGTCGGAAGAGGACATTACCGAGTCGGAGTGAGAAAGCGACGAGTAGTGGTCTTTTCTTTTATCTGTGTATGCTAGAACTATCTATGTATCCATTTTTATCCTAAAAAATGGCCGGCGGCGTCGGCGACGTAGCAGGCGGGCGAGGGTGTGAATCCAATGTGCCACCTACCAGCGGGCCTGGTGAGGAAAGAAGGCGAGCGCGCGCGCGTCCGTCTTGTGTCCGCGCCGACGTAAATCAGACTTAAAAATGGGCCGGAAATGGGTCGGCAGACGGACGAAAGCGGACGTGTGTCCGTTTGGGTCGGCGCGTTGGGCCGACTTTTTTGTCCGCGCCGACCCAAACGGACAGCCCCGCACGAAATGGATGGCCCCATTGAAGTTGCTATAGGAACGCATTCAAGACAAGGAGAACAAGATCACATCATCATTTCTACCTCTTTCTTTTGGGCAAAAACGGAGGTAACTAACAAAGAGAGATATCTTACTGGTGGCCGGCATCGCTTGGCAGTTTCCTTCCGGTGGAAAGTATAGATTCCACCGTCGGCAGATAAGGCAGCCAGCAGAGATTGAAATCTTGAGTTGAGATTCACCGAGGTAATCTAATTAGTTAACTAATGTGTATTATTATGTTCTTAACTGTGATGTGGTAGCTAGTGGGAACTAGCTTTGCACCTGCCAAAGCAGTTGATGTCTTTCTCCATCACTCGTTTTTGTTCCTCGCTAGTATATTTTCTTGTTGTGAGGAACATCGCTGTTAAAGTTAACCGAATCTAGATGTTTCCAGGAATGAAACATTAGTGTTAAGTATTAGTACTAGTGTGTTACAATACCGTGATGTACCACAGGTTGGCGGATTCAGGTCCACGGTTTCTCATTCTCCCGCTAGGTGAATAAACTGAGTACATATGTGCGTGCGTGCATCGTTCGATAGAATAATTGTTCTATGGTTCGTGCGTATTCAAGGGGGGGAAATAGTACTACCTCCGTTTCTAAATATAGTTTTTTATATATTTCAATAAAAACTACATATAATGTGTATGAAATATTTTAGATTAGATTCATTCATTTTGCTTCATATGTAGTTCGCATTGGTATATCTAAAAAGACTTATATTTAGGAACGGAAGGTATGTATGTAGAGTGAAAAGGACGTGCACGTAGAAGTACTGATGATCGATCAGACCTGTAAGAGCATCTACAACCGGACCCCTCCAACCAGTCTCAAACGTTCGGCAGGCCGCCCGATCGCAGCTGAATCATGAAATTTGGACCCAGACGGGCCCCTCAAACGTCCGGGCTGACCGGCACCCCATATCCAGCCCAAATATGGGGCGGATATAGGAGCGCCCGGGCGCGCCCGGACACGCCCGCCACGTCGAACCCGTCCCACGTTGGCCCACCCGACCCACATAAAATCCTCCCCATCCGCTCGCCAGACCAAACCCTAGCCACTTCACTCCCCTCCCCTCCACTCCCCTTCGCCACCCAAACTCGTCTCCAGCTCCTCCCGGTCCTCTCCGGCATGGCGGGCAGCGAATCCGAGTCCTTCACCTCCGGATCTGTCGACCCCAAGCTCATCTCGCGCGGCCCCAAGGAGGAGATGGTCGTACGGCTTGCGCTTCGCCGCGCACGGGAGGAGGCCCGTGGACGGTTGTGCTCGGACATCCGTCGGGAATCCATTGCTTCTGCCCAAATGGGGCATGGATCCGGTGCTAGGGCGGCCATAGCTGCCTCGCCGGAGGCCGTGCGGTCCGTTTAGCGTCCGAACGCGCGACCCCTCCGGTGGCGCGCCGAGCATCGGGACGCACCAGGCGGTGGATGTCGGCAAGGCGGAGTCGCATTCGCTAGCGCCTCGTATGACGCATCATCCTGGCGCCGCAACCGCATCATGGTGGATGTCAGCGGCTCGTCCCCGGATGGATCCATCATCGATCTGACGTCCACCGGCACCGTTCGGGTTCCGGTCTCTGATGAGAAAGGGTAAGGCATGGGAGACGGCGGGGCCTTGAGTCCCGTGAGCCAGCTCGTGTCCCATGCCCTACCCTACCTTGCTGGCGACCGACCCAACACTCTATGAAGCGCAGCTGGCCGCCGGACATGGCCAGGGCGGAGTTGGACGAGCGGAACAGGACGAGCTCCGGTCAAAGATCACTACGTGGCATGTAATAATATGGATTTGAGGTTTTAATTTAAGATACCCGGATGTAGAATGTGGTTTTTGAGGGGTGACCGGTCATTGTTCGCGGACGTTTGAGGGGTCAAATTTGGCAAGTCCGGCTGTAGATGCTCTAACATCCATCCCAAAGAGAATTATTTGCTCCTTAGTGAGTCTGCGCAGCATGCGATGAAACATAAGTATCATTTTTCTCCCCATCATAATTCAGCTTCTTTCGAACTGGGAAATGCACCTTGAGAGCTAACAACCGAGTACCAGCTTGGAACTTGTTCTGACCGCATACTATGAAGAAAGTAACCGGACCTATGGCTCCAGATCGATAGAAAAACTCCCGCAAAAAAAGAATAATCTCGCAAAAAAAAAGACCGATAGGAAAACTATTGATAAATACCGTAGTAGGAGTAGTTGCCTGAGAATTGGCCAAGCCTGATTACCAGTCATCCTGCGTGACTCACGAGGCAGATATTTTGTCTTTACTGGACACTCAGCAAGATTATTTAGGACTGTATGGAAACCACCTGCTGCTCTTGATCCTGATCCCTTGGCCTGAGTGGAAGAAATGGCCGGAAGCCCACTTGCTCCTACAGCTGAAAACTACACTACTCTCTATAGTACCACTCCACCACAAATGCACGGTTTACCATGGACAGATGGACGGACGTGACGACACAGCGCATTGCCTAGAACAAAAACGACGTGCGATATTTATTTGTAAAGAGCACGAGCACAGCTATAGCGGCGGCGCACGATATAGACTAGTAGAAGTAGAAGGAAAAAGACACCGCATCCATCAGCCACCATCCTTCCCTTCTTATCGCCGGGAACAGCAAAACCGTTCGCCCGACCGCGAACACAACTAACCCACCGAGACCGATGGGAACTACCGCCGCCGCCGCCGCCATACATACCGTTTCGCTTCATTCACCAACGTTGCCGTTCGTTCATTCATGACGCCGCACGCAGCTGAGCGCAAGCGCAACGGAGGAGCACGGCGCAAGTTGCCCGCCCACCCAGCCAGAATCCGTCCAAAACCCTATGCCTTTCTGGTGCGGCCCCGGCCCATCGCTTCGCCGGGGGACTCGACTGCAGATGAAGATGAGGAGGTGCTGCTGACTGGACTCGGTGAGTGAGTGAGTTGTTGGTTGCCCGATGCCGTGTACTAGAAAATAATATTATTAGATTAGATTAGAAGAGAAGAGGTGGCTGGCCTGGCCTTACCTAACTTGCAAGCCCCATATTAAAATGCTTCCCTTTTCCTTTGTCATCTTCCTGTCCTGCTACCTTTCTCAAATGCTCGGGCTGACCGGCACTCCACATATCCAGCCCAAATATGGGGTGGATATGGGGCGCCCGGGCACGCCCGTCTCACGTTGGCCTGGCCGCGTGATCCCACACAGAAACGCCCGAAAACCCGGCGGTCCGATGGACGCCGTGTTCATCGCGCGGTGTGAACGTCGCGTAGCGCCGCTCCGGCTCGCCGCCCAAGACAAAATCTGGCTATTTAAGTCGGTCACCGTCACGCAACCCTAACCCATCCTTCGCCCCCCTCTCCACGCCGCTAGTCCGAGCCCATCCACCTCCTCCCTCTCCCGCTCTGGCGCTCTGCCCACGCTCCGGCACTCCGTCATGGTCTGGAGCAAGATCACCTACTATGCCATGCTGACGCCGAAGCGCCGCTACAAGATCCAGCAGCAGATCCGGGCAAGGAAAGCCGAGCGCGCCACCCGCATCGCTATTGGGCTGCCTACGGACTCGCCGGAGCCGAAGCTGGAGGACGAGCAACCGGGGGAAGAGGAGGAGGAGGAGATGGCTTCGATGGAGGTGGAGGAGGCGGAGAAGGCGGACTAGCAAGTGTTAGCCTTCAACATGGAGTAGGCGGAGGCAGAGTTCGCCGTCGCCTAGTACGACAAGATGGCCGAGCAGCAGGCCATCCTGGAGTCCATCCAGGATGGCTGAGAAGGGAAGATGCGCTCACAAGCTAACATGACACATAACATACAGGGTAGTAGGGATGGATATAAGGGTGATGAGATGTATGGCAGAGGAGGAGAGATCCAGAACAAAAGTTGGAGTGGAAGCCAAGGTAATATCAGCAATAGAGGAAACTTGTACCAAATGAGCAGTCAGGACAAAGAGATTATGGGTTCCAGATCAAATCTAGAAGGTGTCCAAAGTGCAATAAGTGGGGCTATCAAGATGATGTGCAATAAATGCAAAGATACCATACATGCTACAAAAGATTGTATGTTGGGACATTGTGTGACCTGTGAAAAAAAGAATCACAGTACTGATGACTGTAATTGGCTCAAACAAATGAAGCATGTTCCTAAGTTTGTGGACTATACTGCTAAAGGTTTGGGAGTTCTATTAGTTCAGAATTCAAATGAGGTGCTCGATATAGAAAACCCTAATCCAATGGCACTAGTGACAGTGGTTTCAAGAGAGATCAATGAAACTCAGCTCATTGACAGGTTGCACTACATGTTCAATTGGAATCGGCAATGGAGATGCAGAAGACATGGTGAGAAGGCCTTTCTAGTGAGATTCCCTAGCAAAGGAAGATTAGTGGAACTAATACAATGCAAGGACTTTAGTTTACTGGGATCAGGGGCTGTCATCAATGTCACAAATTGAGGTTTTGACTCTCAAGCAATTGGCAAGCTTCACACCGTCTAGGTGAATTTTGGAAAATTGCCTGAATGCTTCAGACATTTTTTTGGATGTGCGAGGTTGCAGCTACTTTGGGACCGGTGCTAGAAATTGATATGAATACCATTGCACAAGAGAAGATCAGAGCCAAGGTTGGGATAAGAGATTATGAGAAAACTCCAGCATATACAGAAATCACAGATAATGATTTGATGATATACATGGTCCTTCCTGAAATGGAATGTGTGCTGGAACTAGGTTGGTATAGGGAGCACAAAAAACATCATATTGAGGGAGATGATATCGGCAATCATGAAGAGGAAATGAGGAAAAAGTAGAAAGGATATTTGCGAAGAGGGAAGAAACAAAGAGATTATTAATCTGGGCAGCCCGAGTCTGGCTCAGTATGAGGAATTTAAGAAGAGGAGTGAGAGAATTTTGTCTGCCCAGAAAGAACAAATCAACGAGTTGGAAGCTAGGAAGAAAGTGGAACCTGATTTGGAATTGGTTTTCAAAGGACTACAAGATATGAAAGAAGAAAAAGCCAGGCAGATTGCATTAAAAGCAAAATAAGATATGCTTGTTGTTGAGGTGGATAAAGAAAGGAAAGATTTACTTGAACTAGTTAGTAAACAAGAGATCATGATCACCAGATGTGTGGACAATATTGAGACTTGGGAAGCTATAGACAGAGAATTAGAGGAGCTAACTGTAAGTGCATCTAGTGCCACCCCTAGTTGGTTTTGGAGTATTGACGACAAACTTGGTTGAGGGATTAATGTGTTTGTGAGAATTGCAGGATAACACAGGTAGTAGTCACTCTTTGATTCGGTTTACCTACCGGAGATGGCCCCTAAAAATGTGTGAAGACATTGAAGACAATGGTGGTATGTGAAGACATTCACAACGAACATTATGACTCGAGAAGACATTCATGTGAAGACTATGGAGTGCGAAGACATAGTTGTTTCGTAGTTTCCTTTTCTTCTTTATTGAGTCATAGGAACCACCGCACTATTAAGTGGGGTCCAAGTGAACAAAGTCAGAGTGACTGAAGTGATGCTCAACTAAATCCTATGTCTTCGAGCGAAGACAATGAGAGCAAATGTTATCCAGTGTTGGATGAGTCAGCTTTACTTGTAGCCCAACTCAAGCTGCCACGTGTGTTTGAAATCTGACCCTTGGACACTTGTCAGTTCCTTAGTGACCCAGGGTCATTTTGGACAAATCAGGTCGGGTTGCCTCCTGGCTATAAATAGCCCATCCCCTACACCATAAATTGGTGGCTGCTCAGAATTAGTGCACGGCTTTTGTCGTTTGAGAGCAACCCACCTCCGAAGCATTTGAGAGAGATCCTCGCGAGGACAAAGCCCAAAACATCCAGAGCCAAAGAGTGTTAGGCATCACTGAAGTCTTTCTGTCCGCGTGATCTAAAGACTTTTTACACTTGAGGACTGTGTATCCTCCAGCCGGTTCGCGTTCTGAGATTCCAAGAGTCATTGTGGATTGCCGGTGAACGAAGTCTGTGAAGGTTTGGAAGTCTACCTTGAAGACTTACCAGAGTGATTGGGCGAGGTCTAAGTGTCCTTAGCTCAAGGGGAATAAGGTGAAGACGCGATCTTCTAAGTTGAATCTCAGCCTCCCTAACCAGACGTACAGTTGTCACAGCAACTGAAACTGGTCCAACAAATCCCTGTCCTCTCCAAGCTACTGATTCTATCTTCTCCCTCTCTTTACTTATAGTTTGTCTTCGTGAAGTCGTTGCCTGCCTGCTTGATCTAATTGACTTCACTGTGTGACGACTATGGTTGTTTGGCTTCATACTCTTTCGTCTTGATCCATACTACCTAGCTGCTAATAGTCTTCGTGCTTTCACTTCATTGCTTACTTGACTATGGCTTGTCTAGTGTAGTCTACCTTCTGCTGCATATCAATAGGTTCATTTCTATCGTTTGTGTCATGGAATTGTCATGGCAGATGTCCTCTTGCAAGGACTTAGTCGTGGAGCCATCGCAACTAGGAAGCTTAAAGGGGTTAGTCGGGACAAAGGACACGAGAGGTTTATACTAGTTCGGCCCCTTACGGTGAAGGTAAGGCCTACGTCTAGTTGGGTTGGTATTGCTTGATGTTTCGATGACCAGGGAGCGAGATACGCTATGCCCGGCTCTCGATGGGTTGTTTTTTTTCCTAAGCCATCGACGGGTCGTCCCCTTATATACACGGGTTGACGCCCTGCGGCCTACAGAGTCCCGGACGGCTCATAAACAGTGTCTGGCTCGGTGACTAGTTACTTCTACCTTATGTTACAAGTCATGCCATCATGGCGGTTTGTCACTATGGGCCTTAAGCCGCCCGTGGGCTTTAAACCCTATGAACCTCCATCCTCATGCTGAGTCTTGGGCTTCTTTCACGATGAGTCTTCTTTGCGTAACCCGGCCCCTCCTGGGCGGCTTACACAAATAGTTATATCCCCAACATTAGGCCCCAGATTGATTTGGACCGGTTCATGTCAATCTTAAAATACCTTAAAAATCAGTCCTTCTGTCTTCTGTCCGTGAAAAGGTCATAACCCGTTGTGACGTCATCTTCTGGATCCGGGTTAACCCACCGTGACATCATCCTTTAATTAAATCCTTATTTTATTCCATCATATCTTCAATGGATTTTTGCCTTTACTGACCATCCCAAAAATCGAGGCGTCGGGGTCGCTGGATAATGATACTCCAACTCCTCGTTTCTCGCGCCGTCTTGGTCGGCCCCTCCTTATAAATAGATGCGACCTAGGTCTTTCCCATTTTCCTCAGTTGTCTTCCTCCTCGCACTCCCTTCTCTGCTGCTCGAGCTCCGCCGCCGCCGCCGTCGAACTCCTTCCTCTTCAACGACTCAGGCCGCTGCATCAACCTGACTCTTGACCAGAGAACGACGACGACCCTCCGCAGCTCATCCGCATCGGTGAATTCCTTTTCTTCGTTTCCTCAGATCTGCATTAGAATTGTCTTGAGTTCGTCGGCGTTCTTCCCCGCCCGATGCAAGTCTTTGCTAGTTTCCACCTCCAACGCACTTTTTAGATCGTAAAAACAACATAGAACTGCTGCGGTACTTGTTTGCGCCTATTTTGTATAAAGACAGATCTCATTTCCCCTGTCTGGAAGCCATCTTCGATTGCATGAACTTCTCTGCCCTGTTTTAGGTCTAGAAATTTTTCCTTTTCAGAGCAACCATTTGATCCAAAATAACAATTGCAACTTGTGAAACCTGTTTGTCCCACACTTATCCAAGAATTGTATCTATTGAATCTGTTTTAACCATAGTAGTCCATGTGACCGGTTTAAAATACCGGCTGTCAACACCGCTTGTCTCTGGCGACTTAAGAAAATTTTAACTACCTTTGATACCTGCAGTGGTTTAAACATCATTGCATAGTCACCTATATGTTATTTGGCCCCTTTCTTAAGCCGCCACCTTGAATAAATCAACAATGCTCTCTTCCGGGTTACGAATTGAGCCGGAATTTTTTATATCTTTTTATAGGCTTCGATTTACGCAATGGCACCCAACGCTCCCAAACCTCCGGTGACCTGCAATTGGGTCCCATCCGTTGTCACGGAAAGCAAATTGTCCGAATTTGTGAAGTCTGGCTACCTGCCCAAGAAGGAGGTCATGTCTTATCGTGCTCCTGAACCGTCCGTGGAGAAACCTCATCCCAAAGAAGGGGAGGTAGTAGTTTTTACGGATCATATGAGCCGGGGATTCGCTCCACCCGGTTCAAAATTCTTTAGTGATGTTCTGAAATTCTTTGACCTGAGGCCTCAAGATATCGGACCCAATTCCGTGTCGAATATATGCAACTTCCAAATCTTCTGTGAGGTTTATCTTGGAGAAGAGCCTAGCCTGCTTTTGTTCAGGGAACTATTCTATTTAAACCGGCAGAATGAACGTGCCAACGGGCCCAGTCTGGAACTCGGTGGCATATCAATTCGGAGGCGGAGAGACTGCCTGTTTCCTTATGTTGAACTGCCGAGTCATCCAAAGGACTGGAACCAGACATGGTTCTACTGATACTTCCCCGGCTTCCGCGCCTTGCGCCTTGAATCCAACCATCCGCTGCCAGACAAGTTGACTGTCGTTGAACGTCTGCCACTTACCCCCACCATCAAGAAGATCAAAGCTCTTTTGGGGAACGGCTTAGACGGCATCGACCTGGTCCGAGTCTGGGTTGCTTGGAGAGTGATTCCGTTAAGCCGCCGTCCTGGCTTAATGTGTACTTACTCTGGCGAGAAGGATGATCCTCAGCGCCACAGTCCTGACGACTTACCAGATGATGTGGTGGAGGCTACCACCCATTCCTTGTTGAAAGAGGGCAGAATAACCAGTAATGCCTTCGGCTTACTGCCCTTCTGCAAGAAGAACCCGGCCCCTGCAGTAAGTCATCAGCCTTAATGATTACTCTTTATTACACTGTACCTTATTTTTACTCATGACCCTTTATAATTTTTCCATAGGCAAATACCGACTTCTGGAAGGTCAAGTACGATCATGAGGCGGCAAAACAAGCCAGGGTGGCTAAGAGAGCCGAAAGGAGAGCCGCCAAGCCCACAACTTCGAAGAAGAGGAAACCTAGCGCCTCTGAGATGTTTAAACTTAATGATTCTGATGATGATGAAGAGGAGGTAACCCTTTTTTTAACTTTCCTACCTCTTTTATGACCACTTCACTGACATTACTCCCCTTTTAGGAAGACACGGGAAACAGCCAACCCGTCGAACAAGAGGTAACTTTAATCTCCTCCGACTCCGAGCCTCTCCCGCGTCAGAAAATTCGAAGAGTAACCCGGAAAGTAAGATTTTCACATCCTTTGGCTTACCAAGATCCTGACTATCTTTTGAAGCGACAACAAATTGAAAGCCGGAGGCAGACCCGGACCAGTAAGGATGCAGAACTCTCCTCCGGCTTACCTGGCGTCACCAGGAAGCGTCGGAATGAGGTTATCTCTGACTTGCATTCTGTTTCACCTTTGGCGGGTTTAATCCGTCAATCTCTCAATTCGTCTGACTCCAATTATCAGGATGCCTCTCCTTCCTCCGGCGAGTCTATCAGTCAAACATGCCGGCCTTTAAGACTGCCCGTGGGTAATGTCGATTTGTTTACCTTATGCTTTATCTTACTTATGTTTTGGCACTCACCTTTCTGCCTTGTCCATAGTGTGCAAGTGAAGCCCAAGAAGAAAACAAAGAAGGATAAGCCGGCCCAAGACCCTATGGTGACTGAGGCAGAACTGGGCACGGCTGCCCCCGACTCTTCCACACATCAACCGCCACCTGAACCGGCTCAAGATATTCCGGCACCAACTTCTGACCCGCCTGCTGAAGATATTCTTGATGATTCTGTTAACCCGGAAGCACTTAGCCCGGCCAAGACGACTGACCCAGAATTGGATATTCTCAAGACTCAGTTCGTTGAGCCGGCCCGGCCCACTGTTCTTGCCAAGTGTTCTGCTAAGGAGGAGTTGCTAGAGCGCCGTAAAGCCAAGATGGACATCACTGACTATACTCACTTGAGTATTGGAGAGATCATCTCGGGCTATATCAACCAGGTACATAGCAGCCGTGACCTGGAAGTTGACATGGTGAAGCAAATACAGCAAAAATCTGAGGTATGACTTATGCTTCCTTACTGTCAATCATACTTACTGTACCAGCCCCCAAGTCTATTGCTTATGAGTAAATATGTTGTAGACTTAGAAAACTGTCTAGCACTGCTTAGCCAGTTTAAAGATAAAATACTTAACCCGGTTGTAGCCTGATACCTTGAACTTGCGATACGCATTAGCCCCCAAGTGCCAAGTAGCTTTGCTTGCAAAGTGCTTGGGACTTTAGTTTGTATAAGTCGGCGTAGTAATTTAGAATTCTTCAGCTTACATTAGCCCCCAAGTGTCAAGTATCTTTGCTTGCAAAGTGCTTGGGGCTTAACTTTATTTGTATCATGATCCTGACTATGACCTGGTACCAATGCAGACCACCATAAGTCAATTTGAGTCGGAGATTGCGGACCTGAAGAGCCGCCTGGCAGCCCAGGAACTTGAGATTCAAAAAGCCAACTCCAAGTTTGAATTCAGCGTCTATGAACAAGAGAAGTTGAAGAAGAACTTTGAATCGGAGAAGAAAACCTGGGCTGATGAGAGGGCCTCTCTGGTGACTCGGGCTGAGACAGGCGAAGCATCCCTTGCAAAAGCAAACACCGAGTTGTCCGGCTTAAAGCGTCAGATATCTCGAATGGTCTCAGCAATCTCCGGTAAGTTACTTTATATGAACCTCAAATATTGCAATTCTTCCTTTGATGACTAGGTTAATTTTTGCCTCCGGCTTACCCTTTGTTTAATAACACAGGCCCCAGGAGCACAAACCTCAAGCAGGATATGGTGGTCAAACTGAAGGCAGTCTATACTCTGGTGGAGCAATTGTACACCGGGTCACAACGTGCTTTGGCCGTTGTGGCTTTATCAAATGATGTCCCCCATCTCCTGCAAGATGTACTAAAACAGCTTGCTGTGCTGCCTCAGCGGGTCCAAGAGCTAAGACGGGCATCTGCCAGAGCCGGAGCTATAGCTGCCTTGAGCTGGGCCAAGGCATGGATTCCAGAGCTAGACCCGGCCAACCTCAGTCTTGGATATCCGAGTCTGAAGGAGGATGGCACCTTGTTTGATGAGGCGGACTTCACCGCCTGTGTTAAAGACATACGCCCTGTGGCTACCCTCATTGGGAACGACACTGATCTTACTAAGTACCAGCCGGGTTATGACAATGAGAACCGGAGGATTCCAACACCTCATTATGATGATGTCAGCCTGATCCCTCCAACTCGTAAGCATACCTTTGCCCCTGAAGTCGACCCAACCGGTTTAATAGATGATGAAGCTGAGTTTGAAGCCTTGAGTGGCATTGACTGGGCCTCCTCAACATTCCAGGACAGGGCAGCAGACGAAGAGGCGGAGAAGGATAACCCGAAATCGTCAAGCCAACCAAAGGAGTAAAGACGTCGGGTGTCATATGCTTATGTCTTTGTGAAAACAATGCTTCACTATTCAGACTCGGGGAGTCTTGTAATTGGGTAGAAAAACTCTCGATTTTTGTCATGCCTTCGCACATGTTTATAGCGCTCAATACTTTCTTAAACCGCCATCGTTGTATATTTCCAGCTTTTTATTGATCTTCTCGTTCCTTTGTGTTTAAACAAAAGTTACTTGCCTTATCCTACATAAGGGACAAACAAAGAATCCTCTGGCCACTTACCGCCATGGGGGTCATATAAAGGTATTGATAACCCGGAGTATATACCAAGCAATATTTAGGGAAACCAACTTACGATTAAGCTTAGTAGACATAACCATAATGATATACCTGTGATGCTTGTAGTTACCTCTTCGGCTCATATAACCCAACCCTTGAGGGTATTCTTAACTCCTAAAAATTGATATATAGACATTTACCTGGTTCGTAACAACCCGAGGTAACCAATATTAATCCGGAGGAATGAAATCCACTCCATAATGTTTTCAAAAGAGTCTCAAGATAGCTAAATATAGACACTTACAAAACATGATGAATAATCAATAAGATTTAAAGGCCTTTGATTCGAATATGATCAGTGAACCGTTCCAAAGGGGTTAAGCTAAGATTCGGATACGATCATATAGCCCCTAGTGGCTGTGGCGATGCCGATCAAGTGGGTATCGACAGCTATGTTCTCTTTGGTTCGAATACGACCTATGTTTGAATAGGAAGCCCCCAAGTGACCATAAGAGTTGTTTAATGACGCTGATTCGAATACGATCCATGTCAGACCCAAAGGGGTTAAGCTATAATTCAAATATGATCAAGAAGCCCCCAAGTGGGTTTGGCAGTATGCCGATCAAGTGGGTATCGACAGCTATGTTCTCTTTGGTTCGAATACGACCTATGTGTGAACAGGAAGCCCCCAAGTGATCATGGCTAGATTCAGATATGATCATAAGCCGGACCAAAGGAAAAGCCGGATTCAGATGTGACCCGCTCCCTGTTGGTTATCTCCACCACATGATATAGATGACACATAAACCTTTTGGGGTGGGAAAAAGGACAGAGGTCCTGCTTTATTGCTTTATGTAATATATACATAGTCGAAATATATACATATTAGAGCCGGTGGCTCAAGTATAGTAAGGAAGAAGATGAGCGATATTCCACAGCCGGTGGGTCTCCTCCTCCGACTTACGTGAGTCTTTGTGCTCTCGAACATCGATAAGGTAGTATGACCCGTTGTTCAGATTCTTGCTGACCACAAAGGGTCCTTCCCAAGGAGGGGATAGCTTATGCTTGTCAGATTGATCCTAGATGAGCCGGAGCACTAAGTCGCCTTCCTGAAAGGTTCTGGATCTAACCCGGCGGCTGTGGTAGCGGCGCAGGTCTTGCTGGTAAATCGCCGAGAGGGCTATTGTTAAGTCTCGCTCTTCGTCCAACAGGTCAAGTGCATCTTGGCGAGCTCTTTCGTTGTCAGCCTCAACGTAAGCCGCCAACCGAGGTGAGTCATGACGGATGTCACTTGGTAGGACCGCCTCTGCTCCATACACCATGAAGAAAGGTGTGTAACCCGTAGATCTGTTAGGTGTAGTATTGATGCTCCAAAGTACAGAAGGTAACTCCTCCACCCAACAACCCGACGTTCGTTGTAAGGGGACCAAGAGCCGGGCTTTGATGCCTTTCAAGATCTCTTGATTTGCTCTTTCTGCTTGACCATTGGATTGAGGATGAGCAACAGCCGACATATCAAGCCGGATATGTTCCATTTAACAGAACTCTTCCATGGCACCCTTGGAGAGATTAGTGCCATTATCGGTTATGATGCTGTGTGGAAAACCAAAACGGAAGATCACTTTTTTCATGAACTGAACCGTTGTTGCTGCATCACACTTACTGACCGGCTCTGCCTTGACCCACTTTGTGAACTTATCCACTGCCACCAGTAGATGTGTCTTTTTGTCTTTGGACCTTTTGAAAGGTCCAACCATGTCAAGCCCCCAGACTGCGAACGACCAAGTAATTGGAATCATTCTCAATTCCTGAGCCGGCACGTGAGCTCGTCGTGAGAATTTCTGACATCCGTCACATTTGCTGACCAGATCTTCTGCATCAGCATGAGCCGTCAGCCAATAAAACCCATGACGGAAAGCCTTGGCCACAAGGGATTTTGAGCCGGCGTGATGACCGCAATCCCCTTCATGGATCTCACGAAGTATCTCCTGACCCTCCGCAGGTGACACGCAACGTTGAAACGCTCCAGTGACGCTACAGTGATGTAACTCGCCATTAACGATTGTCAAGGACTTGGACCACTGGATGATTTGTCTTGCCAAGGTCTCATCCTCAGGCAACTCTCCCCGGGTCATATAAGCCAAATAAGGCACTGTCCAATCCGGGATGATGTGGAGAGCCGCCACCAGCTGCGCCTCCGGGTCTGGCACTGCTAGATCTTCTTCTGTAGGTAACTTGACAGAAGGGTTATGCAAAACATCAAGAAAGGTATTAGGCGGCTCCGGCTTACGTTGAGATCCCAGCCGGCCTAAGGCATCATCTGCCTCATTCTTCCTTCGATCAATGTGTTCCACCTGATACCCCTTGAAGTGCCCAGCTACATCATCAACTTCACGACGGTAAGCCGCCATAAGGGGATCCTTGGAGTCCCACTTGCCTGACACTTGTTGAGCCACAAAGTCTGAGTCGCCCAATCACCTTACCCGGCTTAAATTCATCTCTTTGGCCATCCGGAGACCATGGAGTAAGGCATCATACTCAGCTGCATTGTTAGTACAAGGAAACATAAGCCGGAGCACATAACAGAATTTGTCACCACGAGGGGAAGTTAAGACTACTCCAGCCCCCGAGCCTTCTAACTGCCTGGACCCATCAAAGTGAATAGTCCAATATGTGTTATCCGGCTTCTCCTCAGGTGCCTGCAACTCTGTCCAATCATTGATAAAATCCACCAAGACCTGAGACTTAATAGTAGTACGTGGCATGTACTTGAGACCGTGAGGCCCAAACTCAATGGCCCACTTGGCGACTCATCCCGTGGCCTCTCTGTTCTGGATTATGTCTCCCAAGGGGGCAGAACTCACCACAGTGATAGGGTGACCTTGGAAGTATTGCTTCAGCTTCCGGCTTGCCATGAACACTCCGTAAACAAACTTCTGCCAATGTGGATATCTTTGTTTAGACTCAGTGAGCACCTCACTAACGTAATAAACCGGCCGTTGAACCGGATGCTCCTTGCCAGCCTCCTTGCGCTCTACCACGATCGCAACACTGACAGCTCGCGAGTTGGCGGCCACATATAACAGCAATGGCTCTCTATCAATGGGAGCTGCTAGGACCGGCAGTTCAAATAACTGTCTCTTTAAATCATCAAAGGCAGTATTATTAGCAGCATCGCTCCAGACAAAAGTGTCTGTTTTCTTCATCATTTGATACAGCGGTAGGTCCTTCTCGCATAACCGGCTTATGAACCGGCTTAACGCAGTGACACGACCCGCCAATCGTTGAACATCATTGATGCACGCCGGCTTAACCAGAGAGGTAATTGCCTTGATCTTCTCCGGATTAGCTTCAATGCCCCTATTTGAGACCAGAAATCCCAAAAGCTTGCCTGCGGGTACACCAAATACACACTTCTCCGGGTTAAGCATCATCTTGTAAACGTGGAGATTATCAAAGGTCTCCTTTAAATCAGATATCAAGGTTTCCTTCTCTCTGGATTTCACCACTATATCATCCACATAAGCATGAACATTGCGCCCAATCTGACTGTGGAGACAGTTCTGTACACACCGCTGATAAGTCGCCTGGGCACTCTTGAGCCCGAAAGGCATAGATACATAGCAGAAAGCTCCAAACGGAGTAATGAAAGCCGTCTTCTCCTGGTCCTTAACTGCCATTTTGATCTGATGATAACCAGAGTAAGCATCCAAAAAGCTCAAACGCTCACAACCCGCCGTAGCATCAATGATTTGATCAATACGGGGGAGAGCAAAAGGATCAGCCGGACAAGCCTTATTTAAGTCCGTGTAATCCACACACATTCGCCAGGTGTCGTTCTTCTTGAGTACGAGCACCGGGTTAGCCAACCACTCCGGGTGAAAAACTTCAATAATGAACCCGGCCGCCAAGAGCCGAGCGACCTCCTCTCCAATAGCCTTTTGTCGTTCCTCGTTGAATCACCGAAGAAACTGCCTGACCGGCTTATACTTAGGATCAATATTAAGAGTGTGCTCAGCGAGTCCTCTCGGTACACCCGGCATGTCCGAAGGTTTCCATGCAAAGATGTCCCGGTTCTCACGGATGAACTCGATGAGCGCACTTTCCTATTTAGGATCCAAGTTGGCACTGATGCTGAACTGTTTAGATGAGTCGCCTGGAGTGAAGTCCACAAGTTTAGTTTCAGCTGCCGATTTAAATTTCAACGCCGGGTCATGCTCCGTAGTTGGTTTCTTCAGAGAGGCCATATCTGTCGGGTCAACATTATCTTGATAAAACATTAGCTCTTCCGCTGCACAAACAGACTAAGCATAAGCCGCGTCACCCTCTTCACACTCCAAGGCCACCTTTCAACTCCCATGCACAGTGATGGTGCCCTTGTGACCCGGCATCTTAAGCTGCAGATAAACATAACACGGTCGCGCCATGAATTTAGCATAAGCCGGCCGCCCGAACAGAGCATGATATGGACTTTTGATTTTGACCACCTCAAACGGCAATTTCTCAGCCCGGGAGTCATATTCATCTCCAAAGGCTACCTCCAATTCAATCTTACCGACTGGGTATGCCGACTTACCAGGCACCACTCAATGGAAAACGGTGTTGGACGTCTTCAAATTTTTGTCAGTCAAACCCATGCGTCGAAAGGTCTCATAATAGAGGATATTGATGCTGCTACCTCCATCCATGAGTACTTTGGTGAATTTATATCCACCGACCTGAGGCGCCACCACCAAGGCTAACTGACTCGGATTATCAACCCGGGGAGGTTGATCTTCCCTGCTCCATACAATAGGCTGCTCTGACCACCTCAGGTAACGAGGAACTGCCAGCTCAACAGAGTTCACAGCCCTTTTGTGAAGTTTCTGGTCACGTTTGCACAAGATAGTGGTGAACACATGATACTGCCCACTATTCAGCTGTTTTGGATGGCTCTGATAACCCGACTGCTGCTGCTGCTGTCCTCCTTGACCAGACTGCTGTTGATTATAGCCGCCTTGATTTCCCTGAAAGCCGGAATTTGAACCGCCGCCCGGCCCATGAAAGCCGCCAGCACCTGAGCCGCCGCCCGACCCATGATTGCCATCAAACGTGTTGGAATTCTTGAAAGCCTTCATGATGGCACAATCTTTGCACAAGTGGGTGGCGGGTCGTTCCCGGGTGCCGTGTCTCGGGCAGGGCTCATTGAGTAGCTGCTCAAGAGATGGATTTGACCCACCAGATCGAGGGGGCGGTTTTCCCTTACGTCTCTGATTGTTACCCTGTGCATTGGCGTTAGCCACAAACTCTGGGTTACCCTCCACCTTACGCTTATTGCCTCCTTGATTCGTCGGGTTATGCTGCTGACCCTTTCCATTGCCGTTCTTCTTTGCCTTCCCTGTCTTTTCCTCATCAGACGCGGTATCCTTGGTACTATCAGAGTCGACGTATTTGACTAAAGCTGCCATCAGCGTACCCATATCATTGCAATCACGCTTAAGGCGCCCCAGTTTCTGTCTCAGCGGCTCAAAACGACAATTGTTCTCTAACATGAGGACTGCAGAGCCGGCATCCATCTTGTCAGACGAATGTATAATCTCCTTGACCCGACGCACCCAATGAGTTGTGGATTCACCCTCCTCTTGCTTACAATTTGTTAAGTCCACAATTGACATAGATTGCTTACAAGTATCCTTGAAGTTCTGGATGAACCGGGCCTTTAACTCGGCCCATGAACTAATGGAATTGGGCGGCAAGCCCTTTAACCAAGACTGGGCTGTTCCATCCAACATCATGGTGAAGTACTTAGCCATCGCCGCATCGTTGACCTCCAACAGTTCCATGGCCATCTCATAACTTTCGATCCATGCCCCAGGCTGTAAGTTGGCCGTATAATTCGGCACCTTTTGAGGCCCTTAAATCCTTGGGCAAATGCACATTACGTAGAGCCGGCACTAAACAAGGGATGCCGCCGGTTCTGGTGGCTACTCCTGCCTCAACAAAAGTCGTCGGGTAATCCAGAAGGGCCTCCTGAGCCGTCAGCTGAGCCGCCAGTTGAGCCGCCCACTCGTCCTCCTGACGTATTCGGTCCTGCACTGGGTTATAACCGCCAGGCTAGTTACGACGCTGGGTGTTGCTTGATAAGGCCTCTGACTCCATGTGCCTGCTGTAACTCGGGCTCCGGCTTGGATGAGTCGGAACTAACCAGGGCGGTGGGGTTGAATGAATCCTGTCTCGGCTATAAGAATAGGTTTCTTGCTGAGCCAGGGCCGTCTGCACGAGATCTCTGATCCTCGGGTCTCCACTGTTGTCGGATCATCACCGTCCACTGGAAGAGCCGCCAAGCGTGTTGACGCTGCAATTAAGTTCTCCATGGGGTTGGAGAAGTGGCCCGGTGGTATCGGCACATAACGAGGTGGTGCCATATTCCCCTGAAGAGGTGCCGTCACCTGAGGTTGAACCGCCCCCCCGGCTATCATGAACTGATTGACCTCCGGGGGGTTACTTTGACCAGCTCAAGGCGTCGCGAAGAGGTTCCGTAGATCGTAAACCGGAGGCAAACGGGATAGAGTTTTCTGATGCCTTCTCCTCATCACCTCGTTAGACGCGTTCAGGCTCATGGTAAGCTGGAAAGCCTCTGACTGGAGCTGTTGTGCCTGAGCATCCAAAGCCCCCCGTTCTGTGGCTAACCTGACGTCCTCAGCTGCTAAAACCACCTTGGCCCGAGCTATCTCCTCACGAACTTGTGCCACCTCTGCATTATTCTCATCTTGATTCGCAGGGATAACTGTGGTGGTTAACAGGGCCGTAAGTTTATCCATGAGATCCATCAGCACCTGAGCCGGCGGGCACGCAGGGCCTCCTGCCCCGACTGCTCCTGACCCAGACGTTATGGCTGCTGCGGCTGTGGAATTTTGGCCGGGTTGAGTACCAGCCATGAAGACTCCTGCCCAACTTGGCGGTTCATAGGGGTCCGGAATACTGGAGCCATCGGAACAGCCCCCAAGCCCGCCATCTCGCACTGGATACAGAGAATCTGTTGAACCGGCTGACGAATCACCGTCAGAGAGGACGGCTGTCTCACCATCACCTTCAGATCCTTTAGAAAGTTCCCCTCCGTGGATGCAGCCCACGAAGGCACGCTTCACGACGGGTTGAGCCCGGGCGGGTCTCGCGCGCTGAGCCGTCTCGATGAGGTCGGTGCAGTTGTCCGGCTCAGAGCCCGGCTCACCAATCCAGCCAATGAAGACGTGGATTCCGCTGAAGGGGACCCGGTACCCGTACTCAATTGAGCCGGCGTCGGGGCCCCAGCCTTCATCGTCGATGTAGATCTTGCCGCGACGACTCTTGGTCATCCGGCCGACTGCGTATCCCTTGAGCCCTTCGAAGCTGCCCTTCAAGAACTCAAATCCACCGTGCGCTGGCCCCACGGTGGGCGCCAACTGTCGTGGAATTGTCACGGCAGATGTCCTCTTGCAAGGACTTAGTCGTGGAGCCATCGCAACTAGGAAGCTTAAGGGGGTTAATCGGTACAAAGGACACGAGAGGTTTATACTAGTTCAGCCCCTTACGGTGAAGGTAAGGCCTACGTCTAGTCGGGTTGGTATTGCTTGATGTTTCGATGACCAGGGAGCGAGATACGCTATGCCTGGCTCTCGATGGGTTGTTTTTTTCCTAAGCCACTGGTGGGTCGTCCCCTTATATACACGGGTTGACGCCCTGCGGCGTACAGAGTCCCGGCCAGCTCATAAACAGTGTCCGGCTCGGTGACTAGTTACTTCTACCTTATGTTACAAGTCATGCCATCATGGCGGTTTGTCACTATGGGCCTTAAGCCGCCCGTGGGCTTTAAACCCTATGAACCTCCATCCACATGCTGGGTCTTGGCTTCTTTCACGATGAGTCTTCTTTGCGTAACCCGGCCCCTCCTAGACGGCTTACACAAATAGTTATATCCCCAACAGTTTGTCTTCAAAGCCCCCGTGTTTTTTTTATAAAAATTGCCTAGTCACCCCCTCTAGTCAATAACTAGCACTTTTAATTGGTATCAGAGATGGGTACTCCCTTGTTCTGTGTGATTCGGTTTAACCACCTAGAGTTTTAGCTATGTCGACTGCATGGATAATCAAAGTCTCCGTTGTGTGCCCTGTCTTCGATGGCACTGATTACCCCCTACTGGAAGAATAAGATGCGTATGCATCTTGAAGCCATTGATGTCGACCTCTGGTTTGTCGTCAAGAACGGCGTTCCCAAGGCCGGTGAAAGTGTCACCCCTGCTGATGTCAAGAGGTTCATTCAACTGGATTCTACTGCTAAGAACATTATCTGTGGTCATCTTACCAAAGGACAATATGATCGTGTGAGTGCTCTGGAAACTGCAAAGCTAGTCTGGGACTGGCTCTCCAGGGTCAATGAAGGCGTCTCAACCCAGAGAGACTCAAGGATCAGTGTTCTTCGCAACCTCTTCAACCGCTTCAAGAGAAATGACAATGAGAATGTCCAGCTCACATTTGATCGCCTCACTGATATCACAAATGAGCTTCATGCACTCGGCACCACTAAGATCACCAAGCATGAAATCGTCAAGACACTCTTGAGATTTCTCGACATCTCATTTGACACCCTGGCCCTGATGATTCAAGAACGCCCTGACTTCAAGACTCTCGATCCGTCTGACATACTTGAGAGGCTCGACACACATGAGTTCCAGTTAACTGAGAAAAGAGATATCTATGGTCCCAGCTATGGCCGCACTCGCGCTTTGAAGGGAAAGGTTGTTTCCTCATTTGAAGAAGAATCTAACTGCAGTTCTGGGGATCTTGAAGACATTAGAAAGGAGCTTGCTATGCTTGTGAAGAAGTTCCAGAAATTCACCAAGAAAAAAGGCCTCAGAAAGTCTTCAAGATCCAGCTCGAGAAATGATGAAACTTCTACTCATGACCACAAGAAGAGAACATGCCACAAGTGCAAGAAACCTGGTCACTACATCTCTGAGTGTCCACAGTGGGACAACGAGAACAAGAAGAATGAGAAGTGCAAGGAGTATGATTCTGATGACAAGAAGAAGAAGAAATCATCAAAGTCTTCTTCCAAGTCTTCGTCATACAAGAAGAGCTCGTCTGGCATGGCTCGTGCATTTGTTGGCAAGGAGATGGATTCAGAGGAGGAGTCTACTTCTGAGGAGGCGTAGGTGGAATCTGAGGAGGAGTCCGATTCAGGCGTGGCAAGCCTGGCTCTAGCTACAGCCTGTGTTGCCAAGTCCATCTTCAACACTGAAGACAATGACTCCGTCACCAACGTTGATGCTAATGACAAGGACGACTCTGCCCCCACCTACTGCTTCATGGCACGCGATGCCAAGGTAAACTCACGCGATGCCTACTTTCAAACATCAAGTGAATATGATTGTGACTGTTAATCCAAACCTAGCTACAAAACACTTGCTAAAATTGCAACTGAACAACAGAAAGCTATGGAACATATTCAAAAATTGGTAGACAAAAGCGATGACCTATTGGACGCGGAAATGACCCAATCTCAGTCCTTAATTGAAGACATAAAAAACCTTCATGTTAAGTACGAGGAACTTGAAATTCGTCATGAAACGCTCTCAACAACTCATGAAAAGCTTTTCTATGATTATCTTCAAAGGAAGCAAGACCTTGAGAAATTTAAAGCGGCTCATGAAGATCTTCAAAAGGAGAACGAGTCACTTCGCGCTCAACAGATCAGTCCCGCTCAGGAAGGATTTGAACCACCATGTCTAAAATGCCTTGAGCGTGATAACACTACCTCTGTTGCTGAATGTTCTACTACTACTAATACTGTTGCAATATCATCAACTTCTGATGTGGTAACTAACCCCTCTGCTGAGGATGCCACTACTATTGTTGATGAAAATGCCAGGCTGAAGACATTGCTTGAGACAGGAATGTACAAAAGTCTCAAAGGGCATCAGACACTATGTGATGTCCTCAAAAAGCAGATTCTGAACCGAAACCCTAGGAAAGAGGGTGTTGGGTTCGAGAGGAAAATGAATGTTGATGGTTCTTATTAAAAGCCTGAGCAGTACCCCAAAACCACATGGGTTGCTGCAAAGGGGCCTTCAGTGGATCCATCCACCTTATCTGGCTTCACTTGTGCTAACCCGATTATCATTGATGAATCCTTTGATGCAAACTATGAACTGTTTAAGAATCAGAATGGTGAAGTGTTTGCCAGGTATATTGGCACTAACTGCAGGAATGGACCACCTTTGAAGAGGATCTGGGTGCCCAAGAGCTGTCTTGAGAATCTTCCTATGAATGTCATCATGACACCACCTGGGAAGAAGACTAACCCCAGACCAAAGGCTTCATATGGCCCAAAGGGTTCATACAGACTGATGACTCACCAGAGTCACCCTAACGCCAATGTTTTGCAGGGAAATCATACTCAGACTTCTGAATATGAGCGTGTTTTTCAAACCGCCATGTTCACAAAACTAAGAAATTTTCTGCTTATTCATATGAGTATTATCTTGTGGGGAGCAAGATAAAATGCACAAATGGTTTTACTATGTATTTTGTTCCTGAATCACTTGCAAGTCATCCTATCAGTCCTAACCTTGATCTGAGCTTTGATAATCTGCTTGTTCGTCAAATGTTTTGGCTTCACAATACCCTTGGTGAAGCCTATCCCCCTAACTGCACTGTAGGGTATGACGCCACATGCTTCAGAATGGATTATGGACAGTGGATGCACTAATCACATGATTGGTGATCGAAGTCTTCTCATGGACTCAACCTTACGTCCATCTGACAAGAGTCACATCACATTTGCTGACACTGGTAAAAGCAATGTATTGGGTCTAGGTAGAGTTGCAATCTCAATGATCAGCACATGGATAAAGTGATGCTTGTTGAATCTCTTGGTTTCAACTTAATGTCTGTCTCAATTCTTTGTGATTTGAACATGATTGTGATATTTAGAAAATATCGTTGCCTTGTTCTAATGGAATCTGACAAGTCTCTAGTCTTTGAAGGGTATCGGAAAGATGATCTGTATATGGTAGATTTCTCAGCAGGACCACAGTTGGTCGTATGTCTTCTAGCAAAAGCTTCAGAGTGCTGGCTCTGGCATCGGAGGCTAGGGCATGCTGGCATGAGGAACTTGTACACACTCACGAAGAAGAAACACGTCGTGGGCATCGAGGGCGTCAAGTTCAAGAAGGATCATCTGTGTGGTGCCTGCGAAGCTGGAAAGATGACTAAGGCCAAGCATCCCTTGAAGACAATCATGACAACTCACAACCCTTTGAGCTACTTCACATGTACCTATTTGGCCCTACTCACTACTCTACTCTTACTACCACTGCTTGCCTCTATGGCTTCGTCATTGTTGATGACTATTCTAGATATACTTGGGTGCATATAATCCTTTACAAGAATGAGGTGCAGGATGTCTTCAGACGTTTCGCCAATCGTGCCATGACGAACTATGGCATCAAGATCAAACACATCAGAAGTGACAATGGCACAGAGTTCAAGAACATAGGCCTCGACACTTATCTTGATACATTGGGCATCACTCATGAGTTCTCTGCTCCATACACACCTCAGCAGAATGGCATCGTGGAGCGCAAGAACAGAACACTCATTGATATGGCACGGACGATGCTTGATGAGTACAAGATTCTAAGGAAGTTCTGGCCTGAAGCCATTGATACGGCATGCCACGTCATCAACCGTGTTTATCTTCACAAGCTTCTAAAGAAGACATCCTATGAGATTCTAACTGGAAAGAAGCCAAACGTCAGTTACTTCAGAGTATTTGGTGCTAGGTGCTGGATCAAGGATCCACATCACACTTCAAAATTTGCACCGAAAGCACATGAAGGTTTTATGCTTGGTTACGGAAAGGATTCACACTCCTACAGAGTCTTCAACCTCTTTCACTATAAAGTGATTGGAACTGTGGATGTGTTGTTCGATGAAACTAACGGCTCGCAAAGAGATCACCTGCCAAATGTGCTACATGAAATCCCTCCTAGTGAATCCATCAAGCTTATGGGTACTAGAGAAATCATACCTTCAGAGGGACAGGCTGAAGAAGAAATCATCATTGCACCAAGTCAACCTGAAGACAATGCTCAGCCTGAAGCTAATGCTGAAAATGAAGACAATGATCAGCAAGGGCAAAATCTTCGTCCAGTTCATCCTCGTGTTGCAAATGAAGTATAGATTGAGAAGATAATTGATAGCATCAATGCACCTGGTCCACTCACTCATTCAAGAGCAACTCAGCTAGCAAATTTCTATGGACACTTTGTATTTGTCTCTATATCTAAACCCAAGAAAGTTGCCGAAGCCTTTATGGAACCTGAATGGATTCAAGCTATGCAGGAAGAGCTTCAACAATTCGAGGATGAACAATGTATGGGAATTAGTCAAGCGTCCTGACCCTCGCAAGCACAATATCATTGGCACCAAATGGATCTATCGCAACAAACAAGATGAGCATGGTCAAGTTGTCAGAAACAAGGCTCGTCTCGTTGCACAAGGATACACTCAAGTTGAAGGGATTGACTTCGATGAAACAATTGCTCCTGTGGCTAGGCTTGAAGCCATTCGCATACTGCTAGCCTATGCCAACCATCACAACATCCTCCTGTACCAAATGGATGTGAAGAGTGCATTTCTCAATGGGAAGATTGAAGAAGAGGTATATGTTGCACAGCCACCTGGCTTTGAAGATCCAAAACATCCTAATATGGTATACAAGCTCAACAAGGCATTGTATGGCCTCAAACAATCCCCTCGTGTTTGGTATGACACACTCAAAGACTTCCTGAAGAGCATAGGCGTCAAACCTGGTTCTCTAGATCCTACGCTCTTCACGAAGACATATGATGGAGAACTGTTTGTGTGCCAAATCTATGTGGATGACATTATCTTCGGCTGCACTGACAAAAGATACAGTGATGAGTTTGGACACATGATGCAAGAGCAATATCAGATGTCCATGATGGGTGAGTGGAAGTTCTTCCTTGGTCTTCCAATTCGTCAGCAGAGCAACGACATCTTCATATCTCAGGAAAAATACCTTAAAGATTGTGTGAAGAAGTTTGGAATGCAAGATTGCAAAGGATACACGACGCCAATGCCAACCAAAAGTCATCTGAGTCCTGACGCCAATGGTAAAGAGTTTGATCAAAAGGTATACCGCTCCATGATTGGTTCTTTACTTTATTTATGTGCATCTAGGCCAGATATAGTGCTTAGTGTTTGCGTGTGTGCCTGATTCCAAGCGGCACCAAAGGAATCACATCACTTAGCTGTGAAGCGAATTCTTCGATATTTGGCTTACACCCCAACACTAGGATTATGGTATCCAAAGAGCTCAGAGTTTGATCTAGTTGGATTCTCAGATGCAGATTATGCTAGTGACAAGGTCGATCGCAAGTCCACATGAGGCACATGTCACTTTCTGGGACGATCACTTGTCTGTTGGTCTTCGAAGAAGCAGAATTGTGTATCTCTCTCCACTGCTGAATCTGAATACATTGCTGCTAGATCTTGCTGCGCTCAGCTTCTGTGGACGAAGCAAACTCTCAAAGACTATGGTATCCACCTGAAGCAAGTGCCACTTTACTACGACAATGAAAGCGCCATCAAGATTGCCAACAACCCAGTTCAACACTCAAAGACAAAGCACATTGAAATTCGTCATCACTTTCTCAGAGATCATATCATGAAGGAAGATATTGATATGATTCACATCAACACTGAAGAGCAATTGGAAGATATCTTCACAAAACCCTTGGATGACAAAAAGTTTTGCAAGTTGCGGTGTGAGCTAAATATCTTAGAATCCTCAAATGTCCTGTAATTGACACACATCCTAACACTTATGCATGTTGATGACTTAGATGTGCAACACACGAAGTAATGTATATCTTCAATCAATGAAGAGATACACTCTACGTGTGAATACCTTAACACGGATTTGACTTCAGAGCGCCACGATAATTGTGCGCCGTGTTTGGGTCTAATACTTCCTATACGGTGGGTAACGCCACCACCAAATCCTTGTTTGAAGCGTTTCGTTTGGCGTCACATTTGCAAAGTCTTCGCATTAGGGATGTCTTCAACATTGATTTGACTTCATGTTTATCTTCACAATGTTGATTTGGTCTTATTTTGATACATACATATATTTGTGTTTTGTCCTCTACAGCATTCACTTATAGCTATGTCTTCATGTTTGAATCTTTTGATCTAAGTGAATGTGATCGGACCCTATCCCCCCCCCTCTTCTATGATTCTACCTTAGATTCTATCTATCTAAATCATATGCATTCTATTGAAACTATCGAATGTCTTCTTTGCGTCCTTGTCAGCAGAAGATACAGAGACAAAAGTTGAATCTGTTTTAATGATATATCCTTATAGCCTGAAACCTGGAGAAGCCGGAACGACCACCCGACAGTCCAGGCGTGTGTGGGAACATGGAACAACTTACAATATGTTGCATGCTCACCACGTGTCGTTCAGATGTGAACCGCCAGGGGCACCTGCGTAATTGCGTTGTGCTTTCGCTTTCCTTATAAATACACAACTCACCGTGGTCACAATCTCTTCTTCCACCTCACCACCTCGCACAAACCCTAGTGCCTCCACTAGCTCGCGTCGACGCCGGAGACGAAGCGCTTAGCTGCCGCGACTTCTCCAATGCCGTCCTCACGCCGGCCGCGGACCTCGTCCTCTCTGTCGCCGCTGTAGGTGTCTTCCGTCGCCAAGTTAGGGGTGAAGATTGAACTGCTCGGCCTCCCTCTCAACTTCGTCTAGTAGTTCTTCATGCGGTAAATAAATCTTACTTTTACTACCTTTTTGATCCATCAGATCCATCCACTTTACCCAAAAGTGGTTTCTTAACTTCCATATCTGGATCTATCTTGTTCTAAATCTCATATCTTGCCAAGTATATTCACTTATGCTTCACAACTAGTTAGATTCCTCACTTGTACTTATTCTTGGATTCGTACAAATCTGGAACCAACTCTCACCAGATAAGTGAATGTCTTCGCACTTTGAGGTCAATGTCTTCAAACTAATTTATCTTCAAAATCTTCTGAGAATGCATATGACCTCTTCCCCTTCCCTTGCACCTCTAATGCTGTCACAGGTACATGTCCGTGGGAGAATCCCTTGGTTCTCATAGTCTGCATTCATTTGCAGAATTCTTACAACATCACATCAATTCTCCTGAAGCCAGTTCCTGTTTGACCAGCAAAAGGAAGCCATTCACTGTATTGAAGCCTCTCAGTCTGAATATTATGGCAACTGAAAAATCTGCAAGGAAAGGTGGTAGGCAGCACCGTGGAAATACATCCAAGGATTTACCTCCTGATCTGTATGAGCTGTATAAGACTGATCCTAAAGAAAGCTATGGCCAGCGCAAGACTCAAATCCAATGGATTCGAAGATATTGGGCAGAGGAATGGTTCAAGTATAGATTAGTCACTGCTGAATATGCTGAGAAGAATACCATGAGGCGACCATGGGGAGATATTCTGTACAAAAATCTTCAGCCCAAGTCCAAGTCTGAAGCCATTACTCAAGGCTTCTATCCTTGCATGGTCTGAGGACCACAGCCAGAGAATGCCGACTCATCATCTCTGTTATGGTGTCATGACGACAATCTGTTCAAGCGTAACTATAAGTTTGCCAAAGATTATTCTGTGAAGAACAAGAAAGCATTTGGACTCGACTTCAACCCTGGTCCATCTGCTCCAAGGGCTGATTGCAACCGTGATGCTAATCCAAACGTCGTCGGCCCCTTCTATAACCTCGAAGGCCTCATAACTCACATTGCAGTACACGGCGCCGCCCTAGAGCACTCAGCTGATGACGCAGATTCTAATGAAGCGTCAGCTCCACCTAAGCCGGAGAAGCAGAAGAAATCAAAAGCTTCAAAACCCTCTGCCACACCAAAAGCTTCACGTGCGAAGCCATTGGCCACTTCACCTCCTGAACCCAGTGTGCAATCTGAAGATCTTTCTCGTGTCTCCAAGAAGACGGAGAAGACTATGAAGAAGAAGACCATGAAGAAGAATCCCGTGAAGATTTTTGGGCATGACCTAACTCCAGCTGCCGTTCTGTGAAACGAAAATGAAGCTATTGATCTGTCAAGCGACGAAGATCTTGGTGATGATGCCCTTGAGCTGCTAATCAAGAGGAAGAAAGAGGCGGAGATCTTCAACGATCTGCCCCTCTTTGATGTGGATATTTTGAATAACTTCATCGATGAATGGTTTGACAACCCTAGCCTCAGCATTGATGATCTTCAGCTACCAGTTGATATCAGCGTCACCTTCCATTGAGGCATTGCTAATGAGCTGACTCTAGCTTAGAAGATCGTCAAGTTGAAGAACGAAATTGACTACAAGAAGGCTCAATTCAAGAAGCACATGGCCAAGCTCAGCGTGTCTGATGTTCAAAGCTTCAAGTAGATGCTGCATGACCTCAAGGAGGAGTTTCACAAGAAACGTGAGGAAGCAAAAGGTTCAAGAGAGCGGATGAAATATTTTGCAGCGAAATGTGTTCAAGCTCACAATGAGGCAGAAAAGCGCAAGGCTCTTGGGCGTCCAGGCATCGACCCCAAGATGGCTGCCAAACTGAAGAAGAAGCCTACTGTGGCCCAAGCTGAAGCATCAAGGCAGGAAGCACCTCGCATTGTCTTCCCTGCCAGCATGACAGGCTTGAAGCCTAAGGTCCCCTCAGCAGCTTCAGAACTGAAGAAGACAAGGGCAGCTGAGGCCGAAGCCAAGAAGCGTAAGCACAAGAATGCCTCTGATGGTGCTCCATCAACAAAGAAGCCAAAGACGAAGTCTTCGCGAAAAGAGCGTGCCGCTGCCACACAGCCACTTGTTGTCGAGCCCATCTTAGTTGCTCGCCCTGCCTCCACAAACCAAGAGCGTCAACTTATAGTTCATGAGCCTGATTTCACAGAGGCTCCTGAAGATGAAGAAATCAGAGCTGTCGACCCCATCACGGCTGAAGACATTGGTCATGGCGACAATGTAGAAGATGATGAAGTCCTTCCTCAGATCGAGCACCAACTGGTATCATCGCCTGATCTCACGAATAGCAAACTCATCAGCATTCACTACTAGGGAAAACCCTAGTAGTAGCGCGGGTTTAATGCCCACCAGTAGCATGGGACACCGCGCTACTAGTAAGGCGCTAAAGCTATTCCTTAGCAGTATCGCGTGCGACACGCGCTACTGCTAAGACATATAGCCGCAGCGTTTGTTCACTCCCGCGCTACTGCTAATATAGCTAGTAGTAGCGTGTTTACTCTCCATCGGTACTAGTATTCTTTTTCTCATTTTTTTTATTTTTTAGTGTATTTATACGCCGTTATACAAATTTTGGTACAATACCAATTATGAGGTTGTTATATCAATATGTCCATAACAGTGTGTCAAATGAAGCTGGATTAGGTTCAAGTGGAGGCAACATGTGGTGCATGTCAAAAGTATACTACTAATCCAAACTTGATCTAGTTTGGACTAGTAGTACTTTCGATGTGCACCACATGTTGCCTCCACTTGAATCTAATCTGCCAACACAAGCTATTTAATCATCGTCATAGTCATTACCACCAACAGTAGCTATTTAATCATCATAGTCATAGTGTAGCACACATCATCATCTTCAAACTCATTGGAGCTAGCTAATTACTACCAACACTAGTTGCGGTAGCTATCTAATCACCACCAACTCTAGATAATAATAATCATCATAGTCATTACCACCAACACTAACTATTTAATCATCATAACTCATTTCTAGCTAGCTAATAACTCATGTTGCTCTCTCTCAGGTAAAATAACATAAAACATGTGTAGCACTCCTGCTTCATCAAGTTGGAGCATGCAGATGAACATGTCTCCAAATCATGGGCTGTGCTTCTGATTGCTGCCCCCTAGTACTTCTCTGCGATCGTTCACAATTTTGCTCCAGTCTTTCACTAGTAAGCATTCCTCGCTATTAGAAATCCTGAATGCACTAAAGTGCATTGTAGGAAATCTTGGCCGTAAGCTAACAATTCTCATGCGACCTTTAGTCTCGATCCGATGAGGCACAACATTCATCGGGAGTCCCTGTTGAAGAACATCGTATAGTAACATGCTTAGCAATGAAGTTTAGCCTAAAAAATAATGTATGCGAAAGATGCACTAAGGAAAAATAGTAAAAATCTTACCATCTTTCCTAAATAGATGTTACCGTAGTTCAGTACGAACACTATTGGTCGCACGTTTTGAGTACTAAGAGTTTTAAGTCCAGGAAAATAATTTGTCTTGACAGTATGAAGATCCTCAAGCCATGAAACATAATGACCTATCTCCTTGTAGTTTAGTTCAGCCCCGGGATAGTGGACGGTCATGTCTACCAAGCGCCGGGCATGTTTGCTTGAATGGAAATAAGTTGTCAATAGAAATTAGTTGTCAACTATTTTTTAATAAACAATATCGAAGACATAAATATGGTTGAGAAACTCACATAATGGTATAACTGTAGGCGTCTGCACATCGACCCACATGTCTCTATTACCTTCAATATCATCTTTGGGACGAATATCAAAGGTGATAAACATATCAGGCTCAAATGCATTAACCTTGCATAGTGCTTGCCAAGTTTTGCATTCAAAATAGGTGTAGATGTCTGCGTTGTATAATTTTGCGTGGAAAGTATAACCATGCTCGGTCTTCAAGTAAACTCTCTTTACCTCCATAGTAGTTTTCATAGGACTGAAACCTATCTTATCAAAGACAAAAAATCTTGCATCACAGGGGATATGCTAGTAGAATAGTAAAATATTTAAATTATAAGTTGAAGCAAATGAAGCAGATTACATGCTTAATTATGAAAAAAGACTTGTCGTTGTGACTTACTGTATCCACTTCGAATTTCTCGTCCAGCTTGATGTTGAAGCACCTATCATCATCTAGGAAGATTCTATCGCACAGGCCGTGCTCGTCTTTGCAGTATTTGCAAATACCGAAATCCTTTTCGTCGTCAGACATTTCCTATGTTCATAGTTGAAACATTAATTGAAAATTGATCGAAGGCAACTACCAGGATACTCAACACACAAATCTGGGGCACTCGATATTTCCTACATATTCTGGCACAAGTCATGCCAAAATTCACGGAAAAATCCGGCATGACCTTTGCTAAAATAGGACATATCGAGCGCCTAAAATTTGCCAGAACGGAAATGAATCAACACTCCGGCAAAACATAGGCCACTCGGAGGTATAACCTGCAAACATGACCGACCACTTGGGCAAGCACATATCCTATTTGAGAAACACAAGATATACATTTCAAAATATCTTATAGGACTCATATTGACATGAGCATTCAATAAGCAAAACCAAATCGTAAAATAAATAAGTATTCAAATTAGCATGCATTCAATAAGCAAAATTAAATCATCTCATGCGTCCGTACATCGTCGAATATTATCACTAATACATCCCGAATGGTATCATACATATAACACCACTAATACAACTAAAACCCTAGCGCATGACGGGTATTGGCGCGTGCGGTGGACACCCAAAGAGAAGGAACCATCACAGGATCATAACTCCAATGAGATCCATGGAGAACCTGCCAGGTATTGGAGAACTTGTGCTCCAACGCAAACAAGTAGCGACGGACATGCGCGTCCTCCTCCCTGACACGGTGACGTACCACCTCCGTGTGGTCCTCGAGCCTCTGGACCGTCACTGGCCCACGCGACCGCCACCAAAGAAGGTTCGGGTCAACAACGGGCTGACTCCTCACCAAGCTGCGCCCCACGGTAGGTAGCGCCTCCAAGTACCAGCCCGGCGGAGCACAGTCCCGGACATGGCCCATCTGGTCAAGCAGGTGTCCTCCGCCGAGTCGACGACGAGGAGGATGCGGGATAGGCATCGCCGATGTCGATGCGGGAATAATTGGTTTAACTAAAAGAATAACAACAAATGTGACATGTTCAACTAGTTCTTACTAAAAATAAACTTATTATAAATAAAAATAAACTAGTACCTAATTAGTACCTAGTTCTTACTAACTAATTAGTACCTAGGAACTACTGCCCTAATTACCATCTAATTTGATGAATCTAGGGGTGGAAAGTGGTAGTGAATATTCCAATTATCCAACTTAAAAGTGGAATAAGTGACCAAATTTTACTCGTCTTATTATGCATTACAATAGTGTTTATTCATCATCTAAGAAAACATCCAAGCCGCATCCGTATCCGATAACATCCGCATCCGATTCGTTTCCACCCATAGATGAACCCTAACTAATTTGATGCAACTAAAGTTTGAAGAACCCTAGGCAGAGGTAGGGGAGGGGGAGGGGCAGGCGTGCTCACCTCGGGTGCCTGCGGCGAGGGAGGGACAGGCGGCGTCGAGGTCGGGGTCGGGGCTCGGGCGCGCGGCGGAGGGCAGCATCGAGGTCGGGGTCAGGGGCGGCGTCGAATCCGGGGTTGGGCGGCGTCGAGGGTGTGCGGAGTGCAACGAGAGAGCGCACGGCAGCCGGCGGGCGACGGCGGCGGCGACAGCGCATGAGTTGAATTTGGGGGAAGTGGCCCGGGGGGGGGACGAACCACGCGGTTAAGTCAAAAGTAGTAGTAGCGCGTTTTGGGAAGTGCGCTACTGCTAAGTTAGTTATAGCGCGTTTCCGGGTATGCACTACTGCTATTCCTTCCTCTTTCCCCTTTTTTCATTTATTTTTATTTACATTTTATTCTTTTCCTTTCTCCTTTTTCTATTTCTTTCATTTTCATTTACTTTTCTATTTGCTTTCCATTTAATTTTATTTCCTTTAGCAGTAGCGCCTTTCTGCGCAAACGCGCCGCTACAAACCAACTAGCAGTAGCACGGTTCGCAGTAGATCGCTACTACTATGTGTAGCCTATCGGCTAAGCCATGGAAATTTTAGTAGTAGCGATTTTATCTTCAGGCGCGCTACTGCTACAACTGTATCTGTAGCGCCGTTTACATCAGCGTGCTACTGCTACTTAGTACCAGCGTGCTTTTTTAACACACGCTACTGCTAAAGTTCTGTGTATAAGGTTTGCTCTAGTAGTGATTGGTTGTCCTTTGACACCAATTGCTCAGGATGCTTCGTGGGCTGATCGCCCTCAACGAGAGACCCCAAGTCCAGATGACACACCCAGTACTCCACCACCTCAAGTCACCACTTCGGTGCTTGACGACGACAACTACATGGTGCAGACCACTCCATCATCACAAGCGTCGCCCGCATTCCGCAAGCTTCGTAAAGGCCCTAGGCCACAGGTTTCCATGTTGAGCATTCCAGAGGGAGAAGTGCAACAAAGCTCAGTAGAACGCCAAGTGTTTCCTGAAGCCACTCCCACTGCGAATGTCTCCGAGTCCGAAGAACAAGTTGTAGAAGACATTCTGGCTGCATCAACCGATGACAATCAAGAACCGCATCAAGAAGAAGAAAGTGTTGCCACACCCCCTGTCACTCAAGAAGTTGTTCTCGAGGAGAATGTTTCTGTGCCCGAACCTCCTGCTACTAAAGCGGAGGTTGAAAACATTGAGGCGGCCACAAACAACATTGTTGAAGACAATGACATTATCATGGCTGAAGACAATGTGGCGCCTGAAGCTAATATTGCGCCTGAAGCTAGTGTGCAACCTGAAGCCACTATAACTGCTGAAGCTACTGTTCCAGCCCCAAGGCCTCACACAATTGAGCAGGCCTATAATTGTGGAGAACTTGTCACAGTTCAGTGGCCCATCATGATTCCTCCCACTGCTCCCGGACCACAATTTAAATACCATGTGGAGCAAAGGCCTCAAGTCCAGAAGCCAAAGCCCAGACTGCCAAAATTCCCCGGTGCTGCAACATCGCCAGGATCATTCAATGCAAACAGCTTCAGGGCACACAACAAATTCTTTGACAGTGCGAAGAACCCTTACTCGAAGCCAAGGATCTCATCTGATCGCTTCTGGAGCTATTAGCAGCGCGGTTATTACTCATGTATCTTATACAATCAAGGGCGAATCTTTCCTCACATGCGTCCGGATTGTGAAGCCATTGCTGATTTGCCCTGCTTGGAAGAAGCTCTAGACTGTTTCAGAGATGTTGGCCTTCTGCAGTTTGTCAGTGACAAAGAGCATTGGAATGAGGAGCTTCTGCTGCAATTCTAAGCCACTATTCACATTCGTGGCTACAACAGGGATCCGAAGACTTGGGTCCTTGAGTGGATGACAGGTGATGTGCACCATGAAGCCAAAGCTCAAGATATGATTGAGCTTACTTCCCTGCACTCCAGGTGAGCTTTATGAACCTGGTTGTCAGCTACACAGGAACGCTTGGAGAGCATATTTCAGAAGCCTGAGCCCAACATGAGTCAGATGCTCAGCATGATGAAGCCAATGCCACAAGATGCTGAATATCCTAAGGAATTCTCTGTCGACGACCTCGAGTATCTGCCCGTACCATCTATCACATTGTAAGGCGAACTCTATGGCCCGTCAAAGGACATTCTCCTGCAGCTAAGCTTGAAGGCACGATGAAGACATTGGTCTTCTATATTCTCAATGGCATCAGCTTCAATGCTCAAGATTTCTTCATCAGACAACTTGCAGCATCTGGAGTTGACCTATTTGGCTTGAATTTTTATGCTCCATGGGTGATGCGCTTAATCAAGCTTCACTCTTCTGTCAACTATCAGCCCTCTGCACGCAACCATCTTATCGTCTTGCCTGAGGTTGATATGTCCGTTAAAGCCATCTACCCTGAGCCTACCAAGGAGCCAATATATCTTCACAATGTCGATCGCCAAAGCTTCACGCAACCAATTGAAGGGGTTCATGTTCCAAATGCTGCCACTCCTTTTTATCCTCTGGCTGGAAATACACGTGCACCTCATCGTGCCAACACTGAAGCCACTGAAAGCACCATTGCTAAAAGGCCTTGCAAGCGATCTCGTGTACTCAATGACCGAGAGCTTCTTGTGGCCTTACATCAGAAACAGGATAGGCACCATGACTGGCTAAAGCGTCAGATGCAGAGCCTCTTGGTGGATGTTAATCGCATTCGCAATCTTGCCACCAGGAACGCATTCGTGTCACATGAAGCCTGTCGGAGATCCTGGAAGAGTCTGACATTGCTAAGCTCTGAAGACGATCTTCGCGAAGATGGCTTCACCGAGCTCTACAAATTTGATTCCACGCCTCCCAGGAATGTCGTCCTGCGTTGTACTCCTTCCTCAGAAGACTCGGAGTATTCATCTTCGGCTGCAACTGTTGTTGCGAGAGTCGTCGATGAAGAAGACGATGCCACTTCACCAACCATGACTTTGCCGCGTCTCGATACTGCACCAGGCCCCTCTGCGTCAACAAACTCCAACGTCGACCCTGCACCTTCATCTACTCCTGATGGGAATGCGTAGATGCTCTATGTCTTCAAACCTTTTTGGTCCTTCCTGACAAAAGGGGGAGAAGCATATGAGTTGATAGTCTTCAAGCGGGTCCATATGGGTGGTTGCTATATTTTGCCAAGTGCTTACAATTCTCGTCTTTTGATACATTTGGTTCTTTGGGTTGTAACACTTAAACTTGATGGTCGTCTGCTACTTTTCCTGCTATTCTGTGATGCGATGATAAATTCCGCATGAAGTCATTCCGCAGACGTCCATTTTTCTTTATGCATGCCATTATCTTCGTTATATCCTTATATGCATGATGAATTGTCTTCATATGTTGAAATGGATCTCCACAAAGTAAAACCTGCCATGTGTATTTGCATTCAAAAGCAAACTACTTATATGCACATCTTCAGGGGGAGCCTTTTGCTACTTATGAAGACAATACCTTAAGCCTTACAACTTCACATACTTTTATCCCCGTTGAAAACTTCAACCAGTTTGTCATCAATCACCAAAAAGGGGGAGATTGCAAGTGCATCTAGTCTCACCCCTAGTTGGTTTTGGAGTATTGACGACAAACGTGGTTGAGGGACGAATGTGTTTGTGAGAATTGCAGGATAACACAGGTAGTAGTCCCTCTTTGATTCGGTTTACCTACTGGAGATGACCCCTTAAAATGTGTGAAGACATTGAAGACAATGGTGGTATGTGAAGACATTCAGAACGAAGATTATGACTCGAGAAGACATTCACGTGAAGACTATGGAGTGCGAAGAAATAGTTGTTTCGTAGTTTCCTTTTATTCTTTGTTGAGTCATAGGAACCACCGCACTATTAAGTGGGGTCCAAGTGAACAAAGCCAGAGTGAATGAAGTGATGCTCAACTAAATCCTATGTCTTCGAGCGAAGATGATGAGAGCAAATCTTATCCAGAGCTGGATGAGTCAGCTTTACTTGTAGCCCAAGTCAAGCTGTCGCGTGTGTTTGAAATCTGACTGTTGGACACGTGTCATTTCCTTAGTGACCCAGGGTCATTTTGGACAAATCAGGTCGGGTTGCCTCCTGGCTATAAATAGCCCACCCCCTACACCATAAATTGGTGGCTGCTCAGAGTTAGTGCACGGCTTTTGTCGTTTGAGAGCAACCCACCTCCGAAGCATTTGAGAGAGGGAGATCCTTGTGAGGACAAAGCCCAAAACACCCAGAGCCAAATAGTGTTAGGCATCACTGATGTCTTTCTGTTCGCGTGATCTGAAGACTTATTACACTTGAGGACTGTGTATCCTCCAGCCGGTTAGGCGTCGCGTCCTGAGCGTCCAAGAGTCATTGTGGATTGCCGGTGAACGAAGTCTGTGAAGGTTTGGAAGTCTACCTTGAAGACTTACCAGAGTGATTGGGCGAGGACTAAGTGTCCTTAGCTCAAGGGGAAGAAGGTGAAGACGCAGTCTTCTGAGTTGAATCTCAGCCTCCCTAACCAGACGCACAGTTGTCACAACAACTGGAGCTGGTCCAACAAATCCCTGTCCTCTCCAAGCTACTGGTTCTATCTTCTCCCTCTCTTTACTTACAGTTTGTCTTCGTGAAGTCGTTCCCTGCCTGCTTGATCTAATTGACTTCACTGTGTGACGACTATTGTTGTTTGGCTTCATACGCTTTCATCTTGATCCATACTACCTGCTACTAATAGTCTTCGTGCTTTCACTTCATTGCTTACTTACTATGGCTTGTCTAGTGTAATCTACCTTCCGCTGCATATCAATATATAGGTTCATTTCTATTGTTTGTCTTCAAAGCCCCCCGTGTTTTGAAGAGTTTGACAAAAATCACCTATTCACCCTCCTCTAGTTGATAACTAGCACTTTCACTAATTGGCGATGACGTAAAGGGATAGAAGACAATAAACCAGAAGAGGAAAACAACACCTATCTAGAGCCTGTCAACTACAATGCTAGTCAGGAGTTTGTCTCTTTTGGAACAAAGCTGAGGTTGAAAACTAGTGAAAATGGAGAGCACAAAGATGCAGAAAACTGTTCGGAAGATACCCCGAGGAGATGTGACAGGTTGGTAGACAAACACGATGCAAAAGTTGAAGATCTGGCAAAGGAAAGAGCTGCTGCTAAAGACAACTATGGTATTGATACTAAACTTAACTGTCACAATTCATCCTTACTTTTTATGGCTAAGAAAATTGGGATTGCTTTGGGATGCTCCGTTAGTATGATTGGTCAAAACCTGGATGTCACTATAAAAATGGAACAATGTAGACAAGACTTTTACTTTCAAAATATTGCTGAGAAAAAATACAGGAGGTTGATAGAAAGAAGTGAAAAAAATGATATTGGAGATGCAGATCTCAAAGACCCGTGCTCTGATGAGGATCACTCAAATGTTGAGTTTGAGATGGACTACTTCTCTCATCTCAAAAGCATTTTCACTAGTGGGAGGAAAAACAGCTCTGGCTCACCAGGTTTAACCTGTGGGAAGTCTGCTGTAGGGATTCAAGAAATAATTCATGATTGGAATGTTCTAAAATATTAAGGGGATTGGCCCTCACATTAAAAGAAGTTTTATCAGAGAGATCATTTGTAACAGGAAGCTGGACTTTGGAGGGATTCAAGAAACTACTACATCTAATTTCACTAAATAGAATTACATAACTTATGTGGAGGGAGTTTTTTTAATGGAAATGGTCTCAGTCCAGAGGTAGATCTAGGGGGATCCTGGTTGGAGTTAATTGTGATAGCTTTGACATTATCAATGTGGAAATTAGGGTTTATTTCATTAGAACCTTGATGTTTGATAAGAAAGAAAAATTTGAATGGAATCTAGTTGTGGTATATGGAGCTACATATTTAGTAGAATTATCCAGAATGTACCAAAATAATGATTATATGCCTTGTGTGATTGGAGGGGGCTTTAATATTATTAGAAATGGCTCTGAAAAGAACAAACCCACTGATAATAACCATTGGAGCTTTGTTTTTAATGCTATAATTGAACATGCTGGCCTAAGGGAATTACCCCTAAATGAGAGAAATTTCACCTGGGCAAACAATCTAGATGATCCTACTTATGAGAAGTTAGATAGAGTCTTGACTTGTCCATACTGGGAGGATCATTATCCCTTATGTGTGGTTCAAGCTCTAGAAATAGAGATTTCTGATTATACCCCTTTGATTTTGGATACTGGAAATAGAAGTACCTATACTCCTTTATTTAGATTTGAGAATGCATGGATCATGAAAGAGGGGTTTATAGAATTTGTAACTAAGATTTGTTCTGGAAATTTCTATGGTAGCCACATAGAGAGATGGAAACAAAGATTGGGAGTGTTTAGGCAAAAAGGGAGGGGATGGATCCCTAATGTTGATGCTTGGTATAGAAAAATAAAAAAAGATACATTAAGTAAGTTACATAATATTGATAAAAATGCTGAGATTTTTGGGTTAACTGCCCATGATAGAGAGGAACAAAAAGAATTGAGAGCCCAACTGAAAAGTCTTCTAAAACAAGAGGAGATGAAGTGGCTCCAGAGATATAAACATAAAGAGATCAAAGATGGAGATAGCAATACCAAATACTATCAGAAAGAGGAAAAACAAAATATTCTCCCTCTTCCAAGAAGAAGTAGTGGTTGAGGGAGATGAAATCTAATTGTATATATCACAAACTTAAAAAAACTATTTGGTAAACCAGATCCTTCAATTGTGAACTTGGGCATACAAAATGCACATGGGATCAGTGGTGAACAGGCAGCAATGTTGATTGAACCTTTCTCTATGGAAGAGCTGCATGAGGTAGTTTTTAATATGGGAAAAATTAAAATTCCAGGCCCTGATGGATTACTTGTTGACTTTTATCAACATTTTTGGGAAGTGGTGAAATGGGACCTCAAGGGGCTACTTGATGATTTCCATTCGGGTACTTTAGACATAACTAGACTCAACTATCGAACCATTACCTTGGTTCAAAAAGTTAAAGATGCTAAACAAATAGAAAATTTTAGGCCAATTTGTTTTCTTAATGTGAGTTTTTAAAATCATTACCAAGGTGCTGATGAATAGGTTGAGAAAATTCATTAATCTCATTATTTCTCCAACACAAACTGCCTTTATTAAAGGAATATACATTATGGAGGGAGTGGTAGTGCTTCATGAAGCCCTAAACACTATTCATCAAAGAAAACACAGTGCATTGCTTTTTAAAGTAGATTTTGAGAAGGCCTGTGACAAAGTCAAATGGCCATTTGTTTACAAGATGATGAAGATGAAGAATTTTTTATATAAATGGTGTGACCTGCTGATGCACACCATGATTGGTGGTCATGTTGGGACTAAAGTTAATGATACCATAGGGCCATACTTTAAAACACACAAGGCATGGAGACAGGGGGATGCCATGTCTCCCCTTCTTTTTTATCTGGTAGCTAATGCCCTTGCCATTATCTTAGATAAGGCAAAACAAGAAGGATTTGTCAAAGAGGCCTTACCTAAATTGGGCAATAATGGATTCAATATGCTAGAGTATGCTGATGACACTATATTTCTTCTTCAGGATGATGAGGAGAGTGCCAAAAATCTGAAATTCATTCTGAATGCATTTGGGCAGATGTGTGGGTTGATCATAAATTTTCCTAAGAGTGAAATCTTTCTTTTGGGGGAAGCTGCCAATAAGGAAGATAAATACCAAGAAATTTTTACATGAGAAATTGGAAAAATTCCCTTAAAATATCTAGGACTGCCTGTTTCTAATATAAGATTAGGAAATAAATTCTGGAAGGAGGTCACTAAAAAATAGAAAAAATATGTGCCTGCTGGTGAGGGAGGTTGTTGAACATGGCAGGCAGGGTGACTCTTGTACAAGCTTGCCTGACCAATACCCCTCTCTTTATGATGTCCTTCTATCCTTTACCTATAGGGATTAGCGGGAAAACTGATTTCTTTAGAGCTAGACTAGTTTGGCAAGAAAATGAAGATAAAACGAAACATCACCTAGTAAATTGGAAAACTTGATGCTTACCTAAAGAGCAAGGGGGCTAGGGATTCCGAATCTAGATATTTTGAATAAAGCTCTGTTATCTAAATGGCTTTGGAAATTAGAGACTGAAAGTGGAATATGGGTGGACATTATCCTAAATAAATATGTTAAGAACAAATGTATATCTGGGATGGAGAAAAAAACTAGAGATTCTCAATTTTGGGGGAGTTTGATGGGGGTGACAATGATCTATTGTAAACTTGTTAATAAAAAATTAGGAGATGGTAGCAATACTAGATTTTGGGAAGATTGTTGGTGAAGGAAATATGCCCTAGAGGCAATAATAAAGTTGTTATTTTATATTTCCTTATTCATGATAAATGTTTATTATTCATGCTAGAATTGTATTGATCGGAAACCTAAATACATGTGTGAATACATAGACAAACACTGTGTCCCTAGTGAGCCTCTACTTGACTAGCTCGTGGATCAAAGATGGTTAAGGTTTTTGATCATGGACATGAGTTGTCATTTGATAACGGGATCACATCATTAGGAGAATGATGTGATGGACAAGACCCATTTGTTAGCTTAGCATAATGATCGTTCAATTTTATTGCTATTGCTTTCTTCATGTCAAATACATATTCCTTCGACTATGAGATTATGCAACTCCCGGATACCGGAGGAATACCTTGTGTTCTATAAAGTGTCACAGCATAACTGGGTGATTATAAAGATGCTATATAGGTATCTCAAAAGGTGTTTGTTGAGTTGGCATAGATCGAGATTAGGATTTGTCACTCCGAGTATTGGAGGGGTATCTCTTGGCCCTCTCGGTAATGCACATCATAAGAAACCTTGCAAACAAAGCGACTAATGAGTTAGTTGCAGGATGATCTATTACAGAACGAGTAAAGAGACTTGCCGGTAACGAGATTGAACTAGGTATGAAGATACCGACGATCGAATCTCAGGCAAGTAGCGTACCGATAGAGAAAGGGAATAACATATGTTGTCATAACGATTCGACCGATAAAGATCTTCGTAGAATATGTAGGAGCCAATATGGGCATCCATGTTACGCTATTGTTTATTGACCGGAGAGGTGTCTCGGTCATGTCTAGATAGTTCTTGAACCCGTAGGGTCCGCACGCTTAACGTTCGATGGTGATATTGTATTATATGAGTTATGTGATTTGGTGACCGAATGTTGTTCAGTGTCCCAAATGAGATCACGGACATGGCGAGGAGTCTCGAAATGGTCGAGAGGTAAAGATTTTATATATATGACGATAGTATTCGGACAATGGAAGTGTTCCGGAGTGTTTCGGGTATTTATCGGGGTACCGGAGGGGTTACCGGAACCCCCGGGGGGAATATATGGGCCATAAGAGGGGAGCACACCAGGCCACAAGGGGTGGCATGCTCCCCCTATGGTAGGAGGCCGAATTCGAGAAGGAAAAAGGAGGGGGGTTCGGCCCCCCTTCCTTTAGCTCTTCCCCCTTCCCTTTATTCTCCGGTGAAAAAAGGAAAGGGGGCACTTGGGGAAACCCCAAGTAGGATTCAGATCCTACTTGGGGCGCCCCCTGGCTACCTCTCCTCCCCTCTCACCTATATATATATATATATATATATATATATATATATATATATATGTATATGTATATATATGTGTGTGGGGGGGAGGGGGGCACCTAGAACACACAACATCAATTGTTAGCCGTGTGCGGCGCCCCCTCCACAGTTTACAGTCTCGGTCATATTTTCGCGATGGTTAGGCGAAGCCCTGCAAGGATCACTACACCGTCACCACGCCATCGTTCTGATGGAACTCATCTACCTCGACACCTTGCTGGATCAAGAAGGCGAGAGACGTCACCGAGCTGAACGTGTGCAAAACTCGGAGGTGTCGTATGTTCGGTACTCGATCGGTGGAGCGCGAAGAAAGTTCGACTACATCAGTCGCATTGTGAAACGGTTCCGTTTTTGGTCTACGAGGGTATGTAGACATACTCTCCCCTCGTTGCTATGCATCTCCATGTATAGATCATTGCGTGTGCGTACATATTTTTTGTTTTCCATGCAACGTTTCCCGACAGTGGTATCATGAGCCAGGTCTATGCGTAGATGATATGCACGAGTAGAACACAAAGAGTTGTGGGCAGTTATAGTCATACTGCTTACCACCAATGTCTTATTTTGATTCGGCATTATTGTGGGATGAAGCGGCCTGGACCAACCTCACATGTCCACGCACGTGAGACCGGTTCCACCGACAGACATGCAACTAGTTTTGCATAAAGGTGGTTGTCGGGTATCTCTTTCTCCTACTTTAGTTGAATCGAATTTGACTGCGGCCGGTCTTTGAAGAAGGTTAAAATAGCAAACTTGACGAAGCACCGTTGTGGTTTGATGCGTAGGTAAGAACGGTACTTGCTAGAAGCCCGTAGAAGCCACGTAAAACTTGCAACAACAAAGTAGAGGACATCTAACTTGTTTTTGCAGGGCTTGTTGTGATGTGATATGGTCAAGACATGATGTGATATACCTTATTGTATGAGATCATCATGTTTTGTAAAAGTTATCGGCAACCGGGAGGAGCCTTACTGTTGTCTCTTTATTGTATGAAATGCAAACGCAATGTAATGGTTTTACTTTATCACTATGCGTTAGCGATAGTTGTAGAAGCAATAGTTGGCGAGACGACCACGACGCAATGATGGAGATCAAGGTGTCGAGCCGGTGACGATGGAGATCATGACGATGCTTTGGAGATGGAGATCAAAAGCACAAGATGATGACGGCCATATCATGTCACATATTTTGATTGCTTGTGATGTTTATCTTTTATGCATCTTATTTTGCTTAGTACGGCGGTAGCATTATAAGATGATCCCTTAACTAAATTTCAAGGTAAAAGTGTTCTCCCTGGGTATGCATCGTTGCTACTGTTCGTCGTGTTGAGACACCACGTGATGACGGGTGTGATAGACTCTACGTTCACATACAATGGATGCAAGACATATTTGCACATGCGGAATACTTAGGTTAAACTTGACGAGCCTAGCATGTACAGACATGGCCTCAGAACACTGGAGACGGAAAGGTCGAACGTGAATCATATAGTAGATATGATCAACATAGAGATGCTCACCATTGATGACTACTCCATCTCACGTGATGATCGGACATGGTTTAGTTGATTTGGATCACGTATCATTTAGATGACTTGAGGGATGTCTATCTAAGTGGGAGTTCTTAAATAATTTTATTAATTGAACTTAATTTATCATGAACTTAGTCCTGATAGTTTTTGCATATCTATGTTGTAGATCAATGGCCCGTGCTACCGTTCCCTTGAATTTTAATGTGTTCCTAGAGAAAGCTAAGTTGAAAGGTGATGGTAGTGACTACACGGACTGGGTCCATAACTTGAGGATTATCCTCATTGCTGCACAAAAGAATTATGTCCTTGATGCACCGCTAGGTGAAAGGCCTGCTGCAGGAGCAGATGCTCATGTTATGAACATCTGGAAAGCTTGATCTGATGACTACTCGATAGTTCAATGTGCCATGTTTTATGGCTTAGAATTGGGACTCCAAAGACGCTTTGAACGTCATGGACCATATGAGATGTTCTAGGAATTGAAGTTAATATTTCAAGCAAATGCGCGAGTTGAGAGATATGAAGTCTCCAACAAATTCTATAGCTGCAAGATGGAGGAGAACAGTTTTGTCAGTGAACACATACTGAAAATGTCTGGGTATCATAATCACTTGACTCAGCTAGGAGTTAATCTTTGAGATGATAGTGTTATTGACAGAGTTCTTCAATCACTGCCACCAAGCTATAAAGGCTTCGTGATGAACTATAATATGCAAGGGATGGATAAGATAATTCCCGAGCTCTTCGCAATGCTCAAAGTTGCGAAGGTAGAAATCAAGAAGGAGCATCAAGTGTTGATGGTTAACAAGACCACTAGTTTTAAGAAAAAGGGCAAGGGAAAGAAGGGGAACTTCAAGAAGAATGGCAAGCAAGTTGCCACTCCCGGGAAGAAGCCCAAAGCTGGACCCAAGCCTAAAACTGAGTGCTTCTACTGCAAAGGGGCTGGTCACTAGAAGCGGAACTGCCCCAAGTATTTTGCGGATAAGAAGGATGGCCAAGTGAACAAAGGTATATTTGATATACATGTTATTGATGTGTACCTTACTAATGCTCATAGTAGCGCCTGGGTATTGGATACTGGTTCCGTTGCTCATATTTGTAACTCAAAACATGAGCTACTGATTAAACGAAGATTGGCTAAGGACGAGGTGACGAAGCACGTCGGGAATGGTTCCAAGGTCGATGTGATTGCCGTCGGCACGCTACCTCTACATCTACCTTCGGGATTAGTTTTAGACCTGAATAATTGTTATTTGGTGCCAGCGTTGAGCATGAACATTATATCTGGATCTTGTTTAGTGCGAGATGGTTATCCATTTAAATCAGAGAATAATGGTTGTTCTATTTATATGAGTAATATCTTTTATGGTCATGCACCCTTGAATAGTGGTGTATTTTTGTTGAATCTCGATTGTGGTGATACACATATTCATAATATTGATGCCAAAAGATGCAAAGTTGATAATGATAGTGCAACATATTTGTGGCACCGCCGTTTAGGTCATATTGGTGTAAAGCGCATGAAGAAACTCCATGCAGATGGGCTTTTGGAATCACTTGATTATGAATCATTTGATACCTGCGAACCATGCCTCATAGGCAAGATGACTAAAACTCCGTTCTCCAGAACAATGGAGCGAGCCAATGACTTACTAAAAATAATACATACCGATGTATGCGGTTCGATGAGTGTTGAGGCACGCGGCGGGTACCGTTATTTTCTGACCTTCACAGATGATTTGAGCAGATATGGGTATATCTACTTAACGAAACACAAGTCTGAAACATTTGAAAAGTTCAAGGAATTTCATAGTGAAGTGGAGAATCATCGTAACAAGAAAATAAAGTTTCTATGATCTGATCGTGGAGGCGAATATTTGAGTTACGAGTTTGTCCTTCACTTAAAACAGTGTGGAATAGTTTCACAACTCACGCCACCTGGAACACCACAGCGTAATGGTGTGTCCAAACGTCGTAACTATATTTTATTAGATATGGTGCGATATATGATGTCTCTTACAGATTTACCACTATCGTTTTGGGGTTATGCATTAGAGACAGCTGCATTCACGTTAAATAGGGAACCGTTTAAATCCGTTGAGACGACACCGTATGAATTGTGGTTTGGCAAGAAACCTAAGCTCTCGTTTCTTAAAGTTTGGGGTTGCGACACTTATGTCAAAAGGCTTCAGCCTAAAAAGCTCAAACCCAAATAGGAGAAGTGCGTCTTCATAGGATAACCTAAGGAAACAATTGGGTACACCTTCTACCACAAATCCGAAGACAAGATCTTTGTTGCCAAGAATGGAAACTTTCTAGAGAAGGAGTTTCTCTCGAAAGAAGTGAGTGGAAGGAAAGTAGAAGTTGATGAGGTAATTGTACCTTCTCTTGAATTGGAAAGTAGCTCATCAGAGAAATCTGTTCCTGTGATGCCTACACCAACTAGAGAGGAAGCTAATGATAATGATCATGAAACTTCAGATCAAGTTACTACTGGACCTCGTAGGTCGAACAGAGCACATTCCGCACCAGAGTGGTATGGTAATCATGTTCTGGAAGTCATGTTACTAGACCATGATGAAGCTGCGAACTCTGAAGAAGCTATGATGAGCCCAGATTCTGATGAATGGCTTGAGGCCATGAAACCTGAGATAGGATCCATATATGAGAACAAAGTGTGGACTTTGGTGGACTTGCCCGATGATCGGCGAGCCAGAGAGAATAAATGGTATCTTCAAGAAGAAGACTGATGTTGATGGTAATGTTACTGTCTACAGAGCTTGACTTGTCGCAAAAGGTTTTCGACAAGTTCAAGGAGTTGACTACGATGTGACTTTCTCACTCGTACCGATGCTTAAGTCTGTCCGAATCATGTTAGCAATTGCCGCATTTTATGATTATGAAATTTGGCAAATGGACGTCAAAACTGCATTCCTTAATGGATTTCTTAAAGAAGAGTTGTATATGATGCAACCAGAAGGTTTTGTCGATCCTAAAGGTGCTAACAAAGTGTGCAAGCTCCAGTGATCCATCTATGTACTCGTGCAAGCATCTCGGAGTTGGAATATACGCTTTGATGAGGTGATCAAAGCATATGGTTTTATACAGACTTTCGGAGAAGCCTGTATTTACAAGAAAGTGAGTGGGAGCTCCGTATCATTTCTAATATTATATGTGGATGACATATTGTTGATTAAAAATGATGTAGAATTTCTAGATAGCATAAAAGGATACTTGAATAAGAGTTTTTTAATGAAAGACCTCGGTGAAGCTGCTTATATATTGTGCATCAAGATCTATAGAGATAGATCAAGACGCTTAATAGGACTTTCACAAAGCACATACCTTGATAAACTTTTGAAGAAGTTCAAAATGGATCAGTCAAAGAAAGGATTCTTGCATATGTTACAAGGTGTGAAGTTGAGTCAGACTCAATGCACAACCACTCCAGAAGATGGAGAGAAAATGAAAGTCATTCCCTATGCCTCAGCCGTAGGTTCTATCAGTATGCTATGTTGTGTACCAGACCTGATGTGTGCCTTGCTATAAGTTTGTCAGGGAGGTACCAAAGTAATCCAGGAGTGGATCACTAGTCAGCGGTCAAGAACATCCTGAAGTACCTGAAAAGGACCAAGGATATGTTTCTCGTTTATGGAGGTGACAAAGAGCTCGTCATAAATGGTAACATCGATGCTAGTTTTGACACTGATCCGGATGACTCTAGCCGGATACGTATTTATTTTGAATGGTGGAGCTGTCAGTTGGTGCCGTTCCAAGCAAAGCGTCGTGGTGGGATCTACGTGTGAAGTGGAGTACATAGTTGCTTCAGAAGCAGCAAATGAAGGAGTCTGGATGAAGGAGTTCATATTCGATATAGGTGTAATACCTAGTGCATCGGGTCCAATGAAATTTTTTTGCGACAATATGATGTCTACTACACAACCTTCTTCTTGTAGACGTTGTTGGGCCTCCAAGTGCAGAGGTTTGTAGGACAGTAGCAATTTTTCCTCAAGTGGATGACCTAAGGTTTATCAATCCGTGGGAGGCGTAGGATGAAGATGGTCTCTCTCAAGCAACCCTGCAACCAAATAACAAAGAGTCTCTTGTGTCCCCAACACACCCAATACAATGGTAAATTGTATAGGTGCACTAGTTCGGCGAAGAGATGGTGATACAAGTGCAATATGGATGGTAGATATGGGTATTTGTAATCTGAAAATATAAAACCAGCAAGGTAACTAATGATAAAAGTGAGCATAAACGGTATTGCAATGCTAGGAAACAAGGCCTAGGGTTCATACTTTCACTAGTGCAAGTTCTCTCAACAATAATAACATAATTGGATCATATAACTATCCCTCAACATGCAACAAAGAGTCACTCCAAAGTCACTAATAGCGGAGAATAAACGAAGAGATTATGGTAGGGTAAGAAACCACCTCAAAGTTATTCTTTCGGATCGATCTATTCAAGAGTTCGTACTAGAATAACACCTTAAGACACATATCAACCAAAACTCTAATGTGACGTAGATACTCCAATGTCACCTCAAGTATCCATGGGTATGATTATACGATATGCATCACACAATCTCAGATTCATCTATTCAACCAACACAAAGAACTTCAAAGAGTGCCCCAAAGTTTCTACCGGCCAGAGAGTCAAGACAAAACCGTGTGCCAACCCCTATGCATAGGTTCATGGGCAGAACCCGCAAGTTGATCACCAAAACATACATCAAGTGGATCACGTGAATATCCCATTGTCACCACAGATAAGCACGGCAAGACATACATCAAGTGTTCTCAAATCCTTAAAGACTCAACCCGATAAGATAACTTCAAAGGGAAAACTCAATCCATTACAAGAGAGTAGAGGGGGGGAAACATCATAAGATCCAACTATAATAGCAAAGCTCGTGATACATCAAGATCGTACCACCTCAAGAACACGAGAGAGAGAGAGAGAGAGAGATCAAACACATAGCTACTGGTACATACCCTTAGCCCCGAGGGTGAACTACTCCCTCCTCGTCATGAAGAGCGCCAGAATGATGAAGATGGCTACCGGTGAGGGTTCCCCCCTTCGACAGGGTGCCGGAATAGGGTCCGATTGGTTTTTGGTGGCTACAGAGGCTTGCGGCGGCGGAACTCCCGATCTATTCTGTCCCCCGATGGTTTTAGGGTATATGGACATATATAGGCGAAAGAAGTCGGTCAGGGGAGCCACGAGGGGCCTACGAGGGTGGAGAGCGCGCCTGGGGGGTAGGCGCGCCCCTGCCTCATCCTCTCATCGTTGATTTCCTGACGTGTATTCCAAGTCTCCTAGATTGCTTCCGATCCAAAAATAACTCTCCCGAAGGTTTCATTCCGTTTGGACTCCGTTTGATATTCCTTTTCTGCGAAACACTGAAACAAAGGAAAAAACAGAATCTGGCACTGGGCTTTGGGTTAATAGGTTAGTCCCAAAAATAATATAAAAGTGTTTAATAAAACCCATAAACATCCAAAACAGATAATATAATAGCATGGAACAATCAAAAATTATAGATATGTTGGAGACGTATCACAATACTGGAGCAATTGCCTTAGCAAAGGAATCCAGATTTCACAAAAGAACCAACCACATCAAGAGATGCTTCAGTTCCATCCGTGATCAAGTCAAGAAGGGAGACATAGAGATTTGCAAAATACATACGGATCTGAATGTAGCAGACCCTTCGACTAAGCCTCTTCCATGAGCAAAACATGATCAACACCAAGACTCCATGGGTGTTAGAATCATTACTATGTAATCTAGATTATTGACTGTATTGCAAGTGGGAGACTGAAATATGCCCTAGAGACAAGTTGTTATTTTATATTTCCTTATTCATGATAAATTTTTATTATCATGCTAGAATTGTATTGATCGGAAACCTAAATACATGTGTGAATACATAGACAAACACTGTGTCCCTAGTGAGCCTCTACTTGACTAGCTCATTGATCAATGATGGTTAAGGTTTCCTGACCATGTACATGAGTTGTCATTTGATAACAGGATCACATCATTAGGAGAATGATGTGATGGACAAGACCCATCTGTTAGCTTAGCATAATGATCGTTCAGTTTTATTGCTATTGCTTTCTTCATGTCAAATGCATATTCCTTCCAACTATGAGATTATGCAACTCCCGGATACCAGAGGAATGCCTTGTGTGCTATCAAACGTCATAACGTAACTGGGTGATTATAAAGATGCTCTACAGGTATCTCTGAAGGTGTTTGTTGAGTTGGCATAGATCAAGATTAGGATTTGTCACTCTGAGTATCGGAGAGGTATCTCTGGGCCCTCTCGGTAATACACATCATAAGAAGCCTTGCAAGCAAAGTGACTAATGAGTTAGTTGCAGGATGATGTATTACAGAATGAGTAAAGAGACTTGCCGGTAACGAGATTGAACTAGGTATGAAGATACCGATGATCGAATCTCGGGCAAGTAACATACCAATAGACAAAGTGAATAACGTTTGTTGTCATAACGGTTTGACCGATAAAGATCTTCGTAGAATATGTAGGAGCCAATATGGGCATCCAGGTTCCGCTTTTGGTTATTGATCGAGAGGTGTCTCGGGCATGTCTAGATAGTTCTCGAACCCGTAGGGTCCGCACGCTTAACGTTCAATGACGATATTGTATTATATGAGTTATGTGATTTGGTGACCGAATGTTATTCGGAGTCCCGGATGAGATCACGGACATGGCGAGAAGTAAATATTGATATATAGAAAGATAGTATTCAGACACTGGAAGTGTTCCGGAGTGTATCGGGTATTTATCAGGGTACCGGAGGGGTTACCGGAACCCCCGGGGGGAATATATGGGCCATATGGGCCATAAGAGGGGAGAAAACCAGCCCACAAGGGGTGGCGCGCCCCCCCTATGGCAGGAGGCCAAATTGGAGAAGGAAAAAGGGGGGTTCGTCCCCCCCTCCTTTCTCTCTTCCCCCTTTCCTTTCTTCTCCGGTGAAAAAAGGAAAGGGGGCGCCACTTGGGGAAACCCCAAGTAGGATTCGGATCCTACTTGGGGCGCCCCCTGGCTGCCTCTCCTCCCCTCCCACCTATATATATGTCGGGAGGGGGGAGCCTAGAACACACAACATCAATTGTTAGCCGTGTGCGGCGCCCCCCTCCACAGTTTACACTCCCGGTCATATTTTCGCGGTGCTTAGGCGAAGCCCTGCGAGGATCACTACACCATTACGTCACCACGCCATCGTGCTGACGGAACTCATCTACTACCTCAACACCTTGCTGGATCAAGAAGGCGAGGGAAGTCACCGAGTTGAACGTGTGCAGAACTCGGAGGTGTCGTACGTTCGGTACTCGAACAGTGGAGCGTGAAGAAAGTTCGACTACATCAACCGCGTTGTGAAACGCTTCCGCTTTCGGTCTACGAGGGTACGCAGACATACTTTTCCCTCGTTGCTATGCATCTCCATGGATAGATCATTGTGTGTGCATAGATATTTTTTTTGTGTTCCATGCAACGTTTCCCAACAGTTGGGTGGGATCCAAGCCCCTAAAAGTGGCATATCCCAGAATTTACAACATCAACTTTGATCACAATATATCTGTTGCTGATGCCATTAATAAAGGATGGAATGGTTTTACCTTCAGGAGAGCCCTGATTGGTGAAGCTGATGATTTATGGGCTAGCTTAAGAGCTAGATGTGAGGAAGTTAGAATGTATGGGGGCATAGTTCAGCCCATGTGGATGCTTACAAAAGACAGAAAATTCTCTGTGAAATCTATTTATGCTTTGTTGATTAGGACAGACATGGGGTTCCCACAGAAATTCTTGTGGAAACTGAATGTTCCTACTAAAATTAGAATGTTTTTTAGGCTACTCACTAGGAGAAGTATTCTAACTAAGGATAATCTGACCCGAAAAGGATGGAAAGAGGCAAAGCATTGTGTCTTCTGTGGGAGAGATGAAGATATTAACAATTTATTTTTTTTGAATGTTCTGCTGCTAGATTGATTTGGAGTTTGGTCAAATGATCCTTTGACATCAAAACAACTCCTCAAAATTTGAGTGACTGCTTAGATACTTGGATTAAAACCTTTCAGAAACCACAAAAACAATTAATGTCAGTTGGGATTTATGCTTTGTTTTGGTCCATTTGGAAATGCAAGAATGATATTGTGTTTAGATCTAAGAATTTTCATGATCCCATGATCATTGTTCGAACTCTATGCAACTGGATTATTGATTGGGTTGTTCTGCCGAAAAAAACCCAAAGCAAAAGCTATGGATGCTGGGAGCAAGACTAATAGAGCGGGTGGCAAGTGAGATATATCGAGCGTCGCAAGGATGGAGACCGGGGGTTAGAAGACTGGCTGCTGAGTCGATGGGACTTCTCTATTCCTGCTTCACCATTGGCGTCTCATATCACTTGATGTTTTTTTACTTTTGAACTTGTGGTCTTGATTTGCTGGGAAAACCCCTTGGTGTAATAGGGCCCGGTAGTCGTCTACCTCTTATTTTGCGCTTTTATGTTTAGTTGAAAACCTGATTAGCAGTGCTGAAACGACTTTGTCTGCCTTGTTTTGGTTTCGTCAATGAAATCGGAGGGAGCCCCCCTCTTTCAATAAAAAAAACATGAACTACATACGGAGCAAAATGAGTGAATCAATATTATAAAATATGTCTATATACATCTATATATATCATATTGAAATCTCTAAAAAAGCTTATATTTAAGACTACTATATTTGTGGCTCCTCTTCTTAGGCCAACTCCACCGCACGACCCTAAATCTATACCCATTTTGTCCGGATTTTGTCCGTATGGGGTAGAAATAGGGAGAGCAAACGGCGGACAGAGGCCACACAGACTCGCTGCACGCAGCGCTACTACCCATTTTCACCCCATACGTCGTGGTCATGGCGGACACAGACGGACGACGAGGACGCGAAGGCGTCCGCTTTCTGTCCGCTTTGGCCCCAAACCGAGAGCAACTTTGGTCTGAAAATAGGGCAAAAGCGGACACGGGCCGGACAAAACGTCCGTATGCTCCCATGCGTTGGGTCGTCTGATTTATCCATTTTACCTCAAACGGACACAAACGGACGATTTGGGGTAGAATTGGGTCACGCGGTGGAGTTGGCCTTAGGTGCTCCTGTTCCGGAGCTTCCATGCATGGCTGTTGTTTATGTATATTGTCATGACAAAGACGGACGTCATACGCACATTATTTCTACTATTACTTGGCCTGACTGTCTAATCTCAATTAACAGAGCCTAATCTTAGCGACACCAATCTCTTAAACTGGACAGAGTACGTGCGCAAATTAAGAAGCAACACTCAAGGGCGTGCAACAACCACGACAAACAAACACCAGATAACGAACACGGCAATGAGGTGATGAAGTGGTGCTCAATTGCTTGGAGCGTCGTTGGCACCTGCCTACCTACCAAAGAGGGAATCCTCGTGTCACCATCCTCACACTTGCGCAGAGGTTGGGAGCTGAATCATGGCCTCCATTAATCTCGGCAACCACCAGAATACAGTGCACAGAGACGCATCCACGTACGATGGGCTCATACATGAATAAGTTGGAGCTAGAGAAGCTGACAAGAGAAAATCAGACAACTCAAAACAGTGAATATTGTCCAGCAGAAAAAAAGATTAAATATTGGCCTAAAACACAGCTAGCTGCCAATCAATTACTCCTTTTTTTTTCAAATTTCTAGCAAATAAATTTGGGTGTGTGTTTTCTTTAATTATTTGATGGTCAAGCCTACAAATAGCCAGCCACCGCATGTGGAATATAATTTCCTGTTAGAGAAAAGTTAACTCTAGCTGGTGATGTCATTTGTACCCCACTTACATTTTCTTTACCTTCTAACAGCATGAGTATATATATACCATTCGGCACGATAGCAAGTATGAACACGTGATTATTCCACATGATCCCGATCGATCTCCGATGGCTAGGTATATATGTATATCTCAATATCTGCACATATAAACTATGTATGCACGCATGCAAATACGCAACTGCCGGGGCCGGATACCGTGACGCATGCATATAACGCCGTATTTTAGTCCAATCAAAGATAACAAACTAACAAAATGTGTATGCGATCGACATGGATTGGGCATGAGGAGGAAGCAACGTGGGGCGTTGGTTGCTTTCGGGTACCTACCCAACGGCCCAAAAATGGCGACCTGGCTATAAACGGTGGGTAGGTAGGCACCAGAAAAGGACCCCGCGCGCGTGTGTGTGTATATATATATATATATATATATATATATATATATATATATATATATATATATATATATATATATATATGTATGTATACTCTCCTCTCCGGCTATGCATGCACCAGAAAAGGACTACCGCTGCATATGCATGTACCGTACAGGTATACTATACAGTATACCCGTATAGTATAGCCCCTAAGTTGCTAGGAAAAGTTAATTTATGCGTGTCAACGCCTTCACAGAGCAGCCGGGCATATTTTGATTTTGATTTTCATGTTATGTTGGGTTGCACGTCTGCAAGTAGCTAGTAGATTAGCTTATACAGTAGTGTTCGTGGAAGCAACGGCAGTGGCCAGCTGCTAGCTAGGAATACGACGACGTGCTTTGGATAAGAGAAATGATGGCTATGGAGTCATACAAAAGGATAATCGCACAAGATGCATAAGCCGGCTTGGTACATGCATGCGTCATGGAGGATGGGAAACGATCTTCTTCTCCTCCACGGTACTAGTTCAACTTGATACATCATGGAGAAGGTGACTTGATGTAACTTGCCAATCGTCTCTGATTTTCGGAGGATAATTATATGTGGTGCCTTCTCTAAGTGTCTTCCATTCATGATATACGTATGACTTTGCGCGTCAACTGTTTCGAGGTCATACGATATACATAGATGGATGGAACCGAAATAGGCATCTCTTCCTTTTTCTTTTCTTCCTCTCAACAGAAACCTTCCCATTTTTTGAAATAACATTTCTTCTTTGACTAGATATTATCATGCAACTCTCACGAAAAAAGAGAGAAATTATCACACCTTATTACATAGTGAAAGTGTACTCCATCACCGAATAATTTTTTTTACTCGCAAACTCATGAAATGATGACGCACGCGATCATAAGTTCATTACAGAAGTCGCCGAAAATAGCACAACAATTTGAAAACTATAGTTTCACAAAAGTTTAACCAAGACAAGATGACAAACATTTTGATATGTCATGCCCATGCCTCTACAGAATAACACAAGAAAAGGTGAAGATATTTTGGTTGGTGACTTGATGTACTTGCCAACCATTTCTGATTTTCAGAGCATAATGTTGTGTGATGACTTCTTTGCACATCTACACTGTTCATAGTAATATGTATCAACATACACATATGACTTTGTGCGTCAACTGTTTCAAGGTCATAGGATATTTGGACGGAGTAGAAATTGGCAACCCTACCCTTCACCCCTTTTCTCAAGTAACCTTCCTCTTCTTTTTCTGAAGTAGAATTTATTTTCTATCTAGATTTTACCATCACACAGCTCTCAGCAAAAACAGAGAGGAACAACTATCCCATATTTATTAGATAATATAAGCTTTACTCCATTATCGAAGAAAAGCTTTGCTGGCGATCTTAGGGGGAAAACCCTGAAAATTACACTTCGCAGTAAGTTGGGGTGTAAAAAGAACACTTTGAAGGAAATATGCCCTAGAGGCAATAAAAATGTTATTATTTTATATTTCCTTATATCATGATAAATGTTTATTATTCATGCTAGAATTGTATTAACGGGAAACTTGATGCATGTGTGGATACATAGAGAAAACACAGTGTCCCTAGTAAGCCTCTACTAGACTAGCTCGTTAATCAAAGATGGTTAAGTTTTCTAACCATAGACATGTTAGCTTAGTATATTGATCGTTCAGTTTTATTGCTATTGCTTTCTTCATGTCGAATACATATTCCTTCGACTATGAGATTATGCAACTCCTGAATACCGGAGGATGCCATGTGTGCTATCAAACGTCACAACGTAACTGGGTGATTATAAAGATGCTCTACAGGTATCTCCGAAGGTGTTTTTTGGGTTGGCATAGATCGAGATTAGGATTTGTCGCTCCGAGTATCAGAGAGGTATCTCTAGGCCCTCTCGGTATTGCACATCATGATAAGCCTTGCAAGCAATGTGACTAATGAGTTAGTTGCTGGATGATGCATTACGGAACGAGTAAAGAGACTTGCCGGTAATGAGATTGAACTAGGTATGATGATACCGACGATCGAATCTCGGGCAAGTAACATACCGATGACAAAGGGAATAACGTATGTTATCATTACCGTACGACTGATAAAGATTTTCGTAGAATATGTGGGAACCAATATGAGCATCCAGGTTCCGTTATTGGTTATTGACCGGAGAGGTGTCTCGGGCATGTCTACATAGTTCTCGAACCCATAGGGTCCGCACGCTTAACATTCGATGACGATTTGTATTATATGAGTTATGTGATTTGGTGACCGAATGTTGTTCGGAGTCCCGGATGAGATCACGGACAGTCTCGAAATGGTCGAGAGGTAAAGATTCATATATAGGACGATAGTATTTGAACATCGGAAGTGTTCTGAGGGTACCGGGTACGTATCGGGTCACCGGAAGGGGTTCCGGGCAACCCCGGCAAGCTATATGGACTTTATGGGCCAAGGAGGGGAAACACACCAGCCACAAAGGGGCTGGTGCGCCCCCCACATATGGGCTGGCCAAATTGGCGAAGGAAAGGGGAAGGAGGAAACGAAAAAGGGAATAGGATTCCCCCTTTCCCCTATTCCCTTCCTACTCCGAATAGGAAGAGGAAAGAGGGGGGCGAATTGGGAGGAGACCAAGTAGGATTCCTGTTACTTGGGGCGCCCCCTTGGCTGCCTCTCCTCCCCTCCAACCTATATATATATACTAGATCATCGTTGGCGCGCGTTGCTGCGCCCACCCATTTATGCAGTATAATGTTAGGAAATTCGTCGAATATATGATGAAATGAAATATGGATGTTAAATACGAAATAAGTTGCTTGGATTTAAGGACGCCAAGTTGAATATTTTTTATTAGCAAAATAGGGCACTGGTAGTTGTGTTTAGCAATGTAATGTGTGTACTGCAGTTTAAGACCAGTCACTAAAATTTGATTCTAACCAATTAGGAGTTTTAGCTACAACATAAAAAAACAACTCTTCCCGCCAAAAGAAAATACAGCTCTACAAACGATGTACAATAAGCCTTAAAAATCTCCCTATGAACTGAAATCATAAACACCCATCAACTTATTTGATCATCGGTTTCTTTTCTTTTTTTAGCCTAGCTCATTGTTCTTTCCCATCATACGCCACACTTGGATCTTGATTTCACACCTTATTGGTAGTTTTATCCACTCATCATTTGGTAAACCTTGGTCCTTGTTGATGAACTGATTCGTTCTGTTTTAGAATAGATACTCCCTCCAATCCATATTAATCGTCGTAGCTTTAGTATAAATTTATAGTAATACGATCGCATGGAGTAGTAAATATTCTAAGAAGGGATGGTAAATTGGTGAAAATAAAATGTTTTTGTTTATTCTATAGCAGACAATTATATGTACTAAAGCTGTGAAAAATTGGTGAATATGGAATAGTGAATATGGTGAAAATAAATATATGGATGGAGTAGTGAATACGTTAAGAAGGGATGATAAATTGGTGATAATAAATATTTCTATCTATTCTATACCAGACAATTATATTAAGCAACAGACCATTGCAAACCATTATATTGTGTAACAAAAAAATCAGGTTCTAAAGGTCGATTAGCATAAGTGCTTTTCATCAAACCAACTGGAGAAGTATACACGACGGAAAAAAAACAACTCCATGCTTTGAAATTTGAACAAATAGGTTGATTTTTTTTCAGGTTTTGTACATTCACATCAAAGAACAAATGTATGTCATCAAAGGGACCATCACATTACTACACTCCATGTGGAAAGGTCACTATTACCCGTTTTTAGAAGGTCTTCACTATTTAGGAGAAAACCTTGACTGCATAATCTGACTTATATCAGTACGGGTCTTGTTTATTATCATGTATGTACTTTGCATAATCTGTCCAACTAAATGTTGCATTCTGGTGACCTTTTGTAAGATTAGCACAAATAGTTATTGATAATGTTATTTCACAAAAATGAAGAGACATAATTAAGTTTATAGTCTGAATATTGACCAATAAGAAGGTGAGACGACAAAAGATGTTCATCTTACTTTATAACTTGAAACACCACAAAGGAAACATTCAAGAAGTTTGTAAGCCACCTAAAAATGCGTGTTGATTGCACCCATACAAAGAACTTCATGTCAGCATGTACATGTTTTACTTTAGCTTATTAGTGTACAAAGATTTTTCTAAATTGTAAAAAGATAATCCACTATGCATCATCTGTTGCGGAAGGAGTATGTCGGCAGTCCAACAGCATTATGCTATTACTTGGTCATATATGTTATAAGTGAAGTGCGCACAACTTTATAGTCGAAGCTAGTCCTCTCGGAACCCACGTGACCAAACCAAAATGCAAGGTAGTAATATACTTGCCTTGAGCATTCGATGTCAATTTGTATCATCACCTAGCTGTATGGCCTAACTCGGAGCGAAGTTGAACTACACAATGACCAGGCGTATCACTTGTGCCTCCCACTCTCAGCTTCTAATCCAGTAGCATCTTGCATTTACACTAATTGAACTCATAAATTTCCATAAGTTATAATTTTGAGATTGATATATATTCTGGCTAACTACAGACTGATATTATGGCATCTACTTTTTTCTTGTGAAAAGTAGCAGTTTAGAGGAAAATAAGCATCACCATGAAATTCCTTGGATCCATAAAGTTATAAAGGCATACATCAAAAGAAGAGCCTCCTAGTCAGCTCCATCTAGATATAATGGTTCATGGTCTAGGACTTGTTGCTCGACTCAATAGCGCTCTTCTCCACAGCCACTTTTAATTTTGTTGCTGGTCTCACATTGTACGCTGGGCTGCTGTTTTTCCTTCTGGTTCATTTCTTCCCTACCCAGATATAAAGAACCTCAACTTGTATTGAACTGAAGAGCTAAACTGAAAGTGGTATAGGGAAAGGTGTAACCTGGAAGTTAGGAGAAGAATTTTCAGATGTGAAACAGTCCCCTGTGTCCAATGTAAATCCCATATAAATTCTGAAACAACCAGAGAACAATGATAAGAAATTGGGCATTCAGAATAATCTTTGTATCGATGATAGGACAACAACGAGAGATATAATTCTTCAAGCCTTGCAAACCGTTTACTTTGTGTTTCCTCTAGAATCTGAACCATAGGCAGCAACTGATCACCTTGTCATCCCAAGTTCCATCTATTATAGAATTGCAGTAGTTACAGGCAATCAGGAATGGCACGAGGATGCCTATGACATGGATAGATCAGCACAATATGGAGGTCCGATAGACGAGTGCTCCTCCTTTCCTCCTACCATAGTTCACATGATGAACAGCTAACCCTTCGGAATCAGCATTAACCAAAAAGTATGTAGCCTTCATCGATGGCGCCCGTTGCCGCTCCCGTCTATTTATACAAAAAATGATAGAAATTTTCATAAATATTTGACCACACTAAACTTATTAACTTTGCATAATCATAACCATATGTTAGTTTGTACGCAAGAGATATCTCATATATATTCGGTGAGAGCAAGGTTTGCAGATACAAATTGGTTTGGTATGACAACATACACAACAATGTATGTAGTAAATACAAGTAAGCAGTATTGTCAAGACAAATAACTAATATGCATCGCCAAAAATAAACATGTATTGAGATATAAGCTGTCTTTATGATTGTGTATAGAGAAATTGAATAGGTAACAGATCCTAGACAAGCCCATCCTTCCGAGCCGACAGAGAAGGAAAAACGTATACACATTAATCTTAGAAGCTTCATCCTTTTCTGTAACCATTGCACAATAAAAAGGAAATCGAGTCCTATAAGATCGCTAAACCTACTGAAATTTTATTTCTGTATTAATATCAGGTTTATCTGAATCAAAATTTGTGGAAGGTGAGATGGGATGGAAAAATGCATTCCATAACACATACTGTAGTTCTTCCTCGCAGGTGTACGTGAAGGCATGTCGCCGTGTCGGCGCCGTTATAGGACGGAAGGGCGGCGGCCATCTTTGACAACAGTTGCCCCCGGAAACCGACTCACCGCCGGGCGAGCTGTTGTCTCGGGGGCCGCCGCTCGTCGTGAGAGACATCACACTTCTCCTCCTGGTCTTCACGTTCTCCTCCCTTCGCCCTTCAGAGAGAAGGCATAGCGGTGGGGCACGAGAGGAGAAGGATCGAGGGGAGCCATATGTGACTCGACTTCCCTTCTTCCTCCAGTTATCCTCTCATCTTGCTCTCACCTTCGGCCGGCATAGAACAGCGGGACAAGGAGGCGACATGGGGAGGCAGCAACATTGAGGCAGAGGATGAAGGGGGCGATCGAGGCAAAGGATGAAGGGATTCGCCGGCGGCGGCGCTGTCGCCTGTCGGTAGGGATGTTTCGCGCAGGTCGATTGGATTGGACGAGGGGATAAGGGAATGGGACAAGGTGAGAATGGGCTGGAAAACTAACAAGGAGAGGGCTAGGCGAGGTTGAGAGAATGGGCTTTGGGAGGTGGAGGGCCCAATTAACCACAAACGACGTTTTCGGCTTCCAGAATAGCAGCCCTCTAGGACAGCTGGCCCAATTCGCGATTAGAAGTTGATCCAACGGTCAGAAACGCCCAGATCGTGAGAATGGACGGCCTAAAACGCAAAATCGCTGTGAGAGTTCGGTTTAGGTGCGGTTATACTGTCCTTAATATGGGGGGGGGGGCACCGCTAGAACACACAACAAACATTGTTAGTCGTGTGTGGCGTCCCCCTCCACAATTTATGCCTACGGTCATATTCACGTAGTGCTTAGGCGAAGCCCTGTGCGGATCACTTCACCATCACCGTCACCACGCCTCGTACTGACGGAACTCTCCCTCGACACTTTCCTGGATCAAGAGTTCGAAGGACGTCATCGAGCTGAACGTGTGCAGAACTCGGAAGTGCCGTACGTTCGGTGCTTGATCGGTCGGAACGAGAAGAAGTTTGACTATATCAACCGCGTTGTCAAACGCTTCCGCTTTCGGTCTATAAGGGTACGTGAACACACTCTCCCCATCTCGTTGCTAACATCTCCTAGATATATGTTGCGTGAGCGTAGATTTTTTTTTAATTGCATACTACGTTCCCAACACACTTACCTCTCAAATTATGAAGATTTATCACATGAAGAAATGTTGGGTTTCTCGGAGTGTTGATTGCCTATTGTCTTGCATGTGCTCCTCACAACAACCATAAGGAGAAAAAGGAAATGGTACGGTAATCTGTACCCATTGTTTTGTTTAATAGCGAACTACTCAGCCGAGCGACGTGGATCCACATTACTCCCAAACTAAACTAAGGGCCCCGATGCAAGTACTCATTGTTAATGGGTCGAGCGAATCTAGCTAGTCTAATCTACTGAAAATTAGTGACAGGCAACTAATTTTCAATTAGTACTAGAACGGGAGCATTGCACCTCTCCTAGTCGGGAGTTAATAAATTAGGATTGGCTACCAACCCAACCCTCTGCTCCTATCCACCATCATAAGCTCTCAGCTAAGACCACCGCCGTGCTCTGTCATGGCGTTCAATCCCATCTCCCGTACGCACCTCCGATCCATGGAACCAAGCCATACATGAATGATCGATTGTTAGTTATTCTTTAACTGCTTTCTTGAATGGGACAAACGCATTCTCTAGACAAAGAGAACAAGATCACATCACCATTTTTATTTTTATTTTATTTGAATACAGTACAGACGCAAGCGCTCATATAAACGCGCATACACTCATTTTTATGAACATGCATAACCTATCTCTATAAGCACCTCCGAGAGACTGAGCCGACATATTATTTTGAGATTTTACGAAGTCATCATTTCTACTTTTTTTTGGCGAAAATGGAGGTAACTAACAAAGAGAGATATCTTTGTGGATGGCATCGCTTAGCAGTTTGCTTTCGGTGGAAAGTAGAGATTCTACCGTCGGCAGATAAGGCAGCCAGCAGAGATGGAAATATTGAGTTGAGATTCACCGAGGTAATCTCATTATAGTTAACTAATATTGTGTATTATTATGTTTCTTACCTGTGTTGGACCATGATGTGGTAGCTAGTGGGAACTAGCTTTGCACCTGCCAAAGCGGTTCATGTCTTTTTCCATCACTCGTTTTTGTTCGTCACTAATATATTTTCTTCTTGCAAGGAACATCGCTGTTAAAGTGAACCGAATCCAGATGTTTCCAGGAATGAAACATTAGTGTTAAGCATTAGTACTAGTGTGTTACAATACCGTGATGTACCATAGGTTGGCGGATTCAGGTCCGCGGTTTCTCATTCTCCCACTAGGTGAATAAACCGAGTACGTACGTCGCACGATAGAACAATTGTTGTATGGTTCACGCATATTGAAGGGGAAAAAAGAAAGTATGTACGTAGAGTTGCAAGGGCGTGCGCGTACGAGTACTGATGATCGATCGACCCGTAACATCCATCCCAAATACTAGCATTGTTTGCTCCTAAGTGAGTCTGCGCAGCATGCGACGAAACAATTTTTTTCCCCATCAAAATTCAGCTTCTTTAGAACTGGGAACCCCACCTTCAGAGCTAACAACAGTCCGGCTTGATATACTAGTGATAGCTGCCTGAGAAATAACAGTCATCCTGCGTGACTCACGAGGCAGATATTTTGTCTTTACTGGACAGTGGACAGCAAGATTATTTGGGACTGTATGGAAACCACCTGCTGCCATTCCTGATCCCTTGGCCTGAGTCTGCGTGGAAGAAATGGAACCCCGCTTTCTACTAGAGCTGAAAACTACACTACTGTCTGTACCACTCCACCACAAATGCACGGTTTACCAAGGACAGATGGACGGACGTGACGACACACGCAGCGCGTTGGCTACAACAAAGACGGCGATATTTATTTGTAAAGAGCACTAGCACGAGCACAGCTACACCTACAGCGGCGGCGCACGATATAGACTAAAGACTAGTATAGAAATGAAAAAGACACCACATCCATCCATCAGGCTGGTCATAGTGGGAGTAACTTAGCTAGTAACATAGCGCATTCCAAAAAAACTTTGCTTATGTGGCAAGTAGTTAATGAGAGGTGGTAACATAATATGTTACTATAACATAGCGCTTCCCAAGGCAAGATGAGTCTATAGGTTAATAAATGAAGCCATCTATGATACTACTATTAGGCTGGTCATAGTGGGGAGTAACTTAGACTAGTGTCATGCATATGACACTAGTCTAAGTTACTACCTTCATAATGCAAAGTAACATAATAGTAGTATCATAGATGGCTTCATTTATTAACCTATAGACTCATCTTGCCTTGGGAAGCGCTATGTTATAGTAACATATTATGTTACCACCTCTCATTAACTACTTGCCACATAAGCAAAGTTTTCTTGGAATGCGCTATGTTACTAGCTAAGTTACTCCCACTATGACCAGCCTTATGTTACTTTGCATTATGAAGGTAGTAACTTAGACTAGTGTCATATGCATGACACTAGTCTAAGTTACTCCCCACTATGACCAGCCTCAGCCCACCGAGGCCGAGCTACCGCCGCCGCCGCCATGCACACCGCTTCATTCACCAACGACGCCGCCGTTCGCTCATTCATGACGCCGCACGCAGCTCAGCGCAGCGCAAGCGCAACGGAGGAGCCCGGCGCAGGTTGCCTGCCCACCCACTGACCCACCCCGCCAGAAGTGAATCCGTCCAAAGCCCGCTGCCTTTCTTTCTTTCTGGTGCGGCCCCGACCCATCGCCTCGCCGGGAGACTCATCAGACTCGACTGCGGATGGGATGATGATGCGGAGGTGCTGCTGACTGGACTCGCCGAGTGAGTGAGTTGTTGGTTGCCCGATGCCGAGTACTGGAGTAGAAAATAATATTATTAGATTAGATTAGAAGAGAAGAGGTGGCTGGCCTGGCCTTACCTAACTAGTAGCAAGCCCCATATTAAAATGCTTCCCTTGTCCCTTTGTCACCTTCCTGTCCTGTCCTGCTACCTTCCTCCTTTCTTTCTGGCCGTGGTTAGCCGCTCGTCCATTAACGGCAGTAACCATGATTCTCCAACACTAATACCACTACCACCTTCTCCCTAAATAAACACGCCTGGTTTCAGATACGCACGGTCTTACCTTTAGCCACTTGCGTATGGATACGCTAAGAGCAAATTACTTTTGTTTCTTAATCAACCATGAGCCAAGGCTAGAGATTATTATTTTTGGATGTGGCCAGGTCTCAGTCGACTGAGATTTTACTAGGTCTCAGTCGACTGAGATTTAACTAAGTCTCAGTCAAGTGACATAACATGTAAGAGAGAAATTAAAAAACCGAAAATAAATTTTTGCACGAATCTTAATGTAACATCTCACGAATATTTACGTCGACTGAGACTTAGCAAAACTGTTTTTACTTTTTGTTTTTGCTGGGAAAGGTTAGAGAAGCTTCACAGCATGCTCTCCTCTCAGGACGTCATCATCCATCTGTTTAACAACGGATGTAGAATTACTTTAAGCTGCCCGTCAATCTTATGTATTACTTTCGTTTCAAATTACTTGTCTTAGATTTATCTAAATACATAAATATGTTTAGCATCTGATACTAAAACTTTTCTACCTGTATCTAGACAAATTTAACCTAAGTAATTCCGGATCGAGGGAGTAGGTATATGGACAGTACGCCACAAAGCATCGAAAAGCAGGTCGCAAAGCGTGTCACGAGCCGCTACCTTTGCCGTGGATGCAGGATTAGGCAATGCTCACATGCGCCCACGCGCTCAGGCTCAGGGTCTGCCTCTGCCCGGTTCATGTTCAGTGCCCCGGTCTCGAGATCAACGCCCACACGGGGCACACTGAATCTGCCCATCTGGTCTGCTCTCCTCGCCTCTCCTGCCAAAAGAATTCTCACCTTCATATTACTATTACACTTTCTTGAAAGCACTACTGTAATTTATACAGTGAGCCAGCCAGCCAGCACCAGAGTATTATTGCTCATGATTAGTCAAACGGTACTTTTTTTTACAACGGGACAAACAAAATGGAGCAACCAAGAGAGCAGCGGGGGGAGGAGAAGAGGAAGATGACCTTGGCGAAACACAAGATCATCCTCACCCTTCTTCTTGTCTCTCTTTCACTCGCTGTAATTTTTCACCTACAGGCTAAACCAATATCCAAGAGTCACAGGAAAGAGGAGGAGGAGGAGGAGGGGGGTGCTCTGCTCATTTCATCTCGATGCTTCTGAAGTCGAGCATGGCGGTCCGGAGCCCCATGAAGCTGCTGCACTTGCAGTCCGCGCTCCTGGGGAGCCCCATGCTGCAGCTGAAGCAGAGGCCCACGACGCCGACGCCGGCCTCCCTCTTCACCACGGGCTTGGTGTCCGTCATGGGGTCCTCGTGGGACGGGGGGCTGATGCAGAGGTCCAGGTTCAGGTCCGGGCACTTGAGCGGCTTCCCCTGGCCCCAGTCCATCTGGTGGTGGGGGTTGGTACGGTGATGGTGGTCGACGTGGTGGGTGATCGCCGCTGCCGCTGCCTTGGTGGGCTCGGCGTCTCGCCGGAAGACGGCGCCCTTGTCGTCCCTCTGCGCCGCCTCGAACGATATGGTGATGTTGGACGCGGCGTGGTCGCTGTTGATCGCGCGGTGGGTCACCGGGTCGATCCCCCGGCTCGTCAGCTTCCTCCTGATGTGCGTGTTCCAGTAGTTCTTGATCTCGTTGTCCGTCCTCCCCGGCAGTCTCCCGGCTATCAGGGACCATCTGCGTTCGTCAAACAGAAACAATACTGTCAGAGCTATGCTTTCACAAGGCCATGCATGTGGAACAGAGCAGAGGATGGTTCATCCATCGGTGCTATATATGCTATGGATACGACGATGGATGGACGTACTTGTTGCCCAGGAGGCTGTGGAGCTTGATGATGAGCTCGTCCTCCTCGTCGCTGAAGTTGCCGCGCTTGAGGTCGGGGCGGAGGTAGTTGATCCAGCGGAGGCGGCAGCTCTTGCCGCAGCGGAGCAGGCCCGCGGCCTTGGGCAGGGAGCGCCAGCAGCCCTCGCCGTGGGCCTTGATGTAGGCGGTGAGCCGGTCGTCCTCCTCCTTGGTCCAGGCGCCCTTGTTGGTGTGCGCCTTCTCGCAGCACGGCGACCTCCCCATCTCTATATCTCTTTAGACGATGGTCTGCCGCCGCCGATGGCTCTCCTTTTTCTTGTGCTCGGTGGTGGGGTGGGTTGGGTTGGGTTTGCAGGAGTGGAAGTTGGTGCTGTTGTTGTTGTTGGGGGCTAGTGCTACGGGGAGGGGTGGGTGAGCCGGAGGCTGGATCTTTATAGGCGGCACTGCACTTGACTGGATCGGGGAAGAAGGTCTTCTAGAGGCTGAGTTGGTGGGAAAAAGGTTAGGCTGGTACTGCTACTGGTAGGCCTCCCCTCCCCCCCAGGCCATGACCTCACCTCACCTCAACTCACCACCCCACCGGTTTGTTTACCAGTTTATCACACGCACAAAAAGAGGAGGATAGAAAGGCAACAATGACACAGCCAGCCACAGGGCACAGGATTTGCCTGCCTACTTGCCCGATTCACAAGCCTCACAGGTAGGTGTAAAGTGAGGTAAGCCCCCCCTCCCCCTGCCTACCCTCTTGGCGCCTTCGTTCGTTCGGTTTTAACAGCTAACTAACCGCATCCACCCGTGATGCCTCCCTCCTCCTAAGTTGTTTGTGGGGGATTATTAGGTCCACCCAATCTCCCCTCCCAGTCTCTTTCCCTTGATGCTGCCCTCCCCGCCTAAAAACTCCTCGTGGAACACAACACAAAACTCAGGGCCAGGGTGTCTATCTAGACGTAAAAGATCGGCATCGACGATCGGCGAGATCAGATAGAATCTCAATCTTTCTCTAAGGCACAAACTCAACAATACCTTGTCTCGCGAGAGTTTTATTCAGATAAAAGAATATGTGCCGCGTTGGAGACTATTCCCTGAGCCATTTTCTAGGACCTCCTGTGAGTTGTGTGACCGAGATGCAGTGCAATTCGCGTGTCCTACATGGTGTCGTCTATGGGCTATGGGGGGGCTGTTTTGATACTCCAACTCAATCATGTCGACATGGAGATGATCTGTATTGTATACTAGAACAGAGTATTAGTTGTAGACGGATCATTCATGTATACTTTAAGCCCTGATCTCACGAGCCCCAATCATCTTACCATTTCCCCATTTATTTAACAAGGAAATAATGCTCTGGTGCACCCATACAAGCCAATGTCCATAGTGCAAACTGGATGAGGTATTAACAAAAGGATGCCCCCCTTCATCATACAGCCCCTTTTCCTTGTCTATTCTTCAATAATAAAACAGGATGAGGCGGAACAGGTACCCGACGCTGCTCAAACGGATTTTCTTTTGCCCACTCACCGTCTTTTTTCTTTGTTTTTGCCTACTAGTATGGTCTGCTTGCACAATCATAGCCTTTGCCATTTGCCGATAGTCCGATGAAACTACTTTCATATACAACATTTCTGTTTTGTACTCTAGTATTGGTTAGTTGAGCTGCTTGGTCAACCCTAATAAATTTTAAAAAAAATCACCAAACTTGCTAGGCCTGCAACTGCTTCCTATTTCTTTCTGTAGCAAGCCAGATCTTCTGGATATCGTATTTATATATGCTAATCCACATGGCAATAGAGTATACGCTAATCCGCATGGCAAAAGATAACGTTATCAGTGATGCTTAATAAGGACACCATCAATTATGAGCACGACTTATTCGACTTCCGCAACATGTGCTTTGCCGTTTGCTCATGGAAAATGTAGATTAATATGAATATGCTGAATTTTCTACAGATTAGGATTCATTCCGCGGTAATGAAGGCTGTGGGCATAGCATTCTGAGGATGCAGATGAAACTATGACTTGCTGAGGTGGACCATTAATTGTTCCATGTTAGGAGCAACTTACAAGTCCATGATGAAATCCAGATGCGCTTACACAATATTTGCCTACCTAATATATTCTTTTGGGATGGTTACCAAACTATGGACCATAGTTGGTTGGGTGCAAGGAGAGGGAAATATCCCAAACCATTTGCTTCGGTTGGGGCCAGAATGATTGGGACTTCACACTCCACAATGGTCCTCTACTTGAAATGTCCATGCTTCCTATATTGCCCCCATAATTCCTTTGTTGCGAGAATTGGGTGATTACACCTCCAGATCTAACTCCAAATTTCTATTATTTTCAAGCCGACATGTTAAGGGATGGTTTGTATCACTTTTCAGCACAAGGCTGAAGCTAACATCTATAATAATAGGATTCTTTTGAAAATAGCTGCACCTCAACAGAGCAGTACCGGCGCATGTACCAATTTGCCTACCATGCAATGCAAACCAGAAAGTCAGATTATCAGACACCAAACTGCTTTATTGCATAGCTATCAATGACTAGTCCTCATTGCGGTTTCTAACTAGAAATAAGTTAGTTGGCCATAAATCAAGTTCGGCGTCTTACCATTTTGTTACACACAGATTTAATACACTCAAATAGCTATTCTTTTGGTGCATCAAATTAATCAAATAAACCATCTCTGTTGTACCATAATCAGACCCTGACTGGCAAAAAGAGTGCAATCCCTATTCCCTAAACAAAACCCATAAACCATGGCCCTTTAGTTGTTAAATTGTAGGCATTAGTTCTAGAAAGCATGAAGGCCGGCAAGAGGAAGGTAGGGAAATAGTTCTTAGTTGTCTGGTTGAGGAGTGGTGTCTGGTTATGTGCAGTAGCTCTACCTTCCACTTCTTAGCCACGCACTTGTGGTGGAAGAATCCTCCATTCTGCATGCTGGACAGTTATAGGTTAGGGGGGGAGGGAAAGAAGAAGGTAAGGAGAGAGGTAGGTCTAGGCTGCCCTTTTGCTGTTATCTCTTCCAGGGAGGCGTGGCCAAGGCCAATTAGCCAGCCCCCACACCACATGGCAACGAGCATGAACAGCACTTATCCATGACTCCTCTCTCCCAACTCCCTCTTTGTTTCCTCCTACCTACATGCCCCTTATATGCCTGCATAAAGCTCCAAACTCCCCATGGCATCCTCCTCCTACCTACCAGTCCTTCCATTCTTCCATCCAATCGGCTATTATTAGGTTAGGTGTGGTGTTGGTCTCCATGACTTCAACCCAAATTCATTAGTTATCTAGTAGCAGGCTAGCAGTTTCCTTTCGCCCTTTCGCTACTGAACACTGGTTTTACCAAGCAGGCTAGTAGTGTGATACTGCAAACGCAAGAATTGGGTTGGTCAGTCAGGAATTCGGCGAACTAAGCGACTACTTTTCAATTTGGCCCCAGAACCATTGAATATGTGCTCTTCTGGCCGCAACACATGATGTTTCAGCCTTCACGCGGATGATTGTTCGTTGAACAGACAAGAAAACCTTCCAACACTAGTCCTCCACTACCAGAGACTTTGACTGTGTTCAAACAACTAAAACATCAGGGGTAGAAAAAAAAATACTATCTAGTCCCACTGTCCTAGACCAATGTTCATAACGCCAAATCAAAGGTCAAACAAAAGTCAGCAGACACAATCCTTATGTCATTGGAATGAAGGCATAAAGAGATCCTGATCATCATGTGTCACATCTTTGGACTCGTGGAAGAAACCATGAGGTTTACCGTGACTCTCGATAGCATGTTTTCCCATGAAACAATTAGTTTACTCGAAAGCTCGTCCTTTTAGCAAAGGTGGGCAGTCTACATACTTCAGCAGTAACCTATGTTTATTAGAACTCTACTAGAAGCCTAGTGCTTGTTGCTCTAGAGCACTAAACATATCAAATTTCCACTATTAAAAGCACTTCATGTACAAATCGACAAAAGAGCATTAGAGCACAAGTTAGAACTTATTCATGCTTACAGTGGTTTCTGAGTTCCTTTTCGTCAGTGCTTCTATCATGAAAGTTAGCATCAAATATCCGTGCAGCTTCCACTGATTGTGGCTTTCTGCAGAGAAAGAAGCCATCAAAACTCCATTGAATTGATTTGAGTTCGTGGAGAACTAGTGTCAAATTAGAATGTGCAAGCAGTGTATCAGCATATGGCGTTGCCCATGGCTAATGGGTTTTACTGTATACCACTGGATAATGGTGCGTGACATTGAATGGTAAGTTGCATCCAAAGGTCAAGCTTCACAATTACAACTTCGATTTAAACAGAGTAGTATAACCAATTGAAACTAAAAGTCTGAAACAACATTAAATTAATACCCCAGATCTACAGATTTAGCTACATACAAATGTTTGGTCAGGTTGATACATCTGCAAGCTAATACAAATAATACACATATGGCACCCTTGCCTGTTAGTCAATTGTCCTTTATTAACTACTGCTAGACCAACTCATTTTGAGTTGAGTACAGGTGGACCTTCTAATCTGCTTATAATAAATAAAATACATAGTATTTATTTCAGCTACTTGGTATGATTGGTAGTTGAATAATGGAGCCCCCCCACCCTCCCCAGAAATCCCCATAAGAAATACCGGAAACCATAATCACACAATGATTTGAGATCAAAAGTTCAGGAACTTTACAGTGGCATGGACATAATTTGGTTCGCATATATTATCCTTATCCAATTTGACTAGAATGAGTTCATTTCTGTGCATCCAGCTCCAGCTCCTCCAAACACTTATCATCTCAATTCAATTGAGAGACGGTCTATCATTGTTCTTGTCTGACCATACTATTAAGAGATAGGTGGTTCGTTAATTTGAACCCATATAATAAATTTGGAGAAGCACAATTTCTCCTAAGACTAGTACCTAACAGACAAAAAGAGCAAACATGCAATGCTTTTAAACCTTTCAATAGAAAAAACCTTAGAAACGTGTCCAAAATGTCTCGAGTCCTGAGCAAAAGATCAATGGAACACAAATTAAAGGTAGTCTCAATATTAACAAGGTTGTAAGTGCAGCTAAAATGTGCCAAATTGCATATTTAAGGCCTTGCAAATGTCAGATGTCACTTAAGGCATCTTTCTGATAATTTTATCAAGGCAAAGTAATGATGAGAGTGATACTACGTTTTTTGCTTTTGTATCTTTTTAACAACGTCTGTATATAACGTAGTGATCCACGGAAAAGTTTCAAGAGAAAAACAATATGAAATGTCAATAACTATATAAGGATGATCATGGAACAGAATATGGAAACATTGCTCCTTTTCTGTGACATCCATATCCATACTCTCCATACGACGGGTCAAAGGCAGAGTTAAGCCATCGCTATGGTACAGAATACCAGCAGGCGCCACCCTGCAAAAACAATAAATACATACCCATGCTGAACCTAACTTTAATGTGCATTTAGTCATTAGCTTTATAGGCTATTTAGTACTGTATCAAGGTTGTCAACATGTCTACATCACATCAGTCATGTCAGGCATACAAATCCAACACAACCACAGTACATGCAACTTGCTCAGAGATTTTGGTGCACATAGATGACTCTAGAGCTACACCTGTATCATGAAAACGAGTTTCATAGAACAGTGACATTCTTATGCATGGCTACGAGAACTGAGTGCCACTCAGTTGGTTAGAGGCACGAGTGCCTGCCCAGCCCACCCGGGTGTTGCTCATGGTAGTTTCTACTAATTAAAAAAAATGCCACGGGTGCTCGAGTTTTTTTTCCTAATACATGGCGACAAAAGAGCCTGATGGAAATTCTTATATGCTAAGCCATCAGGCCAGATGCAACAAATTCATACTCAACCAATGAGGAAAAAAACAAAACTGTGTAAAACCACACTTCATGGTATACGACATGACACTATTATTGCAGAGCAGATAAAGAGTTACATTACCAGAGTCTAACGGACAAGCGCAGTCGAGCATAATTAAAGCTTGTACCACTTACATGCTACAAAACTTAATGCCTTTTCCGGCTCATGAGCTTTTTGCTTGTCATCCCCAATCCGGCTTTGCACGTGTTATTCCGATACGGAAACACCCTGCAATAAGCATAACCAAAGATTTCAGTATGCCATTCGTGAAGATTTCTAGTTCGCGTCGGTCGAGTTTTAGTCTTATACATGGCGATGAAAGCCTGATCAGATCGGTTATATGCTAACCCATCAGATCAGCTGTAATAAGTTTGTATTCAACCAATGAGATAAACAAAAAGGTGTGAAACTTCAAACTACACTTCGTCGTATACGACACGAGACCATTATTGTAGAGCAGATCAGGAGTTACGTTACCAGAGTCTAATGGAATGGCGCAGATGAGCATAATTAAGTTTGTACCACTTACAGGCTGCAAAGTTAATGCCTTTTCCGTCTCACGTGGTTTGCGCCACTTATCCCTAATTCGGCTTTGCATGCATTATTCCGATATGGAAACACCCTGCAATAAGCATTACCGCAGATTTCAGTACGCCTAACTCATGAAGATTTCCAGTTCCTGTCGGTTGAGTTTTCTTTCCTTATATATGGCTGTGAAAGAGCCTGATGTGAATCCTATATGCCCACGGACCAGATGCAACAAATTCATAATCAACCAACGAGGAAGAAAACAGAACAGTGTAAAACCACTTCATCGTATACGAAACAACACCATTATTGCAGAGCAGATAAAGCGTTACATTACCGGAGTCTAACGGAACGGCACAGTCGAGCATAATTAAAGTTTGTACCAATTGCATGCTGCAAAGTTAATGCCTTTTCCGTCTCACAAGCTTTGCGCCAGTCATCCACAAACCGGCTTCACACTTGTTATTCCAATACAGAAACGCCATGCAGTAAGCATAACCAAAGATTTCAGTACACCTAACACACGCGAAGATTTCTAGTTCCTGTCAGTCGAGTTTTAGTCTTAACATGGCAACGGAAGAGCCTGATGAGATCCATTATATGCTAACCCATCCGATCAGATGCAATAAGTTCATATTAAAGCAATGAGGAAATAAACAAAATGGTGCAAAACAACATTTTGTTGTATACGACACCAGACCATTATTGCAGAGCAGATCAAGAATTACGTTACCAGAGACTAACGGAAGGCACAGATGAGCATAATTAAATTTTGTAGCACTTACAGGGTGCAAAATTAATGCCTTTTCCGGCTCACGCGATTTGCTCCACTCATCCCCGATCCGGCTTCGCACGCGTTATTCGGACACCAATATTCTCTGCAATGAGCATAACTGAACATTCAGCACACTTGATACTCATCGTATACGACAGACACAATTATTGCAGAGCAGATCAAGATTTACGTTACCAGAGTCAACAGAATGGCACAGATGAGCATAATTAAAGTTTCTACCACTTACAGGCTGCAATGTAAATACCTTTTCTGGATCACTCGGTTTGTACCACTCATCCTCGGTCTGGTTTCACAAGCATTTTTCCGTTATGGAAACGCACTGCAATCAGCATAACTGAAGATTCAGCACACTTGATACTCATTGTGTACAACAGACACCATTATAGCAGAGCAGATCAAGATATACGTTACCAGAGTCTGACGGAACGCACTGATGAGCATAATTAAAGTTTGCACCACTTACAGGCTGCCAAGTTATCGCCTTCTCCGGCTCACGTGTTTTGCACCAGCCATACCTGGTTTCCAACTTCGCATGTGTTATTCCGATACAGAAACGCCCTGCAATCAGCACAACTGAAGATTCAGCATACTTGACATTCATCACAAACGACACCATAATTACTGAGCAGATGAAGATTTCCATTACCTGAATCTGACGGAACGGCACAGGTGAGCGTAATTCAAGTTTGTAGCACTTACATGCTGCAAAGTTAATGCCCTTTCCGTCTCACGCGCTTTGAGCCAGTCAGTCAATCTGGATCCGAATCCGCACGCGTTATTCCAATTCGGAGACACCCTGCAACCAACATAACTGAACATTCAGTAGGCCTGACACTCATGCTCATCGCCACATCAGTTCGGCCCTCCTCACAGTTGTGTGTGTATCACTAACTCACCGCTGCATAGTTGCATAATCATGCAGCATGGCCCCTTTCAGCGGCAAAGGACACCCACTCAAACATCCATTGGCCATGGCACTGAAGCTTGGCATGCGGAACACGCGATCCCATCGCCTTGCTAGGCTCCGACATTGCGTCGAACACCTCGCGGGTCAGCGTCAAACGGCCGCGGCCAACCGCACGAGGCCAAAACGGCGCCCCGCCGTGACACAAACAATGCACAACCCGCAGCCTCCGCAGCGCAACGGCGGAGGATGCGGACCGCGGCACGCGAAACCGAGGCAGCTCGCGGCGGAGGCGGAGGCGGCGACCGGCTGCTACTGCTAGAGCTCCCGGCGCCGACGAGGCGAGGCGGTCTATTTTTTTTAATTTTTTTAGATGAACGAGGCGAGGCGAGGCGGTCAGATTCGAACGACACGCGAAGGAGAAGGAACGGCGGCCTGCCAGCTGGGCCCTGCCGGGCTGTGCCGATGTTGGTTAAGATAAGCCATTCGTAATCACGGCCCATCCGGCCCGGCCGAGAGGGCGAGGACCCCAACGGCTAGTTCCCCGAACGGCTAGCCTAATCCTCCAACGGTCGGACGATTCGTATATAAATCGTTGGTAATGGAATCCAATGCCACCCTCCCTCCCCCAAAGCGTTCGTCCGCTTCCTCCCTCCCCTGCGCCGCCTCCCTCCGCCCTCGCCATCCGATTCAAATCCGTCCTCGCGGGGGAGATCTGATCCGGTCCAGGGCGCCGCCATGATGCACCACCACCACCAGCTCGACCAGTGGCTCGCCGGCGGCGGCGTTGGCGGCGTGGGCGCGGTGCTCCGGCCGACCAAGTCCGCCCCCTGCTCCCCCGTCAAGCCGGCGGCTGTCTCCATGCTGCGCACGCACTCCGACTCCTTCCACGTCGCCCACAAGGTCCCCGTCGGCGACACCCCCTACGTCCGCGCCAAGCGCGTCCAGGTGCGTCCTTGTTTTTTTTTTCCTGTCTGGGATTTGAATTTGTTGATGGCCGTGGCTGATGGTGGGTGTAATGGATGGATGGCAGCTGGTGGACAAGGACCCGGAGAAGGCCATCGCGCTGTTCTGGGGCGCGATCAACGCCGGCGACCGGGTGGACAGCGCGCTCAAGGACATGGCCATCGTGATGAAGCAGCAGAACCGCGCCGAGGAGGCCATCGAGGCCATCAAGTCGCTCCGCGTCCGCTGCTCCGACCAGGCGCAGGAGTCGCTCGACAACATCCTCCTCGACCTCTACAAGGTACGGTACCACGCTTTTCCTTTTCAAAGTTCAAATTTCAAATCCGTTGGTAGATCCGTTGGGATGGCAGCTCAATATTTTAATCCCACGCGACAGAGGTGCGGGCGGCTGGACGACCAGATCTCGCTGCTCAAGCACAAGCTGCAGCTCATCCACCAGGGCCACGCCTTCAACGGCAAGCGCACCAAGACGGCCCGCTCCCAGGGCCGCAAGTTCCAGGTCACCCTCGAGCAGGAGGCCACCAGGCTCCTCGTAAGTCTCTCTCCCCTTCCATTCAAAATTTCAAATTTGGTTCAGATCGAGATCGAGCCGCCGGCCCGATATGGTAAGAATCAATGGCGTAATAATAGCTTGACCCGATTGGATTGTGCTTTGCGCAGGGCAACCTCGGGTGGGCGCTGATGCAGAAGGAGAACTACACGGAGGCGGAGGGGGCGTACCGGCGGGCGCTGGTCATCGGCCCGGACAACAACAAGATGTGCAACCTGGGGATCTGCCTCATGAAGCAGGGCCGGGTGCTGGAGGCCAAGGACGTGCTCAAGCAGGTGCGCCCCGCCGGCGTCGACGGCCTCCGCGGCGCAGACTCCCACCTCAAGGCCTACGAGCGCGCGCAGGAGATGCTCCGCGACCTCGAGGTCAAGCTCGTCGGCCGCCCAGGCTGGGCCGGCGCCATTGGCGACAACCTCGTCGACAAGAAGTGGCTCTTCGACGCGCTCATGCTCGGCTCCTCCTCCAGCATCTGGCAGCCGCAGCCGTGCATCGACCACCTGCTGCCCCCGCCGGCCCCGCAGCAGCCGCGCGACAGCTTCGCCGACGAGAACAACGCCGGCCCCGGCGCCGCCGCCGCAGCCGCGGGCAAGAAGATGGCTGCGCTGCTGCAGCAGCAGCAGGCCAACCTCAACATCGACGCGCAGCCATTCTACTCTCACCGGATGCCGCCGCTGGCCGCCAAGCCACCGCAGAACGCGCCGCGCCAGCAGCAGCTGCCGCAGCAGAAGGCGCCCTCTCAGATGCATCACGATCCCATGGGCAACCTGAAGAGGACACGGTCCGGCACCGCCATGGACAAGGCAGCAGCAGCCGCGGCAGCCGGGGAGAAGACCAAGGAGGAGCAGAGCAGCAACAAGGAGGCCGACAAGAACCAGGACGACACCAGCAACAACGGCCGGAGGAAGTCGCTCACCGCCGAAGAGAGGTGGCCGGAGCTGCCGGACCACAGCGCGTTCGACGAGGCCCTCGTCGCGTCGGTCCTGGCCCCGGTCCTCGCCGACGACGAGAACTGCAAGCCGTCAGCAAAGGCGCCTCCTCCGGCGAGCTGCTGCGACACGAGCCCGGCGGCGGTGAAGGAGAAGGTGGGGAAGAGGCTGAGGATCTTCCAGGACATCACGCAGACGCTCAACGTGCTCTGACCGACGGCGAGGCTTGGTTTTGGTTTTCTTTTCTGCTGCTGGCTGGCTGCTCACACAACCGAAGAGGAGGAGGTGGCGACGCTGCGAAGGAGATGAGCTTGTTCTCCTGGGAGTTTCTGCATCGCGGTTTTTAAGTTAAAAATTAAGATAGGGAGGGATCGATCGACATTACCGCTCGACTTGGTTCTTTTTTTTTTCAGTTTGCTGCTGATTCGTTGATTTTAATTTTTTTTGTAACACAGTCAAAATAACATTGGCAAGGAGTGTGTTTCCTCCTGATCATCTTCTGTTGCTTGTAACAGAAATTGATTTCGATAATCACTTCAAAGCTCAAATAACAAAGTTACCTGATTGCATCTCGATCATCTGTTGCTTTGCTCTTGATATCGATATTGTAAGTATGTTTGACTGTCACTCATTCAGAAATGTTCAGCTGAAAGATCGATCAGAAATTTAGCTTGATTGCCCCCTTTGCTCTGGATTTGTCGATGTGTTTAAAGGTCGTCACCACCGAGGTCCAAGTTCAGGCAGGGCGAAGTCTCTAAAAAACGGTTATCAATCCAATAATCTTTTACAGACCAAGGAGCAGAGCAGCAACAAGGAGGCCAGGACGACGACAACAACAACAGCAGGAGGAAAAAGTCTTCGGACATATTCTCGGCCTGCCAGACCGGCTTTCTGAGCCTCCTCGCTCATTCTGCCGCCGACTCCTTCTCATCGGTCGCCATATTGTCGGCCTCCTTCATCTGAATTCGATCAGCACTATAAAAAAAACCTAAGTATTTTATTGATCAGGCGGCACCCAGATTTGAACTGGGGATAAAGGATTTGCAGTCCCCTGCCTTACCGCTTGGCCATGCCGCCAAAAAATCCGATCAAAAATCTAGAAAACAGCAAGTATTCATCCACGTTTTCTTACGAAAAGCCCCTTTTATTTTGAATATAATTCTACTTACTTTTTTCCAATCTTTTTCAAAAAATCTATTCCTGCTTTTTTTGATCCAGTTTCTATTATTCTCCTCGATAGATTCTATCTTAAAACATACATTGTTAACACAATAAAACTTCCCATTTCTTTCTATTGAGATGAAAAAGAAGAAAAAGTGGATTTCTATTCACAGGCTGCAAAATTCAGAATAAATTGGAACCGTTAACTAGAATTCTCTTGATCGCCAAGCACTTCAAAATCTTTGACACGGAGGCGCGCACGAACATCAAGATTATTTTTACTTCGTTTTTTTTAGAATGAAGGCTCGCGAAGAGCCTGGCTTTGAATTAACAAAGCCATCAACCGGCCAGGAATTACAAACATACACCAAACCACATCGGCCCAACGATACAAGGAAGCACTCTAGGAAGCTTACAACTGAACGCAGCGCACAAGCACGAAAGGAAAATACAACCGAGCCCATTGCTTGTACTAGCCGAAGACAACAGCAAAACTGATAACAAAGGTAGCGATAGAAAGAGCAGGATGAAGACCTGCTAGAACAGAGTGTGGGCATGAACTGGGCTGATTCTCAGGAAGAAGAAAATCAGGCGTCTTCCTCCTCTCGCGTCGCAGAGGGACCCTTCCCTCTTGCCTTGGATCGAAAGGCATCGAACCAGCGGACCTGAGAGGCGCTCACCCTAGAGCAGAAGTGATGGCAACCTCGGGGCCAGGAGCAACCGCAGAGCACAACACCATGGACAATGAGCACACAACATCCACTATACCGCCGCAACCAAGGACACCAGTAGACTGCCGGAAAGCCACCGGGAGCAGCTGCCGAAGAAAGGCAGCAAGGACATCAAGGAAGACCGCAGAACGTCGAGGAGCAAGACCCGTCGGCCGTTGAAGAAGAGAACCGGGAGCCCACAGCCAGTGCCGTGTTGCTAATGCTGGGAAGGGGTGAAGGAAATATGCCCTAGAGGCAATAATAAAGTTATTATTTATTTCCTTATTTCATGATAAATGTTTATTATTCATGCTAGAATTGTATTAACCGGAAACATAATACATGTGTGAATACATAGACAAACAGAGTGTCACTAGTATGCCTCTACTTGACTAGCCCGTTAATCAAAGATGGTTATGTTTCCTAACCATGAACAAAGAGTTGTTATTTGATTAACGAGGTCACATCATTAGTTGAATGATCTGATTGACATGACCCATTCCATTAGCTTAGCACCCGATCGTTTAGTATGTTGCTATTGCTTTCTTCATGACTTATACATGTTCCTTTGACTATGAGATTATGCAACTCCCGTTTGCCGGAGGAACACTTTGGGTGCTACCAAACGTCACAACGTAACTGGGTGATTATAAAGGAGTACTACAGGTGTCACCAAAGGTAGATGTTGGGTTGGCGTATTTCGAGATTAAGATTTGTCACTCCGATCGTCGGAGAGGTATCTCTGGGCCCTCTCGGTAATGCACATCACTTAAGCCTTGCAAGCATTGCAACTAATGAGTTAGTTACGGGATGATGTATTACGGAACGAGTAAAGAGACTTGCCGGTAACGAGATTGAACTAGGTATTGGATACCGACGATCGAATCTCGGGCAAGTAACATACCGATGGACAAAGGGAACAACGTATGTTGTTATGCGGTCTGACCGATAAAGATCTTCGTAGAATATGTAGGAGCCAATATGGGCATCCAGGTCCCGCTATTGGTTATTGACCGGAGACGTGTCTCGGTCATGTCTACATTGTTCTCGAACCGTAGGGTCCGCACGCTTAAGGTTTCGATGACAGTTATATAATGAGTTTATGAGTTTTGATGTACCGAAGGAGTTCGGAGTCCCGGATGAGATCGGGGACATGACGAGGAGTCTCGAAATGGTCGAGACGTAAAGATCGATATATTGGACGACTATATTCGAACATCGAAAGGGTTCTGAGTGGTTCGGGTATTTTCGGAGGTACCGGGGAGTTACGGGAATACGAGGAAGAAGCAATGGGCCTTGATGGGCCTTAGTGGGAAGGACCAGGAGGTGGCGCGCGCCCCTCCCAAGCCCAGTCCGAATTGGACAAGGGGTTTGGGGCGCGGCCCCTCTCTCCCTTCCTTCCCCTCTTCCCCTCTTTCCCCCCTTGACCTAGTTGGACTAGGAAAGGTGGAATCCTACTCCCGGTGGGAGTAGGACTCCCCTGGCGCGCCCAAACCTAGGGCCGGCCTCCTCCCTCCCTTGCTCCTTTATATACGGGGGCAGGGGGCACCCCATGGACACAGAAGTTGATCTTCGTGATCGTTCCTTAGCCGTGTGCGGTGCCCCCTCCACCATATTCCACCTCGAATATATCGTTGCAGTGCTTAGGCGAAGCCCTGCGCCGGTAGAACATCAAGATTGTCACCACGCCGTCGTGCTGACGGAACTCCTCCCCGAAGCTTTGCTGGATCGGAGCTAGGGGTGCGTCATCGAGCTGAACGTGTGCCAAGAACTCGGAGGTGCCGGAGTAACGGTGCTTGGATCGGTCCGATCGGGAAGACGTACGACTACTTCCTCTACATTGCGTCAACGCTTCCGCTTCGGTCTAAGAGGGTACGTAGACAACACTCTCCCCTCTCGTTGTTGTGCATCACCATGATCTTGCGTGTGCGTAGGAAAATTTTGAAATTACTACGTTCCCCATCAAGGGGAACCCCATCCCCTACCGCCGGATCAAAGGCGCCGTACCGCCAGCCTTGAGCCAAACACACCACAACCCGTGGGCACCACCCTTGAGGGGAATGGGGACAATGCCGGCCATGCAAATCCCGATGAAACCACCGCCGCCAGACAACCAGAGCCGCCCAAAGCTCGGACCTTTGACACACCTCACCCGAACACGAGCCCTCCCCAGGCGGCACCTCCAAGGAGGAGCACGACACGAAACGCGTCGTTGCCGCCCAATCCTAGCCGGATTTTGGGCTTTCACCAGGGAGGGGGAACGAGGGTGGAGAGGGGAGGACCTCGGAGGCACCTCCAGGGAGGAAGAACGGCGCCAAAGGCGTCGCTGCCACCGGGCCGGACAAGCCAACCAAACGGTTTCCCGTAGTCCCAAGACTCACCACCGAGCACACATCAGCTCCAGATTCGACGCATGAGACGAAAGCAGCAGGGGACGACGGTGTAGAGGGAGTCAAGGAGGAGGGAGTCAAGGAGGAGGGAGCCAGACCTCAGATCCAGCGAGGAGGGGAAAACTCCGTGCCGCAGCCAGCCTCCGCCGGCGGCTCACCACCCGCGTGGTCGAGCAATCCAGCTAGAAGCACCCGCAGCCGGCGCCAGCCGAGAGGATGCCGCTGCCTCGCCAAACAGGGCCGCCACCCCAGATCCGAAGACCTCTGCCACGGACAAAGCGTCAGAGGACTCGCCGCCACCTTCCCCGGTGTCCGCGGGCAAATTTCGGGCGAGACCCTCAGGTGGCGGCGAGGGATAGCGGGGAAAAGGGGGTGGTGGCGCGGGTGGAACCCTAATCGCCACCTGAGTCGCCCAGGAGGACGACGCGGGGGCAGGTCTATTTTTACTCCTTCGAAGCAGCGGCAAGCTCAGCTCTCCTCTCTTCGAGCTTGACCTTCTTATCGGCCGTTGCCATCAAGATGTTAAACTTCCCCGGCTTCTTTTGCTTATTCATTTTGGAGCACTCGACACATATCTCCTTCTTCGCCAAGATGTCCTTGAACCACTCTGTCATCTTGACTGAGGGAGTCCTGGATTAAAGGGTCCTCGGGCGTCCGGCCTATGTGACGTGGGCCGGATTAATGGGCCATGAAGATACAAGACCGAAGACTTCCTCCCGTGTCCGGATGGGATTCTCCTTTGCGTGGAAGGCAAGCTTGGCGTTCGGATATGAAGACTCCTTTCTCCGTAAACCTACTCTGTACAACCCTAGGCCCCTCCGGTGTCTATATAAACCAGAGGGTTTAGTCCATAGAGGCAACCACAATCATACAGGCTAGACATCTAGGGTTTAGCCATTACGATCTCGCGGTAGATCAACTCTTGTAATCCTCATATTCATCAAGATCAATCAAGCAGGAAGTAGGGTATTACCTCCATCGAGAGGGCCCGAACCTGGGTAAACATCGTGTCCCCCGTATCCTGTTACCATCGACCCTAGATGCACAGCTCGGGACCCCCTACCCGAGATCCGCCGGTATTGACACCGACATTGACCGCCGCCCCTTCTCGCTTTATCTTCTCCTCCTCCCACTTCTTTCCACAGAACTCCCTTCTAACCTTCTTAGGTGGCTCTTTTGTTGGGTCAGTTTGATGCTTCTTCCTCATGTCGATACCTGCTGTCTTGATGGAATTGGCAATGCCATTTTGCCGTTTGGGTTGCCCATTCAACTTGAACCAACAATGCATGAAGACGAAGTTCTTCTTCTTCACCTTCAAGAACAAGTTGCACGCACATGATGACAACAAGAAAGAAGACATTGTCAACAATGTGCAGCATAGCCGGCCAAATGACATAGGGTGTATCTGGCCAAATGATATAAAGCATATCCAGCCAAATGAGCACAAAGAACAACTTACTTGCTCAATGATTAGTGCACCACTTAGCCACCAGTCGATGAGTTGTTTGAAATGGGCGCAGTACTTGCTCACAACCTGTTGGATGATTTATCATCGATGGTTGAGTGACTTGATCCCATAGTTACAGATGAGTTCATTGCGGTAGGGCTCGCAGCTCTTGTGCTCACGGAACCAACAATGAATGTTGCCCCAAAAGGTTGCGCCTCTTTTATTTGTGCCATGGATCGGATCGATGCTAGTGGCCACCACATGTTGCACAACAATTTATCCTCCTTGTTGAAACTTTCTCCTCTACCCCTCTTCTTTGGATCAGCACTAGTACATACCCTCCTCATCAATAGCGTTTCAAGGTGCCCACTAACAACGTCCAGACTATGCGCTGCTAGTACGATGCTGCTCATAACAGACAACTAGCAGTTCGGCCCGGACGATGATGCTACTGTAGATCTATCTAGCAAAGTTCGACCCGAAACACTAATAGTGCGGAAGAGAGCTGTAGCGTTTCAAGCAGTCGAGCGCGACTACTTTGTGTTGTAAGTGTGTGTAGCGTGTGCTATCCTATGGACGTTGTTGGTAGAATTAGACAGGATAAAAAAAATCAACATGTAGTCCTTAACAGTCCAACACAAGTAATAGCATATTGCAACATAATTTACCAAATAGTACAAGGTGTTAAAACACAATTAAATACCACATAGTACCTACACATAGCTAAATGCCCTTTTTGTAGTCCTAAATGGTGACATGGAAGCTTGTTTTAGCCATGCATACTACTACTACCATGCATATTAGTACTTAACATAGTACTACCATGTATACTAGTAGTTAACAATGTCGGCTGAATCTGGCGGTGGTGGTATTATCCTCGGCAGCATTAACCCCAGGATACATCCCCATCAGGCTCTTTGAACCTGTGTCGGAGATTTCATTTCTTGTAATGCTCATTTTATGACCATTTTCTGATTGCTATGAGTCGGCATTTGAGCAGGCTCTGCATGATGGTCTTGAAGATGATAACCTCTGCTGCATTCCTCAATGTACACTTCATACGATCTTTGCAAAGTTGGAAGCCCTCCGCGAGAACCTGTGTCTTTTTCAGCTCCTCCGTGCACTTCCACCAGCTGAGCACCATGTCGTGAATCCTTCGTGCCTGGTCCACCACCCATAGAGGAGGTCGTCGCGACTCCACACATGGAGGAGTGGAGGATGATGGTGCGATAAGAGCTGCCTGACGACGACAAGAAGCCATGTAGTTGATGACGGGTCACTACTAGGGAAAACCCTAGTAGTAGCGCGGGTTTAAGAACTAGCAGTAGCACGGGTGCCCCGCGCTACTGCTAGGGCGCTATAGCTAACTTTTACTAGTAGCGCGAGTTCGATTCCATGCTACTGCTACTGGTATTAGCATAGATAGCAGTAGCACGTGTTCCCGCCCCGCGCCACTACTATTAGAGTGTATTTCATTTTTTACACTGTATTTATGCACCGTTATACAATCTTTGTACAGTAGCAATGAGGAGTCTTATCTACAACCTTTTGAGTACTTCTTGGAGAAAAGAAATATGTTGTAAATTATAAATAAGCGAGCTTAGTAGGGATGAATACCAACTGTTTTTAAATAAACAGTATAAATTACTTAACAAATTTGTTTCACAAACTCACATAGAGGTAGAACTGGAATCATGTCAACATCCACCGAAATGTCGATATTATCTTCATGATCATCTTCAGCACCAAGATCGGAAGTTATTTTCACATCCTCCTGAAATCTGTACGCTTTGCATAGTCCTCTCCAATTTGGATACCCAAAATGTGAGTGATTTACTGCATTGTAGAGCTTAACCACAAAAGTGAAACCATATTTCATTCTTGGGTGAGCTTTCTTTGTCTCCATACTCTCCCTATCTTCGAAACCGATCTTGTCTAAGACATACAATCATGCATAGTAGGGGATACACTAGTCGAATTGTAAAAAAATGGAAATTACATGTTAAAGCAAAAAAGCACAAGTCATGCTTAATTATGATAAAATACTTGCCATCATTACATACCGTAAAATGATAAAAGGTCTCCTCCAGCGTAAGGGTGAAGCACCTACCGTTATCCAGGTGATGCCTGCCGCACATACTCCCGTCATCGGTGGAGTACTCGCACTCAGGGATCCTATCATCGTCAGACATTTCCTGTTTTGATAATTAAAGATAAAAAATCGACGGCAATTACCAGGAACTCAACACACAGATCACTATTCATCATGGGTTGACTTTCGCTCTGTCGAGTCTTCCTTGAAGACTCTCATCTCATGTGGTGTATAGGGTGGGCCCTCCCTCTCTGATATTGCGACCGTAGGTGATGGTCGCTCCTACCTTCTTTCCCGAGTGCATTACACCAAAATGTTTAGCACACGGGGAAGAAGGAGAAGCAACCCCCGCGACAACAGTCGGGACCTTCCTCTCTCATATATCGACTGTCAGTTATGGTCGCATCTTCCTTCCCCTAGTGCATTACCAAGGGCTATCACAAGGAGAAGAGAAAAAAGCGACCCCCATGACAACAGTCGTGATTCTTCCTCTCTGGAAGTCACATAAGGAGCTCCAATAGACTGAAAGACAACCCGATACATATATGGAGTAATGACATAAAACAATGGCCTATGTTTTGCCGCAATGTCATTTAATACCCGCTCTGGCAAATCACGACACTCGATATTTTCTACTTTATAGCACAAGTCATGCTGAAATTCATGAAAAGTTTCGGCATGACCTTTGCTAAAATTGGGCATATCGAGCACCTGAAATTTCCCGGAACGGAAATGAATCAACATCCCGCAAAACATAGGCCACTGGAGGTGTTCCCCTGCAAATTCATACACATTTCCAAATAGACAAGCAATACATGTCCAAGTATCATCATACACATGTCCGAGGAGAAGAGAAGGAGGATGTGGACATTTAGCTCCCCGACTCGGCTATAGAGGAAGTAGAGGAAGCTCCGACGATGATCACTCCAGGGAGACGCGACACTAGAAAGCCTGCATATTCCACGAGTGAAAAGTTTAAATCATCAATATTCTCATATAGCATTCTTTGATGACAAAGTGAAATGACATAAAATAATAAAATTGTCCAATACATTGCTATATGAAAAAAAAACTATACTAAAATTTTCTATACCTATTTTTTTACAAAAAATTTCTATTACTAAATATGATAGCTAAAAATTTCTCATATAGCATTCCAATACATTTCTATATTGAAAATTTTCTATACCTAAATTGTTTTACTAAAATTTTCTATTAGTAAACTTGATACCTAAAAGTTTCTCATGTAGCATTCCGACACATTTCTATACCTGAAAATTTCTATTACTAATTTTTTTTACTAAAAAATTATATACCTAATCTTCTACTAAAAATTTCTGTTACTAAATTTGATACCTAAAAGTTTCTCATATAGCATTCCAATACATTTCTGTACCTAAAAATTCCCATTACTAAACTCGATAGCTAAAAATTTCTCTTATAGCAATCCAATACATTTCTATACCTAAAAATCTCTATATTGAAGAAATACTGAGAGGAGGTGGGAGGAGGGACGAGTGAGGAAGAGGAGGAGGAGGAGTGAGCAGGAGGAGGAGGAGAAGGGAGGAGGGGAGTGGGAGGAGAGAGAGAGGAGAGAGGTGGAGGAGGAGGGAGGATGACAACGGGAGGAGGGAGGAGAGAGGAGGAGGAGGAGGAGGAGGAGGAGGGAGGAGGGCGGCTAGAGGAGGAGGGAGGGAGATACCTCGGGGGCGACGACTACAACGAGCGACGGTGACGACGGCGGCAGGGAGTGAGAGAGAGTGAGGGGAGAGGGAATGAGAGCGGAAACAAGCGCGCGTGGTGGATAAGGTGTCCATAGTAGTAGCGCGGGTAGGGAACCATGGCTACAACTAAGCTGATTAGCTGTAGCCCACGCTGCTGCTAAGTGGGCCGGGTAGCTGGGCTCGGGCTGGCCACAGTAGCAAGGCGGGCGGCTTGGCCAGCACTACTGCTAGTTGGCTTAGCAGTAGCGCTGGTCACCGTGGCCAGCCCAGGGGGCACGGCAGGGCGAACTTAGTAGTAGCGCCGGTCTGGTGGGCCAGCGCTGCTGCTAACACCGACCTGCAGCGCCGGTATCTAGCCCGCGCTACTGCTACCCCATGCTGTTGTTACTTGTCTACCTATATGGTTTTCCCTTGTAGTGGATGTCCTAAATTTCATAAAAGGACATTAATTGTAGTACTAGCATGTGTTCAAGGTAATATTACATACATATAGAACAACAACCCCCATCGACAATAGTCGAGATACTTCAACAACTCTCATCTCTCAGATGATGGTGGAGTATATATGATGGACTCTCACGAGTACTTCGACTGTTGGTGATGGTTGTTATTGTACTTATTCTCGTACTTAACTAATTTCTTAAAGGAGGATAAGTACGCCAGTAACCCCCTATGACAACAGTCGTATCCTTCAACAACTCTCATCTCTCTGATGGAAATGTATATATATGGTGGACTCTTCCTCATCAATATTTTAATTGTCGGTGATGGCCACTGTTGCACTTCTCCTCCTGCTTACCATGTGTCACATGAGAAGTAGAATAGTGACTCCCTACGACAACAGTTAGCATCCTTCAACAACTCTAAGCTCTCAGGTGGTGGAGTATAGATGGTGGGCTCGGACTCACATGTATTGCGACTGTCAGTGATGGTCGCTACTGTACTCCCCGCTTTACCAATGTCTCACACGAGGAGAAGTACAACAGCGACCCCCTACAACAATAGTCGGTACCACAAATTTAGCCAAGCCTGACTGAAAAGTCAAGTCACAAATCAGATAATAATCCTAACAAATAAAATGAGTGAATAACGAATTAATTTAAATACATTATAACTGGGCACTTTTTCTGCCCCCTCACGCCACCTATCATTTCAGCCATTAGATTGTTGGTTTGGATCGTCTCTGGCCGTTGATCCGATCTCCCAGCCACCCACGGTTTCTCTTAGTGGGTCGGATGTCCTAGGAGCAGCTACTCTGGGAGAAAAATCGAAAGCATGTGGTTCACTGGGCTATTGGCCCGAAGGGACCGGCCCATTTGGCATCCCCGCTTGCCCCGTCCCCTTCCTCAACCTCGTCAGAGCATCTCCAACAGGCGCCCAACACGCCGCGCGGTAAAAACGGATTTCGCGCGCGCCCATCGCCTGGTTTGGCGCGGGGCGCAGCGTTTGCTCCAGCAGCCGCGCAGAAAATCCGCGCGCGCGCGCAGCTCCAGCAGGCGCGGTAAAATGCAGCGCGCGCTCATTCCACAAATATTTTTTTTAATTAAAATTACATAGATAAAAAAAAGATAAAAAGATATTTTACATCGGTGCAACAGCATAGATAGATAGATAGTTCGACATACATAGATAGCCGGACTCGTACGTGCCGAGGCCGAGCCGGAGTTCGCCGGAGCGTATCTCCGCGGTGTACCAGCCGTTGGGGCGCAGGCGGACGCCGCGGTAGCCGGACTCTCCTCGGCGGCGCGGCGGCAATGGCGTAGCGCTGGGGCGGCGGAGGCGCGTCGGTGGCGGGGCGCTGGAGCGGCGCGTGGCACAGAGAGAGCGAGAGAAGAAGAGAAGAGGAGGCGTGAAGAGGCGCGTGGCGCGCGCTGGATTTTATAGGCACACCGGAAGCGGCGCGTAAAATATGGCGCGCGAGCTGGCGCCTTTTCGCGCGCGCTCGTAAGCGGTTCCCGCGCGCGTGGCTTTCCCGCCGCCGCTGGAGCGCGGCAAAACGCTCGGCGCGCGCTAAAGGGTCTGTTTACCGCGCGCGTGTCCCGTTTTGCACGGCCGTTGGAGATGCTCTCACGCCCACGATCTCGCGTCCTGCAAAATCGCTAGGCGTGCCCGCCGCCAGCGCCACCTACCGCCAACTCGGTCGCCGTTGAAACGAGGAAGACGCCGTCGTGAGGTCAACGTCGTGCCACCCCACCCCATCCTAAGCCGAGGTATGCCCCTTTTTCTCCCGGGGAAAGAGGGAGGAAAGAATGTTACCGCTATCGTGCTGGACCCAGCCACCCCCGCGTCTGGGTCGAGGTCGCCCTGCTCGGGGAGGGGTCACCGCGCAGGGGGTAGAACGGGGGCTGCAGTGTTGTCGTCAATGCGCTCCGGTCGGGGTTCCCGCGCTCGATCCGGCGGCCACCGCGCGCCACTGGGTCAGGGCGCCGCACTCGGGGGAGGGCTCGCTGGAGATGCGCGACGGCCCTGGACGCCACCTCGCAGCACCGGAGACGGGTGACGGCCTGGACGCCGCTGCGCTGGTGGGTGGACGGAGGGAGATGGCGTGGGCTAGGGAAGAAGAGGATTTGGGGTCGCCGGTGCTCCCGCTCAAGGCAAAGGGCTGGGAAGAACAGCAGAACACCGGCTGCCCGGTGGATTGGGAATGAGGTGGATTGGACGGATGGCTCGGCTGGGCTTCTATTAAACTGAATATGTTCAGTGCTACTGAATATTTTGAGTGCTACTGAACTGAACTTGTGAATTATTCAAATGGGATTTACTTAGATCTGCCACTACTGAATATGTTGAGTGCCAGAGTAGAAAAAAGAATATGTTTTTTGAATTTAGACCTTTTGTCATAATCAAATGTACATCAATAGAGGTTTTCCTTGATCATAATTTTCTGAGTTCACTGGTGGAAAAAGGGCCTTTGGTCGCGGTTCGCAACTGTCATTAGTCGCGGTTGCGCAACCGCGACCAAACAGGCGGGACTAAAGGCTCCACCCTTTAGTCGCGGTTGCTTAAGAACCGCGACTAAAGGCAAGTCCACGTGGGCGCCAGGTGGCCGCCAGGGCGGAGGTCTTTTAGTCGCGGTTCTTCTGGCCAACCGCGACTAAAGACCTCCGCAGGTTTAGGGTTTTAGCCCCCCCCCCCTAAACCTGCCCCCCCCCCTAACCTGTTTTCTGTTTAATTTGTATTGTTTTATTTCTTTTATGCTTTATTTTAATTTTGAAGGAGTTTCAGATATTCTACGCTACTACATACATGCATATGAATGTACAATTTCAAACAAATTTGAAATTAGAACCAAAAAGAATTCAAGAGAAATATACAGTATATATTCAATATCATCGGATGACCATATACAATTTTGAACAAGTTTCCATACATAATTTAAGGCATATAAAGTTCTACGTCCTCGTAATGGTGTTCTCCTTTAGGATGGAGGACTTCCCTCCTGAACCATCCAGCTAGTTCCTCTTGAAGTGGTCGGAAGCGAGCTTCTGGACTAAGCATCATCCGGAGGTTATTCCTCTGAGCATTGGTATCACTCGGAACCCGCTCAGAGGTGTATCTCCGGATCATCTCACAGACATAGTATCCACATAGATTGGTCCCCGCCGGCTGAATATCCCCAGCATTCTTAGCCTTTACCATTTTGAATTCTAGCTCTTTTTTGAATTCACCGACCTTTGTATCTACGAACCGTCTCCAAACCCTACGAGGCAAAGAAAATTAAATGAACAAGAGAGTTATTAGTTACTTGATATTAGGAAATGAACGAAATAGGCCGATCGATATAGAGCGCAAATGAATGAAAATAATTACTTCTGCATCATTTTTCTCAGGTCGCCCCAAAGCTTTGGATCCATATTCAGAGAGTCGTGGACGAGACATTCTGAGGTGTCAACTTTAATTACTAGCAGAATCCAGTGGAACCTGCGGACACGATACATGCACAGTACGTCATGCATAACTCATCGATTAGCCGGCCATATACCATGCATGGAGTAAACAAAAGAGAATGTGCTCAAGACAGAAACACTCACCCAAAATGGTAAGGAAATAGAATATCACTTTTGAGTTCCTGCTTTGTAAGAAACTGCCACAGGTCTGCCTCCATGTCGTCGGGGTGATGCCGCAACACATATCCATTAACGATCTGTGGGTCAATGAACCCAACATCATGGATGTTCCTTACTCTGCATTCCTTAATCTTCATTCTGCATGTATAATAGCGGACACAACAATATAGTTAGGACATATATATATATAGTGTGCAGGCAATATGAACGAGATGGGGTAGAAATAAATCACTTACAGAACGTAGCAACTGATGATAGATTTGTCGAGCTCGCGCAGATTGAAAAGCTGGAACAATTCACTCAGATGAATTTGTACATAGTAATGTTTGAAGTGATGCTCATGTCTAACTTCCGCATAAATATATTCGTTGGCGTTTTTATTTTTTATGTAACCCTTGTACCATTTCAGCAGACCTTTCATTTGCGGAGGTAGATCCTGTTCCTGCGCAGGCTCGACGAGAGGCCCATTCTTCACATATGTAATTACTACCTCCTTCACTGGCAGATCATCAAGGCCTAACAGTTCACGAAGAGTAATACCTAAGTTGGCCGCTTGTTCTCTGGCACTCGTTGCAGTCAATCCAAGTGCTGCCGCAGCTGCTATGATATCGGGGTCATCCGGACCGGCGGCTTTCACTATAAGCGGGGCAATTGATTGTTTACTTTGTTCCCCGAGCTGGGCAACTCGTTTACTTTGATCGGGGTCATCCGCCCGCCCTTTCTTCTCCTTCAACATGAGTGCCTGCCTACGAAGTTCACGTGCATAGTCCTCAGGCAGATTCTTCGCGGCTTGGGACGGTGTGCTCAAAAATGACTTAGCCCACTTCTTTTGCTCATCAGAAAATACTGGCTTGGGCTCGGGCTCTCTTTTCTTCTTGCAGTCCGCCTTCCATTTCTCAAGATCAGCAGCCGCGGCCGCGGCAGTTTCCTCGGCACTACGTTCCCAAGGCCTTGTGGGGAGAGGCTTCAGTGATGGCTCCGGTACCTTTGTGGTCTTAGGTACATAAGGGTCCGGGTTAATAACCCAGGACTGCTTCTGCTTCTTTGCCGGAGGTGGATTGGGGGGCGGCGTCTGATCACCCGCCGGACGAGGACTGGGGGGCGGCGTCTGATCACCCGCCGGACGAGGACTGGGGGGCGGCGTCTGATCACCCGCCGGACGTTGTGGACTGGGAGACGTCGGCTGACGTGACGGAGGTGTAGGTGAACCGCCACCACCACCACCGCCGCCGCCGCCGCCACCGCCACCACCACCACCGTAGGGGGGTGGACTTGTTGTCCTTGGCGCCTCGCCTGGAAACTTGATAAACTTCTTTTGCCATAGAATGAAATGGCGCTTGACATCTCCAAGTCTTTTCTCCCCTTCAGGTGTAGCAATGTCAATCTCCAGGTCCTCAAACCCTTGGACTATGTCCTCCACCGTGACACGAGCATAGCCATCTTGAATGGGGTTGTTGTGGTGGAGTGCTCCAGGTAAACATGGTAAAGCACTGCCGATGGCTACCTTCATGGACATGTTCCCGATAGGATAATACAGATGACATTCTTTCCTCTCCTTTATATCGTCCACGGGGTAGCGAGGAGGCTCCGGTGCAGTAATTTCGACCACCAGAGGCTCCGGTGCAGTAATTTCGATCGTCGGTGCATCTGCACCAGCCGGTGGGGCCTCCGTGGAAGCCACGCTGCTTCTCCGTTGCTGGCTTCCGAGATCCGCTGGATGATCTTCATGCTGCGCCCCAGCTGCATCTCTTTCGGCTACTAGTACACTCACGGTTTTCTTCATCACATCCATTTCCGATGCCAACCGCGCCACAACATCTGCTTCCCGATCCATCTTTCTCTTACGGCTTCTGTAACCGTACGGGTCATCGTTCTGGGGGAACCCTATTTTCCACGGAATGTGCCCCATGCCTCGTACACGTCCTCCGTGTTCAGGATTCCCGAGGGCTTTTGTCAGTGCGTCGTTCTCTCTGTTGAACTTGATCTTCCCCTCTTGAGCATCCCTCATTGCGTCAATAAGGGCTTGGGTGGGTTTCATTATTTTGCCCTGGTAAACACACTCCCCTGTCTCCGGGTTCAGCGTTCCCCCATGCCCGTACCACCAGCTTTTGGCCCTTGGGTCCCATCCCTCCGTACCTGGACGGATTCCTCGCGCCCTCAGCTTGTTCTCCATCTTCGCCAACCTAGGCTGCCAAAGGCGATACCCTCCTGGCCCCATAATATGATTGTACTCCTTCTTAGCCGCATTTTCCTTATTTTTTTTCGATATTTGAATGAACTGCTCCGATTTCTTTTGCTTCACAAATTCTGGCCAATCATGTTTCAGTTTCTCATATTGTCCTTTGAAATCCGGAGTCTTGTTCTGCTTGACAAAGTCATGGTTTAGATTTTGCTTGAATTTCCGGAATGCATCGGCCATCTTATGAAGAGCGAACTGTTTGACTAGCCTCCTCCTCTCCTTGTTTTCCTCAATCTTGTTACCCTCCTCATCGAATTTGTTGTATTCCGGAGGTAGAACGAAATGTTCCATAAGCTTCTTGAAGCAATCTTTTTTTGTTCTCTTATCGACAAAAGTGAAACCAGCAATTCGTGCCTTCTTTGGCTCATTCCACTCTTGGACGGTGATCGAGACGTTGTCTCTAACAACGGCTCCGCATTGGCTGACAAACTTGATGGCGTTCTTGCAGGGCTCCAGCGGCCTGCCGGTTGCACTGTCGACAACCTCGATGGTGCATGTTTCCCCTTGTTTCATCGTCTTGGTTGCGCCACGCTTTGACGACGTACTCGATTGTTTCGACGATCCGGCCGAGGGCTAAAATAAGAAAGAGAGTCGCGCCCGTTAGTACACACATATTTATTCAAATCAGTTAGTTTGTATCACCAGAGGCTCAATGTATATATATACCTCGGCGCCGGAGGTGGTTGCTACTTCCATTTGAAGATCGTCGTTTATCGACGTTTGTTCGGCATCATCTTGCTGACGGCGCCCTTCATCTTCACCGTCAAGGTTCAGATAAGAAGAGACATCATCTTCTTCTTGTCCGGTCGGCACATATTGAATATCGCCGTTTATGATGCCGAACATATGTGCTTCACCGTCCGGATCATAGTTGTCCATAATCGGGTCAGCTCTATCGTCCGCCATTATGTCAGTCCTGAAAACATGTAGTAAAAACAAATTAATTAAGTGAAGAAGGGGGGCGGTGGCGGTGGCGGTGGCGAAAGGGCGGTGGCAAAAGGAGGGGGCGAGGAAGGGGTGGGAGAGGGTGTCGCGGTATTCCTTTCTTCTTCTTTCTTTCTTCTTTCCTTTCTTCTTTCTTTCTTCTTCTTCCTTTTCTTCTTATTCCTTTCTATTCTTTCTTTCTTCTTCTTTCCTTTTTCTTTTTTCTTTCTTTCTTCTTCTTCCTTTCTTCTTCCTTTCTTCTTCTTTTTTTCTTCTTCCTTTTTCCTTTCTTCTTCTTTCTTTCTTCTTCTTCCTTTCTTCTTCTTTCTTTCTTCTTTCCTTTCTTCTTTCTTTCTTCTTCTTCCTTTTCTTCTTATTCCTTTCTATTCTTTCTTTCTTCTTCTTTCCTTTTTCTTTTTTCTTTCTTTCTTCTTCTTCCTTTCTTCTTCCTTTCTTCTTCTTTTTTTCTTCTTCCTTTTTCCTTTCTTCTTTCTTTTGGTTTTCATTTGGTTTTTATTTGGTTTTCATTTTTTTTATTCCTTTTTCTTTCTTGTTTTTTCTTCTTCATTTTTCTTTCTTCTTTCTTTCTTCTTTCTTTTTTTCTTCTTCCTTTTTCTTCTTTCTTTTTTTCTTCTTCCTTTGTTTTTCTTCTTCCTTTCTTTTTTCTTCTTTCTTTTTCTTTGTTGTTTTTTTTCTTCTTCCTTTTTCTTTCTTCTTCCTTTGTTTTTCTTCTGTTTTTTTGTTTTCTTTTGTTTTTTCTTCTGTTTAATTTGTTTTTTTTTGTGTTTTCCTTTTTCCTTTTTCCTTTTTCCTTTTTTCCTTTTTCTTCTTTCTTCCTTTTCCCTTTTTCTTCTTCTGATCTTCGATCTTCTGCTGGCGGAGGACGGCAGGGCCAGCGGGCGGCGGGCGGCGCGCGGAGGGCGGCAGGCAGGGCCAGCGGGCGGCGGGCGCGGCGGGCGGCGGGCGGCAGGGCGCAGGGCACGGGCGGCGCTCACTGGTGACGGGGGGCGGCGGCGCGCAGGGCTCCGGCGTCGGGCAGGGCTTCGGCGTCGGCGTCGGAGACGATCGGCGTCGGGGCAGCGCTTCGGCGTTGAGAGAGAGGAGAATGGGAAGTGGCAAAACTGCCAAGTGCAGTATTTATAGACACAGCTTTAGTCGCGGTTGGTGTGGCGGACCGCGACTAAAGCCTAGCTTTAGTCGCGGTCCGCAACACCAACCGCGACTAAAGCTAGGCTTTAGTCGCGGTCCGCCACACCAACCGCGACTAAAGTGTTTTGGCGCCGCTTCGTTCCCGCGCAGGAAAGAGGCTTTAGTCGCGGTTGGTGTGGCGGACCGCGACTAAAGCCTAGCTTTAGTCGCGGTCCGCAACACCAACCGCGACTAAAGCTAGGCTTTAGTCGCGGTCCGCCACACCAACCGCGACTAAAGCTCTGTGCTGGCACTGGCGCGGTGCGGTGGGATGTTTAGTCCCACCTCGCTAGCCGAGAGGCTTCGACAGTGGTTTATAAGCGTGGCTGCGCTGACCACTTCGAGCTCCTCTCAAATGCAGGCTTACGGGCCTATTCTGTTACTGCCAGCCTGTGGGCCTACTGGGCCTTACTGCGGGCCTGAATCCTGGCCCAATAATGGGTTTCTAGTCGTATTCAGGCCGTGGTGGCCCAGTAGGTGGCTTATTTTTTTTATTTTTTGCTTGTTTTTTGTTTTCATTTTTGCTTTATTTATTTTGTTTTGTTTCTACTTACAACAAAAAGCTTATTTCTTTTATTTTATTTTGTTTCTAATTACTTATTTATTTTACTTTATGATAATTATTTTTTATGTTATTAAAATCTTAAAAATACAATTATATATCAAAAAAATCAGAAAATAAAACTAATTCATTTTAAATTCTTGTTTTTCTTCTGTTTTTTTCTTCCTTTTTTCTTCTATTTTTTTCTTCTGTTTTTTTCTTCCTTTTTCTTGTTTTTCTTCTTTTTTTTCTTCCTTTATTCCTTTTTCCTTTTTTCTTCTGTTTTTCTTCTGTTTGTTTTTTTTTTATGTTTTTCTTCTGTTTTTTTTTTCTTCTGTTTGTTTTTTTCTTCTGTTTTTCCTTCTTTCTTCTTCTTCATCGACCAAATACAAAGTTTGGTACAATAAATTATTACACATCAATTCTTCCCTTGTGTCCCTGCTTGCTTACGATTGTGCCGTATCCATGGAGCATCCTCATCATTTAACTTAATGCTTGGGTCGGTGTTCACTTTGAAGGGCGGAATTTCACCAAACATATTATAATCTTCTGACATGTCTGTCTTGTCCTCCACTCCCACGATGTTTCTTTTCCCTGAAAGAACAATGTGGCGCTTTGGATCATCGCATGATGTACTGATCGTTTTCTTATCTTTCCGTTTCCTCGGTTTGCTACTCATGTCCTTCACATAGAAAACCTGAGCGACATCTTTCGCTAGGACGAATGGTTCGTCAAGGTAACCAAGATTGTTGAAATCCACCATTGTCATTCCGTATTGCTGGTCCACCTTTACCCCACCTCCTGTTAGCTTGAACCATTTGCACCGGAACAAAGGGACCTTAAAGGAGGGTCCATAGTCAAGTTCCCATATCTCCTCTATGTAACCATAATATGTGACCTTTTGCCCATTCTCGGTTGCTGCATCAAAGCGGACACCACTGTTTTGGTTGGTGCTCTTTTTATCTTGGGCGATCGTGTAAAATGTATTCCCATTTATCTCGTACCCTTGGAAAGTCGTTATAGTCGAAGATGGTGTCTTGGCCAACATGTACAGCTGATCTACAACATCATTGTCATTCATTAAATGTATTCTCAACCAACTGCCGAAAGTCTCCATGTGGGCCTTTCTAATCCAGGATTCAGGCTTCCCCGGGTTGTCCGAGCGTAAAATATTCTTGTGTTTCTCAAAGTACGGAGCCACCAAGCTGGAATTGGTCAGTACAGTGTGGTGTGCTTCAGTCAGAGAATGGCCGTCCATACATATCGTTGATTTCCTTCCGATCGTGCCTTTTCCACTTAGTCTCCCCTCGTGCCGCGATCGAGGAAGGCCAATCGGCTTAAGGTCAGGAACAAAGTCAACACAAAACTCAATTACCTCCTCATTTCCATAGCCCTTGGCGATGCTTCCTTCTGGCCTAGCACGGTTACGAACATATTTCTTTAATACTCCCATGAACCTCTCGAAGGGGAACATATTGTGTAGAAATACAGGACCGAGAATGAAAATCTCTTCGACTAGGTGAACCAGGAGGTGCGTCATAATATTGAAGAAGGATGGCGGGAACACCAACTCGAAACTGACAAGACATTGGACCACATCGTTCTGTAACCGTGGTAGATCTTCTGGATTGATTACCTTCTGAGAGATTGCATTGAGGAATGCACATAGCTTCACAATGGCTACTCGAACATTTTCCGGCAGGAGCCCCCTCAAAGCAATCGGAAGCAATTGCGTCATAATCACGTGGCAGTCGTGAGACTTCAGGTTTTGGAACTTTTTCTCCGCCATGTTTATTATTCCCTTTATATTGGACGAGAATCCAGACGGGACCTTCATACTGCTCAGGCATTCAAAAAAGATGACCTTCTCTTCTTTGGTCAGAGCGTAGCTGGCACGACCTTGAAACCATTCCGGATGCCGGTCATCAGGGTCTTTCAAACGTTGCTGGTCCTGCCGTGCTTCCTGTATCATTTGTCTTCCCATACACCCCTAAGAAGCTTAGGAGGTTCACGCAAATATTCTTCGTAACGTGCATCACGTCGATTGCAGAGCGGACTTCTAGGACTTTCCAATATTCTAGCTCCCAGAATATAGATTTCTTCTTCCACATGGCTGCGTGCCCGTCAGCTCCCTTCGGAACTGATTGTCCGCCAGGACCCTTTCCAAAGATGACTTTCAAATCCTTGACCATATCAAATACCTCAGCACCAGTGCGTTCTGCAGGCTTCGGCCGGTGATCTGCCTTGCCGTTGTAATGCTTGCCTTTCTTTCTTACTGGATGAATTTTCGGAAGAAATCGACGATGCCCAAGGTACACGTTCTTCTTACAATTTGGCAAATGTACACTTTCAGTCTCATGTAAGCAGTGCGTGCATGCATTGTATCCTTTATTTGACAGTCCCGAAAGGTTACTAAGAGCAGGCCAATCGTTGATGGTTACGAAAAGCAACGCTCGTAGGTCAAATTCCTCTTGTTTGTGCTCATCCCACACACGGACACCAGGGCCCCACAGCTGTAAAAGTTCATCAACTAATGGCCTTAGGTACACATCGATGTCGTTGCCGGGTTGCTTAGGACCTTGGATGAGCACTGGCATCATAATGAACTTCCGCTTCATGCACAACCAAGGAGGAAGGTTGTAGATGCATAGAGTCACGGGCCAGGTGCTATGGCTGGAGCTCTGCTCGCCAAAAGGATTCATGCCATCTGTACTTAGACCAAATCTTATGTTCCTTGCGTCAGCTGCAAAATCTTTGAACTCTCTGTCGATCTTTCTCCATTGCGTTCCATCTGCGGTGTGTCTCAACTCCCCGTCCGACTTACGGTCCTCTTTGTGCCATCGCAACAACTTGGCATGCTCTTTGTTCCTGAACAGACGTTTCAACCGTGGTATTATAGGAGCATACCACATCACCTTGGCGGGAACCCTCTTCCTGGGTTTCTCGCCCTCAACATCGTCACCAGGGTCATCGCCTCTGATCTTATAACGCAATGCAGTGCATACCGGGCATTCATTCAAATTCTCGTATTCACCGCGGTAGAGGATGCAGTCGTTGATGCATGCATGTATCTTCAGAACCTCTAAACCTAGAGGGCAGACAACCTTCTTTGCTTCGTACGTACTGGCGGGCAACTCGTTATTCTTTGGAAACATATTCTTCAACATTTTCAGCAAGTTTTCAAATGCCGAGTCAGCTACACCTGCCTGTGCCTTCCATTTCAGCAAATCCAGTGTGCAGCCCAGCTTTTTCAGACCATCATCGCATCCGGGGTACAACGACTTTCTGTGATCCTCTAACATGCGATCCAAATTCTCCCTCTCCTTTTCAGTTTCGCAGCGTCTCCGTGCATCAGCAATGGTCCGACCAAGATCATCAACGGTCTCATCACGTGCCTCTTCTTCACCTTCACCTTCCCCTTCACCTTCCCCTTCACCTTCCCCTTCACCTTCAGCATCCTCCATGAAAGTATCACCGAAATCAGCAAGATAGCTTTCATCGATGAAATCATCCCCTTCTTCATCTTCTTCCATTATAACCCCTCTTTCTCCATGCTTGGTCCAACAATTATAGCTTGGCATGAAACCGTGCCGAAGCAGGTGCAGGTGAACTTCTCTTGAGGAAGAGTAACCCTTCTGATTCTTACAGTCAACACATGGACAGATAACAAAACCCTTCTGCTTGTTCGCATTAGCCACTACGAGGAAATCTTTCAAACCCGTAGTGAACTCGCGGGAGAGTCGGTTACCGTACATCCATTGCCGATTCATCTGCATTATTATAATATAAAATATATAATTAACCATCATGCATTTGTTAAACTAACTAGCTATAAACAATAGAAATTAAACAATGAACAACACACATGCATATTTAATCAATGACACACATGCATGAAAGGTTCAAGTTGCTAACCGCGATCGAGGAGGAAAAAATGAATGAGGAACCTCAAGTGTGGCTCTTGGGGCATTTCATCAAACACCTTGTGTTCATAAGAGGAACCAAAAGCAAACCCTACACCCCTTGTGAAGCTTGTGAAGAGAAGTGGCACCAAATGGCTAAGTGAGTGTGCTGAACTGGTATATATAGGGGAGGGGCTTTAGTCGCGGTTGGCCTGGCCAACCGCGACTAAAGGCCTTTGGGCACCTTTAGTCGCGGTTTGCCTGGCCAACCGCGACTAAAGCCCCTCACGTGCACCAGCTGGCCACCGAGCGCCCTGGGCCCTGGCCTTTGGTCGCGGTTCGTCTGCCGAACCGGGACTAAAGGCTTCATTAGTCGCGGTTCCTACAGTTCCGCGACTAATGGGGCTGGACGAAAGCCTCTTTTTCTACCAGTGGTTGTGGAAATGTTATGTGTTTATTTATTTTCCATTTGTCTGATCATGCAGAAATTAAATTGTTTCTTACTCCAGAAATGTCTTGTTATGGTGTATCACATTGTGTCGCTAGGCCACATCTCCCACAAACAGAGACCATGCATGTGAGTTCCCTTCTCTTGGTTTGCATATGGATGAACTAATAGGTGATGAAATTGATTTGTATTTCTGGTTATATGCTTCCAGCGAAGGTTGCCTATGTGAGCATGGAGAAAACTTTTGAATCATCTACTTGACAGGTCACAAAGTTATTACGGATGCAATATATTGATGGTATAAGTCGGAAGTCAATCGGGTATTTTATTAATTCAAAATTCTAACTTAACAATTCATTCAGTATTTGCAATTCCAATTTATGAGCAAAAGCATAATTCCAATGCAAGTACGTGATGTTGGATTCCTTAACTGGCATTGCAAACTTTTCTTTAATATTTCACTTGACCTGTAGGTAGTATTTTCACTTCCTTCTTGTTCTCACCCTTTGCTATTTCCCTTTATTTTTGTTCCCTTGTTTTGTAGATTAAGCAACTAAAAGAAACCAATGTCTATTTTTCTGACAGTAAAAGCAAACCGGTGACTACATATGCTGGAATCCGCAAATTATACTGCACAATATACCTATCAACAACTTAAGTTTATGATGCCGTATATATCACCAATGACACCATCTGGAAGATTATCTTTCTCTAAATCATGTGGTCCATTTTCAGGTGTGAGTACCAAATTAAATGAATTACATAAGAGAAAATACCATGTATATTTCATTAAACACTAACTCGCATTATGTGTAATGCAGAAACAATGAATGATGATTTTCAACTAGGTAAATTTAGATTGCTCATCCCTCTCCGGTCTTGCAATATGGTGTTTCCTTTACTTAGGGCGTGTTCTGATCTCCTCCCGCTCCACTCTTCACAAATTCCTGGTGCGGATTCGTACCGAACGAAATATCATCGAGAAGCTAGCTTCAGGAAGCTACCCTCGAGCGCAGTACAAAAACGCGAAGCAGGGTCAGCCCAGCTCCACCGATAGGAAAAGCTGGAGTTAGCCAATATTACATTGGAAGTGCCACCGCCAAGTTAACGTAATCGAATCGGTACGTTGCCCAAACATATCGCTCGTCGTTCTCTCTCAATCGAATCGGTACAGAGGCTCTTTGGGCTGCCTCCAACGGCCCAAACTGGCGCCCAACCAGGCCCAACAACCTCCCAGCTGGGCTTTAGCGATGCGAGAAGCTACGCTCGACGCCAAACACTTTGGGAATCGCCAGGTGAAGCAAGAAGCTGGCTAGGGAAGCTGGATTTGTGAAGTTGGAGGAGATCAGAACACGCCCTTATTGTATCTGTCGGTTTATTTACGAAATTGTAATGCACATATTGCGGAATAGATAGTGACTCCGCTTTCTTACAGATCATATTGAGCTTCAATTTTTTTTCCTGAGATTATATTATGGTTATCCGGGTGTTGCCTTCCAAGGTTGCAAATATAAACTACCATGCCATAATCATAGGGCTAAAGTCGCACCTGTAAGTAATGTAATACGCAAGTTGAGCAGCCCTTGGGGAGTACTTGTTCTTTTTCTGTATGTAATCCTGGAGCTTTATCAGGACCAATACTACTCAAAGCAAAAGCTAACATGGTTTCCTGAATTTGTGTTACACCTATGCCTTGAGATTATATGCATTGCCAGCATGCATGTTTTCTTCATTAAAGCACATTGAGAAGGTAGGCTTTAAACTAGCTAATAAACCCATTCCACTTATAAATGATCAGAGATGTTTTTCAATTTGTTCTTAAATCTTTTCATTCAGACACAACGAAGCCCACCTTCTGTTGGTTGGGCACTGGGCATAAACTAAAAGCAGAAAAGGGTGTCAAGGTTGCTACCCCTGCAAGGAAGGCTTTTTCAAACAAGAGTCTCCAGGACTGAAGTCGCTGACATTTGGGAAATAAGTACTATTTTAGTTGTCAATGGGCATCGTAATATCTGGGAACTACTATTTTAGTTTTCAATGGGCCTTGTAATCTCCAGGAACTTCTGTTTTAGTTGTCAGTGAGCAGAAAATGGTGTCATAGTTGCTATACCATGAGCATTTTTTCCAGTTTTTCGCTATTGTGAGAAAAATGTATTTTCCCTTTTGGGTTTCTATTTACTACTGGTTCAAGTACAACTCATTTCAAAAGAAAACATGTGTGGCAAACAACAGCTTCTGACTCCATACATCTATGATCATTCCTACCATTCTATCGTCAAAATGGATGGGCGCGGCAACGCGCGCCATCAAAGATCTAGTCTATCTATATAACTAGATACACAACCTAATCGACCGACTAATGGATCTATGAACTAATCGATGGACGAGGGCGCATGGCCGGGCGGCGCCTGGCCGTCCAGCCTCACGATCGACGACACCGAGGACCTTGCGCGCTTCGGCCTGATGGTGCCGCCGGCGACCAAGGTGTCGGGGCCATGGAGGATCGGCGCCGACGGCAGACCCACCATTGGCCCGCCACCGACGATGGCGGAGCTCCACGCCTTCCCTGGTGGCCGGTACAACCGAAGGGCCCGCCATGGCTTCTGGCGGGGCAAAGATTTTCATGTCGTCCTCGGCGCCTCAGGGACGCGGCGGCCGGCCGGCTCGACGGAGACATTACCGCCGAGGTCGGGTCTGGCCGCCGCCGCCGCCACGCCGCACCTGCTCCCGCCCCACGGTCTCCGCCACAGCAGCTGCCCCCTGCCCCGGCGCTGGTCCTCATCCCGTTGGAGCAGGCCGCCCTCATGCAGGGCGATGATCCCGAGGACATGCCAGGGCTGCTTGCGGTGCTGGCCCAGTCGCCAGACGAGGCGGCGCGCGAGGCCGCGGACCGGGAGGCGGCCTTGGTGGCAGTGCAGTTGCAGCAGGTGCGGGAGGAGGCGGACTTGTGGGGGTCGGACGATGACTTCAGTGGCGACAACGGCGGCATGGCGCCGGTCATCGACCTCACCGGCGGCATTGACGAGGAGTAGTCTGGGTTTAGGTTTAGGTTTAAGTTAATGTTTAATTTAAGTTTATGTTTAAATTTAAATTCGGTTCTAAGTTACGTAGTCGGATCGGTTTAAGTCTATCTTCAATTATGAATGAAGTCGGATCGGTCTATCTAAAAAAATTGTTATGTTTCATTTGATGATGTAATGAATTGTCGTGCTATTCGAACATTATGAAAATTGTTAAAATATTGTAACCCTAACATTGTTGAAAGAATAAAGGAAAGATGCAAAATAAACGAAAAACTGTCTGGACAGACGCCCCGTGTCATTTATATTGTTTTTTTGTTTGTTTAATTAATATTTAGAAAATATCTTTTACTAATGTGTTTATATATACATTATAAAAAAGTATGAAATATATAAAAAACACCACAATTGTTTATACATATGTACCTTTATTTATACTTTATAAATTATGTGTATATACATTAAAAAAACACCCTTTAGAATTACCTCAATGTTTGCAAATAAGTTGATATGCCCACCCCCAACACTCAACTAAAAATTGAACATATTCTCACACCAAACGCAAGTTGCACATGTGCGGAGAGTAGTTTACTTTGTTTTCTCCGTGAAAATCATACAATATGCCTTGACTGGCAAAAAGCGAAAATTGATAGTATTTCGACATCAAAAGCACGTTGCATCACGTTCGATCAGTGTTTTAGGTGTTTTCACCGAACAAATTGTAGAAAATTCATAAAGTGGCAAAAAGCCATGAAACTTTTCATGCATCCTAGTCATGATGGTATAACACTATGAAAAAAATTTGGGTGCATTTGAAGGAGGTCGAAAATAAACTCCTTTTCGAACGGGGCCTTCGCTCCTACCCGAACGGTCTCCGGAGAACGAGGTCAATTTTTTGCCATCTTCAGAATGGCCAGAAATTTTGCAAGTGAGTTGGTATGCCCACTACCACACTCAATCCAAAAATTGATAGTATTTCGACATCAAAGCACGTTTCGTCACGTCTGGTCAGTGTTTTAGGTGTTTTCACGAAAAAATTGTAGAAAATTCATAAAGTGGAAAAAAGCCACGGAACTTGTCATGCATTCTAGTCATGATGGTATAACACTATGAAAAAAATTTGGGTTCATTTGGAGGATGTTGAAAATAAACTCCTTTCGGACGGGGCCTTCGCTCCTACCCGAACGGTCTTCGGAGAACAAGGTCAATTTTTTGCCATCTTCAGAATGGTCTGAAAATTTGCAAGTGAGTTGGTATGCCCACTCCCACACTCAATCCAAAAATTGATAGTATTTGGACACCAAAAGCACGTTCGTCACGTACGGTCGGTGTTTTAGGTGTTTTCACCGAAAAAATTGTAGAAAATTCATAAAGTGATAAAAAGCCACGAAACTTGTCATGCATCCTAGTCATGATGGTATAACACTATGAAAATTTTTTGGGTTCATCTGAAGGATGTCGGAAATAATATAGGTACTAATAATGTGATTTGACTGAGGTGAGACTAAATTTGCGTAGTGTGGCAAACAATAAAAAAGAAGACAGATAGTAATGATTTTACTTGACTTCGCACTGCCAGTGGCAGCACTGCCGCACTGCGCGGGCAGTGTAATGCTCACACACTGCCCGGGCAGTCGGGCAGTGCCGCCCCGGGCAGTGCGATGTCAAATCAAATTATTACTAACTGTCTCATATAGCAAAGTGCACGAACGCGGCTATATAAGCTGGGTGTGGCGTCCCTCGGCGCGCAGGTGGGACTAAACAAGCGCCCCTCCCACCTCCCCGCGCCATGACTCATAGGAGGCAAAAAGAAGTGAGGCAAAAAAAGGCCCAACAGTCCTTGTGGGCCGCAACTGGACGTAATCGGTCAGGCCCGATCAAGTCGGGCGGCGAAAGGGCCGGCCTTTCGGCCCAGCTACGGCCTGCAGGACGGTAACAACGAGGCAGTGGCGGGACGCGGCGAGTATCAATTGAGTTCAACTGGGTCGCGGGAGGCAGGTATATAAGCTGGTCGCGGCGTCGTTCGGCGGGCGAGGTGGGACTAAACTTTAGTCCTGACCCCCGCCGACCCTACCCCCGCACCACCGCGGCACAATCAATGGGCCGGCCCACGTGCGCCGTCGTGCACCGTCATTGGGCCGGCCCACGCGCGTCGTCTCGCACCGTAACTGGGTCGGCAACTCGCGCCGTCCAGGAGTAGTATTAACTTTTTAAGTTATTTGTGCCATTCGTTATCGTTTAATAAATGTTTGACAAATCTTAAAAACACTATTAAATATAGAATTGTTAATTACATTTTAAATATTTATGTAATGTTCGTTAATAATAATAATAATGAGTTTTTTGTTATAATTTATAAGTAAGAATGATGTTTTTTGTTATAATTTATAAGTAAGAATAATGATTTTTTTGTTATAATTTATAAGTAAGAATGATGAGTTTTTTGTTATAATTTTTTATGAGTTTTTCGTCATGTGCAAAGTTTAGTAGTGTTATATGCCTTTTGTTATCGTTTAAAAAATGTTCCATAATTATAATGAAACACTACTTAATCTAGAATAATATTTGTTATAAAATGCACGGAGTGACGAAATGATAAAAAAAAAGATAGCTAGTAATAAAGTAATTTAACTTTACCCAACTATCCGGGCAGCAGTGTTGTACTGCTCGGATAGTTATGTAAGGTTAAATCACATTATTATTAGCTATCTTATCTAACAGAGAGCGCGAACGCGGCTATATAAGCTGGTGGTGGCATCCCTCGGCGTGCGAGGCGGGACTAAACAAGCGCCCCCGCGCCATGACTCATAGGAGGCAAAAAAAGTAAGAACGGGGCAGTGGCGGGACGCGGCTAGTATCATTGTGTTCGAATGGGTGGCGGGAGGCAGGTATATAAGCTGGTCGCGGCATCGTTCGGCGGGCGAGGTGGGACTAAACTTTAGTCCTGACCCCCGCCGACCCGACCCCCGCACCACCGGCACAGTCAGTGGGCCGGCCCACGCGCTCCGTCGCGCACCGTCATTGGGCCGGCCAAAGCGCACCGTCGAGGACTTTTGTTTTTGTTTTTTGTGTCAAAAATAGTATTAAGTTTTTTAGTTATTTATCCTTTCGTTATCGTTTAACGAATGTTTCATAATTATTAAAAAACACTACTTCATATAGAATTTATTAAGTAGTTATATTATATTAGTAATTCTATTTTTCATATTTTATGTAATGTTGATTGTTTAATTTATCGGTTAAAAAATGTTCCATAATTTAAAGAAAAACATTATTTAATCAAGAATTTATTTAGTATTTGAATTATACATATGAAAACTTTAGTATTGTTATTTGTGTCAAAAATAATAATGAATTTTTTGTTATAATTTATAAGTAAGAATTAACATATTTCAGTTTAATCTTATTTATTCTCAAATTTCCACCCTCAACGGATGGCTCGAGATGATCAATCTTGAAGTGAGAAAATAATAATGAGTTTTGTGCTATAACTAATATTTTATGGAATGTTTAATTATTATTCGGAAAACTCTATAAAATTCGTACGGTGTCAAAAATTTTATGAAAACTCACTACGGAGCTGACCTCCTTCATATCCGATCGGTGCTGGTTGCATAGGTGGTACGAGGTGGCATGCATGAAATGTCACCCAATTTTGCCAGGCAGTGGGCATGCCCATCGTAGGACCCCACGCATGATTACAACGAATTCGGGCACCAAACGGACGTTGTGTCACGCCCAGTCAATGTTTTCGGTATGTTTCACGGAGAAAACCATAAGAAATTCGTACGGTCTCAAAAAATCATGAAAACTTGCACGAATGATGGCCCTGGTGATGCGGGCGTGTGCAAAAAGTTTGGGGTCCACCGGCCGAGTCAAAAAAGAAAGTGCACTATGGAGCTGACCTCCTTCATATCCGATCAGTGCTGGTTGTATAGCTGGTATGAGGTGGCATGCATGAAATGTCACCCAATTTTGGCAGGCAGTGGGCATGCCCATCGTAGAACCCCACGCATGATTAGAACGAATTCGGGCACCAAAACGCACGTTGCATCACGCCCGGTCAGTGTTTTCGGTGCGTTTCACGGAGAAAACCATAAGAAATCCGTACTGTCTCGAAAAATTATGAAAACTTGCACCCATGATGGCACTCGTGATGCGGGCATGTGCAAAAAGTTTGGGGTCCACCGGCTGAGTTAGAAAAGAAAACGCACTACGGAGTTGACCTCCTTCATATCCAAACAGTGTCGGTTGCATAGGTGGTACGAGGTGGCATGCATGGAATGTCACCCAATTTTGGCAGGCAATGGACATGCCCATAGTAGGACCGCACGCAAGATTAGAACAAATTCGGGCACCAAACGCATGTTGCGTCACGCCTGGTCAGTGTTTTCGGTGCGTTTCATGAAGAAAACTCTACGAAATTCGTACGATGTCGAAAAATTATGAAAACTTGCATGTATGATGGCCCTAGTGATGTAGGCGTGTGCAAAAAGTTTGGGGTCCATCGGCTGCAAAAAGTTTGGGGTCCATCGGCTGAGTCAGAAAAGAAAACGCACTACGGAGCTGACCTCCTTCATACCCGATCAGTGCTGGTTGCATAGGTGGTACGAGGTGGCATGCATGAAATGTCATCCAATTTTGGCAGGCAGTGGGCATGCCCATCGTAGGACCCCACGCATGACTAGAACGAATTCGGGCACCAAACGCACATTGCGTCACACCCGGTCAGTGCTTTCAGTGCGTTTCACGGAGAAAACCAAAGGAAATTCGTACGGTCTCGAAAAATTATGAAAACTAGCACGCCAAGCTTGAGCTCTTGCCTCTCTTCCTTCTTCTCACATCGAGACCTTCTCAATCATCGAACACTTCATCCACACAAAACTTCAACAGAAAACTCGGTAAGATCCGTTAGTATAATAAAGCAAATCACTACTCTAAGTACTGTTGCAAACCAATTCATATTTTGTTTTGGCATTGTAGCTACTGTAATATAACTTTTTCAGGGCTTAATCCACTAATATAAATCGGTAGTTTCATCAAAACAATCAAACTATGCATCAAAAACAGAATCTGTCTAAAACAGAACAGTCTGTAATAATCTGAACATTCAACATACTTCTGATATTTGAAACATTCTGCCAAAATTAGGAAAAATAAACAATTTATATAGAAAGACAGTGCAAAATGTTTCAGAACCGTTTGACGTTCCAGTAAAAATGTAAAATCACGCACTACAGCCAAAGTTTCTGTCCTCCACCGTACAAACCAACAAGCATTGTAAACATCCTAAAGGCAAACCTTGGCACATTATTTTTATAATACAATGGAATTGTACAAGGGGATAATTATTTTTCTTGAAAAGTTTCGGTAATTAAGATTCACAAAGTTTCCGTGAGCATGAACAAAGTTCAAGGCTAGCTCTCACTTCAACAATGCTCGTCTTTCTCACTTTCGCTTTTCTTTTTGAAAAGTTTCGGTTTCCCCTCTTTATTTTTTTAAACTATATAAAATCACTCAACAGAAATATATTACTCTCTAAAACTTCCGGGTTGTCTCCCTGGCAGCGCTTTCTTTAAAGCCATTAAGCTAGGCATATAGTGCTCAAGTAGTGAATCCATCCGGATCCCAAGGTATATCAAAGCCAATTTTAATTAGCAATGATTTGGCATTTAGTAGTGTGCACAAGGCAACATATATCATGCAACAACGAAGTCTAACTCTCTTCCTATGCATCGGCATGTCATAAAAGAACAATTCATGCACACAAAGTAAAGGCCAATGCATAGTATAAACAGTTTCTTGCAATTTTGTCGTGTTGGAAACATAGAGAGGTGGAGATATAGTTCCTCTCTCATAATAATTGCAAGTAGAAGCAGAAATCACATTCATATTATATTCATCAAAATCATCATGTGCAACGGTATAAGGCAACCCATCAATATAATCCTTGATAAGGGTAAACTCCTCCGATATAGTGTAGTTGGGAGAATTCAAAAGGATAATAGGACTATCATGCGTGGGTGCAATAGCAACAATTTCATGTTTAACATAAGGAACTATAGCAAGTTCATCTCCATAAGCATAATTCATATTGGCATCTTGGCCACAAGCATAGCAAGCATAATCAAAAAGGGATATTTCAAGAGAATCAACGGGATCATAATAGTCATCATAGCATTCATCCTTCGGTAAGCATGAAGGGAAATTAAACAATGTATGAGTTGAAGAGTTACTCTCATTAGAAGGTGGGCACGGGTAGCTAATCCGCTCTTCCTCCTTTTGTTCTTCGCTCTCCTCATCATCTTTTTCATCCAATGAGCTCACAGTTTCATCAATTTCTTCTTCCATAGACTCCTGCAAAATATTAGTCTCTTCTTGGACAACGGAGACTTTCTCAATAAATGCATCAATATCGAAATTGAATTCATAATTGGTATAGCAACATTTAAGGGTAGCTAATTTTCAGGTCTATAAACAACATCATAAAGATTTTCAAACTCTTTGGACATAGATTCAATTTCATAAGCACCCATAAAAGCAACAAACTCTTCTATTTGTTCCACATCATAGTAATCATATATACCTCTAGAATAAGAAGCCAAGGTTTCATTATCATTAAATTTGCATGAAAAGGGAAGGTGTGGAGCCTTCATCCTAGAGCAAAAAGTATAATCATATCTCAAGCATAGTTGCCTAACATACCAATTCAACATATGAATTTGATCCCATAATAGTTTCCCTTTTTGAGTCAAGCGATAATCCCTAAAGTATTCACGTTGATCCAACGTGTCTCCCATTACATAACTGAGTGGGGTTTTCTCGGGATTATCAAACTAGTACATAATATCTTTCACGTAATGAGCATCGAGGGTTTTAGGAGGTTCCCCATCTCCATGAGTAGCAAGTACACCTAATGTTCTTGGTATTTCGTGTTCCATATCCATAACTAAAGATAAAGAACAACTAAGAACATCAAATAAAAATTACTTAGTGATAAAGCAAACAAGCACACACGAGAATATTCACCCCACGCTATGGCTCCCCGGCAACGGCGCCAGAAAAAGGTCTTGATAACCCACAAGTATAGGGGATCAATTGTAGCCACTTTCGATAAGTAAGAGTGTCGAACCCAACGAGGAGCTAAAGATAGAACAAATATTCCCTCAAGTTCTATCGACCACCGATACAACTCTACGCACGCTTAATGTTCGCTTTACCTAGAACAAGTATTAAACTAGAAGTACTTTGTAGGTGTTTTTGGATAGGTTTGCAAGATAATAAAGAGAGCGTAAATAAAAACTAGGGGCTGTTTAGGTAAAGACACAACTAAATTTGTTTTAGTAGAGAGCTTTTTGTCACGAGAAAGTTATTTGTCCCTAGGCAATCGATAACTAGACCAGTAATCATTATTGCAATTTTATTTGAGGGAGAGGCATAAGCTAACATACTTTCTCTACTTGGATCATATGCACTTACGATTGGAACTCTAGCAAGCATCCGCAACTACCAAAGATCATTACGGTAAAAACGCAACCATAGCATTAAAGCATCAAGTCCTCTTTATCCCATACGCAACAACCCCCTTACTCGGGTTTGTGTTTCAGTCACTCACGCAACCCACTATAAGCGAATCATGAACGTATTGCAACACCCTATAGCGGGGATCCCTCACGCTTGCGCGACACGGCGAGCACCATAGGACAGCACCAATAATAAAACATGCAACTCAAACCAATCTTGATCATCAAATAACCCATAGGACAAAACAGATCTACTCAAACTTCATGGGATAGCCATACATCATTGGGAAAAAATATATAGCGTTGAGCACCATGTTTAAGTAGATATTACAGCGGGTAAGAGAGAGGTTACACCGCTGCATAGAGGGGGGAAGAGTTGGTGATGATGGCGGTGAAGTTGTTGGTGAAGATGGCGGTGATGATGATGGCCCCGGCGGTGTTCCGGCGCCACCGGAAGAGAGGGGGAGAGGGCCCTCCTCCTCCTCCTCCTCCTTCTTCTTCTTCTTCTTCTTCTTCTTCTTCTTTCTTGACCTCCTCCCTGGATGGGAGAAGGGTTTCCCCTCTGGTCCTTGGTCTCCATGGAATGGGAGGGGCAAGAGCCCCTCCGAGATTGGACCTGTCTCTCTGTCTCTCGCTGTTTCTGCGTTCTGTTCTGATGCCCTTTCACTGTTTCGTATATATATGGAGATCCGTAACTCTGATTGGACTGAAATCTTCACCGTGATTTTTTCCTAAAAATTATCTTTCTTGCGGCCGAAGAAGGGCATCAACCGCCTTACGGGGGCCCCACGAGGGCCAGGGGCGCGCCCCCTGCCTCGTGCCTCCCTCGGGCACCGTCTCGCGTGGATTTTCCTTCCCATATTCTCCGAATATTCCAAAAATAATCTCCATCCGTTTTTATCCTGTTTGGACTCCGTTTGATATGGATATTCTGCGAAACAAAAACATGCAACAAACATGAACTGGCACTGGGCACTGGATCAATATGTTAGTCCCCAAAAATAGTATAAAAAGTTGCCAAAAATATATGAAAGTTGTAGAATATTGGCCTGGAACAATCAAAAATTATAGATACGACGGAGACGTATCAGCATCCCCAAGCTTAATTCTTGCTCGTCCTCGAGTAGGTAAATGATAAAAAAGATAATTTTTGACGTCGAATGCTACCTAGCATAATCTTGATCATGTATCTAATCATGGCATGAATATTAAGACACGAGTGATTCAAAGCAATAGTCTATCATGTGACATAAAAACAATAATACTTCAAGCCTACTAATAAAGCAATCATGTCTTCTCAAAATAACATGGCCAAAGAAAGTTATCCCTACAAAATCATATAGTCTGGCTATGCTCCATCTTCACCACACAAAATATTCAAATCATGCACAACCCCGATGACAAGCCAAGCAATTGTTTCATACTTTTGACGTTCTCAAACCTTTTCAACTTTCATGTAATACATTAGCGTGAGCCATGGACATAGCACTATAGGTGGAATAGAATGGTGGTTGTGGAGAAGACAAAAAGGAGAAGATAGTCTCACATCAACTAGGCATATCAACGGGCTATGGAGATGTCCATCAATAGATATCAATGTGAGTGAGTAGGGATTGTCATGCAACGGATGCACTAAGAGCAATAAGTGTATGAAAGCTCAGACTGAAAACTAAGTGGGCGTGCATCCAACTTGCTTGCTCATGAAGACCTCGGGTGTTTGAGGAAGCCCATCATCGGAATATACAAGCCAAGTTCTATAATGAAAATTCCCACTAGTATATGAAAGCGATAACTCAAGAGACTCTCTATATGAAGAACATGGTGCTACTCTGAAGCACAAGTGTGGTAAAAGGATAGTAACATTACCCCTTCTCTCTTTTTCTCTCATTAGTTTTTTTTTATTTTCTCCCTTTTTTTTGGTGGGCTTCTTTGGCCTCTTTTTTTATTTGGGCTTCTTTGTCCTCTTTTATTTATTTTTAAAGTCCGGAGTCTCATCCCGACTTTTGGGGGAATCATAGTCTCCATCATCCTTTCCTCACTGGGGCAATGCTCTAATAATGATGATCATCACACTTTTTATTTACTTAAAACTCAATATTACAACTCGATACTAGAACAAAGATATGACTCTATATGAATGCCTCCGGCGGTGTACCGGGATGTGCAATGATCTAGCGTAGCAATGACATAAAAAAAGGACAAGCCATGAAAATATCATGCTAGCTATCTTACGATCATGCAAAGCAATATGATAATGAATGCTCGAGTCATGTATATGATGATGATGGAAGTTGTATGGAAATATATCTCGGAATGGCTATGGAAAAGCCATGATAGGAAGGTATGGTGGTTGTTTTAAGGAAGGTATATGGTGGGTTTATGGTACCGGCGAAAGTTGCGGTACTAGAGAGGCTAGCAATGGTGGAAGGGTGAGAGTGCGTATAATCCATGGACTCAACATTAGTCATAAAGAATTCACATACTTATTGCAAAAATCTATTAGTTATTGAAACAAAGTACTAAGCGCATGCTCCTAGGGGGATAGATTGGTAGGAAAAGACCATCGCTCGTCCCCAACCGCCACTCATAAGGAAGACAACAATAAATAAATCATGCCCCGACTTCATCACATAACGGTTCACCATACGTGCATGCTACGGGAATCACAAACTTCAACACAAGTATTTCTACAATCCACAAAAATATCACCATATTTATATCGCAAAACTATTGCAAGGAATCAAACATATCATATTCAGTGATCTACAAGTTTTATGTAGGATTTTATGACTAACCATGTGAATGACCAATTCCTGTCATCTCTCTAAATAGATGTAAGTGAAGCAAGAGAATTTAATTATTTCTACAAAAGATATGCCCACGCTCTAACAAATATAAGTGAAGCAAAAGAGCATTCTACAAATGGTTGTTTTCTATGTAAACAGAAACATGCAATCCAAACTTCAAATGATATAAGTGAAGCACATGAAGCATTCTATAAAGCCATACTCAACAGATATAAGTGAAGTGCAATGAGCATTCTATAAATCAACCAAGGACTATCTCATACCAGCATGGTGCATAAAATAAAAACGAAAACTAAATGCAAAAGACGCTCCAAGATTTGCACATATCACATGAATGAAACGAATCCGAAAACATACCGATACTTGTTGAAGAAAGAGGGGATGCCTTCTGGGGCATCCTCAAGCTTAGACGCTTGAGTCTCCTTGAATATTTACTTGGGGTTCCTAGGGCATCCCCAAGCTTGAGCTCTTGCCTCTCTTCCTTCTTCTCACATCGAGACCTTTTCGATCATCGAACACTTCATCCACACAAAACTTCAACAGAAAACTCGGTAAGATCCATTAGTATAATAAAGCAAATCACTACTCTAAGCACTGTTGCAAACCAATTCATATTTTTTTTGGCATTGTAGCTACTGTAATATAAATTTTTCATGGCTTAATCCACTGATATAAATTGATAGTTTCATCAAAACAAGCAAACTATGCATCAAAAACAGAATCTGTCTAAAACAGAACAGTCTGTAATAATATGAACATTCAACACACTTTTGATACTTGAAAAATTCTTCCAAAATTAGGAAAAATAAAAAATTTGTATAGAAATACAGTGCAAAAAGTTTCAGAACCATTTGACGTTCCAGTAAAAATGTAAAATCACGCACTACAACCAAAGTTTCTGTCCTGCATCATACAAACCAACAAGCATTGTAAACATCCTAAAGGCAAACCTTGGCACATTATTTTTATAATAAAATGGAATTGTACAAGGGGATAATTATTTTTGTTTAAAAGTTTCTGTAATCAAGATTCACAAAGTTTCCGTGAGCATGAACAAAGTTCTGGGCTAGCTCCCACTTCAAGAATGCTCGTCTTTCCCACTTTCGCTTTTCTTTTTGAAAAGTTTCGGGTTCCCCTCTTTATTTATTTGTTTTTAAACTATATAAAAGCACTCAAAAGAAATAAATGACTCTCTAAAACTTCCGGGTTGTCTCCCTGGCAGCGCTTTGTTTAAAGCCATTAAGCTAGACATATAGTGCTCAAGTAATGAATCCACCCGGATCCCAATGTATATCAAAGCCAATTTTAATTAGCAATGATTTGGCATTTAGTAGTGAGCACAAGGCAACATATATCATGCAACAACGAAGTCTAACTCTCTTCCTATGCATCGGCATGTCATAAAATAACAATTTATGCACACAAAGTAAAGGCCAATGCATTGTATAAACAGTTTCTTGCAATTTTATCGTGTTGGGAACATAGAGAGGTTGAGATATAGTTCATCTCTCAAAATAATTGCAAGTAGGAGCAGAAAGCACATGCATATTATATTCATCAAAATCATCATGTGCAACGGTATAAGACAACCCATCAATATAATCCTTAATAAGGGTAAACTCCTCCGATATAGTGTAGTTGGGAGAATTCAAAAAGATAATAGGACTATCATGCGTGGGTACAATAGAAAAAATTTCATGTTTAACATAAGGAACTATAGCAAGTTCATCTCCATAAGCATAATTCATATTGGCATCTTGGCCACAAGCATAGCAAGCATCATCAAAAAGGGATATTTCAAGAGAATCAACGGGATCATAATAGTCATCATAGCAATCATCTTTCGGTAAGCACGAAGGGAAATTAAACAATGTATGAGTTGAAGAGATACTCTCATTAGAAGGTGGGCACAGGTAGCTAATCCGCCCTTCCTCCTTTTGTTCTTCGCTCTCCTCATCATCTTTTTCATCCAATGAGCTCACAGTTTCATTAATTTCTTCTTCCATAGACTCCTGCAAAATATTAGTCTCTTCTTGGACAACGGAGACTTTCTCAATGAATGCATCAATATCGGAATTGAATTCATAATTGGCATAGCAATATTTATGGATAGCTAAATTTTCAGGTCTATAAACAACATCATAAAGATTTTCAAACTCTTTGAACATAGATTCAGTTTCATAAGCACCCATAAAAGCAACAAATTCTTCTATTTGTTCCACATCATAGTAATCACATATACCTCTAGCATAAGAAGCCAAGGTTTCATTATCATTAAATTTGCATGAAAAGGAAAGGTGTGGAGCCTTCATCCCAGAGCAACAAGTATAATCGTATCTCAAGCATAGTTGCCTAGCATACCACTTCAACATATGAATTTGATCCCATAATAGTTTCCCTTTTTGAGTCAAGCGATAATCCCTAAAGTATTCACGTTGATCCAACGTGTCTCCCATTACATAATTGAATGGGGTTTTCTCGGGATTATCAAAGTAGTACATAATATCTTTCACATAATGAGCATCGAGGGTTTTAGGAGGTTCCCCATCTCCATGAGTAGCAAGTACACCTAATTTTTTTGGTATTTCGTGTTCCATATCCATAACTAAAGATAAAGAACAACTAAGAACATCAAATAAAAATTACTTAGTGATAAAGCAAACAAGCACACACAAGAATATTCACCCCACGCTATGGCTCCCCGGCAACGGCGCCAGAAAAAGGTCTTGATAACCCACAAGTATAGGGGATCAATTATAGCCTCTTTCGATAAGTAAGAGTGTCGAACCCAACGAGGAGCTAAAGGTAGAACAAATATTCCCTCAAGTTCTATCGACCACCGATACAACTCTACGCACGCTTAATGTTCGCTTTACCTAGAACAAGTATTAAACTAGAAGTACTTTGTAGGTGTTTTTGGATAGGTTTGCAAGATAATAAAGAGAGCGTAAATAAAAACTAGGGGCTGTTTAGGTAAAGACACAACTAAATTTTTTTAGTAGAGAGCTTTTTGTCACGAGAAAGTTATTTGTCCCTAGGCAATCGATAACTAGAACAGTAATCATTATTGTAATTTTATTTGAGGGAGAGGCATAATCTAACATACTTTCTCTACTTGGATCATATGCACTTATGATTGGAACTCTAGCAAGCATCCGCAACTACTAAAGATCATTAAGATAAAAACCCAACCATAGCATTAAAGCATCAAGTCCTCTTTATCCCATACGGAACAACCCCCTTACTCGGGTTTGTGTTTCAGTCACTCACGCAACCATAAGCGAATCATGAACGTATTGCAACACCCTACAGCGGGGATCCCTCACGCTTGCGCGACACAACGAGCACCATAGGACAACACCAATAATAAAACATGCAACTCAAACCAATCTTGATCATCAAATAACCTATAGGACAAAACGGATCTACTCAAACATCATAGGATAGCCATACATCATTGGGAAATAATATATAGCGTTGAGCACCATGTTTAAGTAGAGATTACAACGGGTAATAGAGAGGTTATACCGCTGCATTGATGGGGGAAGAGTTGGTGATGATGGCGGTGAAGTTGTTGGTGAAGATGGCGGTGATGACGATGGCCCCGGCGGTGTTCCGGTACCACCGGAAGAGAGGGGGAGAGGGGCCCCCTTCTTCTTCTTCCTTGACCTCATCCCTAGATGGGAGAAGGGTTTCCCCTCTGGTCCTTGGTCTCCATGGCATGGGAGGGGCGAGAGCCCCTATGAGATTGGATCTGTCTCTCTGTCTCTCTCTGTTTCTGCGTTCTGTTCTGCTGCCCTTTCACTGTTTCGTATATTTATGGAGATCCGTAACTCCGATTGGACTGAAATCTTCGCCGTGATTTTTTCCTAAAAATTAGCTTTCTTGCATCCGAAGAAGGGCATCAACCGCCTTATGGGGGGGCCCACAAGGGTCAGGGGCGCGCCCAGGGGGGTGGGGCGCGCCCCCTGCCTCGTGCCTCCCTCGGGCACCGTCTCGCATGGATTTTCCTTCTCATATTCTCCGAATATTCCAAAAATAATCTCCGTCCGTTTTTATCCCATTTGGACTCCGTTTGATATGGATATTCTGCGAAACAAAAACATGCAACAAACAGGAACTGGCACTGGGCACTGGATCAATATGTTAGTCCCCAAAAATAGTATAAAAAGTTACCAAAAATATATGAAAGTTGTAGAATTTTGGCATGGAACAATAAAAAAATATAGATACGACGGAGATGTATCAGACCGCGCTAGCTGGACTGTGCGGGTCCGCCACTGCCTCGACTGTCGGCTACCGCACGGGCTGGGCTGGAATATTCGTAAGATGGCGCACCAATCATGCTTCCAGGCGGATCATCATCAGATTCAGCGCCGCTGCTGGCACCAGAATTGTTCCGGGATCATGTGCACGTTTTGTCTATATCGTGCCACTGTGCCTTGTTGGCGCCAACTCAGGACAGCGCGGGTATTTTTTATAAAAAAATGACCGCCGTGAATACAAACAACAGTACGTATAACATCATAGCCGCAAATAACACTAGTTGCCCAGACTTATAACATTCCGTCTCACAAAATAGTATCAATGATAGTCGGACACGCATTTAAATGTTTAGTCTCACACGAAAGCGACAATAAAACATAAAAAATTTGTCTGCAAATATAGTACGTGTAGCAACACAACGACATGCTAATTGAACTCTGTCCCAATGCCTTCCATTGATTATTAATACTTCATATTTATGCCCAGTTCCTACATAACAAATTGTAAACAACTCATCAGACAATTGTAAAGAGAGAAACAAAAATAATTAAAAAAATGTAGAACTTACTTTTCATTCTGGGGGCACGTTTGCCGTCTATGGCCCTCTTCGCGACATATGCCACAAAGAGGACCGGGTTTTCTCCCAGAAAATGATTTTGGTCTTCCATTTTTTTGTAACATTTGGATCTTTCTTTGTCCGCCCTGTCTTGCTCTGTTTAGGGGAGCCCTTCGTGGAAACTTTTACGGGATCACCTATGACATCAACATGTTGTTCCGGCTCACGTGGCTCCTCATGCACATTCCTTCTATTACCAACAACATCATCATCAGGGACCTTTTTTAGCTATTATATTCTGCAGACACTGCATCAACTCATCAAAGACGAATGGATCATTTGATGCAACATGGAAAGCTTCTGCTCCTGTTATACTGACTTGACTATAGCGAGCATGCTGCTCTGCCCCTGTCCAACCCCAGCCAAACATGTCACTCTTTCACTGTGCAGGCAGCCCACCTCTCGCAACTTTCGACATCTCTTAAGGATGCAACACTTAGGTATTTTAGGTATTTTTAGATGAACAAACACATACATAATGTGTCTACAAGGCAACCCTTTCTGAAGCATTCGTCCACAACTGCAGTCTATAGTATTCTCAGAGTTTTCAACTCGATAATTCACGCTGAACTGAAATCTGCGGTTATTTCTCCATGTCACGATGAAGGTGTGACAGTCAACTCCCACTAGCGTCTCAAAAATCTCAAGCTCTCCGATCTTCTTCAGATCTTGTTGAAGAATATAAAAATTGGCATGAGTGAATACTTTGGCAGCATGCTCCTCAATGTCCTTATATTCTGTGACTGATGGTGGCAATGACTGATTAGAAACACAGTCATCATGCACCTCGTTCTCACGTAGTCGAACTATGCAATTTTCATAATGCACAACTAGATCAACAATAGTCATACCGCCGTCCAGGTGAAGGTGAAGACAAGAGTTAAGGTTTTCACTCCTCTGATTACTGCGCATACCCAGAAACCATCTGACAGATATGATGCTGCCCACAGACTCCTCTTCCTGTACATCCTACGCAGCCACTCTTCTGTTTTATCAGTCTTCCATTTAAGGACAAAAGCATGCCATCTCGCCTCAAAGTTGGCCGGAGAGGTGGAGTAGTACAAGAGTGCCCTGAACTCATTTAGTGATTTGTAATTAAGGTGCTTATGCATATTTTTTTCCACGTGCCATGAGGAAAGACGGTACAACACATCAACCAAAACCAACCGAATAGCTCATATCATTGCAACGTCTCCATCTGTGATGATTGACCTTGGCTTCTTCTGACAATTGGCCTTCAGAAATGTCTGGAGCAGCCACACGTACATCACTTCGGTCTCGTCGGACGCAACGGCACAACCAAACATTGTGGTGCAATGGTGATTATTTACACCAACAAAGGGGATGAACAGCATATCATATCTGTTCATCTTATATGTGTTGTCAAACACAGTCACATCTCCGTACAAGTGATAGTCCCACCACGACTGTGCATCGCACCAAAACATGCTCTTTAAACGGCCCTCCTTATCGAGCACGTACTCAAAAAGAAGTCTGGATCCTTCTCCTTTCTGCTCCTCATAATCCCGATTGCCGTGTTAGCATCACCCTTCGCAATGAACTTCATTTTTTCATGGCAACATAGGTTGTAGACGTCTCGTCTCAGAAACCCACACTTATCGTACGAACCATACCTGCTAATGAAGTTGTCGACGATGATATGCTTTCTGATCCCAGCTCCTTCCATCGCCAAGATCTCAGCTATCTGGTGATCTCCCATCACTCTATGTGGCCGCAGAAATACCACCTCATCTGCTCTAGCCAACAAATGGTTGTGATCATCCATAAAAGCTGTCACGAACCAAAATCCACGTCCTTTGTCCAACTTCACAACTAAATGTGCGCCACACTTGCAACGAGTCTCAGGTCTTAGCCTACGGGTACGGCCCTCGAGGAGATGTACCGCCTATACCGAATTGTGGTTGAAAGACCTTTTCCTCGTTTCACCTTATCTTTTCTGATACTGAATCCACGGTCTTTGGTGTATTTATTGTAGAACGTGTAAGCCTCGCATTGTGATGCAAAGGTCATACCCATAACCTTCAACTGTGTCTCCAGCGCACGTTGCTGGATTTCAGCCTCCTCACTGTCCATATTAGCTGCATCCTCATGCTCATAGCCATCATCACCACTCCAACCATTGAAGTTAGCCTACAATATAACACATAAGCAAGTGTAAGTTGTCATTAACAAGTTTTTATTATTGTATGACATCTAAAAGTTTGGACCGAACCTGACTTATGTTATCCACGAAAGATTCAACACCATGATTTTCCTCGTTCTGGACGTCAATATCCTCCTGCACATAAAAAAATCATATCCACATGTAAGTACCCATATGGTTCTTCGTCCGACGAAATGAATGTACACGTCACTTACTTTTTCACTACAAGCACTCTCCTCCTTATTTTGAAAATCCTCCTCAGGTAAATTATCATACGAGGACCAGGATTCATTGTCGCTGCTATCATCATCATTTTTACTTTCATTACCATTCGTACGATCAACACTATCGCTACCATATCACTCACTCATCTCCAAGAACGCATTTGTAAATCCAGTTTCTTTATCCATTGAATGACCTCACTACCAACACTGCAACATTTAAAATAAAAATTGATCTATCAATTGAAAATCAAATTATATGTACTAAGTCATACCGATGAATAGTTCATAACAAACAAGTGATTGCAGATAATTATTTGCAGCTACAATTTTTTTTGACAAACTAGACGACTTAGATGGCAAACCTAGACGCTGGCCTGGCTGCGGACGGCGAGGACGTTCCCGGAGAGGTTGATCACGCCGTTGCGGACGGCGACGGCGTCCGCGTAGGCCACGTCATCGCGACGACCTGCACAGAGGTCAGATCGCGTATGATGACGACTCCAACAACGTCCACGGCGGCCAGATCCCGGGTGAAGACAGGGAGAATGGTCGGCGATCGGCAGGGAAGGGCGGCGATCGGCCGGACGGGGCGACGTTGGAATGGGCCGCGTGATCAACGCTAGGTCGTGTGTCTTTTTTTCGCGCGACGAGATGGGGTAGATGCGAGCCGGCCGTATCGGCTCGAGCCGTGCGCTCGGCTCTACCTGTATGGGCACGCCACATACGGCCCATTCTACCCGTGCGCTCGGCTCTACATTAAGCACCGTATGCCCAAAATGCCCTTTTACGTTAAGCGCGCGAGCGGGGGGGGGGGTGGTGGTGTACCGAAGCAAGGCTCATGTTTAAGAAATTTTGGAGTTTAAGCACAACTATTTTTCTTTTGATTTCCAATTTATATCACCAAATAGTTTTAGTATATATACTTAATTGTTTATTAACATAATATTTGATAAATGCCACATGAATTTTAACATAATTTAAGATCCAATGGAACTTGTCCGCCATGTGTTTAAGCAACGACAAGAGAGATCGCGATGTTGGAAGAAGTATTGACGATCTATTACAACAACAAATTATGTAGACGTGATATGCACCATTTAACATTTACATTTCCAAATATGGATATACTTGAGGTTGGTCTTAAATAAAAAAGCCACTTACAATATAATAAGACCAATAATAAGTTTAGCAGCGTTTGCTCAGTGGTGAGTGCGGCTAATAGTAGCGTTAGCTTCGTTTGGTCCCTAACAGACGCTGCTGGTATTATTTCGGCATTTTAGATTTGAGCTCTTTTACGGTGATTGTAGAGTTATAAGCTCAACTCTTTGTCTTTTGCCTTCCAATTTATATAAACAGATGGTTTAAGTAAATAATTCTTATTAACATACTATAAGATAAATACCATCTTTTTATGAAAGTTTCCAAGGGGAGCCACACACGGAATTGAAGTGTCGGTGTCTGGCAGGTTTATTAACTGATAACAGAGACAGATGTTCGCACTGTTATCATATGACAACAACAAATTCTATAGACATAATATGCACGATTATTGATTTATTTGAGGTTGTCTTTAAATAAAAAGGCCACTTAAACTATAATAAGTATACAATAAATATATTAACAACGTGGATGCTAGCGGCGTTTACTAACGGCCAAACCCTGCTGGTAGACTAAAATCTCCAATCATCAATTGTTGTTTTTTCTTTTGCTTTCCAACTTGTATGAACAGGTAGTTTTCATGTGTACTACAAAAATAAAACACAACAACTTAATGTATAACATGGAGTTTAAATATGGAATATAAATCACACATTATAATCTTAGCAGCGCCCAACAAGGGAATGAACGCTGCCAATACTACAACTACCTGCGATGTTCCATCTAGCTGCATGCTGCTAGTTCTTTATGGATGGTACGCTAGGATCATGCTCCACAGTAGCAGTGTGTTGAAATAGGAAACACTGCTAGTAGTCAGGATTCTGCGACGTCCCGTCCACTCCCGGATGGTGCTGCTAATTTGAAGAAGGACGACCATAACTGTCACATGTGTGTGTGTTAAGAAGTCTGTTCATATATTTTATGTGGTGTGTAAGAGGACTAGCCCACACGTCTACGTGTGGGCAAAATAACTAGCGCCCACACGTCTTTTTTTTTCTCGCGGTCCGTCTCACATGGCTACGTGTGGGCAAAATGCATAACGCCCGCACGACCTCTTTCAGCCATCTACCTCATGGTCCTGCACGCCCAGCGTGACAGTCACCACGCGTCCCCGCTGTTGCCATGGTACGGACCCTCTTCAATGTCCGTTTATCTGCAGTTGCCATGTCGCTGAACTACAGTTGCCATGTCGGACAACTACAGTTGCCATGGTTGCTCAACTGCAGTTGCCATCTCAGGTCAAGTGCCAGATGCCATTTTGGACAACCGCAACTGTTGCCATGTATGGTCTGGTTTACTATATATAGTTGCCATGATTTGAAAACTTTAGAGGTTGCCAACTATTTAAAAACCTTAGGAGTTGCCACCTACTAACACTAGGCAGTTGCCGTGTAGCGCTACAAAAGAGACATGGCAAAACAACATGTTCAGGTAAAAAGAGAGAGTTGCCATCTGCTTACAAGCACACTAGGGCAGTTGCCGTGTACCCCTACAAAACATATGGCAAGTAACATGTTCGGGTAAAAAAAAGAGAGTTGCCATCTGCTTACAAGCACACTAAGGCAGTTACCATGTACACTGCAAAACGCATGGCAACTGACAGCTTGGGTGTGGGAGAGGAGACGGACGTGTGAGCGAGATGACAAATGTCCACACACCAGCCCTTGTGCGTGAGTGAAAATTTGCGTGTGGGTGAACTGCTAAACGCCCACACGCCAACCCCCCTGTGTGGTGAAACGGACGTGTGGGCGAACGAGTGAATGCCCACACACCAGCCCTGTCCTACGTAGCACCACAAATATGCCAAAATTCGTGCATCCACAAACGGACGCGGATCCACGGGCGTTAGTGTTTAGAAATAGTTGTCGCATTCGGTTTTGGCCTGCCAGTCCTCCGGATAAAGAGATAATTACGGCTACAGTCCTTGTACCCTTCGGCGTGTAACATGATGGTTCTCGAACTCGTGGAATGCTCCACTACTGTCCTTAAATAAGAAAATATGCTCCAATACGGTCCTGGCTACGTCTCCCGCTATACCATACATCCAGCCTGATACCACATCAGCATACAGTAGAAATGTGGGTCCCACGGCCACGTGTTAGTACGCGAGAGATAAATAGTATAACTAAAAAACATAAACTGGGAGCGGTTGCGTTTGAACCTGAGAGCCCAGGACATCCGGCAACGTGAGCGAGCCACAAGAGCTACATATGCTACATGTACACTAGTGGTTCTTAATATAGAAAATAAAATTGGGTCGGCATGTACACTTGTACAGGTAAACATGAACTTTTTCTAAAATTTATGTGGATTAAAAAATGTAAGAAAAAATTTATGTGCCTTCATTCAGGACCAGTGGAAAAGGAACGTGATGGAGGCACACTATGTGTTGTGTTATATATAGGTCAGAAATTAAACCTAATCACAATTGTGATATGTGGTTAACTTGTGCGCACATTACAATCAGCGACAGAGGTGCCAGGTTCGAACCTCTGTCCTGCAATCTATTTTGCTTTTTTTTCCCTCTCTCTCCATATTGACATGTGGGCCCCATGCTTCTATTGTATGCTGTCATGGCACCAGACTGAGCTGTAGGCGTATCGTGAGACGTAGTCAGGACCGTTTTGGAGCGTATCCACATATTTGAGGACCGTATTAGAGCATTTCACGAGTTTGAGGAGTGTCGTGTTACACGCCGGAGAGTACAGGGACTATACTGTAATTATCTTTCCGGATAAAGGTCGTAGTCACTGTCTTGCTCCGGCTCCCGGGTGCATGATTCTGGCTGCTAGGTGTATATGTCGAATTCGGTGCCCAGCTGAGAACATCTCCAGCCGCGCCCCCAACAGGCTCCCAGGCGACTTTTTCCGCGCTGGCGCCGAAAAAACGCCATCGCGCCCCCAGGACGCCAAAATCCGTCGGCTCGGCCTGTTTTTGGGCCCGGCGATCGCAGGCCAAACCCAACGCACTGGAGGGCGCTCGGGGGCTCTGGCGCAAGGGAAAAGCACGCCTGGCCCACACCGTCAGGCGAAAAGTCAAGACTATCGTCCAGATTTGCCTCCCACCCCCCGCGCGCTCGGCCGCCACCCGGCTGATCCCGGCGCCGCCACCGCTAGATAGGCCATCCCCCGCCGGAAAAAGAGTAGAGGTTTCGCCGAGGCAGCCTCTCCACCACCGCCTGGGCCATATTTCCGGCGTTTCGGCCGCGGAGGGGCAGTGTACCGGTGGGTGCGCGCCCACCGCGCCCGCAAGGCGTTCGATGATTTGCCTGCCTCGGCAATGGACTCGGACGACGAGGAGACGCTCGCCGCGCTGCTGGAGGAGGAAGCCGATGCCAACGTTCAGGAAGAAGAACATCTCATGGTCCTCGCTACCTTCGCCGGCCTGCTGGCGAGCAATGAAAAGCCGCGGCGAGGTGGCTCGGCACCGGGGTGGATGAAAGCGAAGAACCTGCATCGTCTCGATGGCTACTGCATGCTCTACTCCGACTACTTCGCCGACGCTCCACTTCACGACGACAAAGTATTTCGGCGCCGTTATCGGATGAGACGAAAGCTTTTCCTCAGGATTGTGAATTCCATCTGGGAGTTCGACATCTACTTCAAGTGCAAGAAGGATTGCACCGGCAAACTCAGATTCACCTCAATCCATAAGTGCGCGACAGTGATGAGGATGCTTGCATACGGAGCTCCCGGTGATTCACTCGACGACTATGGGCGCATGGCAATATAAAAAAACTATGGGCGCATGGCCGAGTACACCACCATTGAGTGTTTCTACAAGTTCTGCAGGGCAGTGGTGGCAGTGTTTGGACCGCAATACTTGCGAACACCCAATGCGGAAGACACTGCTCGGATCCTAGCACAGAATGCAGCAAGAGGATTTCCTGGGATGCTTGGAAGCATCGACTGCATGCACTGGAAATGGAAGGACTGCCCATTTGCTTGGCAGGGGGTGTAAAAAGGTGCCAAAGGCGGTTGTAGTGTGGTACTTGAGGCGGTGGCCACATAGGATCTCTTGATTTGGCACTCCTTTGGTATGCCAGGAACTCACGATGACATCAACGTGCTGTAGTGCTCCCCTGTCTTTGCCAAGCTTGTTGAAGGTCATTCTCCTCCGGTGAACTTCGAGGTCAATGGGCGGCACTACAACAAGGGATACTACCTAGCTGATGGCATCTATCCGAGATGGTCTACATTTGTGAAGACTATCTCAAACGATGTGCCAGGAGGCAAGAAGTCCCACTTTGCCAAGGTGCAGGAGGCTTGTAGGAAGGATGTCGAGCGGGCTCCAATCTCAATTTGCTGTTGTCCAGTACCCTGCTCAGACCTAGTCGAAAGATCAAATATGGGAGATTATGACTTGTTGTGTTATCTTGCACAACATGATCATCGAGAGCGAGCAGGAAGAGCTAGTGTTTGACACTGAACCATACTACAGGCAGGGTCCTCTAGCCGAAGTTGATCACCAGCTACCGGCAACCTGGACTGCCTACCTTAATATGCATCAGGAGATCCGAGATCCACAGGTGCATCAACAACTGCAGCAAGATCTGATGGAGCACCTATGGAGGATCAAGGGCGACACCTAGCTCGACGTGTGATGAAATATGAGTTTTTATTTCTTGAGGTAGGGGATCTTGTGCGAGCGGCGAGGTATCAACATGCGCTATGACAATACCACTGCCGCAACATCCACCCCAGAAATCTTGAGGTAGGGGATCTTGTGCTCAGACGGGTTCTCTCCAGGGAGGGGCTGCACAAGCTCTCTCCCATGTGGGAGGGCCCGTTCAAGGTTGTTCATGTTTCCAGGCCTGGCTCCGCGCACTTGGAGACTCAGGAGGGAGTGCCCATCCAGAACGCATGGAACATTCAGCATCTCCGGAGGTTTTATCCCTGAGCGAGACCTAACGCCTGTGAAGATGCCGCGTTCTGGAAAGGCCCGGTGCCTGTGAAGAAGGCGAACGCCTGTGAAGCTGCCGCGTTTTGGAAAGGCCCAGTGCCTGTGAAGAAGGCGAACGCCTGTGAAGCTGCCGTGTTTTGGAAAGGCCCGGTGCCTGTGAAGAAGGCGAACGCCTGTGAAGCTGCCGTGTTTTGGAAAGGCCCGGTGCCTGTGAAGAAGGCGAATGCCTGTGAAGCTGCCGCGTTTTGGAAAGGCCCGGTGCCTGTGAAGAAGGCGAACGCCTGTGAAGCTGTCGTATTTGGAAAGGCCCGGTGCCTGTGAAGAAGGCCAATGCCTGTGAAGCTCGCCGCCCATGACACTCTCACGTAATAATGAGTGGGGCTGTACACGCCCCGGAGTCTCCGGAGTGCCGCCCTTGGGCCTCGGGGTCTCCCACCCATGCCCAGTGGCAGCACTTAGCTCCGCGCTGGTGAGAAGACGTCGAAGACGAGAATAGGTGCCGGACGCGGCTTTTTCATTTGCTTTCTGCAGTTGGCGTGTTTATTCTCGTTTGAAGTCTTATTGGAGTTGTTGGCGTTCATGGCTTGAGACTCTCTATCTTTTTCACTCGCTTGCCTCGTTCTCTCTCACACAAGTCTCGCGAGGGAGGTTCGCGGGCGCCCTCGCGAGCGTTTTCTTCCACAGTCATTTGAGGCTTTCCCGTCCGAGTTCTCTGCGGGAGCACCCCTCCCAGTCCGTGCCTCACAGGCATCGCGACACGAGCACAGGACCTGGCCGATCGCCTCCACAACAACGACCGAAAGTTACCCCTCCTGCTGATCTTTGCAGGACACGAAGCACACGGCGAAGCCTCGGCCTCGCGAGGCGGGGACCGTATCAGGCCCCACCAAGCTGAAACGATCCCCGCACGCGGGCTTGCGACGCGGAAACACGGAGCAAAAATAGCGGAAGCAGCACGACCATTAATGGCAACAATTCTAACGCGCCCCCGCGGGGCCCTATGCTACCCTCCTTTTGCGCAGGAGAAGAAGAAGAAAAGCAAAATGGGCATGGCTTGTCCGTCACCAACCTACAACGAAAGCTCGAGCTGTTCTCGGGGCTCAGGGGGACCCCGCCTCAAGCTTCACCAGGGCGTGACAGTGGGCTAACCCGCTGCCTTCACCCAGGCGGGCACGACGGCCCGGGGGCTGGTCGCGGCACCCGCTGGAGGAGCTGCTGCCTGAGGGAGAGTCGTTGAAGCTTGGCGAACCTCGAGCACCGCCGCCTGTACGGCTGCCGCCGTCTTCATCCTGGTCAGTACCGGGGTTGGGCAGGCGACAACGATCATCGTCTTCGGGGCAGCACCCAGCGCGGCGACCGTCTTCCCCGAAAACCCTCACGTAGAGGGTGGTGCCGCCGTCAAACTTGAAGTGTAGGGTGCACCGCCGGCTCAGGCCGCGCGTGCGGGCAAACGTTTGCCAGCCGCGGGTCAGGGCCCCATTCCCAGAAGCAGAGACCTCTAGCGAAGCCCAGGAGGCCCTACTGCAGCAACTACCCGCCTGGAGCCAGAAGCTGCACTGGGCGCTGGCCGACAGTTCACCCATGAAGAAGCGGGGGAGCTGGAGCCAGGTGCTGGTCGTGTCCGCCGACTGCACGACGAACTCCGGCAGCACCTCCGCTGAGCGAAAGTGCGGCCTGGGGGGGGGGCGCGGTCACGGCATGCCTCCCCTCGACAGCCGGGCGCTCACCGCCGCGCAGGGAACCGTGGCCGCGGGAAGCCGCTATGGAGACCACGGGATGCTTGCGATGATGACCCCGACCACGCTTGGTCGGGGGGGGAGTCAGGACCTGCCTGGCGGGCCTTTCCTTTCTCTGTGGCCGAGAACCTCTTCGGAGCCATGGGAACGACGGGCAGCCAAGAGGAAGAAAAAGAGGAGTAGCAGGAGGGGATGGACTGAAGGAGCTCACGCAGCCCCATACTTATAGCCGGAGGAGGCCAACCGCCGAGCACCACGATCGCAGGTAATCATGACCCGTTCCTCTGCATGCAGGGACTTATCAAGTCGTGTGGTCGCCGAGGCGTCGTGGGGAAGCGCAGTCGCCCACGAACAATCAACCGCCACGCGGCGCCCAAGGGCGCAGGCTTTTGGGGCCCACGGCGCTTCGCGCTTGCCCCTTCGCCTTTCTGCTAGGCCAAGCCCGCACGTGCCTTGGGCCCGGGGGCTACTGTCGGCGTTCTGGGAAGGGGGGTCGCCAGACTTGCCTGCCTGCGGCCTGCGGCGTGGCTCAAGTGGGGGCCCAGCGCGGCCCATCTTCATCAGCTCAAGCCCAAGACCCTCGCGAGGGGGCCAAGCCTCGCGGGGCGGACAACAGGAAGCTTCCTCAGAGGCAGCCTCGTCAGGCAGGCTCGCGAGAAGGCGGAGAGATCAAGGCAGGGGTACCTCGCGAGGAACCCGTGATGCAAGCCATGACGAATCAAGGCCAGATGGGCGCCAGGCGGGCGCCGGCCAGCGCAGTGTCCTTGTTTCCCTTTCGGTGCAAAGGGAGCCAGCACAGGCCAAGGCATCAGGCAGAGGTTACCATTCTGGTGCAACGAGACCAAGACCAGCTGGACGGCAGGATGGAGGTCACTGTGGAGCCCAAGACGGCGTCACCACCGGTGCTTTTGGCAATCGAAGACCACCTTTGGCCAGGATAACTTGTACTAGATGTTCCCCTTCAAAATGGCCAATTGTTGGCGCCCTTCCCGCTCATTTTTTGGGGAGAGGCCCAGGGCCTCTATAAATAGAGCTAGCCACCATAGAGTAGAGGCATCCAGAAATCTGATAGAGCCCAAGCAGAGAGTGAGAGAGAGGCGACTGAACTCTCCCAAGCAGTTCATCGCACCAGCTCAAGAACACCTCTCGCAAGGTTGTTCTACCCTTGTACTATTCATCATCAGCCCCTGAGGCAATCCACCACACCACACACTGGAGTAGGGTATTACACCACAACGGTGGCCCGAACCAGTATAAATCTTGTGTCCCTTGTGTTGTTCATCGTTTCCAGCCTAGACCACGCGAGGAGATCGGACGTAGATCGGTAGGGGAGAGATCTCCGCGCGCACCCCAGTGTTCGAACCTCAAGGGTCTGCCGGAACCCGAAATCCGACAGACATAGTAACTTAGAATAAACCTACACTATACAATAAAGGATTTATGGTATATTACATCCACTGGGCATCGAAGTTCACCACCAGTGATCATAAAGCGCAATGAAGAAGTAGATTACAAAAACTGGGCACCATTGCAGCGTAACAAAATAATAGTGAACCGAGACCACTTCCAAGATAGTTCAAGAAAGGTTAGTCTTGCGCGGGAACTGCTGCGCAAGCTGCTGAGCAAGGTTGGGAGACCGGCCTAGCATGTCGGTCATAACTTCCAGGTGTAGTTGTTTAGCAATGCGGTTCTCATTGGTGTTCTCCGCAATCTTTCTTAGAGATAGGACTTCAAGTCGAAGTTGAGTTGCAGAATGCCTTTCTGCTAGAACTTGGGATTGAAGGAGTCAAACTGATTCAGACAGCAAATTCTATGAGCTTGTCTGACTGCTAGTCCCAAGTAACTTGAACACTGCATCTAGACAAGACTTTGGGGTTGTCTCGCTATCTTCAAGATGTTTTGCCTTCTTTGCTGCAATATATGTTTGGTTTGTCTCACAGCCTTCAGAAGACTTATGCATGCCATCAGGCATATCACCCTGAAACAAGCAGAGAGATGACATGTTTTGCACGTGTATAAACAAAGATGATAACCGTGCTGTCAATTCCATCCAATTTCAAAATAGAAAATAAAGAGTAAGTTCAAAATATCAATAGCATAATTTGGCATTGTTCATAATTCGGGGAGCTTCACCACACTACCGGATTACCATGTCAACATAACAAGCATAAATGAAGGGCAAAGACAATGGTTGTATCTATTTTGGTAAATGTGCATGGCATGTTGTTCATATTATCAACCACATCAGTAAGATAAAACGGGGGATGACAAGGTGCAAACGTGGGCTACTTCACCACACACTGGATTATAGATCCACAAAAACAGGCATACATATAGGGAGTATTGAGTAATGTTCATGGTATGAATAATGAATTTGGTTTTACAAGTAAAACTTGGAACTTACGGTTGTTGCGAACATGCACTTTGATAGAAACAACAAACTAAACAGTAGTAAACGATAGGGATTATGAGAAAAATAAACATCAGTTGAGGATAAAGGCTTTAGAAGGACTGACTTACATTAATAGTTAACACCGGCTTTATAATGCCCTTCTCCATGTCAAGGGAAGGATAACTCAAGAATTTCAGCACAGAATCTTCTTCATAAGCATTGCCTGTAATCTACATTTTGTAGAGAGTAATTATAGATATGATAATACTGGAAGGGATAGAGGATAATGAAGATAAGATGCAGACTGATGCTACATAATCAACTACCAATCCCTGGAAGTACAAGCGTTAGAGGACAAAATGTACTGACAAGAGCAATGGGCTACACTTCTGCACTGGCATTGTCTGTGTATTCAACTTTTTGGTAAGATTAAATATAGATCTGATATTTTTTAGTCAATGGTGGGCGAGGGAGATAAGATGCAGAATGCTACACAATGAACCATTCCCTCTTCCCATAATATAAGAGTGTTTTGAACACTGGTGTTCTGTACAAAACGTTCTTATATTATGGGACGGAGGGAGTAGCTGTTAATGTAAGTACAGTGATAGACGGCGTTCAATCCTTATAAGAGGACTGCAGAGCTAAACCTCTTCAAAAGCATTGGGTTGATTCTAAATTTATGTAAGTCCATACGGATCTTATAATGTCCACCAAATGGACAATAACGAGGCTAACATGTGTAGTCATGCTACATAATCAAACAAGTATGAAAGTAAGTATGGTCATACTGGGCAAGAGGTACTCACAAGAGCAATGTAGTCTGCAGTATAGTTGCGAGATTCTATGGTCCCTTGAGAATGAATGTTCTTCTGCTAACAGTTTTCATACAAGTGAGATGTTAAGGTAAATGCAAAAATGTAGTTCAAATTGTGATGTGATATCATAGACAGTACCTTACGCTGCAGATGAGACCAATGTGTAACAAGATTATTCTAGTCACTGTCTGATAAATGTAGCACCGAAGACTTTACAGAAATTTCATTTAGAGGCTTGCCATTGAAGTGCGCTTGCCTCAGGCAGGAACGATACTTAATCAATGAGTGCTTGAAAAGTGCAACCAAACCTTGCTCGTATTGACAATCCAGTTTGGTCCTCGCCTATTTAAAAGAATGAAATCTTGTGTCGTTTGTCAGCATAAACATATGCAGTAATTACCATGAATAACATTAGTACATTACTTATGCATAAGTTGCAGAGGAAGACTGGAAATTGTTCTGTGTCTGCGGTATAATATTTCCATGAAGGAAAGATGCGGACAAAGTTCCTGACAACAATATAAGCTTCATCTTCTAAACTGGGAAGAAATGGAACATGGGTCCTATTTGCTACGATTAGGGCTCTCTCTGGTTTGAAAAGGGATTTTACAACTGGATTTGGTGTACTCTTTGCTGGAATGGGGTTTTTGCATCGTAGAGCTGGTGCTATGTCAACTGGCATCATGATACTATTTGCTGCAGTTGGGGTCTGCTGAGTTGGGGCATCAGAAATGACTAGTGTAGTAGGGCTAGAGTTTGCTAGAGTTGGGGTGTTTTGTGGGTCAGCTGATATTGCAACTACACCTAATGGGCTATTTGATTTATCAGGTGTCACTACCTTTTCAAAATACTTTGCTCGTGCTCCTCCACGATCAGCAATCGCCCTCTTCCTTTTGAACATTTGATACACAAGAACAACATTTGAATGGATAAATATGGTATGATGACATATGGAATATGTACTAAAAATGGATAGGCAGGGCGTATTCACATACACGATGTGTAAACTAAGCTAATGGCAATGCAACAAAGTAGAAGCAATGCAAAGCATCAGTTGCAAGATATGTCCGACCAATAAAACCTTGGAAAGTTAGAGCAAGCACCTTGATGGGTGAATAAGATAGGGCATCTGCCTCTGACTCCTCCACTAGGGAGCTACATTGACTTAGGTCTCCCTCTAGCTCAGAATCACTATTAGGATCATATTCTGAGCATGAATCTGTAGGTGGAGAGCGTTTGCATTGCATTGCATCCAAACTTGATTTCAGTCCCTTAATGCCAAGTTTGATAGCCATGGCATTGTTCTGCTTTATTATTTTCATGCGTGCAAGCTCATAATCATTATGACGCTGTTCAGAATCTGAGATTCATGAAAACATAAAAATTAGTCAGATTGTCTATGGAATGCATTGCGGATTCAACTCGAAGAGTGTGTCCCTATAAACCCCTGCATATGCAAAGTTCACCCTCCAACCGTGCTGACCAGACCACACACAGAAATACGAACCTCTTATGTCTCTATAACAGGCAGACACACATTTCAAAATTGAAGTAGGAACATTAGAATCATATCAAATTCGTATTTGAACAAATAAACTAAGGAATTATCAGTGGCATAATGTTTAGCTTCAAGGGTGGAGTGCTGGTAGTGCGACACAAAGCAAGTAGGCAGATTGTATTCCATGTAAAAGATCGTAGTCTATGTAAACGCTGGAAATGAAACTTTCTTTCTATACAAATGCAGTGTTCATTACCCACACATGATGGAAGAGATCACACAGAGAAATAATATTCACTCATCTCTATGGTTCCAGTATTTTGAAACAGGGTGGTCCACCCTAAAAGAATATTGACAACAAATATGACAAGGCGAGCATAGATGTAGTGAATCAATCATTTACTTGTGAGCTTACTAGGACAAGTATGCATAATTCTAACTGCAGTAAGAGACCGTCCAAAATCTGAATCAAGAAGTTTGTCTAGCACTTATTGTTTGCAACTAATCGACGTGAATAATTGGATATCATATCGAATGAGTAAGAAAGACAAGTAAAATTGTCAACAAAGCTGGCCTGCAGTAGTAATCTGGGTCATTGTCACTACGACCAACAATCCAAAATGGCCAGTGTTTGTTTCTAGGGCCGGAATTTTGAAACCCTGTGAACTTTACAGGTACTAAAGATTACCGAAATACATCTGAACCATTAAGTGTAGGTAGCACTCGGCACACAACAAACCCTAATGACAGTCCTGCCTAATGAGTAATGAATCAATTACAAAATGGGTGATAAGGAGTGGTTGCTCAGTGTTGAGGACGTATCTTAGGATAAATCGGGTTGGCTTGGTGGGTGCTGCACGCCTGAGCCCTGAACGGACTGGGAAGGTAAGCACGACGACGCGACTGGGCAGCGGTGACACTGTTGGGCGAGCGGCTCCTGAGCTCCTGTTAGTCCGGCATCTCCTCCTAGAGTCGTGCCGTCCGGGGACGGCAAGTTGATACGTGTCCAACGTATCTAATTTTTTTGATTGTTCCATGCTATCATATATTCTGTTTTGGATGTTTAATGGTCTTATTTATACACTTTTATATTATTTTTGGGACTAACCTGTTAACCGGAGGCCCAACCCAAATTGATGTTTTCTTGCCTATTTCAGTGTTTCGCAGAAAAGGAATATCAAACAGAGTCCAAACGGAATGAAACCTTCGGGAGAGTTATTTTTGGAACGGAAGCAATCCAGGAGACTTGGAGTAGACGTCAGGGAAGCTTCGAGGTGGCCAAGAGGCAGGGAGGCGCGCCTGCCCCCTGGGCGCACCCCCACCCTCATGGGCCCCTCGTGGCTCCCTTGACCGACTTCTTTCGCCTATATATATATATACCCTAAAAACATCATAGAACAGAATAGATCGGGAGTTCTGCCGCCGCAAGCCTCTGTAGCCACCAAAAACCAATCGAGACGCTGTTCCGGCACCCTGCCGGAGGGGGTAACCCTCACCGGTGGCCATCTTTATCATCCCGACGCTCTCCATGACGAGGAGGGAGTAGTTCACCCTCGGGGCTGAGGGTATGTACCAGTAGCTATGTGTTTGATCTCTCTCTCTCTCTCTCTCTCTCTCTCTCTCTCGTGTTCTTGAGGTGGTATGATCTTGATGTATCGCGAGCTTTGCTATTATAGTTGGATCTTATGATGTTTCTCCCCCTCTACTCTCTTGTAATGGATTGAGTTTTCCCTTTGAAGTTATCTTATCGAATTGAGTCTTTAAGGATTTGAGAACACTTGATGTATGTCTTGCATGTGCGTATCTGTGGTGACAATGGGATATCACGTGATTCACTTGATGTATGTTTTGGTGATCAACTTGCGGGTTCCGTGACCTCGTGAACTTATGCATAGGGGTTGGCATACGTTTTTGTCTTGACTCTCCGGTAGAAACTTTGGGGCACTCTTGGAAGTTCTTTGTGTTGGTTGAATAGATGAATATAAGATTGTGTGATGCATATCGTATAATCATACCCACGGATACTTGAGGTGACATTGGAGTATCTAGGTGACATTAGGGATTTGGTTGATTTGTGTCTTAAGGTGTTATTCTAGTACGAACTCTAGGATAGATCGACGTAAAGAATAGCTTCGTGTTATTTTACTACGGACTCTTGAATAGATCAATCAGAAAGGATAACTTTGAGGTGGTTTCGTACCCTACAATAACCTCTTCGTTTGTTCTCTGCTATTAGTGACTTTGGAGTGACTCTTTGTTGCATGTTGAGGGATAGTTATATGATCCAATTATGTTATTATTGTTGAGAGAACTTGCACTAGTGAAGGTATGAACCCTAGGCCTTGTTTCCTAGCATTGCAATACCGTTTGTGCTCACTTTTATCATTAGTTACCTTGCTGTTTTTATATTTTCAGATTACAAAAACCTATATCTACCATCCATATTGCACTTGTATCACCATCTCTTCGCTGAACTAGTGCACCTATACAATTTACCATTGTATTGGGTGTGTTGGGGACACAAGAGACTCTTTGTTATTTGGTTGCAGGGTTGTTTGAGAGAGACCATCTTCATCCTACGCCTCCCATGGATTGATAAACCTTAGGTCATCCACTTGAGGGAAATTTACTACTGTCCTACAAACCTCTGCACTTGGAGGCCCAACAACGTCTACAAGAAGAAGGTTGTGTAGTAGACATCAAGCAGTTTCTGGCACCGTTGCCGGGGAGGTAAGTGCTTGAAGCTATATCTTTAGATCTTGCAATCGAATCTTTTAGTTTCTTGTTTTATCACTACTTTGGTCTACAAAAGAAAACTACAAAAAAAATGGAATTGAGTTTGCCTCATACGCTTCATCTTTTTAATATCTTTCGTGAGAATGATGGAAAGGAAAATTGTGCTCAAGTGCTAGAAGAAGAAGTCTATAAAATGTTTGACACTAAATCTGTGAATGATGAGCATGATTGCAATGTTGTTAGTATGAATTCTTTGAATACCAATGATGCTAATGATATGCAAAGCCACAAGCTTCGGGATGCTATGTTTGACGAAGATGATATTTTTTGTCCCCCAAGTTTTGATGAGCAAATTTATTATGATGATAGCATGCCTCCTATTTATGATGATTATATTGATGAAAGTGGGTTTGGAAGAGTGTCAACTTTAGAAAATATGATCCCACTATTTTGGAGGGTGTTGAATCTTATTGTGATAATTATGAAAGTGGATTTGGAGAGGTCATGACTTTATTTAGTGATGATTCCACTATTTCGGAAGACGTTCCAATTGATTATGAGAACAAAGTTGCTATCTATGATGATTATTGTGATGACATGTATGCTATAAATAATAATGATAACCATGAAACTTGTCATCATGATTTTAGTTTTCAACTGGATTATGCCTCACATGATAATTATTTTGTTGAGTTTGCTCCCACTATTATTCATGAGAAGAAATTTGCTTATGTGGAGAGTAATAAAATTCTATGCTTGTGCATCATGAGATTAATGCTTTATGTGATGGTTATATTGTTGAATTCATTCATGATGCTACTGAAAGTTATTATGAGGGAGGAATATATGCTTGTAGGAATTGCAATAATACCAAGTTTCCTCTCTATGTGCTTAAAGTTTTGAAGTTATGCTTGTTCTGCCTTCATATGCTAGTTGATTATTGTTCCCATAAGTTGTTTGCTCACAAAATCCCTATGCATAGGAAGTGGGTTAGACTTAAATGTGCTAGTCATATTCTTCATGATGCTCTCTTTATGTTTCAGTTCTTATCTTTTATGTGAGCATCATTGAAATCATCATGCCTAGCTAGGGGCGTTAAACGTTAGCGCTTGTTGGGAGGCAACCCAATTTTATTTTTGTTCCTTGCTTTTTGCTCCTGTTTAGTCATAAATAAATCATCTAGCATCTGGTTAGATGTGGTTTTATGTTTTAATTAGTGTTTGTGCCAAGTAGAACCTTTGGGAAGACTTGGGTGAAGTCTTTATGATCATGCTGTAAAAAAGGAAACTTTAGCGCTCAGAAGATTAGCTGCCAATTTTTACTGGAGAGCGATTCTGGGTTGATTCTATTTGCAGATTATTAATATATAAATTCCTCAGGTCCACCAATTTAGTTTAGAATTGTTGGAGTTCCATAAGTATACGTTTGATACAGATTACTACAGACTGTTCTGTTTTTGACAGACTCTGTTTTCATTGTGTTGTTTGCTTATTTTGATGAACCTATGAGTAGTATCGGAGGTTATGAACCATAGAGAAGTTGGAATACAGTAGATATTACACCAATATGAATTTAGAATGAGTCCACAATAGTACCTAAGTGGTGGTTTTATTTTCTTATATTAATGGAGCTTACGAGTTTTCTGTTGAGTTTTGTGTTGTGAAGTTATCAAGTTCTGGGTAAAGATTCGATGGACTATGGAATAACGAGTGGAAAGAGCCTAAGCTTGGGGATTCCCAAGTCACCCCAAGGTAATATTAAAGGACAACCAAGAGCCTAAGATTGGGGATGCCCCAGAAGGCATCCCCTCTTTCGTCTTCATTCATCGGTAACTTTACTTGGAGCTATATTTTTATTCACCACATGATATGTGTTTTGCTTGGAGCATCATTTTATTTTGTTTTGTTTTGATTTCTGTTTGAATAAAATACCAAGTTCTTAAATTCTTAAATGTTAGAGAGTCTTCACATAGTTGCATAATTATTCAACTACTTATTGATCTTCACTTATATCTTTCGGAGTAGTTTGTCATTTGCTCTAGCGCTTCACTTATATCTTTTAGAGCACGACGGTGGTTTTATTTTGAAGAAATAGATGAACTCTCATGATGCACTTATATTATTTTGAGAGTCTTAAATAGCATGGTAATTTTCTTTAATTGTGAAATTAATCTTCTAGATTGAGTTCATTGAATATCATGAGAAGTTAGATACTTGATAAGTGTTTTGAGATATAAAGGTGGTAATATTAGAGTGTGCTAGTTGAGTAATTGTGAAATTGAGAAATACTTGTGTTAAAGTTGGCAAGCCCCGTAGCATGCATGTATGGTAAAAGTTGTGTAACAATTTTGACACATAGGTGTTCTTTTATTGCTTTCCTTATGAGTGGCGGTCCGGGACGAGCGATGGTCTTTTCCTACCAATCTATCCCTCTAAGGGCATGCGTAGTAGTACTTTTCTTCGAGGGCTAATAAACTTTTGCAATAAGTATATGAGTTCTTTATGACTAATGTGAGTCCATGGATTATATGCACTCTCAACCTTCCACAATTTTCTAGCCTCTACGGTACCGCGCATTGCCCTTTCTCACCTTGAGAGTTGGTGCAAACTTCGCCGGTGTATCCAAACCCCGTGATACGATACGCTCTATCACACATAAGCCTCCTTATATCTTCCTCAAAACAGCCACCATACCTACCTATCATGGCATTTCCATAGCCATTCCGAGATATATTGCCATGCAACTTTCCACCGTTCCATTTATTATGACACGCTTCATCATTGTCATATTGCTTTGCATGATCATGTAGTTGACATCGTATTTTGTGGCAAAGCCACCATTCATAATTTTTTTCATACATGTCACTCTTGATTGATCGCATATCCCGGTACACCGCCGGAGGCATTCACATAGAGTCATATTTTGTTCTAAGTATCGAGTTGCAATTCTTGAATTGTAAGTAATAAAAGTGTGATGATCATCATTATTAGAGCATTGTACCATGTGAGGAAAGGATGATGGAGACTATGATTCCCCCACAAGTCGAGATGAGATTTCGGACTAAATAAAAAAAAGAGGCCAAAGAAAAAAAAAGAGAAGGCCAAAAAAAAAAGAAAAAAAATAAAAAAATGAGAGAAAAAGAGAGAAGGGACAATATTACTATCCTTTTTCCACACTTGTGCCTTAAAGTAGCACCATGATCTTCATGATAGAGAGTCTCCTATGTTATCACTTTCACATACTAGTGGGAATTTTTCATTATAGAACTTTGCTTGTATAATCCAATGATGGGCTTCCTCAAAATGCCCTAGGCATTCGTGAGCAAGCAAGTTGGATGCACACCCACTTAGTTTCCTTTGTTGAGCTTTCATACATTTATAGCTCTAGTGCATTCGTTGCATGGCAATCCCTACTCCTCTCATTGACATCACTTGATGGGCATCTCCATACCCTATTGATTAGCCGCGTCGATGTGAGACTTTCTACCTTTTTGTATTCTCTCATAACCCCCATCATTATACTTTACTCCACCCATAGTGCTATATCCATGGCTTGCGCTCATGTATTGCGTAAGGGTTGAAAAGGCTGAAGCGCGTTAAAAAGTATGAACCAATTGCTCGGCTTGTCATCGGGGTTATGCGTGATGAGAACGTTTGTGTGATGATATTGAAACATGGCCTAACTATATGATTTTGTAGGGACAAGCTTTCTTTGGCTATGTTATTTTGATAAGACATAATTGCTTGGTTAGCATGTTTGAAGTATCATTGTTTTTATGTCAACACTAAACTTTTATCTTGAATCTTTCAGATCTAAATTTCATGCCACAATAAAAAGAATTACATTGAAAATTATGCTAAGAAGCATTCCACATCAAAAATTCTGTTTTTATCATTTACCTACTCGAGGACTAGCAGGAATTAAGCTTGGGGATGCTTGATACATCTCCAACGTATCTATAATTTTTTATTGTTCCATGCTATTATATATTCTGTTTTGGATGTTTAATGGGCTTATTTATACACTTTTATATTAATTTTGGGACTAACCTATTAACCAGAGGCCCAACCCAAATTGTTGTTTTCTTGCCTATTTTACTGTTTCAAAGAAAAGGATTATCAAACGGAGTCCAAACGGAATGAAACCTTTGGGAGAGTTATTTTTGGAACGGAAGCAATCCAGGAGACTTGGAGTAGACGTCAGGGAAGCTTCGAGGTGGCCACGAGGCAGGGAGGCACGCCTCCCCCCAGGGCGCACCCCCACCCTCGTGGGCCCCTCGTGGCTGCCCTAACCGACTTCTTTCGCCTATATATATCCATATACCCTAAAATCATCGTAGAACAGAATAGATCGGGAGTTCCGCCACCGCAAGCCTCTGTAGCCACCAAAAACCAATCAGGACCCTGTTCCGGCACCCTGCCGGAGGGGGGAACCCTCACCGGTGGCCATCTTTATCATCCCAACGCTCTCCATGACGAGGAGGGAGTAATTCACCCTCGGGGCTGAGGGTATGTACCAGTAGCTATGTGTTTGATCTCTCTCTCTCTCTCTCTCTCTCTCTCTCTCTCTCTCTCGTGTTCTTGAGGTGGTACGATCTTGATGTATCGTGAGCTTTGCTATTATAGTTGGATATTATGATGTTTCTCCCCCTCTACTCTCTTGTAATGGATTGAGTTTTCCCTTTGAAGTTATCTTATCGGATTGAGTCTTTAAGGATTTGAGAACACTTGATGTATGTCTTGCATGTGCGTATCTGTGGTGACAATGGGATATCATGTGATTCACTTGATGTATGTTTTGGTGATCAACTTGTGGGTTCCGTGACCTCGTGAACTTATGCATAGGGGTTGGCACACGTTTTCGTCTTGACTCTCCGGTAGAAACTTTGGGGCACTCTTGGAAGTTCTTTGTGTTGGTTGAATAGATGAATATACGATTGTGTGATGCATATCGTATAATCATACCCACGGATACTTGAGGTGACATTGGAGTATCTAGGTGACATTAAGGTTTTGGTTGATTTGTGTCTTAAGGTGTTATTCTAGTACGAACTCTAGGATAGATCGAACGGAAAGAATAACTTCGTGTTATTTTACTAAGGACTCTTGAATAGATCGATCAGAAATGATAACTTTGAGGTGGTTTTGTACCCTACAATAATCTCTTCATTTGTTCTCTGCTATTAGTGACTTTAGAGTGACTCTTTGTTGCATGTTGAGGGATAGTTATATGATCCAATTATGTTATTATTGTTGAGAGAACTTGCACTAGTGAAAGTATGAACCCTAGGCCTTGTTTCCTAGCATTGCAATACCGTTTGTGCTCACTTTTATCAGTAGTTACCTTGCTGTTTTATATTTTTAGATTACAAAAACCTATATCTACCATCCATATTGCACTTGTATCACCATCTCTTTGCCGAACTAGTGCACCTATACAATTTACCATTGTATTGGCTGTGTTGGGGACACAAGAGACTATTTGTTATTTGGTTGCAGGGTTGTTTGAGAGAGACCATCTTCATCCTACGCCTCCCACGGATTGATAAACCTTAGGTCATCCACTTGAGGGAAATTTGCTACTGTCCTACAAACCTCTGCACTTGGAGGCCCAACAATGTCTACAAGAAGAAGGTTGTGTAGTAGACATCACAAGTCGCCGGCGAGGCAGGCGGCTGGGGGCGAGTAGAGATCGGAAGCGCGCAACAGAATAGAGGGGAATCGGGGCCTAGACCGACCCAAAATCTCAAGGTGGGCTGCGGCCCACCGTGGGCACCCTGTAGAGATACACATCCGAGCGGCAAACATGCATTTTCGAAACTAAATTAGGAACATTTAGCTGACCAATTAAACGACTTTGTTTTAATAATCATATTCGTATTTGAGCAACTAAGATTGTTTAGCTTGATGGGTGGAGCAGTGCTATTATGACACAAAGCACGTATGTTGATCGTATAGTGATCATAAAAGGGGGAAACCCTAAGCATTTTTTGAGCAAAAGAGGCCCCCCAATTTCTATTAAAGAAACCACCACGGAACAAACATGATCAATTAAACCCTAAGCATGATCAATCAAACCCTATTATAACTGTGCCATGGCAGATTTAAAGCTGCAAACTGGGGAAATGTTATTTAGCATCCATTGTTTGCTTCGAACTAAGAACTAAATTCTAATAGCTGAAAATAAAGTACAGTAACCAAGTTACGATCTATTTTCTGGTTGAAATCCAAAAGTTGAGGAGATATGAAGTACTTCCTCTCTTGCGACGCCGTGTAGGCATCGGGGGTGCGATGGCTGTTGATGGCATTGAAGCAGATCTGCGATGGTAGACGGGTGCATCGGGGGATATGTCCCGTTGCGGTGGAAGAGAAGGTCGTGTGAGCGGCCCCGACAAAGAGGAAGACGGAGCCAATGAAGTGAGAGGACGTGATGCAAGGCTCTTGGTCCGTCACCGTTGATGAGAAACGTCCATCTCTAGTAGTGGACGACGCGGTCTTGGTAGGCGCTCCGGCATGGTGGAGGACGGTGGCGATGGATGGGGTGGCGGACAGAGGAGGCTAGTGTGGGAATGGTGTTCTAGCGTGGATGGTTTATGAATGGGAAAATGGAGGGAGGGGTACGGGGAACCATGTTTTTGGGACGCACCTGTCTGAAATATGGGAAAGCTACGAACTTAGCCCAAGTTTAAATTTGGATGTCTCATCGGTTGGGGATAGGACGGTAATCTTGTATCTCGCAAATATTTGCCAAGAGTGATTTCAGGCGAGGAGAGGGTGTTTTGGCGCCCATGGTTGGCGCCTACGGTGTATGAACGGGGCTGACAGGTAGGGCGGTTGTGTCATGTCTGAGTGAAGTTACAAACCTGCCCCTATTGAAAATATTCGGCTACATTGATTTCGGCCGAGTCGAGTTTGTTTTGCCGCCCACCGTGTATGAATGGGGAAATGGAGGGAGATACAGAGGTCTTTCGGACGAGATTGAATCAAATGTGTTTTGCCGCCCATGTTTGGCGCCCACCGTGTCAGAATGGGCTCAGAGGTGGTCGTGTCACGTCTAATTAAAGTTACTAACCTACTGATACGTCTCCAACGTATCTATAATTTTTGATTGTTCCATGTTGTTTTATTATCAATCTTGGATGTTTTATAATCATTTTATAGTCATTTTATATCATTTTTGTGAACTAACCTATTGACATAGTGCCAAGTGCCAGTTGATTTTTTTCCATTTTTTTACATCGCAGAAAATCCTTATCAAACGGAGTCCAAATGCCCCGAAACTTTACAGAGATTTTTTATGGACTAGAAGGAAGAAGTTGGGCCCTGGTAGCACCTGGGGGGTGTCCCAAGGAGGGGACAATCTACCAGGGCACGCCAGGAGGCCCAGGCGCGCCCTGGTGGGTTGTGCCCACTTTGGGTGCCCCTCGACCGTCTCTTTTCTCTATAAATACCCCAATATTCCAGAAACCCTAGGGGAGTCGACGAAATATTCATCGAACCGCCGTAGAGTCCAGAACCACCAGATCCAATCTAGACACCATCTCAGATGGGGTTCACCACCTTCATTGGTGCCTCTCAGATGATGCGTGAGTAGTTCCTTGTAGACCTTCGGGTCCGTAGTTAGTAGCTAGATGGCTTTCTCTCTCTCTCTCTCTCTCTCTCTCTCTCTCTCTCTCTCTCTCGCTGAATTCTCAATACAATGGTCTCTTGAAGATCCATCTGATGTAACTCTTTTTGCGGTGTGTTTGTTGGGATCTGATGAACTTTGAGTTTATGATCAGTCATATCTTTTTATATCCATGAAAGTTATTTGAGTTTCTTTGATATCTTATATGCATGATCTCTTATAGCCTCGTATTTCTTCTCTGATATTTGGGTTTTGTTTGACCAACTTGATATATTTATCTTGTAATGGGAAGAGGTGCCCGGTAGTGGGTTCGATCGTAAGGTGCTCAATCCCAGTGACAGAAAGGGAACTGATGTCTACTACACAACCTTCTTCTTTTAGACGTTGTTGGGCCTCCAAGTGCAGAGGTTTGTAGGACAGTAGCAAATTTCCCTCAAGTGGATGACCTAAGGTTTATCAATCCGTGGGAGGCGTAGGATGAAGATGGTCTCTCTCAAACAACCCTGCAACCAAATAACAAAGAGTCTCTTGTGTCCCCAACACACCCAATACAATGGTAAATTGTATAAGTGTACTAGTTCGGCGAAGAGATGGTGATACAAGTGCAATATGGATGGTAGATATAGGTTTTTGTAATCTAAAATATAAAAACAGCAAGGTAACAAATGATAAAAGCGAGCGAAAACGGTATTGCAATGAGTTGAAACAAGGCCTAGGGTTCATACTTTCACTAGTGCAAGTTCTCTCAACAATAATAACATAATTGGATCATATAACTATCCCTCAACATGCAATAAAGAGTCACTCTAAAGTTACTAATAGAGGAAAACAAACGAAGAGATTATTGTAGGGTGCGAAACCACCTCAAAGTTACCCTTTCTGATCGATCTATTCAAGAGTCCGTAGTAAAATAACACGAAGCTATTCTTTCCGTTTGATCTAGCCTAGAGTTCGTACTAGAATAACACCTTAAGACACAAATCAACCAAAACCCTAATGTCACCTAGATACTCCGATGTCACCACAAGTATCCGCGGGTATGATTATACGATATGCATCACACAATCTCAGATCCATCTATTCAACCAACACAAAGTACTTCAAAGAGTGCCCCAAAGTTTCTACCGGAGAGTCAAGACGAAAATGTGTGGCAACTCCTATGTATCGATTGCCAAGGTCACAGAACCCGCAAGTTGATCACCAAAACATACATCAAGTGAATCAATAGAATACCCCATTGTCACCATGGGTATCCCACGCAAGACATACGTCACGTGTTATCAAATCCTTAAAGACTCAATCCGATAAGATAACTTCAAAGGGAAAACTCAATCCATTACAAGAGATAGAGGGGGAGAACCATCATAAGATCCAACTATAGTAGCAAAGCTCGCGATACATTAAGATCTTGCCAAATCAAGAACACGAGAGAGAGAGAGAGAGATCAAACACATAACTACTGGTACATACCCTCAGCCCCGAGGGTGAACTACTCCCTCCTTGCCATGGAGAGCGCCGGGATGATGAAGACGGCGACCGGTGAGGGGTCCCCCCTTTGGCAGGGTGCAGGAACAGGGTCCCAATTGGTTTTTGGTGGCTACAGAGGCTTGCGGCGGCGGAACTCCCGATCTAGGTTATGTTCTGGAAGTTTGGGTATATATAAGAGGTGTTGGCGTCGGGAACAAGTCAGGGTGGTCTCCGAGGCGGCCATGAGGTAGGGGGCGTGCCCAGGGGGGTAGGGCGCTCCCCCCACCCTCGTGGGTGCCTCGGGACTCTTCTGGCCCATCTCCGATACTCCGTGGGCTTCTTCTGGTCCAAAAATAATCTCTGTGAAATTTCAGGTCAATTAGACTCTGTTTGGTTTTTCTTTTCTGCGATACTCAAAAACAAGGAAAAAACAAAAAATGGCACTGGGCTCTAGGTTAACAGGTTAGTCCCAAAAATCATATAAAATAGCATATAAATGCATATAAAACATCCTAGATGGATAATATAATAGCTTGGAACAATAAAAAATTATAGATACGTTGGAGATGTATCAAGCATCCCCAAGCTTAATTCCTGCTCGTCCTCGAGTAGGTAAATGATAAAAATAGAATTTTTGATGTAGAATGCTACCTAACATATTTATCAATGTAATCTGGTTTATTGTGGCATGAATGTTCAGATCCGAAAGATCCAAGACAAAAGTTTAATATTGACATAAAAACAATAATACTTCAAGCATACTAACCAAGCAATTATGTCTTCTCAAAATAACATAGCCGAAGAAATCTCATCCCTACAAAATCATATAGTTTGGCCATGCTTCATTTCGTCACACAAAATGCTCCCATCATGCACAACCCCGATGACAAGCCAAGCAATTGTTTCATACTTTAGTATTCTCAAACTTTTTCAACTTTCACGCAATATATGAGCGCGAGCCATGGACATAGCACTATAGGTGGAATATAATATGAGGATGGAGGTTGTCTGGAGAAGACAAAAAAGGGAAAGTCTCACATTGACGCGGCTAATCAATGGGCTATGGAGATGCCCATCAATTGATGTCAATGCGAGGAGTAGGGATTGCCATGCAACAGATGCACTAGAGGTATAAATGTATGAAATCTCAACAAAAGAAACTAAGTGGGTGTGCATCGAACTTGCTTGCTCACGAAGACCTACGACATTTGAGGAAGCCCATTGTTGGAATATACAAGCCAAGTTCTATAATGTAGAATTCCCACTAGTATATGAAAGTGACAAAATAAGAGACTCTCTATCATGAAGATCATGGTGCTACTTTGAAGCACAAGTGTGGAAAAAAGATAGTAGCATTGTCCCTTCAATCTTTTTTTGGGCCTTACTTTTTTATTTGGCCTTTCTTTTTTTCAGACGGGACAATGCTCTAATAATGATGATCATCACACTTCTATTTATTTACAACTCAAAGATTACAACTCGATACTAGAACAAAATACAACCCTATATGACTGCCTCCGGCGGTGTACCGGGATGGGCAATGAATCAAGAGTGACATGTATGAACTATTATGCATGGTGGCCTTGCCAAAAATAAGATGTCAACTACATGATCATGCAAGGAAATATGACAATGATGAAGTGTGTCATAATAAACAGAACCGTGGAAATTTGCATGGCAATATATCTCGGAATGGCTATGGAAATGCCATAATAGGTAGGTATGGTGGCTTTTTTGAGGAAGATATAAGGAGGCTTATGTGTGATAGAGCATATCGTATCACGGGGTTTGGATGCACCGATGAAGTTTGCACCAACTCTCGAGGTGAGAAAGGGCAATGCACGACACCGAAGAGGCTAGCAATGATGGAAGGGTGAGAGTGCGTATATCCATGGACTCAACATTAGTCATAAAGAACTCACATACTTATTGCAAAAATTTACAAGTAATCGAAACCAAGCACTACACGCATGCTCCTAGGGTGATAGATTGGTAGGAAAATACCATCGCTCGTCCCCAACCGCCACTCATAAGGAAATCAATCAAAGAACACCTCATGCTTCAAATTTGTCGCACAACGTTTACCATACGTGCATGCTACGGGATTTGCAAACCTCAACATAAGTATTTCTCAACTCCACAATTACTCAACTAGCATTACTCTAATATTACCATCTTCATATCTCAAAACAATCATCAAGTATCAAACTTCTCATAGTATTCAATGCACTCTATATGAAAGTTTATATTATACCCATCTTGAATGCCCATCATATTAGGACTAAATTCATAACCAAAGCAAATTACCATGCTTTTCTAAAAGACTCTCAAAATAATATAAGTGAAGCATGAGAGATCAACAATTTATTCAAAATAAAACTACCGCCATGCTCTAAGAAGATATAAGTGAAGCACTAGAGCAAATGACAAACTACTCCAAAAGATATAAGTGAAGATCAATGAGTAGTTGAATAATTGTGAAACTATGTGAAGACTCTCTAACATTTAATAATTTAAGATCTTGGTTTATTATTAAAACAGCAAGAAAAACAAAATAAAATAAAATGATGCTCCAAGCAAAACACATATCACGTGGTTAATAAAAATATAGGCTCAAGTAAAGTTACCGATAGACGAAGACGAAAGAGGGGATGCCATCCGGGGCATCCCCAAGCTTAGGCTCTTGGTTGTCCTTGAATATTACCTTGGGGTGCCTTGGTCATCCACAAGCTTAGGCTCTTGCCACTCCTTATTCCATAGTCCATCGAATCTTTACCCAAAACTTGAAAATTTCACAACACAAAACTCAACAGAAAACTCGTAAGCTCCGTTTGTATAAGAAAATAAATCACCACTTAGGTACTGTTGTGAACTCATTCTAAATTCATATTGGTGTAATATCTACTGTATTTCAACTTCTCTATGTTTCATACCCTCCGATACTACTCATAAATTCATCAAAATAAGCAAACAACACATAGGAAACAGAATCTGTCAAAAACAGAACAGTCTGTAGTAATCTGTATCATTCAAATACTTCAGTAACTCCAAAAATTCTTAAATAAATTTGTGGAACTTAGCAATTTGTCTATTAATCATCTTCAAAAAGAATCAACCTAAAAGCACTCTCCATTAAAAAAAATGGCAGCTAATCTCGTGAGCGCAAACATTTCTGTTTTTTACAGCAAGATCGCATAGACTTCACCCAAGTCTTCGCAAAGGTTCTACTTGGCACAAACACTAATTAAAACATAAAACTACATCTAAGAATAGGCTATATGAATTATTTATTACTAAACAGGAGCAAAAGCAAAGGACAAAAATAAAATTGGGTTGCCTCCCAACAAGCGCTAACGTTTAACGCGCCTAGCTAGGCATGATGATTTCAATGATGCTCACATAAAAGATAAGAATTGAAACATAAAGAGAGAATCATGAAGAATATGAATAACACATTTAATTCTAACCCACTTCCTATTCATAGGGATTTTGTGAGCAAACAACTTATGGGAACAATAATCAACTAGCATAGGATGGCAAAACAGGCATAACTTCAAAACTTTAAGCACATAGAGAGGAAACTTGATATTATTGCAATTACTACAAGCATATGTTCCTCCCTCATAATAATTTTCAGTAAAATCATGAATTAATTCAACAATATAACCATCACATAAAGCATTCTTTTCATGATCTACAAGCATAATTTTTTTACTACTCTCCACATAAGCAATTTTTTTTCATTCGGAATAGTGGGAGTATCATAAGAAACTCGAATACTATAAATTATTTATATATTAAAAGAGTAATGTTCAGAAAAAGGGTAATCATAATCATGACAAGTTTTATAAATATAATCATCACTACTTTTTATAGCATAAGTGTCATCACAGTAATCATTATAAGTAGCAACTTTGTTCTCATCATAATCAATTGAAACCTCTTCCAAGATAGTGGAATCATTACTAAATAAAGTCATGACCTCTCCAAATCCACTTTTATAATTGCCAAAATAAGATTCAACACCCTCCAAAATAGTGGGATCATTACTTCCTAAAGTTGACACTCTTCCAAACCCACTTTCATCAATATAATCATCATAAATAGGAGGCATGCTATCATCATAATTAATTCGCATATCAAAACTTGGGAGGTTAAAAATATCATCTTCATTAAACATAGCATCCCCAAGCTTGGGTAAACATTAATTGCAGCAAATAAATTCTCAAACATGTCATTCTCATCAAACATAACATCCCCAAGCTTGGGGCTTTGCATATCATAAGCATAATCACTCTCATCATTAATAGTATGGATAGCACCAATAGTATAGCAATTATCATCATCACAATGAGTAATAGGAGCAACATCATTTGGGAGGGATACCTTTTTACCTTTGCTTCTCCATCTTTTCTTTTTCTTCTTCACATCATGTGTGGGTTTAATCCTCTTTTTGGAGCTCCTTATTAACGAGACTGGTTGAATAGAAAGCTCCTCCTCGTTACCTTATTCATCATAAGAGAGAATAGGAGGATATTGTAAAATCTCTTCCCTTTAATTAGTATTCTCTTCATCTTCTATTTGTTCTCTTGTCTTTATGTAATTGGCAATATAAGGATTTTCAATGCAATTCACCGCACAATACATATAAATTTCCTCTTGATCAAAATCAAGAACTTTATCAAGGACAAATTCTGGCATATCCTTTATGTTTCATTTCTTCAGAACCCATAAGCAAACTAAGTTCATTATGATGCACAAGGGAAATCAAGTCATCACAATTTTTGGACACAATACGATCATGAAACAATTTGCATTGGATATTTAAATGACCACGTTCATTGCAAAGTTCAAAAGGGTGACTACGAAAATTTAAATTTTTAGCACAAACATCTAGCCTTTCTTGCAACCATTTAGTTTCTAAATACTTGTGCCTCTTGCAAAATATATCTTCCCTATTAGGTGCATACTTGCAAACTCTATGCACTCCACAAAAATTGACATTCTTATAAGAGACATTTTCATCATGACTAGTGCAATCATCATTAGTACCATGGATATTCAAAGAGTTAGTACTAACAACAATGCAATCATGCTCATCATTCAAAGATTTAGTGCCAAACATTCTAATGCATTATTCTTCTAGCACTTGAGCACAATTTTCCTTTCCATCATTTTCACGAAAGAAATTAAAAAGATGAAGCATATGAGGCACCCTTAATTCCATTTTTTTGTAGTTTTCTTTTATAAATTAAACTAGTATAAAACAAGAAACTAAAAGATTCGATTGCAAGATCTAAAGATATACCTTCAAGCACTAACCTCCCCGGCAACGGCGCCAGGAAAGAGCTTGATGTCTACTACACAACCTTCTTCTTGCAGACGTTGTTGGGCCTCAAAGTGCAGAGATTTGTAGGACAGTAACAAATTTCCCTCAAGTGGATGACCTAAGGTTTATCAATCCGTGGGAGGCATAGGATGAAGATGGTCTCTCTCAAACAACCCTGCAACCAAATAACAAAGAGTCTCTTGTGTCCCCAACACACCCGACACAATGGTAAATTGTATAGGTGCACTAGTTCGGCGAAGAGATGGTGATACAAGTGCAATATGGATGGTAGATATAGGTTTTTGTAATCTGAAAATATAAAAACAGCAAGGAAACTAATGATAAAAGCGAGCGAAAACGGTATTGCAATGAGTTGAAACAAGGCCTAGGGTTCATACTTTCACTAGTGCAAGTTCTCTAAAAAATAATAACATAATTGGATCATATATATAACTATCCCTCCACATGCAAGAAAGAGTCACTCCAAAGTCACTAATAGCAGAAAACAAATGAAGAGATTATTGTAGGGTACGAAACCACCTCAAAGTTATCCTTTCTGATCGATCTATTCAAGAGTCCATAGTAAAATAACACGAATCTATTCTTTCTGTTTGATCTATCCTAGAGTTTGTACTAGAATAACACCTTAAGATACAAATCAACCAAAACCCTAATGTCACCTAGACACTCCAATGTCACCACAAGTATCCGCGGGTATGATTATACGATATGCATCACAGAATCTCAGATCCAACACAAAGTACTTCAAAGAGTGCTCCAAAATTTCTACCGGAGAGTCAAGATGAAAATGTGTGCCAACCCCTATGCATAGATTCCTAAGGTCACGGAACCCGCAAGTGGATCTCCAAAACATACATCAAGTGAATCAATAGAATACCCCATTGTCACCACGGGTATCCCACGCAAGACATACATCAAGTGTTCTCAAATCCTTAAAGACTCAATGCAATAAGATAACTTCATAGGGAAAACTCAATCCATCACAAGAGATAGAGGGGGAGAAACATCATAAGATCCAACTATAGTAGAAAAGCTCGTGATACATCAAGATCATTCCAAATCAAGAACACAAGAGAAAGAGATCAAACACATAGCTACTGGTACATACCCTCAGCCCTGAGGGTGAACTACTCCCTCTTCGTCATGGAGAGCGCCGGAACGATGAAGATGGCCACTTGTTAGGGATCCCCCCTCCGGCAGGGTGCCGGAATAGGGTCCCGATTGGTTTTTGGTGGCTACAGAGGCTTGCGGCAACGGAACTCCTGATCTAGGTTATGTTCTGGAAGTTTGGGTATATATAAGAGGTGTTGGCATCGGGAACAAGTCAGGGGGGTCTCCGAGGCGGCCACGAGGTAGGGGGCGCGTCCAGGGGGTAGAGCGTTCCCCCCACCCCCGTGGGTGGCTCAGGACTCTTTTGGCGCATCTCCGATACTCCATGGGCTTCTTCTGGTCCAAAAATAATCTTTGTGAAATTTCAGGTCAATTGGACTCCATTTGGTTTTCCTTTTCTGCGATACTCAAAAACAAGGAAAAAAACTAAAACTAGCACTAGGCTCTAGGTTAATAGGTTAGTCCCAAAAATCATATAAAATAGCATATAAATGCATATAAAACATCCTAGATGGATAATATAATAGCATCGAACAATAAAAAGTTATAGATACATTGGAGACGTATCAGGAACCACACGCATGTATCGTTGCTACTACGGATAAAAAGACGAGATCTATATCTACCTCCATATAGATAAACGGATCTTGTCTACATCATGTCATCGTTCTTATTGCATAACTCCATTTTTCCATGAACTTAATACACTAGATGCATGCTGGATAGCGGTCGATGTGTGGAGTAATAGTAGTAGATGCACGCATGAGTCGGTCTACTAATCTTGGACTTGATGCCTATGTAATGATCATTGCCTAGATATCATCATAATTATTTGAGGTTCTATCAATTCCCCAACAGTAATTTGTTTACCCACCGTTTGCTATCTTTCTCGAGAGAAGCCACTAGTGAAACCTTCAACCCTCAGGTCTCTTTCTCATATTATTTGCCTTTGCTATTCGCTTTTTCCTTGCTTTTATTTTCAGATCTATTAAACCAAAAATACAAAAATACTTTGCTGCAATTTTCCATTATTTATTTTATTTAGTGTTCGATCTATCAATTTACTACAAATATATGTCACGTCCGTTTGCCACTTGAGGCGCCGTACCCCGAAAGGGATTGACAACCCCTTTAACACGTCGGGATGTGAGGATTTGTTATCTATGTGCAGGGGTTGTTTACGTTGTGTTGCTTGGTTCTCCTACTGGTTTGATAACCTTGGTTTCATATCTGAGGGAAATACCTACCGCCGCTGTGCTGCATCATCCCTGCCTCTTTGGGGAAATAACGACGTAGCTTCAAGCGACATCAAAAGGAATTTCTGGCGCGTTGCCGGGGAGGATTTTCATCATAACCAGGTTCCTAATCACAAATCTCAACTCCTCGAGATTTACATTATTTGCCTCTCGTTTTCCTCTCCCCCACTTCACAAAAATTTGCTGTTTTATTCGCCTCTCTTTTTCGTTCGCCGTTTTCTTGCTGGATCTGTTTTTGCGTGCATTCTTTTTTGCCGCTATGGATAGTTCTTCTTCTATTGCTTGCACTCCCGAGGATGAGGTCCTCAACTTTAAACAAAGAGGAGGAGAAAATTTGAAAGATGCTTGGTATAGAATTTGCAATGCTCGTAACAGATCTACCCGTAAGCAATCTACCATTGTGCTCTTATGTTGTTTTTATATTGGCATCACCACTTGGTATAGATTCGTCCTTGATACGATTACCGATGGAAATTTCTTAATGAGTCCACCTTTTGATGCTCTTAATGCTATGGGAAATTTAGTGGGCTCTCCACCTCTTATGGTTAATGAAACAATTTTGACTCTTGAGCATGTTATGGAAAGACTAGATGCTATCAAAAAGAAAATGCTCATGGAAGATCATATGGAAATTATACATAAAATGATGCATAATTTTGCTAGTAATCTTGGGTCAAAAGCGGGCGATATTTTTAACTTATTAAAAGAGAGGGGTATCTTGATTCATGAAAGAATAGAAGAAAGTACTTCTTCGATCGATAAATTGGAAGAAATCTTTGGGCATCTAAGCACGACTTTTACCATCACTAAAATTATTGAGGAAACTCCCGTAAAGAGTAGGAGATCTTAAGATGATTAGTATCCACCCTGATTTTGTTGAAGTGATAAGAGATCCTTTTTGCAAGAATGAAATCTTTGAATTTATTCCTAGGAGTGTTGTTATTGAAAATATTTATGCTAAATAGTTGAAGGATTCTAAGTTTTTGATTGAAGAACTGGACAAAGATGACAAAACTTAGATCCTTGCTTTATGCCTAGCTAAGGGCGTAAAACTATAACGCTTGTTGGGAGGCAACCCAATGAATAAAATTTATTTTTGCTTTTTGCTTTCTGTTCTTGAGTGTCAACACAATTATGCTACTGTTATGATTGTGTTTTTTGTGTTTTAATTAGTGTTTGTGCCAAGTAGAACCGATAGGATCTTCTTGGGTGATAGTTGTTTGATCTTGCTGAAAAAGACAGAAACTTTGCACTCATGAAATTAATTCTAATTTTTATTAAGAAAGAGCTTTTGCCCTGATTCTTTTTGCATAAGATCAATATAAAAAAATTCTCAGGTCTTCCTGTTTTTTTGGGAATTTTTGGAGTTCGAGAATTTTCCGTTTAAGTCAGATTGCTACAAACTGTTCTGTTTTGACAGATTCTGTTTTCTTTGTGTTGTGTGCTTATCTTGAGGGCTATATGGTTTTATTTGATGGTGCCATAGAAAAGTTGGAATACAGTAGATATAATACAAAAGCAAAATATGAATTGGTTTGATACATCACTTATAGTAGTGGTTTACTTTCGTTCACTAACGGATCTCACGAAGGTTTTGTTGAGTTTTGTGTGATTGAAGTTTTCATGTTTTGGGTTATCTTACGATGGATGAAGGAAGGATAGAAGGGCCTAAGCTTGGGGATGCCCCAGCATCCCAAGATATTATCCAAGAATGATCAACCAACTAAGCTTGGGGATGCCCCCGAGTGGCATCCCCTCTTTCTTCTAACAACCATCGGTATTTTACTCGAGACTATATTTTTATTCGTCACATGATATGTGTTTTGCTTGGAGCATCTTGTATGATATGCGTCTTTGCTTGTTTTATTTTGTGTTTTAAGTCATCAATCCTTGCTGGACACACCTACTTGAGAGAGCCAAAATTATGTCATGACTTGTTAGAATTGCTCTCTATGCTTCACTTCATTTTTTATGAGCAATGGACTTGCTCTAGTGCTTCACTTATATCTTTTTGAGCATGGTGTGCTTAGTATTTTTGAAGAAATGCTCTCTTGCTTCACTTAGATTTATCTGAGAGTTAGTAAATTTTTTAAGAAATTCTCTCTTGCTTCACTTAAATTATTTTGAGAGAAAGAAAATTTGTTATGCTCATGATCTTCACTTATATTTGTTTGAGCTTATGAAAAGCAACACATGAAAATTAGTCCCAAAGTGATAGATATCCAAGAAGGATAAAGAAATAAGAAAAATGTCATGAAGGTCATTGGACAAAACAAACTTGATTCTTAGTAATAGTTTTGAAAGATGATGATGTGATATGTGAGTTATGTTGGTGAGTAATTATGCTCTAGTAAGAATATTGGTGTTAAGGTTTGTGATTCCCTATGCATGCACAAAAGTCAATAATCATGCAATGAAAATTATATCCTACTTGTGGTGCGTGCATTATTCGTTGTTAATTATGCTTAATGCTTGCTTATGAGATTATTCGTTTTTTGGTTGGTCGCTTCCCAATCTTTTGCTAGCCTTCATTTTGCACTAAGTATGACCTCTACTTGTGCATCCAAAATCTTTTAAACCAGTTTTGCCACATGACTCCACTATATCTCCCTATATGCGGTATTCTTTTGCCGTTCTAAGCAAATTTGCATGTGCCATCTCTAATTTTCAAAATAAACTTCTCTTTTGTGTATTTGTTTCGCTCGCGGAACGGTAACGTGTGGCTAATCTTTTCCATGCTAGACGTGTTATTCTCAAGATGAGTGTTTATTCACTTGTCATTGCACGAGAGTAAGGAAAAGGTATTAGGTATGCCCAGTCCTGAAATGCAAAAAAATTGAATTTACTTTATGTTGTCAAATAATAAATTCCTTGGAAAGTGTTGGTATGGAGGGCACCCGTGGATACGGCTAGCCATGGAAAGTGAAAGTATGGTGGAAAAAGGAATAAACTTTATTTTATGTTTGGGAACCGCCTATGGCATATCTAGCATTGAAAGTTTTCGGAACTCTAAGTCATTCTCGTTGGTGGGATGCATACACCTCCCAAAATGTTTTTACCTCTAAGTTTTTTGCTTTGAGCTCTGGCACCTCTACAAATCCCTACTTCCCTCTACGAAGGGCCTTTCTTTTTACTTTATGCAATTTTTATTTTGAGTCTCCATCTTCTCTTATAAAAAGCACCAACTAGGAGGCAATATGATCTCACTTAAGTATTGAGTGTAGTTAATATTCGAGTGTGTTTCATGAATGGATCAATGTTTGAGCATGATGGGCTAGGGATAACTTATTTTAGCGTTGATATTTTGAAAGACATGGTTGCTTGTTGATATGCTTGAGTATCTAAATTATTATGTCAAAACTAGACTATTGCTTTGAATTACATAAAAGTCCGAATGTCCATGCTATAAAGAAAAGAATATGATATGACATGATAGACAACACTCCACATCAAAAATTCTGTTTTTATCACTTACATACTCGAGGACGAGCGGGAGTTAAGCTTGGGGATGCTGATATGTCTCCAACTATCTATAATTTTTGATTGTTCCATGCTGTTTTATTATCAATATTGGAGGTTTTATAACCATTTTATAGTCATTTCATATCATTTTTTGGTACTAACCTATTGACATAGTGCCAAGTGCCAGTTGATGTTTTTCCCATGTTTTTTACATCGCAGAAAATCCTTATCAAATGGAGTCCAAATGCCACGAAACATTACATAGATTTTTTATGGACTAGAAGGAAGAAGTTGGGCCCTGGTAGCACCTGGGGGGAGTTCCAAGGAGGGGACAACCCACCAGGGCGCGCCAGGAGGCCCAGGCGCGCCCTGGTGGGTTGTGCCCACCTCGGGTGCCCCCCGGACCGCCTCTTTGCTCTATAAATACCCCAATATTCCAGAAATCCTAGGGGAGTCAACGAAATATTCATCCAGCCGCCGCAGAGTCCAGAACCACTAGATCCAATGTAGACACCATCTTGGATGGGGTTCACCACCTCCATTGGTGCCTCTCCGATGATGCGTGAGTAGTTCCTTGTAGACCTTCAGGGTCCGTAGTTAGTAGCTAGATGGCTTTCTCTCTCTCACTGAATTCTCAATACAATGGTCTCTTGGAGATCCATATGATGTAACTCTTTTTGCGGTGTGTTTGTTGGGATATGATGAACTTTGGGTTTATGATCTGTCATATCTTTTTATATCCATGAAAGTTATTTGAGTTTCTTTGATCTCTTATAGCCTCGTATTTCTTCTAGATATTTGGATTTTATTCGGCCAACTTGATCTATTTATCTTGCAATGGGAAGAGGTGCCCGGTAGTGGGTTCGATCTTACGGTGCTCGATCCTAGTGACAGAATGGGAACTGACACGTATATATCGTTGCTACTAAGGATAAAAAGACGAGATCTATATCTACCGCCATATAGATAAATGGATCTTGTCTACATCATGTCATCGTTCTTATTGCATTACTCCGTTTATCCATGAACTTAATACACTAGATGCATGCTGGATAGCGGTCGATGTGTGGAGTAATAGTAGTAGATGCAGGCAGGAGTGGGTCTACTAATCTTGGATGTGATGCCTATGTAATGATCATTGCCTGGATATCGTCATAATTATTTGAGGTTCTATCAATTGCCCAACAGTAATTTTTTTACCCACTGTTTGCTATCTTTCTCGAGAAAAGCCACTAGTGAAACCTACGACCCTCGGGTCTCTTTCTCATATTATTTGCCTTTGCGATCTGTTTTTTCCTTGGTTTTATTTTCAGATCTATTAAACCAAAAATACAAAAATACTTTGCTGTAATTTTCCTTTATTTATTTTATTTAGCATTCAATCTATCAATTTACTAAAAATATATCTCATGTCTGTTTGCCACTTGAGGCGTCGTACCCCGATTGGGATTGAGAACCGCTTTAGCACGTCGGGTTGCGAGGATTTGTTATTTGTGTGCAGGGGCAATTTAAGTTGTGTTGCTTGGTTCTCCTACTGGTTTGATAACCTTGATTTCATATCCGAGGGAAATACCTACCGCCGTTGTGCTGCATCATCCCTTCCTCTTTGCGAAAATACCGACGTAGCTTCAAGCGACATCACCTACCCCTATTAAGAGTAGTTGAAATCGGGTCGATGGATTGTCCATGCAAGGGCTAGACAGTAATTTCCATATCCCAAACACTTGGCTTCGGGCAACCGACGTGGGAGTGGGCATTTTGCCGCTTCTTTCAAATTTTGGGACAATAAGCATCCACGTTTACCCTGGCAACTAAATTCGAATCCATTTTGTATTCATATACGAACCTTTATAAATCATTCTATGTGTTTTTATATATCTTCAAAAGCATGACAAAGATGTATTCCACTGCCATATATGAATATGATTTACAAATGTCAATACTCGAATTTAAGGTGAATTCAAATATTTGGAACACTTTATGTCCAACTCAAATGTCACACACAGCATAATGTGTACTCCCATTTAGATATGTACACAAGCGATGTATCAAGATTCAAATACCGAGTCAATCAACCAATAATGTACAAAACTAACAGACATATAAACACTTATAGAGTATATGGACCAATAATATCAACTAACATACATAAGCCAGGCCGCTGTACTTTTTTTTGTTAGAAGAGCATCCCATTTTTAGCGAAGCTAGTACAACATCCTGGCTCTTTCCGATGCGTGCCACTTATGGTCCATCTATACTAATATTATTGCTGAATGCACATTCAACCCGATTGGCATATTTGTAGGTCTGGCACATCAATCAAAATGAAATGTCTCTAAGTCATATCAATTAATGCAGACTTGTGTTCAAATAAAACTACAAACCAAAAAACAAAAAAAATATATATTACATGATCTCTAAAACAAATGGTTTGATCGATTACATGAACAAACAACACAAAGGTTATTCGACGATGGAAAGAACATTTCACCTATGATTTACCAAGTGGGAATTTAATTTCCTTTTTTCCTTCAGGACCTTAACAATGCGGCCAGTCTCAGCTTGCTTCGTTTTGAAATCCACCAAATATTTAATGGTTGTCTTGAGTACTGCTTGTGATTGTGCTGTTTGCTTCCTCAACATGTCAACTTCATATCTAAGTGCAAAAGCAGAATCTCTTTCTACCACTAGTTTAGCCTCTATAGCATCAGCAGGTGGCAATTCATGATGCACGTTTGGGCCGGTGCCACTGCTGTGGGATGATACAACGTCCATGGGGACCTCGCTCTTTGATCTTGGGCTAACCTGTTTTTCCTTTAAAGTTCCGATTAGATTTCGAAATGTTGAAGTTAGCAAAACATCTCAACTGGGAGTTATAACAGCAAACTAGTTAAACAAACAAGGAATTAAGTAGTTTCAACTGGATGCTGAAAAGTAGTTATTAACATCATTGTAACCGGTTGTTGCAGCAGCAAAGCAATTAAAGAAACAAGTTTTGCAGAAGGTACATGTTGTTGCATTGGAGTTTCTCTTGGATCCTGAAAAGTTGAGTAGCCAGCAGCATGATTAGAGCAACCTGTTGCAGCAACAAAGCAGTTAAACAAATAAGTTTTACAAAAGGAACCTGTTGTGGCATTGTAGTTTCTCTTGGATCCTGAAAAGTTGAGTAGTCAGTAACTTGATTAGAGCAACAACTTACAGCAGCAAACTTGTTACACAAATATATTTTTGAAAATGTACCTGTGGTGCAATTGGACTTCCAATTGGATCCTGAAAACTTGAAGTTGGTAAGATGATTACAGCAACAAGTTACAGCAGCAAACCAGGTAAACAGGGAAGTTTCTGAAAACATACATGTTGTGCCAATGGAGTTTCAGTTGGATCCTGCAAACTTGAATGTTAGCAATCAATAAATAAAGTTTTGTAGGAGCCATAAGAAACTAACATCAAACTAGTAAAACTAACCAGTTTTTGGCAACATATTTAATTACACATGAACTAGTAAAACTAATAAGTTCTTGGCAACGTATTAAAGTAACAAGTTGGTATGGTTTACCAGCAACACAAACATCTGTAAATTTCTTTGATGTAAGCAAAATGATTCCAACACATTTATAAGTTAAAAGGACGGTGTCCTTCATATAAACCTGACAGTTGTCTATCTATGAACATGCAAACATTACTTGTGCTACAAGTGATAACAACAAACCATTTAAACAAACAGGGTATCTGAACGTAAATTACACGTGAATTCTGTTGCACCCTAGAAGTACATATGACCAGCTATCTACGTGCTTAAGTAGCTATTTAAGTTCAGGCAAACAGGTAATTCTTAAAAGTTAGTATCAAACACATTGATAGGCACAGTCTATATTAGGATTAACAGGCTATGGCATTATGGAATTAGTAGCAAACTAAATTAAGCCAAGCAACGTAATTGAACAATTTTGCAATAAGTGGCTAACTAAAATTCCGAGAAGCAGGTAACTGAACTTACGCTAGCTCTTTGTACGGGCACACTGCAACTTCTTTTTCGCTTACAAGGTTGTACGAAGGAGTCCATGGCATCAATTGCTTGGATACGCAGTCCCAATACTTCTTTCTTCCCACACTGCATTGGTAAGTCAAATGATTAATCTGGTAAGATGGTGCGTCCTTGATATGTTATATGAGGATGTGTAGTCAGACTAGTTGTAGGCACACACATCACACTGGCTTTTACTGTATATTTCATGCGATTACATTTGGCATATCGAGATCTAAGCAATCTACAATAGGATGAAAACACTAGCATCCTTCACATTATTGGCGAACTCAGTTCATATAAACAAGCAATTCAACCATTCTGTGGATAAATCAAAAGCGCCACTGGAATATTTTTTCACTACCCTAGTCATACACGCAAAAAGTGGCGACGCCACCGTCGAGGCTGGCATGGGTGGCCGCCTCGGGTGGCTGGAAAGTGTGCACCTAGTTTGAGTCGTCCAAGTTGGCCCAGGCTAGTTTTGTTTGTCCCAACGCACGAGTAGGCAATGTAAAAAATGAAGAAAAATGTTTCAATTTGGATGGGCCAGTAACATAAGTGCAAGGCAGGCCCTATAGCAGGCTCGCGGCCCAAACGAGCGCCTCCCATATCGATCGAGAGTAGGAAAATCCCAATTCGTTCGCTCCAGCCTCCAGTCTGGTTCCCACCTAACCTAGCCGCTGCTAGATAGACTGACACAACACTTCCTCGCGCCCTCGTTGGAGGGCGGTCGCCGGGCTTCAAGCAAATGGAAGGACAAGAAGATGAAGATCCAACCCTGGGTGTAGCCTATGTGGGAGGCAGCGACGACAGCACATGCATGACATCGAGCTTCCGCAGACGGACAGTTGCAGCTTGCAAGAGCAGCATGCACAACGCGCAGGTACATCACATCCCTGATTATATCTAACTCAACTGTTCAATTTTTGGCCAATAGTTAAACCTGATGGTGTTGTAAGACTGATTGTATGTAGGGAATCTATGAGAAAATGAAACCAATTTCTGCTTATTTTATAACTCCCCCAATCAATACTGAACTGACTGAATCTGATGTATCTAATCAAGTTTCCGGTGCCAACATACAAGCTCATGTTGTTCTTGAGCCTGAAGTGTCTAATGAACAGACTGCTAATGAAGGATTTGATGCAAACATTTTACATGCTCCTGGTGATGAACATATAATGTCTAATGAGGGTCTAATGCAAGAATTTTGCAAGCTCCCTTTGAAGGAGTTGGTGTCTAATGACGATCTGCTATGTTGAGAAAGACATAGAGACTTGCAGGCATTGATGACAAGCAAATTACAGTACATTTAAATGGCTTGAGGGAACGTCGAGGCCATCTACTAGAAAGTCCCCGTATCATGACAACGTAGCATAAATACTTTTCTAATCTATTGCTTGAAACTATTGTCATACTTGTGCAGGATAGATATATTGATATGCAGTTTGCGCACTGGTTATAGGTGCAATTACACTTCGATATTTTCAGCCAGAGAACGAGTAGTTCAAGCAGGTACATACCATGTTAGTAGTCCTTGTACACCATATTTCATTTTGTGTTTTTTGGTGCTTGCATCACTTAGTGTTTTATAATCTGAACTATTTTGGATCATTAGCTGGTTTTCAAAGTGCATGTAGCCTCACATTTCTCAAGTTATGTTGATTTCCGGAGTGCAAGTGCCTCCGTATTTTTTAAGTTAAATGTCCGCCCCTGGTAACTTGAATTCGTGGATCCGCCACTGCACACAAATCATACACGTAGGCCAGTACGAATTAAATGAAACGCAGGGACTTACGCTAGCTCGTTGTACAGGGTGGCTGCAGCTCTCCTTGCGCTTGGGATGTTCCATGTACAAGTCTATGTTACCATTTGCTTGGATGTGCAGTCCTTGTGCTCCTTGCATCCCCCTCTGCATCTTTGACACGACAAATGGTTCATCAAATAAGAGGAATCGACCTTGTTGTTGTACCACATCCCGTAGCGCCATCATGCTTCGCTAAAAAATGGTTTTGCTTGTTTCAGATGATATCTCCAGAAGAAACAAGAGTTAAAGTCAGCATTGCATAGGCGTGTAAGCTAAGAGAGCAGTGAAAGGATATCCAAACGTCATCGGAATAGTGCACAAGGGAGTGATGTGTGGATACCTAGTTCGGGCCGGCGTTTGGGCATGCTCGCCTAGCTAGAGTGCGGGTCACTTCACAACCGTTGAGGGTGATGCGCTGACGTTGGCTGGCCACGCACAAATGCAGATCTTGAGTGGCAGCGGAGCGGTACGATGCGGTGGACGAGACCATTGGTGAAGCCCCAACGGCCTCGGGGGGCGGAGGTGCGATGATGTGCTCGGTGAAGTAGCCCCGGTGAGGTGGGAGACGTCGTCGGTGAAGCGCACCAGATGCGGTGGAAGTCGGTGTCTGTGAGGCACATCGGTTGTGGCGGCAGACATTGTCGGTGGACCACCCGGTGTGGTGGACAAGGGCGTAGATGAGGTAGCTCCGGTGCGGCGGTGAAGCGTGACCATCATCTTCGTCGTTGTCGTCTGGCACAGAGGTGGGGAAAGAGACAAGACGAGGGGCAATTCAAACTTTTCTTGGGTTGGCGGCGAATTAGGGTTTTGAGCAGTCTGAGCGCGGAAGGGGACGGTGGAGAAGGGAGATTTTACAGGGTTGGAACTGGGGCCGCCAGATATTTCAATCTGAAACATGGAAGCGCGAACTTATTTTCTCATCATTCTTTGGGGGGGGGGGAGGGGAAGGAAGGGAGGGGGGGGTGGGTGGCTGGGTGCTAAGCATCCGTACGACACACGCGACCACCACGACACGACCCTGGTCTGTCTAGTGCGCCTACATTTGAGAATGCAAATGAATCTTCTTTCATTTGCAAACAAATATGTATGTTTTACCATGCCCGTGTTTTCCTTGCAAATAATTAGTCATTCGAAACGAGATACTATAAAATTAATTAATGAGGAGTTATTTGAAAAAAAATCAAAACGGTATCCACGCTAACGTGGATTAGAGTGTGTGTCACATAATTAGTTATTTGAAATATGAACACCATGGTAGTGAGAAAACTTTGGATGGATTCAAACATATGACCTACAAAATAGCACAACATTCGAGTCAATGTCAACTTTTCCAAACCTAGTATGGCACGAATTCGAAATAATTACCCATATGCATGGTCCTCAGTTCAAATCTTACAATGTACACCGAATTGAAACATCGATATTAAGTCTCGTACTATCTACATTCAATTGTTGTTTTTAGCCCCACCCCCCTCGGCATACACGCTACATACTTCCTGTATCGGTCAATCTTCCTCTCCTAACCACCTTAGGAAGCTATCGGTTTCCGACACACGTTCATTATTTCTCGCCATGTTTCAAGCTCTAACTCTCTCAACTACACAACCCCCCTTTTCCACTCTGTTACCAAATGTATTTAACTCACACACCCGCCCTTGCACCCCATGTCGAGCTCTCTCTCTCTCTCTCTCTCTCTCTCTCTCTCTCCCACCCTCTCTCGCTAGATACGTGCATTGCCTATCTAGCCCCCAACATCTCGTGCGCATGCACGCACGTTGTCTATCTAGGTCACTACCTCGAGACTGCCTCACTCTTTCTTCCGCACAGCGGACCACACTCGCTCAATCTCGCTCTCTTTATCCGAGTCTCTATTAACCTCGTTTTCTTTCACACACAAATGATATATCTCCCTATTCGGGCCTTGATCGACACACTCTATACTCCCACGCAGATTTTCTATCTAGGTCAGTCCATCCAAGCCACCCCCACTCGTTCGACCTCATGGAGGGCTACGCTCGCTCAATCTCTCTCTCTCTCTCTCTCTCTCTCTCTCTCTTTGTATGTCTCGATTGACCTCACTCTTTCTCGGACACAAACGATATATGTCCATGTTTGAGCCCAATTCGACATATCATATTGTATACTCTCTCACGCACATTGTCTATCTAGGTCACTCTCTCCAACCGGTCTCACTCTTTCGATCACACGACGACCCACACTCGCTCAATCTCTCTCCCTTTATATATGTAATTGATTGACCTTGCTTCCTCCCACGCACAAAATATATCTACATGTCTATGACTGGATCATCTCTCAATCTCTATCTTAATGCCCTCACCCTTTCCAAAAGCTCAACCCGACAATATCTCTCCAGAGCATATATATCTTTTCAATGAATGTCGGACCACACTCACTTTGTCTCTCTATCTATATGTCTCTCGATTGACCTCGCTTTTTCACGCCGTATCTTCTACACATTGAAGCTACCTCTCCATCCCTCGCAAAGCCGGAGCTATTTACATTGCGAGGGGGACTCCAACCTTGGATTAATTTGTGTAGGCATTTATTCCGGTGGGTTTAGATTATATTTTCATAGCATTCGGCCCACAACTACTCCGAACACCGTTGCAACCCCCGCACCTCCCCCAATTGATTTCTCTCTGGCTCGGTCATCGCTCTCTCGCACGTCCTTTCTCGCCTTCAACGTCGCACCATGGTATTATTGCAAAAAAACTCTGTTGTTCTCTTTAAATATTACAAATAAGCTACCAAACTACACACCGATAGTCCACCTGGAATGGAACAAATTCCGATCCACAAATTAAAGTGCTACAAACTACACTCCGAGGGGCCCACCTATCTTGAATTTTTTTGGACCCATATACAAATAAAAAAAATAAAGGACGAGGATCGAACATGCGACCAGGGCCTTCAAGCCGCACGTCACTAGGCAACATATGTAGAACAGCAATGTTTGTTGTACCCCACTTTGTTCATATAATGTTTTTATATTACCACAACCTATTTAATGGATAACATGTAGTATTATTTTTGGTACATTAGTGGGACCGGCTCGTTAGCACATACTATTCGCCTTCACTTACTGGTGGGTTCCATGTGTGCTATCTCTCTCCTCCCCTTTTGCGTTTAGACGCACGGGCAAACATGAAGAACTCGCGGGTGATGTCGCCGTTGACCATATCTGGACGCGGTCACAAGTTACGGCACCAATTTCATGTACTAGTTGTGCTAGTCAATGTGTACGTGCAATGCACGTTAATTTGGAAGTATGTTAAGTGAGTAGGATATTATTTGCGTGTTATTATGTGATTAGCAGTATTTTTGGCATGAAATTAACTGCACGCTAAACGTGTTGAGCGCTCAACATTGAAGCAGTCTAGGTCGTTGGATGAGAAGGAATACATGTGGCTTGATGACGTTTTATATTTAATTTGATACGGCTCTAGCAGAACATTCAATCGATCAAACCATAGATTTCATTCAGTCTGACCCCGACTTAACATTCATACGACGATCGATCTAAAATAAACGGAAATGATAAATGTTTGGATTTTAAGCACGGAAATCCAAACGTTTTTCATGGAAAATTTAGATTACGCGGCGGCGGCGGGGGCGTCTTGCGGTGGGAAGCGGCTCCTATGTCGTGCTTTATGTGTCGTCGGGCCACTGACCGACGGCGACGGTGACGTCTTGCGGCGTTGTTGGCGTACTCCTGGACGTTGGCCCTAGCTTCAAGGAAGGGCACAATGTTCTGGACTTCGGTCTCCAGGAGCGAGTCAACTGGCGGGAGGAGGCGACTGGCATTAGTGCAAGGAAGCAGTCGACGGCGGCCATCCATGCCGCTGAGGGGGGCACTGGCATCCGCGCGGGGACAGGCGCTGCAACGGCGTGGCGGAGACATTCATGTGCACGGGCACCGACACAGGCGCACACGTCAGTGCACACGCATGCGAATGCACTGGCAGGTACACGGGCGTGCGCGTCAGTGCAACCGCAGGCACATGCGCTCGCAGGTGCACGGGCGCATGAAGTTGGTGGGGACCTCATGGAACCCCGTGGCATCAAGCTCGGCGACAATGTGCGGCTCCCAGCCCATCAATGCCATGGGGATGGGTGCTAGCGCGGTCGGGGCGACGGGAGCCGGAACGGGAGCGAGGACAGGCGCAGCGTCTTCCCTCAATTCCGGTTCAAGCTCATCCCAAAGAGCCTTATGTTCTTGAGACTCCGGCTAGGTGTCTTCCTCAGGAAACTGGAAGACTAAGGGCAGACCATCGTGATGCGGCTTGGCGTACAGTTAGGTCAGGCTGGTTGGAGGTAGACTACAGGAGAATCAGAGAGGAAGAGAGAAGATTGTAGTGATACCGGGCAGTGCGGGGTTGATTTTAAACTGCGGCGTCGGCGACATTAAAAGTGGGAGCAGTTGGGACGAAGGTGGGCGGTGGAGCCTGGTCAAAGGGCTCGCCTCCCGGTGAGCCTACGCAGCGGTCTGCTCGCACGCCTCCTGTCAGCCGGCGCAGTGGTCTGCTCGCACGCCTCCCATCGACTCACACGCTTGCTCGCACGACACCTGCCAATGAGAAGCGGGACTCGTGGCGGCACATAAACATCCGCGGTTTTAATAGTAAAAGCGTTCGCCTTAACGTGACATGTCTTTGTTCCAAAATACCTTGGCTCTTCATTTGTGTAATTTCTCATAAGCAGCCTGTCACAAATTGAAGAAAAAATTATGTAGGAATATTTGTGCCATATCACGTGACCATGCTCAGTTTCATGAATTTCTGATCACTTTTGGATTTTCTGAAATTTAAAATCCAGGATTCGAAACAATATATTAACCTGCATCATGCAATAAATTTTCAAGCGACGCATCTTTCCTGTTGTATTTCTTAAGAAAGGATTTGGTCAAACGTTTTGCTTAGTTAGACTTCAGACAAGTTATATATGCAGAGTAAAAGGATAATCCCTCCGTACCAGTGCATTTCCTGATATATTAAATCAAGTACTAGTTACGAACAAACGGGATCAATTCTGTGCTTATCCTGGTGTAGTACTCCTATTAGTACTAGGCAATGCAGTTAACGGGTGACCTTGCATAGCGGCGATCGAGGGAATTGAACCGTGCTTGGCATGGTAGGTAATATTGTCTAGTTACTAAATCATCCATCCATTGTTCATCGGTAGTCATTATGGACCGGGGACATGAGGGTAATTTCCTAGGGCTGGAATTCCTGCCGCCAGATATTTCAACTCGAAACGCGGAGGCTCGGCTGGTTGGGGTTGGCTAATGTGCATCCATGCACGCCACCAGAAGGACACGAGCCCGGTTTTTTTAGGATCAACACGAGCCAAGGTCTGGCTGGTATGTCGTTGGTCCTACCATTCGAGAGTACAAAAGGAATCTTTTAAATTTCCACATGAATCTATGTGTATTACAATGCCCGTATTTTCCTTGCAAATAGTAATCTCAACGTGGTAATTGATTTATAACGAGTTCTTGAATTAGAGTGAGTTTGTGATATAGTGATCTCAATGTGGATTTCACATTTCATTGTATCCCTAGTAAGTTTTTCATTGCAAATTCAAATTTAAAAGATGAACGGCATGGTGGTGAGAAAACTTTGTATGTATCCAGCATATGACCACACACACACACACACACAAACTCAACAATAATCCAATAAGTATAGTGCATCTATTTTTCCAAGCCATGCATGTATGACACGAATTCAAAAATACTCCTTTTGTTCCTAAATATTAGTCTTTTAGAGATTTCAAAAAGTTACTACATACGTAGCAAAATGAGTGAATCTACACTCTAAAATATGTCTATATACATCCGTATGTGGCAGTCCATTTGAAATCTCTAAAAAGACTAATATTTAGGAACGAAGGGAGTAAAATGTAAAACATGCATGGTCCTCAGTTCAATATTTAAAATGAACAGGAAACTAAAACATGAATATTAAGTCTAGTACTACAGTACATGCAAATGTTGTGTTTAGGCGGAGCTATGTAGATTGTCGGGGGTTAACCCCTCGACCTTAGGTAAAATTGTGAAGCTGCGTTTAGGATTGTTTAGATTATATTTGTCCCCACCCTCCCAAACATCGATTGGTTCTGCACCCCCTCCTCCCCAAGAGAATATCATGTGCCCCCACACCTTAGATGCTATATGCTGATACGAGTTGCTTGGAGCTTGTAGATCTGAGATATAGTAGCTCACATGCTGTCTTAATATTTTTACAGGAAACCTTGATGAGTTTGATAATTGCACACAATTTGTACAAAAACTAGTAAGATGCCATTGGATCCCATATCCAACGACCTCAAAGCTCGTATCACCATAGCTCTAAGATGAAGGAGGACATCATATTCTCATGTATGTAAGAATATCATGTTCTACCAGACCTTAGATGCTTTGGTGATGCAAACTCTTCGGAGCTGTTGGATTTGTGACCCAACAACTCCTCGTTGGTTCGAATGTTTTTTGCAGAAAAGCCCCCAAATAGTTCGGCCACTACTTACAAGCACACAGACTGCTCAGATGCCATTGAATCTCAGATCAAACGACCTCGAAGCTCGTATCACCGTAGTGTCCAAGCTGCGAGAGCACCTGATGTTTTCTCGCACGGGAGAATATGAGGTGCCCCCGCACCATAGATTCTATGGTGATACGAGTTTCACGGAGATCTAACAGATCACAGTAGGAGGTTTGAATGTTTTTGCAATATACGCCTGAGAGAGTTTGGGAATTGCATAGAAAATACAAGTACTACACATGTGGCATCTGATCACAAATCATACGACCTAGATGCTCGTATCACCATAGCGTCTAATTAAGATACGGGGAGTACCTAATATGAGCAATGGGGAGCCGTTGGATCCAAGATGCAGTGGCACACACGAGGCCTGAATGTTTTATTTGCAAAAAAACCTTGGAGAGTTTGGAAATTGCGCATAATTACAAAGATTACTCCCAAGCCATTGGATCTCAGTTCCAACGATGTAAAAACTTGTATCACCATAGCATCTAAGCTGCAGGGTGGATGTGATATTCTATGCCGCTGTCATTTTTGTTTGTAAACTTGCGAAATACGTGTAACTCGTGCCGTTACTTGTCTAACCGCGCAAAGTGTTTGTTAAAAAAAATCATCCTACACTAAAATATCAGAACAACACACAGGGGCCCCATTTGTCATTGATCAAATTTGGACCTAAAACTAACAAATCTGAAAGACGAGATTTGAATTGGCAACCTGGACTATAAAGCATAAGTCGATAGCCTGAAACAAAAACGGTTGTTGGCTTTGTCCCATAACTTGATTTTATACAGTATTACGTTGAGTAGAGTAGAGGGAGTGGCTCCTCAACACGTGCATGACCATTGAATCACTTACTAGTGGGTCCCAGGTCTGCGATCTCTCTCTCCTCCCCATCGTCTAACCTTTAGGGTGTGTTTGGTAGGGTGTATGAAGGGTGGATGAGCCCAAGAGTTCCCTCCTCGACCCACTTTTGGGTGTTTGGTAGAGTGCATGGAGGGTGCATGAGTCCACACTAGCTTAGCACAAATACACTAGAAGCATGCATGAAGAGAACATGCATGAAGAGGGGTGTTGAGTTGAGCATGCATGAAGACGGGACAACTATGCTGAGACGAGAACGCAAAGAGCACACACGGGAAGAGCGTCGCTAGCTTGCCGTGGTGTTATTATAACTAAAAAAGCTTGGAAATAGAAGAATCGCCTAGAACAGGAGATGTTGTGGTTGGTCGAGACGGAGCTAACCACACCTATCCTCCGTGCCACGTTAGCATGATGAAGCTTTGTGACTAGTGGGGTGTTTTTGACCGACTGGCTGGGTCCTGAGGTCGAACCATAGGTAGTACGTCTGATATAGTATAATTTTACACACACAATTTTCCTCCGTGTCGAGACGTGGCACTCCCTACCGCGCGGTTTCGGGGTCCTCCTGGGTGGTGCACGCATATATTCTTCCTAGCCGAAACGTGGGATGCCCTACCGCGCGTTTTCTGGGTCCTCGATCGTAGCACTGAAGCAACTAAATGAGTCATCAAATCATGAAAGACCACCTTTCCCGCCGAGTACATCAGTGAAGCACGGTGGCTAGCTAGTTGGGCTAGTGCGGCCGATTAGCTAGGCCGCCGCCATATTTGTTTTTCACCCCTTTTTATCTCCTTGTCGGCAGGTAGATTTAAATATCCACCGCGGCGTTGCTCTGGTCTTTGGCTGCGGCAGGCGCGGCAGGATTTTTAATTTTTTGATTGACGGGAGCAGGCACGGCATGATTTTTAAATTTTTGATTGACGGGAGCAGGCGCGGCAGGATTTTTAACTTTTCGATTGACGGGAGTAGGCGTGACGGCAATTAGTCACGATGACTCCGCCTGTAAAACCCACTGCTCACTGATGTGAAAAGTCGTTGACTGGTGTTTTCCCATGGTGAAAACCAAAAGATTCACCCCACTCCTCGGCTGTCTCCCTCCGCCTTCCCGTAGCAGTAGTGAGGGATATAAACCCGTGCTGCTAGTAAGCGTCTTTTTATAAGCTTTTCCCTAGTAGTACATCTTGAGCAGCATGGAGATACGCGTCTCGCGAGTTAAAGGCCTCCAATGCCTCACGGGATAGACAAGCGTCGCGAAGAACCGTTCGGCGACGCTTGTGGTTCATGGCACTCTCCACCTCGGAATTGGTGGCAGACAACCTGTCCGCATCCTCTGTCGAAGGAACATCTGATACGCGCCTCATGTTCGCCTCTGCTTCTGGACCTGGCTTTGGAGCCTGGCTAGTGGAGGCGCGATTGGCAACCTCTCCGGATATAGTCCGGCGAGCCCTCTTCTTCCTAAAAAGAACACGGGCGTTAACATGCATCATAAGGACAATACATTGGTATAAAAACGGCGCGCCTTACTGCTGCATCGGTGTCTCAATCCGGACTGCGGGTCTTTTCAGCCTGCCCTCCCTCGCGGTCCCTTGTTGGCTAGTCGCTGCAGGCTCGGCGTTTTGCCTTGGGATCCTCCCCTGTGAAACACCATTGGTATACGACGGTCAAAAATAAGCATGGACGGATCATTTGCGAGATATTGGGACATCGGTCTCAATTACGTGTGAGGCGGGGATCAGTCCAGGATAATCGGCCGTAATGGCCACCAAGGCATTGTCGATGCTTAGTTGGTAAAATACCCCGTCAATCAGCTCCACAGATATGTCTGGATCCTCTTGGGAGGCCGGGTCGAGGTACCGTTCTGGATCCTAGGGTTGTGGAGGAGGGCTGTTTATCTCCTTTACGGCCTGGCGCAGTTCCTGCGTCGAAATCACAAAATGAGATACTTAACTATGGGAATATGGAACGGATGGGCAAAAAAGAAGTGTCCGCTTACCCAGTTTGGAGGACTGTACATGGAAAATCTGCCCTGTGGATTGATGCGGAGAAATTCCACTTCTTCTCCCTTGTACAATGCGGACAAGATCTTCGTCATAGCGACAGCCGATTCTGGCCCCTTATGGCCGCAGCGGGTGGCATCGTCCTCCCCGTTGAAATCCCACATGGGGTGGCCCCTATATTGAAGCGGCTGCACCCCCCGCATAATGCATGTGGCCATGACCTCGATCATGGTCAGTCCGGAATGAGCCAAAAACCTTATCCAGCCCATCGGGTAAAGGACGTCCTTGTTATTCTCTTTCTGAGGGCTCCGTGGACGCCAACTTAGGCGCTTCCTTAAGGGAGCATTATCGAACTCAGGGAGGCCGATCCAAATAGGATCCGGCAGGGGGACATCTTCTATATAAAACCATTCTAAAGGCCAATCTTCGGACGCCTTCTTTGGGGTTCCGGATAGATATCCGGTCCCAGCGATGCGCCATACTTCGGCTCCGCCCACTTGATATATCGACCCCTCCTGAGAACGGGGCACAAGGCAGAACAGCTTTTTCCACAAGCGAAATGAGCTTCACAGCCCAAAAATAGCTCGCAAAGGGCTACGAAGCCCGCGATATGCAATATGGAGGCTGGCGTAAGGTTGTGCAGCTGTAGGCCATAGAACTCCAGCAGCCTCCAGAGAAACGGATGAATTGGAAATCCAAGCCCTCTTATCAGGTAAGAGACAAGGCATACCCGCTCTCCTTTGGAGGGATTGGGGATGCTCTCCGCTTGCTTTCCGCCATTATGGGTGGCAAGCCCGGCTCGAACCGGGACCATATAGGCTGGGGGAAGGAACCCTTTGGTTTGAAGCGTCACCAGCTCGCTGTGCGGGATGGAACATCTCTCCCAATCTCCAGGTTGAGAACTGGGGAGGCGAGAGGAGGAGCTGCAGCGACCAGCCATGATGGAATGGATGTCTGTCGAGTACGCTCTGATGAATGCTCGTGGAGGGAAGATGGTGTGATTTGGATCTAAATCCTCGCCTCTTTAATAGGCGGCTCATTTACGCAGCTAGGGGGTAAATGTAAAAACACCTTGGCTTTTTGCATTCATTTGACACATGGAAGAAGGCCATTACTGGGCGTGGAAGCCAAGAACCGCAATATTCACAAGACGCCGAACACTATTCAACAAGTACACAGAATTTGGAGAAGAACCCGCCTTACAATGCCGAAGACGACTTGCGTGCCGGACTCATCGTCATTGAAGCCTGGTTCGGGGGCTACTAAGGGAGTCCTGGATTAGGGGGCGTCCGGGAAGCCGGACTATAACCTTTGGCCGGACTCCTGGGCTATGAAGATACAAGATTGAAGACTTTGTCCCGTGTCCGAATGGGACTTTCCTTGGCGTGGAAAGCAAGCTTGGCGATACGGATATGTAGATCTTCTTCCGTTGTGACCGACTCTGTGTAACCCTAACCCTCTCCGGTGTCTATATAAACCGGAGGGTTTTAGTCCTTAGGACGAACAACAATCATACCATAGGCTAGCTTCTAGGGTTTAGCCTCTCTGATCTCGTGGTAGATCTACTCTTGTACTACCCATATCATCAATATTAATCAAGCATGAGTAGGGTTTTACCTCCATCGAGAGGGCCCGAACCTGGGTAAAAACATCGTGTCCCTTGTCTCCTCTTACCATCCGCCTAGACGCACAGTTCGGGACCCCCTACCCGAGATCCGCCGGTTTTGACACCGACAGTTACACTCCAATATATGTATGCTTTGCAGGGTTTATCGCACCCACCAGGATTTCCAGTCCCATAGATGTTCGGTCCATATGATTTATCACGACCTTTGGACTGTCCTGCTTATGGGAGTAGGCAGGGGCCCTGCATGCCACGCATAGTTGGACGATCAATCTTTTGTTTATTACTTCAACATAGTGATTTCCTGGTAAGGATTCACCCCTGTCACATCAAGTAAATCTTATTGATTTACTATCTAAATCTTATTGATTTAATGTCATGTTTTCTTTCCTTTGCTGCAATTTTACGATGCAGGTTTTGCCATGTGACATTCATCACAAAATAAACCGTTTGGTTTGCTCTACGATGGCTATTTTGCAGGGTTCACTTCTTATGTCGTGTCAGTAACGAATGCACTATCCATCACTTATATTACTGGAAAAAATTGGATCTGTCTATTGTTTGAGTACAGGCTGAATCCTTATGGTGAACTCCAGTTTGGTTTAACAAACACGCCACAATTAGTCCTTCTCGCGTTTAAAAGAAATGAAGAAAAAGACTGGATCACGGTCAGGAAGCCTAGTCAAGTTAGAAAGCTGATCATAGCAGACCAGACATGATCGCCGCTATCTCGCACATCGGTACCACCTTCAGCAACGGATCGAGCACTAGCAGTTGCTCTAGCACGGACAGTGGCAGCAACTTAGTCTGATCCAGCTGAGGATTGGGCACCGACCGCGTCAGCGGATCAGACTGATCTACCGGAGGATCGGGCATCGACACCGGCACCTGCTCCGACACCAGCACCATCTCTACAAGGGGCACCATCTCCGGCAGCAGCAACGGCACTACCAATCACACCGACACGGGTACCGGCAATGGCTTCAGCACCTGCGCCAACACTTGCACTTGTATCTACTGCAGCCTGTGCAGCGGCAACGGAACCAGCAGTTGCACCGACAACAGACTGGGCTGCAGTTCGCACTTCATATACCAAAGTCCTTACAAAAACCGATATGTCCACCTTCTTGGTAAGCATTGGCCGCCCAAGTGCTTCGTTCTTTTTTCTTTCCATGTTGTTTCACATGATTCACTGTGTTGATCTAACTGTTTGTGTATGTCTTCTTGTTTGCAAACAGAGAATTCCTAGAGCAACGAGGGAGTCGTTCAACAATCTGGACGACCATGGCCAAGTTTCTCTTACCATGCGCAGCCTTGGTGTGAATGAACCTGCTCAATATACTGTAAGTACAAAGGATGGTCGCATGATGATTGATGCTACAGGATGGTCAAGGTTTAAATTTAAACCATATCTTGCAGTAGGGGACGATGTCAAAATCAAACTTTCTTGACAAGGAGAGCTGGTCCAAATCAACTTTGAAATTCTTCAGTAGCAGCACGCAACTGCCGAATTGATCTATCCTCCGAGAGATTTTGATGTAATAATATGGCATGGTGAAACAAGTGTCCTGTGTGTATAAGTAGTACGATAGTATTATTTATCACATGGTATATCATTGATAGAATTGCAACTCTGATTGCTGGTTAGTAACTGTCATTTGATTTCATTCTAAAAGCTGCCGTGCTTTATTCAATTTTGTGTATTCGCCTTGCGACATCATCTAAAACCAGCGTTGTACCGATCGCTTGCAATATGAAAAACGCTGAGGTAGAACACATGGCCCCCCAAACATGCAGGCCCACCGGCCTATGGCCCAAAGTTCAGAACCGTGAGCCTGTCTGAGTATTATATTCTCAGTTGAACCCCCATAATGCCCGTGCGTTGCACGTAACATCAAGATGCATTTGTATGAATATTTTATCTTATGAGAGAAAAGGATGAATGAGGGAAGGCCTTATTTGCAAATGTGGAGAGGTGTGTGGGTACCTTTTTGCAAAATTGCCATAGTTTCCTTCCTATCCGTCAGATAAAAATAAGACGCCCTATATTGCAGGATGGCAGGCACACCATCATCACCAACTGGTCTATACTGTGTTAAAATAAACTTGGTTTTTCATAATTATATATGTTATATATATTCCCCTTGATTTTTCTTATGTATAAAGTTGTGATATAAAAGATTTTTATATTTCTTTACACAGGGAGTATCTCTCTGTCAAAAATATATTTATGTATAACTAGTTACTCCTGTATTTCTACTTCCTTTTGCTGATATGTGGGGCATCTGGCAACGGGGTCCACGTGCCATATGCACCAAATTAGAGTGCACAACTGCACGGTAGACACACCCTGGTCGTAGCGCCGTAGTAATGCCCAATGAGTCGTCAAATCACAAAAAACCCCACCTTTCCAGCTTTAGCAGTAAGCTGGACGGACGAAGCGGCAATATTTCACTGGGCCTGAATCCCCTTCTCACTCATCTGCTTGTTTAGAGAAAACCCCCGCTCGACTATTCCATAGGGTTTTCTCATGGAGAACCTGGTACGAATTCTTCATCCATCCCCGATAAATCCAAGTCCCTTGGTCGCGGGTAATCCTAGGATGGCAGCCTCCGTCGTTGATGCATTTTCCTTCCTACTGAATCTAGTGTGTTTCATTTGCAGTGCTCAAAGTGGGAGGACCTACAGGTTTCTGCACCCTCGGCGAGACACCACTCTTGTTCCTTCTCATCCTAACACATGATTTTAAAACGCGCACAGTATGTTCCTAGAATACTCTTTTCTATCCGGGAGGGTGGGGTTTTTTGAACAAGCTGTCGACTAATTTGGAAATTTGGATTGCTATATTTGGATAAAAGGTACTAGTACCATGGTCAACGCTGACGTGAAGGAGGAAATTATTTCTAGATTTGGATAGGGAATACATTGTGTTCTCATATTATTTTTCCTGCAGCGCATTCCTTTCTCTGCCAAAACACATGTACTCAAGATGCTCGGCCTTGCCATAACTGAATACATGAGTTTAATGGTCACTGAGGGAGTCCTGGATTAGGGGGTGTTCGGATAGCCGGACTATGACCTTTGGCTGGACTCCTGGACTATGAAGATACAAGATTGAAGACTTCGTCCCGTGTCCGGATGGGACTTTCCTTGGCGTGGAAGGCAAGCTTGGTGATACAGATACGTAGATCTCCTTCCGTTGTAACTGACTCTGTGTAACCCTAACCCTCTCCGGTGTCTATATAAACCGGAGGGTTTTAGTCCGTAGGACGAACAACAATCATTCCATAGGCTAGCTTCTAGGGTTTAGCCTCTCTGATCTCGTGGTAGATCTACTCTTGTACTACCCATATCATCAATATTAATCAAGCAGGAGTAGGGTTTTACCTCCATCGAGAGGGCCCGAACCTGGGTAAAAACATCGTGTCCCTTATCTCCTGTTACCATCTGCCTAGACGCACAGTTCGGGACCCCCTACTCGAGATCCGCCGGTTTTGACACCGACATTGGTGCTTTCATTGAGAGTTCCTCTGTGTCGTCACTTGTAGGCCCGATGGCTCCTCCGATCATCAACGACGATGCGGTCCAGGGTGAGACTTTTCTCCCTGGACAGATCTTCGTATTCGGTGGCTTTGCACTGCGGGCCAATTCGCTTGGCCATCTGGAGCAGATTGAAAGCTACGCCCCTGGCCATCAGGTCAGACTTGGAAGCTTGAACTACATGGCTAATATCCGCGGAGACTTGATCTTCGATGGATTCGAGCCACAGCCGGGCGCGCTGCACTTTCGCGAAAGGCATGATCTAGCTCTGCCGCTGGACAGTGCCTTGGAGGCCGCACCCGTGTCCGCTCCGGCCCTTAGCTCGGAGCCGACTGCACCGATCGAGGACGGGTGGCTGGACACCGCCTCGGGGGCTGCAATCTCTACGGCGATCGAGCCGAACACCAGCCTTACCCTCTGCGAAGCCCATGACTCCAAGGTGCCGAACTCCTCTCCGGACTCCGAGTCCTTCGCGCCCTTGCCGGTCGAATCCGATTGGGCTCCGATCATGGAATTCACCACCGCGGATATCTGTCGGCACTCGCCCTTCAGCGATATTCTGAATTCACTAAGGTCTCCCTCTTTGTCAGGAGAGTCCTGGCCGGATTATGGCCAACAGGATCGGGATGCGGACGACGAAGAAATTCGATGCCCACCCACCACCCACTTCGTAGACACTGTCGATGATTTAGCTGACATGCTAGACTTTGACTCTGAAGACATCGACAGTATGGACGACGATGTAGGAGACGAACAGGAACCAGCGCCTATAGGGCACTGGACAACCACCTCATCTCACGAGGTATATATGGTGGACAAACCTAAAGGAAGCGACAACGAGGATCAACGGGACGCAACGAGGGATCATTCCCTCGAGAAGCAGTCAAAGCGGCGACGTAAGCTCCGCTCCAAGACCAGCCTCGACAGAGACAGCAGCCAGACGGACCCAGCCATAGAGCAGGGTGAAGTGGCGGTCGGCGAACATGCCATCGAGTAACCGTCCGAACAAGATAACTTGGATACACAAACCGCACAACCCGTCCTCGGCGAAGATAACAGTCCGATGACCTCACGCCGGACAAATTCCTAGAACAGGAAAACCTCCACAAAAGGCTCGCTGCCACGGCGCGTAGCCTGAAAAAGCAGAAGCAAAAGCTCAAAACCGCGGAAGACGCACTCCAAATCAGATGGAGCAGAATATTCAACACCGCAGACAAATACAGCGATAGTCGCCACACAAAGAGCTACCCAAAGAGAAACTACTGCCCGAGTTTGATGAAGAGGCCGTAGAGCCCCCAAAATCAAAAAATCAGGAAGCCACCCGGTCGGATAGACGACCCAAGGGCCAATACAGAACGACACATGGCGCCGCACACAAATCAACACGCGATCCACCCAAGGATTCGCATAAAAAAGAGGCCCAACAAGGTCTCTCCATGGGCCAAGAAAGCAAGCTCTAGTAAGCAATGCGATGCAACAAACATCCGCACAACACGGCACACCCAAATACAGGGGTGCCTCACACCCCCTCTGTTTCACCGATGAGGTGCTGGACCATGAGTTTCCATTGGGATTTAAACCCGTAAACATAGAGGCATACGACGGAACCACAGACCCTGGAGTTTGGATTGAGGATTATATCCTCCACATACACATGGCCCGAGGAGACGACCTTCACGCAATCAAATACTTACCCTCAAGCTCAAAGGGCCAGCCCGGCATTGGCTTAAAGGCCATACCAAAAACACCATTGGAAGTTGGGAAGAGCTCGAGGAGGCTTTTCGGGCAAATTTTCAAGGAACCTATGTCCGACCCCCGGACGCAGACGATCTAAGTCATATAACTCAACAGCCCGGCGAGTCAGCCCGAAAACTCTGGAACATATTTCTTACTAAAAAGAACCAGATAGTCGACTGTCCGGATGCCGAAGCTTTAGCAGCTTTCAAACACAGCATTCGAGACAGAATGGCTCGCCAGACACCTCGGCCAAGAAAAGCCAAGAACAATGGCCGCATTAACAAGCCTCATGACCCGCTTTTGTGCGGGAGATGACAGCTGGTTGGCAAGACGCAGCACAAGCGACCCAAGTACATCTGAAGTCAGGGATGGAAACGGAAAACCACGACGCAGTAAGGAACATCGCCGGAATAAGGAAAGCATCTCGAAGAGCACGACAGTCAACGCCGAATTCAAAAGCGCTCGGCAGAATCAGAAAAAGCTCCCCCCAAGGATAACAGGGATGAGCTATCTAACCTAAACAAAATCTTGGATAGGATATGTCAAATCCACAGCACCCCCGGGAAGCCTGCAAACCATACCCACAGAGAATGTTGGGTCTTCAAGCAATCCGGCCAACTCAACGCCGAACACAAGGGGCTCGACACACCAAGTGAGGACGATGATGAACCCCACAAGCGGAGCACGGGGAAACAAAAGAATTTCCCACTCGATGTCAAAACAGTAAACTTACTTCATGTGACAGAAGCGAAAAATAGAGTGGCGCCTATGCGGCCTACCCCAAAGGAGTCCCGCCACTGGTTGTTAAAACCGATCACCTTCGACCATCAGGATTACTCTAGAAGTATCCGAAACGAAGTTTGGACTGCCTTAGTGCTAGATCCAATAATCGAAAGACTCCACTTTACACATGTCCTGATGGACGGCGGGAGTGGTTTAAACCTGCTATATCAGGACAGAATCTGCAAAATGGGGGTAGATCCAACAAGAATTCACCATAGCAACACTTCCTTTCAAGGAGTAATGCCAGGCCCCGATGCCCATTGCATGGGTTCTCTCCGGTTAGAAGTTATGTTCGGCTTCCCCGATAACTTCTGCCACGAAAAGCTAACCTTCCACATCGCCCCATTTTCAAGTAGCTATCAAGCACTACTGGGACGAGAGGCCTTCGCCCACTTTAACGCAATACCGCATTATGCATCTCTTACTCTTAAGATGCCCGGTCCACGAGGCATCATCTCACTAAAGAGAAATACCAAGTGTCCCACACGCGCAAAAGAATTTGTTGCTGCCTTGACAGCCATACATTAAAACAGCTTCACCAACAAAAGCATCTACCAGGTCATCAAGACCACGGACTCGGCTAGGCGAGTCCGTAGCAAACACATAATTAATAAAGGTTTAGTAGTCGTACACCCCTATACAAGGGGCTCCGCGTATGTAATATACACGACAATAAGGCCCAATTTTACCAATCTTAAATTATACATTGTTTATCTAGTACAGCGTACATTCCGCACTACTATTCTTTTTCTTGTCATCTAAGTTCCCCTCTTTTACAAATGAACACCATGCTACGCCCGTCCAGGATACAGCACAACAGAGACACAGGCGCAAACGTGCAGCAGGGACCCATCCCCAGGATTCTTTTCAGATTAAGACCCTGCGTAAACCTTTTTTACTGTCTCTTGTTGACATACATCCCCTGGATTTTTAGTATAACCAAGGAGGAGGCTGGCGTCTTGGCATGTGGCCACGTCAGAATTTTGCACGTACCTGGACACCAGGGGCTTATTCTCAAGGGAACTGATTAGCCCTTTTTTCATGAAGACCGAATACCTTAGGGAGTGTTCAGCGTCGCGAATTTGGCCTTATATGCATCATCTTCGAATCATGTCTTTGGTCAAATGTTGGGTTTGCACGGCTCCTGTGTTTTGTTGCCTTACGTTCCGCTCTATCGGCTAAGGCGACACCAGGAGAACTACTGCGATTGTGCCCCGGTTCAGCCAGGCGAGCACCTCAGTAGAGAAAGTCGAAAACTGACTATCATGATATAGCGTGAGACTGGTCGACCACTCGATGACCTGCCGGAATCTTTAGGATTCCTCCGCATTAACGAAGGGCCGTTTCCCGGCCAGGCACACACGCGCCCCGAATTCCGGCAAGCGCGGTACCACCAGGGGCTATATAGTAGCTCCACGGTCAAACTCCTATGGCTAAGTGAAAGTGATAAAGCATTATAGTCCGGTTGCCTAGTTCGTTGCGCTACCACCTCCTTAATGGACCAAGACGTTGGATCAAGTGTGATGATGCACCTTTTGTGAACACCCCCGCATTATATGCGTGGGGGCTAAAGCCAATGACTGACATCTTTCAGGTTATATATACATATACGTAAACGGCCACACAGGAGGCATTATAGTTCTTGTAAGCACAAGTATAAAAAGCTATTCCATTCAATCAAAGTATTGTTTTACAATGCTACATGCTATTCGAACATAATATCCTTCGAGCACTGCGTCCCTATTAAACGAGCGCCCTACATGACTTCTTGAAAGTAGTGCTCGGCAGGTACTCGGCTTTTGCCCGAATCTTGGGCTGCAACAGCGGTGGCCTCCATCTCCGCCCAGTATGTTTTGACACGGGCAAGGGCCATCCGCGCACCCTCCACACACGCTGACATCTTCATCGCGTTGATATGCGGCACCGCACCAAGGAACTGCTGCACCAAGCTAAAATAACTGTTCGGCTTTGGCCTTTTCGGCCACAAATTGTCCACGACATACTTCATGGCGAGTCCGGATAACCTATTCAGCTCGGCCCATTCCGCCAAGCGATCGGGTAATGGAAGCGGACGCTCGGGATTGTGGAACTGCGACCAGAAAAGCTTTTCCAGTTCATGACCTTCCTGATCTCGGAAGTGTTCGACCGCATCAGCGGCACTCGCCGCTAAATCCATATACGCGTCCGCCGAACTCCATATCCGGTCCAACAGAGCATGTTTAGGATCCCCGAACTTCATCCGCAGCATAAAGGGCTTTCCAGCCGCAATATCACCGGCCTGACGCATCTCCTCCTTCATCGCTCTCATCGCAGAACGAGCATCCTTGGCCGCCGTAATGGCCTTTTCCAGGTCTGTCCGCTCCGCCCGATCTTCTTTTTCAAGAAGCTTGCAGCGGTCAGCAGCGGTCTTCAACTCCGCAGCCATCTCAGCCATCTCCTTTTTGCTTTGGCAATGAGCAGCCTGTTCGGCTTTTAGCTCCTCAGCCGCCTTTAAGGCAGCCACATCGCTTTCCCTGGCTCACTCCTTGGCTCGGGCAAGCTCTGCCCGAAGGTCCTCCACAGAGGCAGCCCCATCTGCATCAGGTACAAACACTATAAGATTCTGGCGTCAAGCTCCTCTTACCAGGTGTCTCCGGACAAATTACATACCTTGTGCCTTGTTGAGCCGCTTGTTGACAAGCGCGATGTCGGCATCTGCCACGTCAAGTTGCCGCTTTAGTTCGGCAAATTCATCAGTCCGGCTAGCCGCCGGACATTTCGCCACCTACACATGACATGCGACATATTATTCCTGGGATTATGATCCTCTGCGCGCCGTCCCTTTTGACACCGCACAGAGTCTCAGGGGCTACTATCTACACAGGACGCATCCTATATATGCGGAACTGGCAAAAGGTGCATCATTTCACATACCTCAAAACCTGTCAGTAAACTCCTGACGGCCTCGGGCAACCCGCTCTCCGCGGATGAAATCCTTTCAATCACCGTACCCATTAACATACGGTGTTCTTCTGAGATAGACGCTCGCCCGAGCATCTCCTTCAGCTCCTCCGGCTGTGCACCGGACGGTGTCGGACTTGTCCGATGGCCTTTTTCAGAGGCCGGATATGGAGGGCTTTGGGGGGGGGCATATGACTGCGTTCCGGCCCTGTCGGATTTTGGGAAACCCTCCGTGATGACACCTCGGGGTCGCCCGCCTCGTGAGGCGGTATGGCAAGGGGAGGCGATCCGCTCTCCATCATCTCTGGAAGAAGATCCCCCGAAGATGAGCTCTGCTGAGAAGGGCTGAGATCCGAACTATAAGGTAAAAATTCGGTTATTTTCCTCAGGAATAAAGCAGGGGTGTTTCTCATATTAAACTGCCCTCTCTACTTACGGCTCGGTGGAGGGCTGATCCCCTTGGGGGCACAGTATGACCGAGGTATCCCTCGGCGCAGGACTCTCTGGCGAAGATTTCTTCCCCCGCTTTGAGACGATGGTCTCCGGGTCTTCAGAGGCGCTCCTCTTCTTCCCATGGGTGGAGGAATTTTTGATTCCTCCTTTCCCAACAGACTCCTTCGAGGAGCCGGTAGCTCCCTTGTCCCCCTCCTCGTTCTCTTCCAAAGGCACAATCTCCAGCATCCTGGTCAACACGGGATTCGGCGAGGCCTCAGGAAGGGGGTCCGGACACCTGATTAACTTCGCCTTCGCTACCCACTCCTGTTTCAAAGACAACTATTTTAAGGGTGATCTCGTGATAAATAAACGGATGGTGTGTCAGGAAACAGGGCTACTTACTTGAGTATCCGGACGATTGCAGCTCAGTCCTGCGTCCTCCGTAGAATCCGGACACATTACTTGTGGTCCGAAGAACAACTTGTACATCTCCACGGGCGTCATGCTAAGAAAGTGTTGGAGAGCTCGTGGTCCCTCCGGGTTGAACTCCCATAGACGGAGAGGGCGACGTTTGCAAGGCAGGACTCGACGAATTAACATAACCTGCATCACCACGACCAGACTGATATCTCTTTCTAGGAGATCTCGGATGCGGCCTTGCAATAGGGGCACGTCTTCTGCCGGCCCCCAGTCCAGCCCCTCATTGACCCATGACGCTAGTCGGGGCGGGGGACCCGAGCGGAAAACAGGCGGCGCCACCCACTTGGTGCCCCTGGGAGCGCCAGTGTTCTTGCTTATAACAGCGCCTCTGCACTCGGCGTGCCGTCCCTCGATTATCTTCGGCTCTACTTTAAAAGTCTTAAGCCATAGTCCGAAGTGAGGGGTAATGCGGAGGAAGGCTTCGCACACAACGATGAATGATGAGATATGGAGGATTGACTCCGGAGCTAAGTCGTGAAATTCCAACCCATAATAAAACATGAGCCCCCTCACGAAGGGATCCGTCGCGAAGCCGAGCCCTCGGAGGAAGTGAGACACGAATACCACACTCTCACCGGGCTCGGGAGTAGGAACAACCTGCCCTTGAGCAGGCAGCCTATGCGAAATTTCGCCGGTCAAGAACCTGGCTTCTCTCAGCTTCAGCACGTCCCCCTCAGTAACGGAGGAAGGCATCCATCGGCCTCGGAGGACGGATCCGGACATCGTCGAAGGTCCGAAGCGCTTGAAATCTAGGGCCTTGGGTGTTGGAACTCGAGGTGAAGGGCGAACTCGATTGAGACTGAAAGAAAGGAGTAAGGCCTTGGTCTCTTTATAAGGGGTTGAATACCAAGAGCCCTCCCCGTGACCGTTTGGGAGTCGCCTTTAATTGAGGAGACACGCCAACGGGCTTGACTGGGTTGCCCACGTCCGTATTGATGAGAATCCCGGAATAAGGGGACACGATCTCTGCTTTGACAAGACGTGCCAAGGAAACCGCCTCGCTAAACACGCTGAGGTGGGACAACAAAACGATTCGAATAAAGACTTGGCCGTGGTGTGATGTCACACTGCGAGGTACGTCAGCAGATTAGATTGGTGTAAATGTTATTCTCTCTATGGCAATATGTGGAACTTATTTTGTAGAGCCGGACACTATCCTTGTGTTCGCAATCTTCTACGAAGTATTCGGAGGAGGAACCCGCCTTGCAATGCCGAAGACAATTTGCGCGCCGGACTCGTCGCCATTGAAGCCTGGTTCAGGGGCTACTGAGGGAGTCCTGGATTAGGGGGTGTTCGGATAGACGGACTATGACCTTTGGCCGGACTCCTGGACTATGAAGATACAAGATTGAAGACTTCGTCCCGTGTCTGGATGGGACTTTCCTTGGCGTGGAAGGAAAGCTTGGTGATACGGATATTTAGATCTCCTTCCGTTGTAACCGACTCTATGTAACCCTAACCCTCTCCGGTGTCTATATAAACCGGAGGATTTTAGTCCGTAGGACAAACAACAATCATACTATAGGCTAGCTTCTAGGGTTTAGCCTCTCTGATCTCGTGGTAGATCTACTCTTGTACTACCCATATCATCAATATTAATCAAGCAGGAGTAGGGTTTTACCTCCATCGAGAGGGCCCGAACTTGGGTAAAAACATCGTGTCCCTTATCTCCTGTTACCATCCGCCTAGACGCACAGTTCGGGACCCCCTACACGAGATCCGCCGGTTTTGACACCGACAGTCACAATGAAGAAAAGCCATGGATATAAGTTTCGAGTTGGGTTCATGAACCAAGAAGATCGCTGCTTTTTTTATGGCCGAACTTGGATAAACTTTCTCAAGTGTTACGGACTGAAAGTTGGCGCACAAATATTGGTGGAAATAGCAGAACCTAGTCTCATCTTCACTGCGATCTTCCACCCTGACGTCGTTCCAATTGTTCATCCATGTTAGTTTTGTATCTGGTTCTTGCTGGTTACCCCGATTACTTCTTAATCCACCTATTCTGTCTAACTAATCACAATTTAACTTTAGAAGTAGCAACGAATCTCTCACGAAGATGCTACTTCTAACTAATATTTTCTTATAATTGGTAGCACGTGTTGGTTTTTTCAGAGTTAAGCAGGCTACTCATTTGTTATTCTGTAAGAACTCAGCTGTTACTGATGGCACTGAAGTTGGCTGGGATGACATCCACAAGTTCGTACACTTTATTGATCGTCTTGAGGTCCATGTGGGGCGTTTCAATGGTGGAAGGCCACGTGGGATATGTATGCCACTGTTGCACTCGTTGCACATGTCCAACTGTGTCTAGAAACTTATGGTACGTGCTGTTTTCTGTTATATATGTTGTTCATAAACTCTTGCTTATACATAGTTTTACATGCCTGATATTCTTGAAACAGAAACTGCCCAGTTCTATTGTTCCTGTACAGATGCCTGACCATGGTCGGGTCAGACTTGCGCTTGGTGACAACATGATGTTTATGTCGAACTACTGCATTCCCCTTGGAGGTGAAAAGATACTTATTCATGGGTGGTCTCAAATAATGAAGGCTCGTCCATCTTGGAGAATAGGACAGAAGATTAAGTTCCTGTTTTTCCATGGATCTAAAGAGAATATATTGTTTATTGACCACATTGCGAGATGAAGCCGCTTTCAGAAGGTTGTAGATGCGCGGGGTGGCGCCTGGGCCTTGTCCTGGGGCTTGGCGGCCTCACGCTTGGTTAACTATAGGCAAAGTAGCACTGTTTGAGGCGTGTTTTGTACGGTTGAACCTGTATAAGTACTCATACTGCTTTCAGCTATGGTTGTTAAGTGCCCCTGCTGGTTTCAGTTAAGGTTGTTAAGTACTCCTGCTGCTTTTACAGTTTGTCGTGTTTCTTCAGTCCTGTCTTCCTCCAGCCGCCAAAACCAAAATAGCGCTGGCGGGGCCGCCTGCTTCCGCCTCCCATGGCTGGCTGCGCCTCAGTGCATGCATCGCCGCCCCACCGTCTCCTAAATCATTAACACCGACGTCCGAGGCCTTGCCGTCATCCTCCGCGCGCTTTGGTGCGCTCGCCGCGGCGCCGCCCTCTCGCATTGTCAACATGGTGAACAAACAACAGGAATCGGCAGAGGACTGTACGTGGAGAGGATGACAGTAGGGGCCCACCATGTCCATGACCGGACGCAAGGAAGTTCCTCATTTTTTGTTATATATACTCCATTGTCAGTGTATGGAAAAAGAAAATGCTTCCTCCTACTGGTTTCCTGACATCTGGGACCCATGATATTGTCAGCGTATATAGTCAATGGACAGGAGAACAACACAAGATCGGCTGACACCTGGGATGTAGCTGCTTGAGCAGTATTTTTTTTGTTATTTTTGAGACAGAGCATGTTTTCAACTGGGACGTGGCCCGTCAAGCCCAAGCTTATATTTTATGTTCACCATATGACCAACCCATCTATTTTTTTCTTTGTGAAAATGAGCCTAGTTTATTTTTTCTGAAGAATACCCAGTCCAGGCCTTCTTATTTTTCAACGCCCTGATGGGCTGCAACTCTTTCAAGACGCCTGCAAATCTTGAAAGTAATATGAAATGGGTTGTAAATATAAAAACAGATGACAAATTGGCAATTACTTTATAATTTCTGAATTTTTTTCACATTTTCAGATTCCTATTTCACTGGGCTTTATCCTAATTTAAATATATCTTCAAAGTACTTTAAATCTGGCTCGACAATTCAGTATTAAAAATAGTTTGGTACCCACAGAAATATGCGAAATTTCATTTAAATTTTTAACCCTAAACCCTAACAAAAAAACGGACTGCAATAAATTGCATAAGAAGTTGCAATGAGCTATATATAAATCTCTCCCTAATAATAAAGCACGGAGTGAATCTGTCGGGTTCACCGTCACGACATTTTACACAAAGGTCCCTGTGCCTTTTGGTATTCAACCCGCACCCCATCATTAATCAGCGACGGAAAAACGATTCGCTGGAAAATATACATGGAGGCATGTGCCTCCTCGGCTCAACCCTGGCTGTGCCCAGGACGAACCAAATCCCCCGGCCGCCGCACCACTTGCCTCCGCCGCCGACCTCAACCCGCCCGCCGCCGCGGCTGCCTCCTGCCCGCCTCACCGCATGCCGCTGCCCGCCTCACCGCACGCCGCTGCCCGCCTCCTGCCCGCCCCGCGCCGCCACCGCCTACCCGCCTCCCATCTTGGTCCCCGAGCGCCCGACCCGGCCGTCGTTCGTTACCAGCACCTGCGGATCCGGCCGCCCTTCGCCTTCCTCGTCGGCTGCACCTCCCAGCGCCGCCACCCCACCCCTGCCAGGCTCCGCCGCTGGAGGATCTCCGCCGCCTGGATCCACATCCCCACGTCCGGAACGGGTCCTCCTCGAGGAGCCGCGCATCCTCTGCCTGCTCCAAGACTGCACACATCCTCTGCTAGGTTGAATCCCACCGCCTACGACCGTCTGCCGTCAGATCAGGGTAATGGATTTGAGGGTTGATATATCTTGAGTTGTCCCATTGTCATACTTAATTCAGGATTCGACTCAGGATAGTGTACAGAACATGCAGGTTTGTATTCTTTCCGGTGTATGTTGGTCATGCATCGGATGTCACTCGGTTTCTAGGAATTTCAAGATGGCATGTAAGCTTCTCCTATTTGACGTATTTTTACTTTCTCGAAATCTTTATTAATACCAATGGTGATTTTATTTCTGCCTGATGACTTGCTGTCATATTGTTTTAGCAAAGAAACAAACAAACAAGGAGAGAAAACTTAAACAAGAGAGATGTATGAGGATGCCAGTGTCTCACCAAACATGTATTGTGTGAGGACACCCTTCGTCCGACCTAATCTTGACGATCATCCTTAGGTACATACATGTTCTTCCCTGCCGCCTCTTGGTTTAGTTCACATGTCTTGAATTACTTTGATCCTTTTGGTAACATCAAACTGGGTTGCATAGAAGTAACTGCTAACTGGGTATGACCTTTGTGAGGAATCTACAGCAGCACTTCAAAACTCCCAGGTTGTTTTCATCAGCAACCTTACAGCTGACCACATGGTGTTACTCGATAATACAACACTGTACGATGCACCTGAGATTCCAATGGATACCTGTCAAAGCGATGTGGTCATCAGCATGTATGCTCTCAATCTCCTGGTAGAGCATTTTCCCTTAAACGATGCTACTGTCACATGATGCATATCATTGTTTTGTTGGTTGGTAATTTGACCTACACAACACTTGCTGATATTATCCTTTCCAGGATGCAAAATGATTCTTCATTTTGTGGTGCCAACTATGCTAGCTTTATATTGCTGAATGTAGGAGCTTATTTTGTGTTCCCATGTCTATGATATGCATGCTCTGTCGGTTCCCTGCAAGCGCTTTCGGCGATGACCTCAAGTTCTGCTGCTAGGCCATGAATGTGTTGGTCCTTCTCACCGTCCACTGATGATGGTGCCTAAGAGAAGTCAGGGAAGGAGAAAAGGATGTTGTTGTCACGTGGTCGTCAGAACGACTGGCCGTGGACGCAGCCATGCACATGATGCCATCAACGGCTAGCTGTGGACGAGCACCTCACCGCCTCCGCAAAATATGGATGCACGGGATTCTGCTACTAACATTGGGGAGTGTGTACTGTTGCGGTGCTGTGACATATACATTGTGTGGAAGAAACCCCTGTTTGATTTACAGGTGATGCTGATTCGTCTGAAATCTACTTCTGACACATCAATCTGGTTTTGTTGGCTGCTGGGTGGCTTCATGTGACGCTATAGTGCACTAGGGAGAGGTATAGAGGTCCCCAGAGTTACATGTATGTACCGTAATGTTTCAACTTTCGATTCTGAAGTTCAATATTGACTCCTTGATCCCGTTTCTTAAGGTTCATGATTGGCAATTGGCCATGGGCAATGGAAATAAAATGTCTACTGAATGTTCATGGATATCTTTAAAGAAGAACAATTCAGACTTTAGATGTACAGCATATTTGATGCATCAGTCTAATCTGTACATCAAATTACAGTGTATGATTTGTGTGGACACTATATATATATTTGATGGAGCCATCTAAGTTGGTCTGTTGGACATGAATTTACAGTGTACAATTTCCATCCAACATGCTAATTCAGTTTTACTTATTTTACAAACTCTTTAATAATAATTCTAAATAGCATAATAATCTGACAATATTTTCCAAAGGATGTTTTTTACATCTTCCTATATCATTTTGATGTGAGATGGGTTGTAAATACAGGTCTATTAATAATTTTATCATAGTTGTTATTTAACATCCGTAAGCCATCGTTTGGGATAAGCCATCGTTTGTGGATAAGCGGCGTCTTAAATTGAGGACGTGGACCGACGTCTTAAATTGAGGACGTGGACCAGTGGAGAGGGTCCTTGAGCCATGCTTATTAGGGTAAGGGTGTGCTCTATTATTTTTGCAAAAGATACCAGTGATGTTTGCTTATGTGATGATTATGTCATGGATGATGTACCCATGTCTATGCCATCGTGAATATGCCCGTCATGTCGTAGTGTTCTATTTTTTCCCGTTGCAACGCACGGGCATATGTGCTAGTTATTAAAAAAATAGGGAATGGTCTGCCTTGTGGGCCTATTAAGTTGATGGTGTGCAAGATTTTTTTTATTTATTATATACGTCAACAAACGATTCTAGCAGACGTAACCGTTGGATGTCAATCCAACGACCGTCGTGTTTCTTCAATCTCTGGTGTTCTTGCTCCACCCGCCAAATCCAACGCCCACATCCCTCTACTCACCCACATCCCTCCACTACCATGGCTTCGCCGCCTCCGGGTCATTCCCTCCCCGGGTCTCGCCATCGTCCATCGCGCTGGTGTTCTTGGAACGGCGTGGTCAACGTTGTCAACAAACGACAACGTCGGAAGAGGGATATACATGGAGAGGCTGACAGTTGGGGCCCACATGGTCCATGGCCGCACGCAAGCAAGTACCTCCTTATTACGCCAAAAAGAATGAATACTCCCGCTGATAGCTCAGACCCACCAGCTATATCTTTGCATGCAAGGAAGTGCCTCGTTATTACGCACAAAAAAATGAATACCCCCCTGCTAGATGGACCCAACATAGTGGGAGGCTGACTTGTGGGCCTACTAAGTTGACGGGGATGAAGGGCTTTGTTAACTTAGTCAATATGAACGATTCTAGCTCCAGTGACCGTACGATGTCCATCCAACGGCCGTAGTGCTTCTTCAACCTCTGGTCTTCTTGCTACAGCCGCCCAAAGCAGCGCCGGTCATGCCGCCTGCTCCTGCCTCCCGTGGCTGGCTGTGCTACCGCGGAGGCCTCACCGCCCCTACTACTCCCACCGCTGGCCAGGCCATCCCTCTACACACCCACACCCCCTGTTATTCTGCGGCGACGGCAGCCTCACACCGCAGCCAAACCAGTGAACCCTCGTACTCCTCTCCGCGTGGGAATCCATGGATGCGTCTTCCCCGGCTCCACGGCATCCCCTTCCTAGGCCTCACCGTCGTCCACCGCCTGGGTGCTCTCGGCGTGGCGTGGTCAACGTGGTCAAGGAACGAATTCCATTGGAAGAGTACTGTACGTGGAGAGGCTGACAGTTGGGTCCATGGCCGCAGCAAGGAAGTGCCTCCTTATTACGCGGAAAATAATGATTCCTACACCTGACAACAGGGACCCACCGGACGGGCCACCGTATTTTGCAAAAAAATGTTTCCCTCCTAACTGCTGGGACCCACCAGCTACATCTTCGCACACAAGGAAGTGTGTGACAGTCGGGACCCACCTGGTCAAAGCGTATGTAGCTTTGTCATTCTGGTTGTGAGCGTGTACATACATACTGGTCGATCGGTCTGTCTGCAGGCTGCAGCGATGAACCGTGGCTGTGTAAGGAAGGGCACGTGTCGTAGTAGAGGCGCGCACATATCGTAGTAGAGGTGCGCACGTAGAATGTTCACATACGTACAGCGGCCAGCGTGCAAGAAAGAAAATACGGCCACATACGTACATACGGGCGGGGTCTCGAACGCCTACTCTCGCATACGTACGGCCAGGGCTCATATACATGGCTGGGTTGTTATGGGGAAAGTGTGTCGCCATCATGTTCATCGGGAGCCAGCCGTCTTGGACGGAACAGCCGATCGAAATGAGGCCTGGCGTACCGCAGAACGGAGGAGACGGCCTTGTGTTCAACCGGCCACGAGAGAAACAGGGTCCTGTTCTTCGGGAAGGGTCTGGCGTACCGCAAAATGGAGGAAACGGACTTCTCTTGGACCTCCTAAGGTCGAAACGGGGTCCTGTTGATCAGGAGGGGTGTGGCGTACTGCAAAATAGAGGAAACAGACTTGTGTTGGAGCGCTACGGTCGAATCGGGGGTCCTGTTCATCAGGACGGGTGTGGTGTACCGCAAAACGGGACTCCACAGAATACTGTTCATCTCCACCGTCGACCTCCTCCAGCCTCCACGGGCTAATGTTCATCCACCGTCGACCTCCTCCATCCTCCACATGCGACTGTTAATCCACGGGCTCCTGTTCATCCAGCCTCCACCGCTCCTCCACCGGCTACTGTTCAACCAGACCTCTCCACGGGGTCCTGTTCAACCACCCCTCCATGGGCTACTGTTCATCCAGCCCTCCACCGGCTACTGTTCATCCAGCTCTCCACGGGGTCGTCCTGTTCATCCAGCCCTCCACGGGGTCCTGTTCATCCAGCCCTCCACGGGGTCCTGTTCATCCACCCCAACCGGCTCGATCGATCGGGGTACTGTTCATCCAGCGGCAATGACCTCTACTACCACGGGGTCCTATTCATCCAACCCCCCACCGGGAACTGTTCATTCAACCCCCCCAACAACGCTCACTGTTCATCTAGAGACAACATCGATCGGCTTCAGTTAGCAACAGTAGCAAAGGAATCGCTCGATCGGGTTCAGTTAACAGCCATCGATCGATCGCTCAGGTTCAGTAACGCGTAGCCTGTAGTGCAATCGCTCGGGTTCATTAGGCGAATGCCTCACTCGGGTTCAGTTAGAGCCCAACGCCTCGCACCCACGCGCGTACGTGTACGAGAGAAACGCGGATCGCTCGGCCCCCGGCCACCCACCATAATCGGGAACTCCCCGATATTTTCCTCGCCCTTGCTTCTACCATAGTTTTTTCCATCATGGATGGCCCAAAGAATGTCATGCCGTTGCGTCTCCGGCCCCCTAGGATGAAATGCCCATTTTCTGTCATGATTTTTTGTCATTGAAGTAGGAGCCGACCACTATGATGATACCGGGTTTTGTCACAATTATCATCATAGAAGTGTCATAAGCATGACAGAATTTTTTTTCATTCGGCCCAAAATGTCAAGGACGTGTCTTTTTTTTGTAGTGAGGTAAGGTCATATCCACAAAAGATATGATCTCATCATACTATCGCAATTCTTTATCTGACTCAAATTAGTAGTGGTAGTCTGCGAACTAAAACTCCTCAAATAAGACTACTACGACTACATGGGTCATCTATACTTGAAAAGAAAAGATATGAGTACAAGATTATGAACTAACAAGTAGACAAAAAGTTGTAAAGTAAGTTTTTTAATCCTATGGCTTTTCTAATCCATTTTCTAGGGTCACGTCCTATAGTCAACACACTGCTCTGATACCATCTGTAACGACCCGGATCTAATAAGATTCGATGTCTCTGTGCTTACTGTGCTAGTCCCTGGATCGACTCACTAGCACACACAATACATATGAGTACCAAATAACAAGTGTATCATTTAGTACAATGTAGGACCCACAATTTATAAAGTATTACAATCTGGTAGCACATAGCTAGCTTTATTCAATAATCACAATAGAAATGTGGCATAATAAACAAATGATAAATCCCATGAATGCCTATGGCGAAAATATTGAGTGAAGACTCGCGACCCTACTGTATCTCACTGATCATATGAAAATCCTGCAACATGACAAGTTGTAGCCACAAGGGTCAATACATTGAATGTATTGGGAAATCACACAATATGATATAGAAAACCTACATCCAAAAGTGAAGTATGACAAACAAAACACTCAAGTTAATTTGGAGAATAAAGTCTTCACCTACCTCCACTACCTGAACTCACAACCGTCTCTAATTTAGTCGCCCAAGATAACCCAACGATTCTAAATAAACATGACGAGAACTTCAGGAGTATCTCTCAAGTGTGCTCTGTCGGTGGCGCATTCTCTAGGCACAGTAGAGCGCTCTGCCAAGGACGCATTCACCTGATTTAAGTTCTGAAAACTATACCTCGCCTCAAGTGCGCTCTGTCAATGGCGCATTCTCTAGGGACAATAGGGCGCTGTGTCAGTGATGCATTCACCTGGTTAATTGTCCCGAACCTATGGCTATAAACACTCACCACTTTCATGGATCACTCGACACATGCCCACGTCTACCATAGCAAGTTGATCACACCATCACATAATACAATCAATATCAGAAAATGACAACAGAGAACATACATATCAAAGCAAGCACATGTCATAGCATAAAAACCACACATGCATAGCAGAATATATGATGAGCAAAATCAAAAATGCAAACTTGCCTTGAACGGTGTTGAAGTACTCCAACAATTAAATCGGATCCGCTTCACACTCCGGACAATCTATACGATTAACGAAGGCACCGATAAATAAACCGTACTCACATAACACCACGAATAAAGTAAACAAAGGAATTCAAATAAAAACTTAATTAACAGAATATATCAGTAGGTGCAGAGGGAGACTGTGAACTCGAAACCGTCCTTGGGGACGACCGGGACTACCTCTGCGTCGGTGATGTTCCGCTGGAACATAGATGGTGGGGTTGAGCTTCTGGTCGAGGTTCGTGCGCTCGGTTTGGGGCGTTCTTGCGTGAAGTAGGATGCCAGGGTTGTATATGAGATTGTGGAGAAGAGAATAGGTGCAAGAGGAGATTCTGGGAACCTTCAGAGGCGATGGAATCGACTGGCGGAAGCTTCAGAATGCGGTGAACTCCAGCGAGATCTGAACGAGGAGAAACGGGCACGGGAGAGAGGGATTTGGCCAAACATCGACGGAGAAGGCCAAGGGGATTATTTATAGAGTAGTTCCCGTTCGAGAGGGACGAGATCCAAACCGAACCGGCGAGGATTTGGATCGGAAGGTGGTCTCCAAGAAGAACACGAGAAGGAGAGCAATGACTTGCGGGTCAGGGTGGATAGCGGCAGAGAAAAAAAGAACCGGCGGGTTGGGCTGCTCGCTGGGCTTCGGCCTGCTAGCTGCTGCTGCACTTCTCCAGCGCAGTCGGCGGTGAATAGAAATGGGCTGCGCTGGGAGCCCTGATGAATAGTAAACTCTAGGAAAAATATAATATTGTGCAGGTGGTGTAATTGTGGAAAACATAATACCATATGACTTCCTAAAAATAATGCAAAACACGGTAAAACATTACTACTACTATATAAAACAGCGAACATTTTTACAAGACAAATTCACTTTTGAAAAAGAAACATGTATGCAATACAAGCATATAAAGAGCATTATAACAACTATAAAATAAATTTGAGTTTCTACAAAGCCAAAATAATTTATGTAGACTCCAGACTATAATCATAGCATTTTCCGAATATAATTTATAGGGGAGAAGTCACATTATCTCTACTCCAAATATTTGGCTTAAGTTGCAAAGCTCTTTCAATAATCAGAAAATTCAAATATGCATAGAAATCATGATGAAAAAGAATGATCCTATTAACATGCCAAATATGAAAGTTTGGGATGTTACAGCCCACCGCACCACACAAGCAATCGGCCACTAAGAAAATAAGCATATACAATAGTACAATGTTATACATGTAAGTTAATTGCATGGTGCATCCAAAAATATTTGTTCTGCATTGTGAATGTTGATATTTTCTCCTAAAATGTTAGTCACGGGAAAGAGAAACGAAGGGCATATCTCTCCTTGTCTCCACGGACACCCCCTCTTTGTACACCACTTTCACGTACGCACACAAACTATCTCTCCACGCTCTAAAAGTATGCATGCCCCAGACACATTCAAGCGTGACGGTCACTATGTTTCAAGCGAAAGCACTATACGGTCATTGGACTCCAGAATATGCTCATTACAGTCACCGTATACATTCTCGTGGTGATCATACGGTATCTAGCTCACGATATGTCCCTGTATTTTGTTGATGACAATGACGGACACTGTATTTGATGCGTGCTCCGTATTTTGTTGACGACACTTACGGTCATTGTATTTGAAACGAAAGCACGATATGGTCATTGCAATTCACAATAAGCTCATCACGGTCACCACATACATTTTATGGTGCTAACCAACCTGTGATAGGATGGTTAGGAGGACAGTGGTTTTCCGAGCCCACCAGGGTTAAAGTCCTGGTGCTCGCATTTATCCTGGGTTAATTTCAATATTTTTCGGCGATGTGCGTTCAATGGGAGGAGATGTTCCACTCGATGCGAGGCACCTATGCTAACTTCATAAAATATCAAGATCATATGTTGGCTCACTCTCTCGAAGGTGCTCATAGGGGTAGGGTCTGCGTGTGTCCACTTATAGCGGTGAGTGTTTTGCGCGTATATATGAGCACTTGCGTCTGTATTGTGTTAAAAAATACATGTCGTGATTATACGGTCACTGGCTCACCCATACAACTCCGTATTTTGTTGATGACACAACCAGTTGACAAATCAAACGTTCCATGTGGCACAACTAGTGTTGCACCATCGGGGCGCGTAACCGTGGGGCCCACCTGTCTGCGCGTATATGAAAGAAAGAATGGTAATTTGAGTATGTACTATGTCAATAAAATACATTTAAGGTGATCATACGGTCACTGGCTCACCATACAGCTCCGTAATTTGTTGATGACACGATCAATTGACTAGTCAAATGGTCCACATTCAGCAGCGCACATTACCATAGGGCCCACTCGTCAGCGCATATATGAAGGACAGAAATGGTAATAAATGAGTGGTCTATGGGGATTCGAAGTCATGAGACCTCTGGTTGGCAGTCGCCGGCGTTGGGGGGGGCACGGTGATTGGGCGGTGGCGTGGGGATCGCCGGAGAAAAATCTCGACGCGGGGGGGGGGGGGGCTAGAGGGATGGCCGGGGCGGCGGCGGACCGACGGTGGGGAGTGGTTTTGGGGCAGGCGGGGCGGCGTGGCGGTGCGGGCCGGCCGCGAGCGGCGATGGCCGGCGGTTCGGCCGGTGGTGGCTCATGGCTCAGGGGGCCTGGAAGTTGGAGATAAATTCCAGGCCCTTTATTTCATATCCAACGGCTGGAAATCTATTGACCATAGATGAAAAAGGCAGTCGACTGACGTGTAACCTCACCCCACACGTACACATGCACGCACGCAATACTCGCACGAACACACGCACGCATGCAGGCGTGCAACACTGACACATACATATAACAAACACACGCACGCATGCAGGCGTGCAACACTGACACGTACACGTGCACTCACAAACACACGCACGTACATACACATGCATGCAACACTGAAACGTACGCATGCATGCACGCAACACTCGCACACCTTCATGCACAATTGCGCACAATATACGACGCAAGACACACGCTCAACCTATACGTGCATGCACCCTTTGTTAAGGACATGGATTGTGACAGATATTAATCAATCTTATCTGTGATAAGCAGAACATTGATGTTTGCAGCGGTCTTTATGAATCACAACGTATTGAACGGGCTATCAAAATATATTTTAAAATTTTAAAATTCTCTTACATTATATAGTAGGCTTATCTACATGAAATAGATGATGTCACACTGAATGAACAATCATCGGTTTATGAAATGCCCGCTTCTGGCCGCCCTGGCCCACCAAAAGTTCCTCTGCCGTGCGCTGCCTGTGTTGGCTCACTAACAAGCAGGCCATGTACCAAAAGAGCCCACTGATGACCCACAAGTATAGGGGATCAATTCTAGCTCTTTTCGATAAATAAGAGTGTCGAACCCAACGAGGAGCAGAAGGAAATGACAAGTAGTTTTCAGTAAGGTATTGTCTGCAAATGCTGAAATTTTAAGTAGCGAGTAGTTTCTGTTGGAAATATGATCAATTTACCAAATGATTTTATTAACAGAAATACTAGATAAAGCATGACTAATATAATAGAGATAAAACAAGTCATGTGTTCTGACAGAGAGAAGGTAAATAGCTTTTGCATATATGAACCCTAGCCTAGCATATCTATAGCAAACAGTAGAACTAGTTGCATATATGTAGTAGAACCTAACATATTTAGAGCAAGTACTAGTACGAGAAACTGTGGTAGGACATCTAACAGAAAGAAGAACACGTACGGGACAGCAGCAGCAGTAGCACTGGACTTGGGGTCGGTGTCCTCGCCAGCCATGTCTTCGAGGAGGTTGTCGACGTCGGGGAAGAAGTCGTCGTCGGGGAAGTAGTTGTCGGAGTCCGGGGCGTCCGTGACGAAGGAGTCAGTTAGTAGTCGCGCAGAGCGCTCCCCAAAAACCTTATCACCCTTCTCCCATACAGGACTCAAAGAGGTGCGGTTTCGGAGGCCTACTGTACCGACCTGCGGTGCACGCCACAAGCCGGGATGGGGAAGATCGTAGCAGCAGCGCATCGCTCAGGAACTTGTGGCGAGAGGAGGAAGAGATTCTGGTGCGTCTCTCTGGGAGGAGCGACCTCCCTTTTATAGGCGCAAGAGAAGGAGGCGAGAGGCTGCACCGGGAGCTGAAGGGATCGACGGAGACGACATGAAGAGGCAACAGCCGAAGGGTGCTGCGTTCGTATTCAATATCCACTACAGCAAAAATTTTCCAGCTCCCGAGTTGGCTTCGTATATCCGTAGTGCGTGGCAAAAATTTAGACATCGGCTCGGCTCATTCCCGCAACCCGAGGCGCGTCGTGACGAGGCGTGGCGTGGCGAGGCGGGCGGCGGAGGAGGAGCGCGCGTGGATATCCCTCTTGTTCTCATGCTCGTAGAAGTGGGAAAAGAACCTCCCTTATAAGGAGGTCCAACTCCCACTAAACTAGCAATGTGGGACTAAACTTTAGTAGTATCCCTTGCCTTGCATAAATGGGTTAAGTGGACTTCTGAAATAGTTATTGGGCTGCCCAAAATAGACTAAATTATAGCAATCCCCCACCAGATCCCAGAGGCACACAGAAATTTGCCTTTGGTTCCAAAACACTGTTTTATATACCGGTACTGCAGTGGAGACTGTTAAGTTGAACTTCCACCTAGAACTCTCTGCTACACTAGTAAGCAACTTGAACAGTGGACTGGGCCTTGAACTGCAAGTTTTCTGCGAATCTAGCTTCACATAAAGCCTTGACCAATACGTGGCTACCATGGGTCTTCCCCGTGGGTGGAGCTTATGCGTAATACTCCGTGACCTTTCATGAGTTTACTAGAGAGAACCCTACTCTCATAGATTGCGACGTTTGACAATCAGACTCATATAGGTGTGTTCTTCAAAAGATGTTCTGCAGGATAACATCTCTGCTTAAATGAGCCACTTAGAACACATTAAGATATACATCAACCTGCCATGCAGATTAGGAGAGTATTGCATCTTCATGGAGTGGTATTGTGAATAGTAAGGATACTCTCCTCTCAGTTGACCAACAGCTTGTCTTCCACATCTAATTCATGGGATCTCCGATCACAAAGAATAGGTTACCACTGTGAACAACTCATATTGTAGGTCTCATACCCATCTCCCTCAATGCATTATCTATCACATTACGTGATAGACCCTTAGTAAAAGGATCTGCCAGATTTTTAGACGTTTGGATATAATCCAATGTAATAACCCCAGAGTTTCTCATTTTCCTGACAGACTTTAACCTTCTCTAAACGTGTCTTGATGACTTCATGTTATCCTTTGAGATTCTCACTTTCGTGATCACAGTTTGATTGTCGTAGTTCATAAGGACACCCGGTACAGGTTTCTCAACAACCGGCAAGTCATTCAAGAGCCGGCGAAGCCAATCTACTTCAACCGTAGCTGTATCTAGTGCTGTGAGTTCTGCTTCCATTGTTGACCTTGTTAAGATGGTCTGCTTGCAAGACTTCCAAGAAACAGTGCCACCTCCATGAGTGAATACATAACCGCTCATGGCCTTTATCTCATCAGCATCTGAGATCCAGTTTGAGTCACTATACCCTTCAAGCACCTTTGGGTGTCCGGTGTAGTGAATTCCATAATTCGCAGTGCCTTTCAAATAACGCAAAACTCTCTCTAGAGCTTTCCAATGCACATCTCCTGGTTTTGAGACAAACCGACTCAGTTTGCTAATAGCTAAAGAGATGTCAGGTCTTGTAGCACTGGCTAAGTACATAAGCGGGCCAATAATCTGAGAATATTTCAATTGATCTCTAGCAATTCTTTGATTCTTTCGAAGTAACACACTCGCATCATATGGTGTTGGAGAGGGCTTGCAGTAACTATAGCCAAAGCGACTCAAGATCTTTTCCACATAGTGGGATTGAAGCAATGTAATCCCACCATCATCGTCTCTCAACAACTTGATGTTCAGAATGACATCAGCCACTCCTAAATCCTTCATCTCAAAACAGCGAGATAGGAAATTCTTGACCTCCTCAATAACATTCAGATTTGTTCCGAAAATTAGTATGTCATCAACATACAAGCACAGGATAACTCCCTCGCCCCCACCATGGCGATAGTACACACATTTGTCAGCTTCGTTCACAACAAAGCCTGCAGTTGTTAAAGTTCTTTCAAACTTCTCATGCCACTGTTTGGGTCCTTGCTTAAGTCCGTACAAAGACTTCAGCAACTTGCACACTTTTCCCTTCCTGACCATCTAGTACAATCCCATCTGGTTGTTCCATATAAATTTCCTCGTCCAACTGTCCATTTAGGAAAGCAATCTTAACATCCATTTGATGAATGAAAATACCATGCGAGGCAGCTAGTTAAAGTAGAACTCGAATAGTGGTCAGTCGAGCCACATGTGAGTAAGTATCAAAGAAGTCTTCACCTTCCTTTTGGGTATAACCCTTAGCCACGAGCCGAGCCTTGTACTTTTCAATAGTACCATCAGGCATAAGCTTCTTCTTGAATACCCATTTGCATCCTATAGGTTTGCACCCATAAGGACGATCAGTTATCTCCCAGGTTTCATTCGCCAAGATGGAATCCATCTCGCTACGAACCGCTTCCTTCCAGTAGTCAGCATCTTCAGATGCATAGGCCTCTGAAATAGAACTGGGAGTGTCATCTATGAGATACACAAGAAAATCATCACCAAAGGACTTTGTAGTCCTCTGTCTCTTGCTCCTAGTAGGAACTTCATTGTTCTCCTCCATAGGACTTTCAAAGTGTTTCATCGAAATGGTAGGTTCGGTAATTGTAACTGGTTCCTGATTCAACGAACTAGGCATCCCCTGATTAGATGAGGTAGCCATATCCTTCATTGGAAAGATATCTTCAAAGAAAGTCACATCATTCGACTCCTTGATCGTACCGACATGTATGTCAGGTACCTCAGATTTTACAAGCAAGAATCTATAGCCAATGCTATGAAAAGCATATCCCAGGAAAACACAATCCACATTCTTTGGTCCAAGCTTCCGCTTCTTTGGAATTGGAACATTAACTTTAGCCAAACAACCCCATGTTCGTAGATAAGAGAGTTTTAACCCTTTCTTCTCCCATTCCTCTAATGGAGTTATCTCTTTGTTCTTTTTGGGGACTCGGTTCAGGACATGACATGCTGTCAATATCGCCTCCCCCAACCATGCCTTGGAGAGACCCGATGTGTCTAACATGGCGTTAACCAAATCAGTTAGAGTACGATTCCTTCTTTTGGCCATCCCATTTGACTGAGGTGAGTAGGGAGGCGTCCTCTCATGGATTATACCATGTTCCGCACAAAAAGCATCAAATTCAATGAAAAAAAATACTCTCCACCACGGTCGGACCTAAGCCTCTTGATTTTTCGATCAAGTTGGTTTTCCACTTCAGCTTTATAGATCTTGAAAAAGTTCAAAGCCTCATCCTTAGATTTCAGAAGATACACACGCCAGTATCTTGTGGAGTCATCAATTAACGTCATGAAATATTTCTTTCCACCTTTTGTCAAAACACCATTCATTTCACATAGATCTGAATGTATGAGCTCTAGTGGTGCAAGATTTCTCGTTTCCGCAGTCGTGTGAGACTTACGAGGTTGCTTAGCTTGCACACACACTTGACACTTAGATCCGTTGACAGTGGTGAAACTAGGGATTAAGTTCAACTTCGCTAGTCGCGACATGCAACCAAAGTTAACATGACAAAGACGTGAATGCCACACATTTGATTCACTATTGTTGCAAATCTGATTAACAACTTTATTCCAAACGTCTGATAAGGATAAATGAATCAGGCCTCCTGACTCATAGCCTTTACCAACAAAGGTTCCATACTTGGATATTACAAATTTACTCGACTCAAAGACAAGCTTATAGCCATCTCTACACAGAAGAGATCCGCTAACAAGATTTTTATTGATGGAGGGGACATAATGCACGTTCTTCAGCCGCACGATCTTCCCCGAAGTAAACTTCAGATCGACCGTGCCAACACCACGGACAGAAGCACTTGAACCGTTGCCCATCGGCACGGTTGAAGTCCCTGCGGTCTGATAAGACGAAAACATGGAAATATCACCACATACATGCACATTAGCACCCGTGTCAATCAACCAGTCAGGAGAATGACATACTGAAAGAATAGTGGGAAATATACCATACCCAGCATCCTTCATGTCAGTGTCTCCAATGACAACAATAGCGGTCTTGCCGCCTTTCCCAGGATGACGCTTGTCATAGCGATTAGGGCAACTAGGAGCCCAATGATCAGGATCCACACACACATGACAAGAACCTTTCTTCTTGCCATTCTTCTTCTTGAAGTTCGTGTGTTGCACAACCTTGTTCTTCCAATCAAACTTTGCTTTACCATCAAACTTGCCCTTGTTCTTGAACTTGTGGGGCTGGAAGTTCTGCTTCTGTACCACATTGGCACTAGATCCTCCATCAATACCTCGAGCACGTGTGTCCTTTGCTCTCGCCTTTTCTTCCACATCAAGAGTGCAATGAGATCCGGAACGGAAAACTCTTGCCTCTTGTGCTTCAGTAAGGTAGCAAAGTTCCTCCACGAAGGAGGAAGCTTAGTGATGATACCTCCGGCAACAAACTTGTCCGGTAGCATACAACTGAAGTGCTCAAGTTCTCTAGCAAATGATTGTATCTCATGAGCCTGCTCAACCACGGAGCACTCTTCAGTCATCCTGTAATCATAGAATTGCTCCATGATGTACAGCTCAGTGCCAGCATCTAAGACCCAAAACTTGGCCTCGAGTGCATCCCACATATCTTTTCCATTATCAATTGACGCATAAGCATCAACTATGTTCTCACCAAGAACACTCAAGAGAGCAGCCTTAAACAGAGTATCCATTCTCTGAAAGGCTTGTGCCTGTTGAGCATCAAGCTCCCCTTTAGGTTTGCCAAGAGTGGCGTCATAACAACTCATGGTATGAAACCATAAGACTGCTCTCACGTGCCACCTCTTATAGTGGATACCCTCAAACATAGGAGGTCTCATGGAAGAAACAAAACCACTTGGGGTAAATTGCCTATAATAAGGTTTTTGAAATGTTGGAAATATGAGCAATTTACCAAATGATTTTATTAACAGAAATACTAGATAAAGCATGACTAATATAATAGAGATAAAACAAGTCATGCGTTCTAACAGAGAGAAGGTAAATAGCTTTTGCATATATGAACCATACCCTAGCATATCTATAGCAGACAGTAGAACTAGTTGCATATATGTAGTAGAACCTAACATATCTAGAGCAAGTACTAGTACGAGAAACTGTGGCAGGACATCTAACAGAAAGAAGAACACGTACGGGAGAGCAGCAGCAATAGCACTGGACTTGGGGTCGATGTCCTCGCCAGCCATGTCGTCGAGGAGGTTCTCGACGTTGGGTAAGAAGTCGTCGTCGGAGAAGTAGTCGTCGGAGTCTGGGGCGTCCGTGACGAAGGAGTCAGTCAGTAGTTGCGCAGAGCGCTCCCCGAAAACCTTATAACCCTTCTCCCGTACAGGACTCAAAGAGGTGCGGTTTTGGAGGCCTACTGTCCCGACCTGCGGTGCACGCCACAAGCCGGGATGTGAAAGATCGTAGCAGCAGCGCGGCACTCAGGAACTTGTGGCGAGAGGAGGAAGAGATTCTGGTGCGTCTCTCTGGGAGGAGCGACCTCCCTTTTATAGAGGCAGCAGCCGAAGGGTGCTGCGTTTGTATTCAATATCCACTACAGCAAAAACTTTCCAGCTCCCGAGTGGCCTTTCGTATACCCGTAGTGCGTGGCAAAAATTTAGACATCGGCTCGGCTCATTCTCGCAACCCGCGGCGCGTCGTGACAAGGCGTGGCGTGGCGAGGCAGGCGGCAGAAGAGGAGCGCGCGTGGATATCCCTCTTGTTCTCATGCTCGTACAAGTGGGGAAAGAACCTCCCTTATAAGCAGGTCCAACTCCCACTAAACTAGCAATGTGGGACTAAACTTTAGTAGTATCCCTTGCCTTGCACAAACGGGCTAAGTGGGCCTCTAGGATTTATTAGGAATTTCTGAAATAGTTATTGGGCTGCCCAAAATAGACTAAATTCCAGCAGTTTCATAGCAAGGTAATTTGTAACGAGCAAGTAACAATAATAGTAAAGCGTTCTTGAGGGTACACGGGAATTTCATCTAGTCACTTTCATCATGTTGGTTTGATTTGTGTTCGCTACTTTGATAATTTGATATGTGGGTGGACCGGTGATTAGGTGTTGTTATTACTTGAACAAACCTCCTACTTATGATTAACCCTCCAGCAAGCATTCACAACTACGAGAAAAGTATTAAGAATAAATTCCAACCATAGCATTAAACTTTAGGATCCAATCGGTCCCTTACGAAATAGCGCATAAACTGGGGTTTAAGTTTCTGTCACTCTCGGGACCCATCATCTAATTCCTACTCCCCAATGCATTCCCTTAGGCCCAAATATGGCGAATTGTCATGTAGTCGACGTTCACATGACACCACTAAGGGAATGACAATATACATACTATAGAAATATCGAACACATATCAAGTTCACATGATTACTTGCAACATGATTTCTCCCGTGGCCTCAAGAACAAAAGTAACTACTCACAAAAGATAAACATGCTCATGATCAGAGGAGTATTAAATAGCATATTGGATCTGAACATATAATCTTCCACCAAATAAACCATATAGTAATCAACTACGAGATGGAATCGACACTACTAGTCACCCCCTAGCACCAATCTATAGTTCCGCTAACAAGATTGAATACAAGAGATGAACTAGAGTTTGAGATGAGATGGTGCTGGTGAAGATATTGATGGAGATTGCCCTCCCCAAGATGGGAGAGTTGTTGGTGATGATGATGACGATGATTTTCCCCTCCGGGAGGGAAGTTCCCCCGACAGAATCGCTCTGTCGTAGGGCAAAAGTGCTCCTGCCCAAGTTCCGCCTCGAGAGGGAAGCGCTCCATCCTGAAAGCCTTCTCCTTTTTTTTTCTAGGTCAAAATGACTTATATACCAAAAGATGGGCAACGGAGGTGGGCCTAGGAGGCCACCACCCACCAGGGTGCGCCTGGGGAGCCTGGCGCGCCCAGCTGGGTTGTGCCCACCTGGTGGCCCCCCTTTGGTGTTTATTGGCTCCAATGTTTCTTAAATAATCCATAAAAAAATTCCATGAAGGTTCGGCTCATTTGGAGTTGTGCAGAATAGGTGGCCTGACGTAGCTTTTCCAGGTCCATATTTCCAGCTGCCGAAATTCTCCCTTTGGTGTGTTCCTTGTAAATTATGAGAGAAAAGGCATTAGAATTACTCCAAAAAGCATTATTATAGATGAAAACATTATAAATAATAGTAAGAAAACATGATGCAAAACGGATATATGAACCCCCCAAGATTAGACCTCGCTTGTCCTCAAGCGAAAACCGAAATCGAAAAACATGTCTTCATGCTTTGAGAGAGAGGTGTCGATAAAAATAAAATATGGACAAATAAGCATCATGTTTGATTATTATACCAGCAACAAAATTAAACATATGACTTTAATCATAGAACTTGCATCATATACTTCCTATGAATAAGTAACAGTTCATCACATAATCGAAGCATAAAGCAAAAACTCTATTAGAAACCAACAAACTATGTTCTCAGTCAACTTTGCAACTACAATTCATCATCTTTTTCAGGAAGAGTCACGTGTCGGAGCCTTTAGTCAAGTCCACATACTCAACCATCATATAGTCTTCTATGATTGCTAACACTCACCTTGTACCCATGAGCAAAACGTTTCAATCGGGCACATAGAAAGATAGGGGCTTATAGTTTCGCCTCCCAACATACTCACCTCAAGGGTGATGTCAATAGTAATTATTCATGCTATCTATATTCAACTGGACATATGTGCCTAGATCTTTCCTCACCACATTATGCTTTCCAAAACATAAAATAAAAAGGAATAGAAGGAAAACTTTGACTTTTTGCATAAAAGGAAATACATAAAAGTAAAAGATAGGCCCTTCGCAGAGGGAAGTAGAGGTTGTCATGCACAAGTAGTATCTCTACTTAGTGTGGAATTTTTGGCTAGCAAAGATAGGGTCAAGCACCACATGTTGAAGGATCTATTACAATATGACTTCTATGTGAATATAAACAAACATAAATCATTAAGTTGTCTTCCTTGTCCAACGTCAACAATTTTGGCATATAATATTTTGATGAGGGTTCACAATCACAAAAGATTTCTAGGATGGTATATTTATATGTGAATCTTCTCTTCCCTTATTAATTCTTTAATGAGCTGCATCATTGACTAATGCTATGTTTGTCAATCTCTAATAAAATTTTCTTACTCATACTTTTCCTTATGTGGTGCCATCACCTACCATAGGATTAGTATATAATCTTGTTGATTTATTTCCTTTCTCTTTTTCTTTCTTCCTTATTTCTTTTCTTTATTTGCAACATGAAAGTAAAGAAAGCAAAAACTCAAACTTAACTTTATTATATAACTTGCACATGAGTACAATGATAGATCACTTAGCAAACTCTCAATGAAAAAAAGGATCGAACTAAACTTTATTTCATTTAAAGCAAAAGACTGAACTAAGATAAATAAAAGAAAAAAGATAGTGGGATGATACAATACCGGGGCACCTCCCCCAAGCTTGGCGGAAGCCAAGGGGAGTGCCCATACCCGATATTTAGTTCTCCTTTGGTGGTGAAGAAGATGATGGTGGTGATGAAGCAATCCTATCCTTGAGGATGAAGAGATTCTCCAATCGACGGATGACGCTCCAGAGATAGGTGATATGCTCTTGATGCAAAATATTTTCATGAGTGAGATACTTATTTTGTATGCGAACTATTTCAAAGACGCGAAAAGCTTCAACCTCAGCAGGAGTAGGGTGAGGAAGGTAGGGTTTAAGGATATCTTTATCCTCCTCCTCCTTGGCCACCAGTACTTGTGTTGCCACTGGGGATGGATCTACGGTAGCTTCCTTTCCATTGTCTCCCTTGATGGCGTCTGCAGGTTCCTCCCTCTTTGTCTCGATCTTCATCAGCCAAGCATCTTCTTCCATGTGGTTGGAGGAGTAGGAAGACATGGTGCCTAGCTTGATAAATCTGACCGGAAACAGCAAGAAAAGGGAATAGAGGAATTTCTCCGCGATACGGTGATTAACAGGTTCGGGAAGTATATATATTTTTATCTTGGAGGACAAGTACATGGAAGAAAAACGGAGTACGGGAGGTGTCCCAGGTGGGCACAACCCACCTGGGCGCGCCTGGTGCGCCCTGTTGTCTTGTGCCCACCAATGGACGCTTCCTAGTAGTTTATTTATTTCCAAAATTCTAAAATATTCCAAAACTGATAACATTTTCTTGCAGATTTTTCGGAGTCTGTTTACATACCGTATCACGTATCTCCTTATTTTCACGATTCTGGACTGTTCTGGAAGGACTCTTTTATGTGTTCTTCCGGTGTCAAAGTTTAGATAATATTACTTTCAACATTAATAAGTGTACCTGTGATATAATGCTTTATTCGTTGTCCATTGACAAACTTCAGGTTAGTACCTTCGGAATTTTTTATTCTGATGGCACCAGACCGGTAAACCTCCTCGATGACATATGGCCTTCCCATTTTGAGAGGAGCTTCCCTGCAAAAAATCTAAAACGAGAGTTGTACAAAAGAACATATTCTCCGACTTTAAATACATGCTTTTGGATTCTTTTGTCATGCCATCCTTTAACTTTTTCTTTAAATAACTTTGCATTTTCATATGCTTTTGTTCTCCATTCATCTAATGAGCTTATATCAAATAACCTCTTTTCACCAGCAAGTTTGAAATCATAGTTGAGTTCTTTAACTGCCCAAAATGCTTTATCATCTAACTCAAGAGGCAAATGACAAGCTTTTCCATAAACCATTTTATAAGGAGACATACCCATAGGATTTTTGTATGTTGTTCTATAAGCCCAAAGTGCATCATCTAATTTCTTAGACCAATTCTTCCTGGACCTATTGACAGTCTTTTGCAAAATTAATTTTATTTCTCTATTACTAAGTTCAACTTGACCACTAGACTAAGGATGATAGGGTGACGCAATTCTATGGTTAACATTATACTTGGCAAGCATTTTACGAAAAGCACCATGAATAAAGTGTGAACCACCATTAGTCATTAAATATCTCGGGACTCCAAACCTTGGGAAAATAACTTCCTTAAGCATTTTAATAGAGGTGTTGTGATCAGCACTACTGGTTGGAATAGCTTCTACCCATTTAGTAACATAATCAGCATCAACCAAAATATGTGTACACCCATTAGAGCAAGGAAAATGTCCCATGCAAACAAATCCCCAAACATCAAATGGTTCAACAACAAGTGAATAATTCATAGGCATTTCTTGACGCTTATCGATATTACCTATTCTTTGACATTCATCACAAGATGAGACAAACTTACGGGCACCCTTGAAGAGAGTAGGCCAATAAAATCCAGATTGCAGTACGTTGTGAGCAGTTCTATCTCCAGCATGATGCCCTCCATAAGCTTCGGAGTGACATTTCTGTAGGATTTGTCCCTGTTCATGCTCAGGTACACAATGTCTAATAATACCATCTACTCCTTCTTTATAAAGATGTGCGTCATCCCAAAAGTACTGTCTTAAATCATAGAAGAATTTTTTCTTTTTTGGTATGTAAAGCTAGGTGGTAAATATTTAGCAACAATGTAATTAGCATAGTCAGCATACCAAGGAGTACCATTAGCAACATTTATTGCAGCTAACTACTCATCAGGAAAACTATCAACAATAGGTAGTGGGTCATCAAGCACATTTTCAAGCCTAGACAAGTTATCAGCTACGGGGTTCTCAGCTCCTTTTCTATCAATGATATGTAAATCAAATCATATATATATATAAGAAGTTGATCCCCACTATCCTATTTATCTCAACATGCACACATGCCACCTCATCAAAGGCCCACCACTATATGCATGAGAAAAACTTTTCCATTATTAGTTGATCTCATGCACACTTTTCACCCCACCACATATGACACCTCATCAAAGGTCCACTCAACATGCATGAAAAAAGTTTTCCATTACGTTATGCCACTTATATTCGAAATATGTCCTAACTACATAATAATCAAATACAATATATAATATTTATTTTTAGCTTTAGTTTATATATTATTAATTCAACAATGCAAGCTTCATACAATCAAATCATTGAAATATATTCCAATCGATTCCCGCAGCACCGCGCGGGGTATTCTCTAGTTCTTGTAACAAGAGAACCCAACGAATAAGTCTAGGTTTAGCATCTTTCTTTTCCATAAGATATTTAATAGCGGCATGGTCTGTGTGAACAGTTACTTTGGAATCAACAATATAAGGTCTAAATTTATCACAAGCAAACACAACTGCTAAGAACTCTTTTTCTGTAGTAGCATAATTTCTTAGAGCACTGTCTAGAGTTTTACTAGAATAATGAATAACATTCAATTTCTTATCAACTCTTTGTCCTAGAACAGCACCAATAACATAATCACTAGCATCACACATAATTTCAAAAGGCAAGTTCCAATCAGGTGGTTGAACAATAGGTGCATATATTAAGGCTTTCTTGAGTGTTTCAAAGGCTTCAAGACAATCATCATCATAAACAAAAGGAATATCCTTTTGCAAGAGATTAGTAAGAGGCCTAGAAATTTTGGAAAAATCTTTGATAAATCTCCTATAGAAACCAGCATGACCTAGGAAACTACGAATACTTTTAATGTCCTTAGGACATGGCATTTTCTCAATTGCATCAACCTTAGCTTGGTCCACTTTAGTACCTCTTTCAGAAACTTTATGAACCAAGATAATGCCTTCATTAACCATAAAGTGGCACTTCTCCCAATTCAAGACAAGATTTGTTTGTTTACATCTCTGCAAAACTTGCTCGAGATAGACTAAATAGTCATCAAAAGACTTCCCATAAATAGAGAAATCATCCATGAAAACCTCAATAATCTCTTCACAAAAGTCAGAGGATATAGCCATCATGCATCTTTGAAAGGTAGTAGGTGCATTACATAAACCAAAAGGCATACGCCTATAAGCATAGGTTCCAAAAGGACAAGTAAAAGTGGTCTTTTCTTGATCAGGTTGAGAAACAGGTATTTGTGAAAAGCCAGAGTATCCATCAAGGAAGCAAAAGTGTGTGTGCTTAGACAATCTTTCAAGCATTTGCTCAATTAAAGGCAAAGGGTATTGATCTTTTCTAGTTGCTTTATTTAATTTTCTAAAATTAATTACCATTCTATAGCCTGTAACAATTCTTTGTGGAATGAGTTCATTCCTATCATTAGGAACAACGGTAATACCTCCCTTATTAGGGACACAATGAACATGACTTACCCATCTACTATCAGCTATGGGATAGATTATACCTGCTTCCAGAAGTTTTAATATTTCCGTTCTTACCACTTCTTTCATTTTCGGATTTAACCGATGTTGGTGATCAACAACTGGTTTAGCATCGGGTTCCATATTAATTTTGTGCTAACATAGAGTGAGACTAATGCCCTTTAAATCATCAAGAGTATATCTGATAGCAGCCCGGTGCTTCCTTAGAACTTTAAATAATCTTTCTTCTTCATATTCTTAAAGGTTAGCACTAATAATAACAAGATATATCTTATATCTTCTTTTCATCAAGATAAGCATATTTCAAAGTGTCTGGCAATTGTTTTAATTCAAACACATGATCACCTTTAGGCGGAGGAGGACCTCCAAGAGTTTCAATAGGAAATTTGTGTTTAAGCAGATGACATTGTTCAAAGAAAACTTTATCTATTTCATTTCTCTCATGCATATGTAAATCATTTTCATGGTCTAGCAAATATTGTTCTAAAGGATCAGTAGGTGGCACAACAATAGAAGCAAGACCAATTAATTCATCCTTACTACGCAATTATTTTTCATGATGATTTCTACTAAACTTGGAAAAATTAAACTCATGAAACTCATCACCAAAACTAACACCCACAGTTTGTTTCTTACAATCTATCTTAGCATTAACTGTGTTCAAGAAAGGTCTACCAAAGATAATGGGACAGAAGTCATCTTGTGGGGAACCAAGAACAAGAAAATCAGTAGGGTATTTTATTTTCCCACACAAGACTTCAACATCTCCAATAATCCCAACGGGTGAGATAGTGTCTCTATTATCAAGTTTAATAGTAACATCTATTTCTTCTAACTTTGCAGGTGTTATGTCTTTCATAATTTCTTGATATAAAGTGTAAGGAATAGCACTCACACTAGCACCCATGTGACATAAACCATGATAACAGTGATCTCCTACTTTAACTAAGATGACAGGCATGCCCACAACAGGTCTATGTTTATCTTTCTTATCAGGTTTGGCAATTCTAGCAGCTTCTTCACGGAAGTAAATAACATGCCCATCCATATCTTCTTCCAAGAGATATTTAACCATAGCAATGCTAGGTTCTACTTTAATTTGTTCATCAGGTTTAGGTGTTCTAATATAGCTTTTGTTAACCACAGTTGAAACTTTAGCATGTTCATGTATCCTAACAGGGAAAGGTGGTTTCTCAATATAAGCAGAAGGAACAACTGGATCAACATTATAAAGTATAGTTTCTTCTTTAACTGATACCGGTTTTTAATTTCTTCTTTAATAGGTGGGTGATATTTAAACCACTTCTCTTTAGGGAGTTCAACATGAGTAGCAAATGATTCACAAAAGGAGGCTACTATCTTAGAGTCAAGTCCATATTTAGTGCTTAACTTTTGAAAAGCATCGGTATCCATAAAAGATTTAACAAAATCATACTTAAGTTTAATACCTGACTCTTTACCTTCATCGAGTTCCCAATCTTCAGAGTTGCGTTTAATTCTTTCCGAAAGATCCCACGGGAGTTCAATAGTCTTCTTCATAAAAGAACCAGCACAAGCAGTATCAAGCATGGTTTGATCATTACGAGAAAGCCGAGCATAAAAATGCTGGATAATAATTTCTCTTGAGAGCTCATGATTGGGGCACGAATATAACATTGACTTAAGCCTCCCCCAAGCTAGAGCACTACTTTCTCCTTCATTAGGCCAAAAATTATATATATATATATATATATATATATATATATATATATATATATATATATATATAAAATACTGATCACGATGAACTAGATGCATAGGATTGGTGGAACTCCAATTTCAAACGATTCCAATTCCATGAGCCAATATCATCGCATAGCCTATACCATGCCAATGCTTTTCCCTTCAAAGATAAAGGGAAAACCTTTTTCATAACTTGATCCTTGGGTAAACCTGCAAGCTTAAACAATCCACAAATTTGTTCTACATATATCAAGTGCATATCAGGATGTTCAGTTCCATCTCCCGCATAAGGATTAGCTAGCAGTTGTTCTATCATACCCGAAGGAATTTCATATTCAATATTTTCAGTAGATGCAGTAGGTTGAGGGGTAACTAATTGTGGTTCCGGATGAGGTGAAGATACCCCGAACAAACCCCTCAAAGGATTGTTTTCCATAGTGACAAGTGACAATAAATTTCAACACACTATATAAATGTTTCCTTACCAAATTCCACTTACCAAAGGAGCTTCACTCCCCGGCAACGGCGCCAGAAAATAGCCTTGGTGACCCAAAAGTATAGGGGATCAATTGTCGCTCTTTTAAATAAATAAGAGTGTCGAACCCAACGAGGAGCAGAAGGAAATGACAAGTAGTTTTTAGTAAGGTATTGTGTGCAAATGCTGAAATTGTAAGTAACGAGTAGTCTGATAGCAAGGTAATTTGTAACGAGCAAGTAACGATAATAGTAAGAAGTATGCAGCAACGTATCCCAGTCCTTTTGAGGCAAAGGACAGGCCAAAACGGTCTCTTGATAAGCAAAGCGTTCTTGAGGGTACACGGGAATTTCATCTAGCCACTTTCATCATGTTGGTTTGATTTGTGTTCGCTACTTTTATAATTTGATATGTGGGTGGACCGGTGCTTTGGTTCTGTTCATACTTGAACAAACCTCCTACTTATGATTAACCCTCCCGCAAGCATCCGCAACTACGAGAAAAGTATTAAGAATAAATTCTAACCATAGCATTAAACTTTAGGATCCAATCGGTCCCTAACGGAATAGCGCAGAAACTGGGGTTTAAGTTTCTGTCACTCTCGCAACCCATCATCTAATTGCTACTCCACAATGCATTCCCTTAGGCCCAAATATGGTAAAGTGTCATGTAGTCGATGTTCACATGACACCACTAAGGGAATGACAATATACATACTATCAAAATATCGAACACATATCAAGTTCACGTGATTACTCGCGACATGATTTCTCCCGTGACCTCAAGAACAAAAGTAACTACTCACAAATGATAAACATGCTCATGACCAGAGGAGTATTAAATAGCATATTGGATCTGAACATATAATCTTCCACCAAATAAACCATATAGTAATCAACTACGAGATGTAATCAACACTACTAGTCACCCCTAAAACCAATCTATTGTTCCAGCAACAAGATTGAATACAAGAGATGAACTAGGGTTTGAGATGGGATGGTGCTAGTGAAGATGTTGATGGAGATTGCCCTCCCCAAGATGAGAGACTTGTTGTTGACAATGATGACGATGATTTCCCCCTCCGGGAGGGAAGTTCCCCCGGCAGAATCGCTCCACCGGAGGGCAAAAGTGCTCCTGTGCAAGTTCCACCTCGAGACGGCGGCGCTCCGTCTCGAGAGCCTTCTCCTTATTTTTCTAGGTCAAAATGACTTATATACTAAAAGATGGGCACCAGAGGTGGGCCGAGGAGGGCACAACTCACCAGGGCGTGCCTGGGGGGCCTGGCGCGCCCAGGTGGGTTGTGCCCACCTGGTGCCCCCCTCTGGTGTTTATCGGCTCCAATATTTCTTAAATAATCCATAAAAAATCTCCATGAAGTTTCATCTCATTTGGAGTTGTGCAGAATAGGTGACCTGACATAGCTTTTCCAGGTCCAGATTTCCAATTGTCGGAATTCTCCCTCTTGGTGTGTTCCTTCCAAATTATGAGAGAAAAGGCATTAGAATTACTCCAAAAAGCATTATTATGGATGAAAACATTATTAATAACAGTAAGAAAACATGATGCAAAATGGACGTATCACCCACACGTCAGTGGAAGAACGACGTGGTGTCGTACGTCAGAGTCGAGGGCGCCACTCGCTACATGCCCGACTGAACATGCCTCCTTGCCGCATTTAAACGCCTCCATGAAACCCGTGTGGAAGCCGAGAAACCCACTCTGGACACACATCTGTTCATGACCGGGCCGGCATTAAACACAACACCGGCCGAGCTCCTCCCGTCCGCCTTCTATTTCATCTCCTATTTAAACGAGGCCAGACGCCGGCCAAGAATCGCACACCTTTGCCACTCCCCTATCGCCTCCTTCACCATTTTGTCCACTCTTACAATGGCTTACGAAGAGTAGTTATCCCGCATCCAAGCCGGCTGGGTGGCCCACCGTGCCCGCCGGATACATGCTATGCAGCTTGCTGATCCACCTCCCTCCCCTCGCCCGATGAAGCCAGGTGCCGCCCCAAGCCGGCCCGCGGTTCAGCAACTCGCCGCTCCAAGCCAGCTCGACGAGGAGCGGCGCGCGGGAAGGTCGTTGTTTCCGTCCACGTCGCCGTCTCATACCGCACCTCCCGTGTCTGCGACCGCGTCTCCCATTTCTGTGGCCGAGACTCCCATGCCGGCGGTCGCGCCATGCAAGCAGAGACAGAAGCCGAGTGCGCAGAGAGCGACGAGTCGGTGGCTAGCGCCTCCACGTCCGCTGCCATCATCGAGGAGAAGTAAAACATGGGAGGCGCTGCCGCTTGGGTCCCATGAAGGCCACCGCGGAGCCGACGTCAGCGTACACAACAGGTGTCTTGCCGGATCCTTTTGTTGCGAGGACCTTCATCGACCCCGCATGGGCTCCATGGAAGTGGAGAAGGCCTCTTCCACCATCATCTTGGGCATCAGCCAACGATATCAGTTGGGCAGTGGGGAAGTGAGTCGTCCTTTGCGCTGAAGCATATACCTCCCGGGCTCCCGGCAGTCCGGTGATTGTGCTGCCGGACATGAGGAACACAAATGGATCGACGGGCGACCATTTAGGCCAGGTATTATATACCTGTGTTGTCCAGAACTAGCACCGCTTAGTTGATTTGAATATAATGAAATCCGTCATGTTTGTATGAAAATCTGGTTTTTTATTTGAATTTCGTCATTGTTTATATGAAATATCACCGTGTTTGCATGAATTTCGTCCGGTTGTTGAGTTGCTATTAGAATGTGTGCGGCTATGATTGGATGGCGTAATTTGCTAGTCGTCGGTCGGTCTGCGGCCGGCTCGGCCAGCGTGGTGGGACAATAAAAGCACAGCTCGTGCGAGCTCGTCTCCAACGTGCGCGCTGGAGGATGCATGAGCACCCTAGCCATTCCTCGTTCATCGATGGCAAAGGCACCGGTGGAAAAAAGAGTCGCCAATATTTTGGCTACCCCGGGCAAGATCCAAACAACCCCTCCCAGCACATTCAAATCCCTCGTTCGCCTTGAAATTTTGCCATGTGTTGTTTTCATGGACTAGCAAGATGCCCGTGCATTGCACGGAGCATCAAGATGCATTTTCTTTACAAAACACCTGTTGTGATTGACCCATGCAGGAGTAATCCCATGTGTAAAAACTAATGATATCTCGAGAATTTTGTCGGAAAAATGGTATCTCAAGAATTTCATAAAAAAATGATATCTCGAGAAAGATGAGAGATAAGGTGAGGAGGAGTGGGGTGTGGTGGTGACTGGTGGTCGGACTGGGCGGAGGAATGGGGATGGACGGCGCATTATGTCTACGTTTGTATCTCTCTCACGCACACCCACGTAGGTGGGGGACGTGCATGCAGAGAAGAGGTGCACGCACGGGGCACACACTCCCATCTCTTTCCCAACCACACTCGCGCGGGTACACGGTGGAGCTCATTTCTGTATGAAAACGCAGCCTACGTGGTAATTTGACACGTGCACTAGTTGTCCACTTGATGGAGGATCGTCTACCATGGGTGAGCAAACAAATTGCAAATTGACGCATTATGTTAAAATATAGGCAAACCATGTGGGACTACCTTAGAGGCAAGGCTCTATACACTAGAGTACTTTTGATGTGTACCGTCAACTCGCAGAACAAGGAGAAGCTTGCTTAGTACGTCGTCTCCCCTGCCCACAAGTGTGGCGGCTCGCAGGAAGGGGTGAAGCTTGCTTACTAGTACTCCCTCCGTTTACTCCTCGTCCCTACCTTGGTTAGAGAGATTATCATATTGTTTGAAATATATGTCTTTTAGTAGTATGAGTAGTACAGTGGTATATAGGAGTAGTGCTACTACAACAATTTCCTAGGAGTCCGTGGTGCAGCAAGCTACCCAAGGCTATGTTACTACTCCCTCCTTTCCAGTTTATGGCTCAATTTCAAAATCTCTCCAACCAAGGTAGACAGCGAGTGGTGGAATTAATTTTGTAGTTTGCACAAGTAATTAGTACGCTCGTTTTTCTCAAGAACTTATGTTTACTATGGCATTAATTAGAACGAATGCATGCATGACCACTAAATTTCCATGAACTTCTACATGCATTGGTGAGTTTTCTCTTGACACTGCTTGCATCGGGTGATTTAACGCACCTCGAAAACCAAACATGTCATGGTACTACTACTACTAGTAGAATTGAGACTTATAAAATGAAAAAACGAATTTTTAGATGAGCCCTATAAACCGGAAAGGAGGGAGTAGTAAGTAGTACTACCTCCATAGTGGGTACGTACTCCGTAAAATCAGATTTTCCCAAAACTATGTCGCTCAACCTTTATTTGCTTGTTTCCCTTCCCGCCTCGTTGCCTCAAACAGACTATGCCAAACTCCCCTGCCTGCCGCGCGGGAAAAGACCCGCCCTCGCCTTTTTTTAGTCCGGGTTTGTACCGATGGATTGCGCGAAGTAGAAAAAACCAAGCCGTGTCTTGTACTCCTCCGTCGACGCTCGCTTTCATGAATTATGTATTCCTCTCACCGACATGTGGGACATATAGCAACCGAGTCGACGTGTCATGCACCAAAAAACAGTGCAGAACAGTAGGGGGACGCACCCCAGTCGTACCGCCCCAGTAGTAGTAATGAGCAATGAGACATCAAATCACAATGTCGTACCTTCCCAGACGAACGAAGCAACCACTATTTCACACTTCGCTTGGCCATCATCTCCTTCAAGAAAATCACATAGTATTGCTTCTGCCATTGTTCCGCCTCAAGAGGGACACGCGCATCGCCTTGGTACATCATGACACATGGGACCGCATGACAGGCCATGCTCCCCCTCCCATCGCTCGGTAAAATCACCTCATTTTTACTACTTCCTCGGTATCAGTTTATAGGACATGCATGTCGTTCTAGGTTGAGAATTTAACTCGCTATATATGTGATGAACATTATATGTTTAGAAACTACATCTGCTTAAGAATCCAATGATATACTTTTTGTGACATCTCATATTTAGTTAGTCAAATGGATGACCTAGAACTACGTGCACGCCCTATAAACCGAGATGGAGAGGGTATTAAAGTATCTTTTTACATCAATATAGTTAGGATTCACCAAGGAGCAAAACCAAGTGGTAGGCTGATCCTGTCGTGTTGGCGTAGCAACTCAAGCAGGGTCAGTCCACACACGAAATGGTGACACACTTAACAGGACCCCTTTGGCCGACATGTGGCTCATCCATCGTCTTGTTCCACGCGCGATGCAACAAATTACAGTTCGGAGTAGCGGTTGGACTTGGAGGCACCCCGGTCGTAGCGCCGCAGTAGTAGTAAATGAGCGATGAGGGGTGAGGGAGTCCTGGATTAGGGGGTATCCGGACAGCCGGACTATATCCTTTGGCCGGACTGTTGGACTATGAAGATACAAGATTGAAGACTTCGTCCCGTGTCCGGATGAGACTCTCCTTGGCGTGGAATGCAAGATTGGCAATACGGATATGTAGATCTCCTTCCTTGTAACGGACTCTGTGTAACCCTATCCCCCTCCGGTGTATATATAAACCGGAGGGTTTAGTCCGTAGGACAACAACAATCATACCATAGGCTAGCTTCTAGGGTTTAGCCTCTACGATCTCGTGGTAGATCAACTCTTGTAATACTCATATCATCAAGATCAATCAAGAAGGAAGTAGGGAATTACCTCCATCGGGAGGGCCCGAACCTGGGTAAACATCGTGTCCCCTGCCTCCTGTTACCATCCGCCTTAGACACACAGTTCGGGACCCCCTACCCGAGATCCGCCAGTTTTGACACCGACATTGGTGCTTTCATTGAGAGTTCCACTGTGCCGTCACTGTAAGGCTTGATGGCTCCTTCGATCATCAGTAACGACGCGGTCCAGGGTGAGGTCTTCCTCCCCGGACATATCTTTGTATTCGGCGGCTTTGCACTGCGGGCCAACTCGTTTGGTCATCTGGAGCAGATCGAGAGCTATGCCCCTGGCCACCAGGTCAGGTTCAGAAACTTGAACTACACCGCCGACACCCGTGGAGACTTGATCTTCGATGGATTCGAGCCCATGTCAAGTGTGCCGCACAATCACGACGAGCATGATTTAGCTCTGCCGTCGGATAGTGTTCGGGAGATCACACCTGCAACTACTCCGGCCCTCGATCTGGAGCAAATTGCGCCATCCGAGGACGGGTGGATAGACCCCGCCTTGGAGGCCGCACTATCAGTGGCGATAGAGCCAAATACTAACTTTACATCTCGCGAGAGCCGTGCTGCCGAACCATTGGATTCGTCCCCGGCCACAGGCTCTAAACCGCCTGCGTCCGTGCCTATCGAATCCGATTGGGCACCGATCATGGATTTTACCTCCGTGGATATCTTTCAGCACTCGCCTTTTGGCGACATGCTAAATTCATTAAATTCTCTCTCCTTGTCAGGAGAAACATGGCCGAACTATGTCCGTCTAGGATGGGATGCAGACGACGAAGAAATTCGTTCCCCACCCACCACCCACTTCGTAGCCACTGTCGACGATTTAGCCGACATGCTTGACTTCGACTCCGAAGACATAGATGGCATGGACGACGATGCAGGAGACGAATTGGAACCACCGCCCATAGGGCGCTGGACCGCCACTTCATCACATGACATATACATGGTGTATACACCCAAAGAAAACGATGACGAGGAACGGGAGGATGCAGCGAAGGATAGCTCCCTCGAGAAGCAACCAAACCATCGGTCCGTTGTCCGGATACGGCGACGCTGAGGATATAGCTCATAAACCTCCCTCGGAAGAGGAAAAAAGTCCGGACGAAGAGGCACAAACCATCCCGGAAAGGCACTTAGAACAAGAGAACCTCCACAGAAGGCTTATTGTCACCGCGAGGAGCCTGAAGAAGCAAAAGCAAAGGCTTAAATCCGCGCAGAATACCCTCAACAGTAGATGGAACAAAGTGATCAACAACGAAGAAAAGTATGGTGGTAGTTACCACACGAAGAGCTATCCAAAGCACAAGCTGTTGCCTGAATTTGATGACGAGGCCCTAGAGCCCACACAACCGAAGAAAAAAACAGCCGACCAGTCGGATCAACCACCTTGTGGCAGCGATAGAGCGACCAACAAGGCCACACATGAGTCCGCACACGCCTCACATGAAGACTCGCATCAAAAGACCGGCGCAAACAGATCCATCTACGGATCAAGGAAACATGCTCCAGCGCACAACCAAAACCGAACACTACAACCATCAGAACGCCTCAACACAACAAAATACAGGGGCGCCACACATCCCCTATGCTTCACCGATGAGGTGCTGGACCATGAATTTCCAGAAGGATTCAAACCAGTGAACATAGAGGCGTATGACGGAACCACAGACCCTGGAGTCTGGATTGAAGACTTTATCCTCCATATTCGCATGGCTCGCGGAGACGATCTCCACACCATCAAGTACTTGCCCCTCAAGCTAAAAGGACCAGCTCAGCACTGGTTGAAAAGCATGCCTAAAAACTCAATTGGAAGTAGGGAGGAGCTTGAGGATGGTTTTCGGGCTAATTTCCAAGGGACTTATGTCCGACCTCCGGATGCAGACGATTTAAGTCACATAGTTCAACAGCCTGGAGAGTTAGCCCGAAAGCTTTGCAACAGATTTCTCACTAAGAAGAACCAAATCGTCGACTGCCCGGATGCCGAAGCCTTAGCAACTTTCAAACAGAGCGTCCGAGACGAATGGATCGCCAGACACCTCGACCAAGAAAAACCGAGAACAATGGCAGCCCTAACAAGCCTCATGACCCGCTTTTGCGCAGGCGAGGATAGCTGGTTAGCCCGCAGTAGCACCAGAGATCCAAGCACATCTAAAGTCAGGGATGGCAATGGAAAACCATGACGCAGTAAAAACAAGCGCCGGAATAAAGAAGGCAACCCAGATAACACGGCGGTAAACGCCGGATTCAGGGGCTCTCGACCAGGTCAGTGAAAAAAAGCCTTTCAAAGGCAACAGAGATGGACCGTCCAGCCTAAACAAGATTCTAGACAAATTATGTCAGATTCATGGCACCCCCGATAAACCTGCAAATCACGCACACAAAGAATGCTGGGTCTTCAAGCAGGACGGTAAGCTAAACGCCGAACACAAGGGAAGGGACCCACCAAGTGAAGACGAGGATGAGCCACACCAGCAAAGCACTGGGGGACAGAAAAAATTCCCACCAGAGGTCAAAACAGTGAACATGATCCATGTGACGAAGAGGAGAAGAAAACATGCACTCCGAAATACACAAGCCGTAGTGCCCGTCACCCGTAAGCCCAACCCTTGGTTGGCCCACCCGATTAGTTTTTATCGTAGGGATCACCTGACAAACATCCAGCACGAAGGATTAGCTGCCATGATGTTAGACCCAATAATAAACGGATACCATCTCACACGAGTCCTTATGGAAGGCGGAGTAGTCTAATCCTGATATATCAGGACATAGTCCGCAAAATGGGGATAGACCCGACAAAGATCAGCCACAGTAATACTACCTTCAAGGGATTAATACCAGGCCTAGAGGCCCGCTCTACGGGCTCTCTAATATTAGAAGTCATATTCAGTTCACCCGGCAACTACCGAAGTGAAAAGTTGCACTTCGACATCACTCCATTCCGAAGCGGCTATCAAGCACTACTCGGACGAACAGCTTTCGCTCGTTTCAATGCTATACCGCATTACGCTTCTCTTAAGCTTAAGATGCCTAGCCCACGCGGCACCATCACAGTTAATGGAAATATTGAGCGTTCCTTATGCGCGGAAGAACGTGCGGCTGCTTTAACAGCCGAACACTAGACGGCCTCACCAACCAGAACAAATGACCGGTCGTTAAGACCACGGACACGGTTAGACGAGTCTGGCGCATCATTAGATATACTTGAGATTGGTTTAATGGTTATACCCTTATAGACGGTACCAGGGGCTTCCCACGTGTAAACAGTGCTAGTTTGGCTCAACTTTACATATCTTGAATTTTAAATGGTTTATTTAGAATAACCAATTTTTTGCACGACAACTTTCAACTAAGTTCCTCTCTTTTACAGATGACAATCGTGCTACACCCATCCAGGATACGGCACAACGGAGACACAGGCGCAGACGTGCAACAGGGACCCGCTCAAAGGTTTCTTTTTAGATTAAGACCCTGTGTAAACCTTTTTTACTGTCTCTTGTTGTTCACATCCTCCGGATTCTCAGTACAACCGAGAAGGATGTTGACGTTATTGGCATTTGGCCACGTCAGAATACCGCACGTACCTGGACACTCGGGGTTCATTATCAAGGGCATTATATAGCCTGACATATGTTATAAAGATCGAATACTTTAGGGAGTGTTTGGCGTCGCGAGTTTGGCCTTATATGCATCAGCTCCGAATCATGTCTTTGGTCAAATGTTGGGTTTGCCTGGCTCCTGTGTTTTGCTACCTTACGTGCCGCTCTATTGGCTAAGGTGGCACCAGGAGAACTACTGGGATTGTGCCCTGGTTCGTCCGGACGAGCACCTCAGTAGAGAAAGCCGAAAACTGACTGTCATGATAAAGCGCGAGATTGGTCAACCACTCGATGACTTAGCGGAATCTTCGGGATTCCTCTGCATTAACGAAGGGTCGTTTCCCGGCCAGGCATGTACGCACCCCGTATTTGGACGAGCGCGGAGCCACCAGGGGCTATATAGTAGCCCCACCGTCAAACTCCTATGGCTAAGTGAAAGTGTTAAAGCAATATAGTCCGATTGCCTAGTTCGCTGCGCTATCACCTCCTTAATGGACCAAGATGTTGGATCAAGTGTGAACACGCGTCTTCTTCGAACACCCCCGCATTATATGCGTGGAGGCTGAAGCCGACGACTGCAAACTTTCAGGTTATATACATATATACACAAACGGCCGCACAGCAGGCATCATAACACTTTCAGGCAAAAGTATAAACACAGCCTTTATAATTCAATAAAAAATTGTTTTTACAATGGGAATACATGTCACTAGAACATAATATTCTTCGAGCACTGAGCTTCTATTGAACGAGCGCCTTCAAGGACTTCTTCAAAGTAGTGCTCGGCAGCTACTCGGCCCACGGCCGAACTCTGGGTTGCAATTGCGGTGGCCTCCATGTCTGCCCAATATGTCTTAACACGGGCAAGTGCCATTCGCGCACCCTCATAGCGTCGATGCGCGGCACAACACCAAGGAACTGTCGCACCAAATTAACATAACTGTTCGGACTTGGCCCTTCCGGCCACAGATGATCCACAACAGATCTCATGGCAAGCCCGGACAACCTATGGAGCTCGGCCCATTCGGCCATACGCTCATTCAACGGAAGCGGACGCGCTAGAACATTAAATTGTGACCAGAACAGTTTTTCCACTTCATGATCTTTTTGATCTTTGAAGTATTCGGCCGCATCAGCGGCACTTGCTGCCAAATCCAGATATGCGTCCGCAGAACTCCACAGCCGATCAAGAGGAGCGTACTTAGGATCTCTGAACTTCATCCGCAGCATAAAGGGCTTCCCAGCCGCAATATCCCTGGCTTGGCGCAACTCCTCCTTCATCGCTCTAATTGTAGAGCGGGTGTCCTTGGCCGCAACCGTGGCCTTCACCAGGTCCGTCATCTTCGCTCGATTTTTATTTTCGAGAAGCTCGTAACAGCCGGCGGCATCCTTCAACTCAACGGCCATCTTGGCCATTTTTTCCTTGCTTTGGCAATGGGCAGCCTGTTCGGCTCTCAGCTCTTCGGCCACCTTTAGAGCGGCCGCATTGTGACACCCCAAAAAATTTTTGGCCTTGTTTATTAAATTAAATTTTTTGCCAGGACTTAAAACCTTTATTTTCTGAGCTCCCTTTTGATCTTTAACCTTGTCATTATGGAGTTTTTCCCCTAAGTGAAAGATTTTCAAATATGTTTTTGGACTTGTTTAAACTCTCAAGGAAAAACTTTTCTTGTATTAGTAGAGCTAATTACAAAAAATCAAATTGCTTGATCTTTATTTTTCTTGAAAAATAGTTTTTTAAGGTTATAAGGCCATTTTTGAACTACACCCTCTTCATAGATTATCTCATAAATCCCACCAGATTTGGAGATGTCATGTGATGTTATTAAATAACTTTTATGCAAAAACATCTTTATTTCATGAAATATTTTGAGCTCTACACCTAAATTTCTTCTCTGGTCCAGTGGGCTTGTTTGCACTACAACCCATTTAAATATTTTCTTCTAGCCTCTACCAAAATTATGGGATGTTGGTAATAGCCTGTGATTCAACTTTATGCAAAAACCCAGTGATGTTATTTGCAATTTTTGAGTGAATCAGCATCATCTTCATTCTGGACCAGACTGGTGTTTTCTACTGCAACCCTATTATTTCTTGCTCCAATGACCTTGTGTTTTCTCATGCTCATAGTCCTCTCTACCAAACCCCTAAGTCCAGGAGCATGCACCCTTTGGGGCAATTTTGGTTCATGAAATGATGCCATTTATTTCCTGTCCAGAATTGTAATTCTGCAAAGCTTGCACTAACAAGTTTCTCCTTTTGCCAAACTAACCTCACCACAGTCTTGTGCATCCAAGGAGACACTGATCTGGAGTTTTTGACCACTCCAAGACTTGCCTAAGTGCCCTTGGCATTTTGTCAAGCACCTGGTGGGCATGATCTGTTTTGGCATGATTCTTGTCATTGCACTATGATCTTGCACCTCTGATCAAACTGGCATGTCCACTAGACTCCCTATTTCCCCTAACCTCGACCTGCTAAACCCCAGGTCCAACCGAGCCACCAAGCATGCCCTGGCATTTCGCCGAGCGGCTGGTGAGCGTGCTCCGGCCGCGCCCAGAGCACGCCTATTGCAGCCGCGTGAACCAAGCCGCCGCGTCGCAACCCCCTGCCTTGGCCCGCACGGGAGAACTTCGCCATGCACTCCCCGCCTCACCACTACACGCCAGCCACCCCTGGCGTCCTACAGCGCCACCGCCAGAGCTTTTGGAGGCACGCCGGCGTCGGCCGACAGTTCCTGCTCCGTGCAGCGCCACCCAAGCCCCTCCCGCTCGCCACCTGGCCCCTGTAACAGCGCAAGCTCATCCACAGGGTGTCGCCTAGCGCTCGTCGCCGCCACGACGCCCCTAGCTACAGAATGGCGGTCGCCGGAGAGCTTATCCACAGCCGCCGCGGAACTGCCTTGCCACGCCTATTTAAGGAGTCCCCGAGCCCGTTCCCGCTCGCAGGCGACCTCAGGCCACCCCTATGGCGTTCCCCTAGCCCGCATTCGACCCAGGGAGGTCTTCTTCCCCGTCTCCGGCAACTCCGACCACCGCCACTGCCCCTGCCGTTCCGGCGCCACCAGGACCTCCCCCTCTCCACTCTCTCCACCAGAAGCCTCCTCATCCTCCCGTGAACCTTCCCCCCTGCTCAATTTTGATCGGGAGCCACCGCAGCCCCAATGGCACTTTGCTCCCGAGGCCACCTCCGCCGAGGAGCTCGCCGCCGGCAGCTCCCTCCGCCCCCACCTGCCAGGCGACCACCGGGAGGACCGCCCCGGAGTAGCGGATCCATCCCCGCCCTCGGAGCCCCGCGAGGAGCCGCCAATCGCCGGCGACGATCGCCGGAGCTCCGCCTCCGCTCGGGACAGAGGAAAGAGAGGGAGAAGACTAGTCAAACCTGACTAGTGGGCCCCCTGGACCCACTGTCAGTGACACACCGCGCCGTCCATGTGTTTAGGTGAAGGCGAAATTTTCCCCAGTACGTCTCCCCGCTCTGAAAGCGTATTCCCCGCTGAAACGTTTTTCCTTTTCTGTTTTATTTAAATCAGTTTTGACCAGAACTTTGACCGCCTATAACTTTTTAAATATAACTCCAAATGAGTTGATTCTTTTTCCTACCTTCCTCAAATTTGATCTAGTTTATTTTAATATTTATTTGAAAATTTTCCAAAACAACTTTTTGTACTGTTTTGAAATGTGTGTTAATCCAAATATTTTAAATAGGCTTTTTGGAAGGAGGGAAGAAACTTTCAAAAGTTTTGGAGAGCCCCTCACCCCTCCACAACTTCAACGCAAGCATCTTGAACCTTGGCATAATATTTTTTGATGTGATGGTTGACACATTCATAACACCACCTCATTTCGGTGGAATTGATATTTCATGTGACGTGATCATTTGCAAGGAAGCATATCAACGATTTTCCTAGCTATTGGAAATGAATATGATTGTGATGGTAATCATCCTCATGTGCCTTGCATGCATACCGGAAAGGAATTCGGGAAAGCCTCGGCCTTGGGTAGGTGTGAGCTTGTCGCCGGTCCCCGTCGGGACGGTTATTTCCAATATGGCATGGTAAGGTATATTGAGTGGTGATTTTTGTTGGTTGAAATATCTCTGATGTACATGTCACGCAGGAAATTATTAACCTCCTGAGTCGACCGCAGATTGAGTCTTGTTCCAGTAACCCCCATACTTGCCTCGTACTACCACTCGTCCCTGCCGCAGGTAGGGTACGGTTCAGTAAGTTGTCAACCCCTTTCCAGCACACACCGTACAGAGAGGCCATGGTGGAAGATATCGGTTGTAGCCGGTAGGCATGCCACCTGGTCAGGGGGCATGGGTGTTTCCGGTTGGGACCGAGAGGGGAGGCCACCCCTTAGAGCGCGCGATATAAATTTGATCCCATGCTACGCGAGGTTGTAGCCTCCCCACTTAGAGTTTTGCTTGACAAGTGTCGTGGGTGATTCCAGACCCCGATGAGTTAAGCTGGTGTGTGCAAGTTAGGCGTGTTTTCAACTAAAAGGCCGTAGACGGAATTAGTCCCGATGGACTAAAGGAAATCCGTTACTCGTGGGTAAAGAGTACACCCTCTGCAGAGATTAAACCTATTCGAATAGCCGTGTCCATGGTTAAGGACTACAGTCTGGGATGGGTCAAGCGTCGGTCTTAGTGTCGGTCTTCGGAGGTGAAACGGTTAAACCAGAACGGGAATTACTACTTGAGACTTGTGATGATTATGATTATTACTACTGTTGACTAACCCGTGATATTATTGTTATCATCGAATATCTCTGGGATAGTTCTACCTCCGGGATATTTCACTATGATTATTTAATCTTTTAAAGCCCTTTTATGTGGTGTCGCTCAGATGCCCGACTGTGGCATTTCTTTTAAAGCCCTTTATGTGGTGTCGCTCAGACGCCCGACTGTGGCATTTCTTTTAAAGCCCTTTATGTGGTGTCGCTTAGACGCCCGACTGTGGCATTTCTTTTAAAGCTCTTTATGTGGTGTCGCTCAGACGCCCGACTATGGCATTTCTTCTAAAGACCTTTATGTGGTGTCGCTCAGACGCCCGACTGTGGCATTTCTTTTAAAGACCTTTCTGTGGTGTCGCTCAGACGCCCAACTGTGGCATTTCTTTTAAAGCCCTTTCTGTGGTGTCGCTCAGACGCCCGACTGTGGCATTTCTTTTAAAGCCCTATCTGTGGTGTCGCTCAGACGCCCGACGGTGGCATTTCTTTTAAAGCCCTTTTTGTGGTGTCGCTCACACGCCCGACTGTGGCATTTCTTTTAAAGCCCTTTCTGTGGTGTCGCTCAGACGCCCGACTGTGGTATTATTATTCTGCATTTTCCGCTCGAGGAGTCTTTCAGACACTCGTTTGGCACCGGTATTATTATTCTGCATTTTCCGCTCGAGGAGTCTTTCAGACACTCGTTTGGCACCAGTATTATTATTCTGCATTTTTCCGCTCGAGGAGTCTTTCAGACACTCGCTTGGCACCCAGTATTTATTACCTCTATGGGGCCATTGCATAAATTTCCGGTTGCATATGAATAACCTGTTTACATGCTTCAAGATAGCCATTTATGACTAACTAAGTGAGTATAAGGATATTGCAAAGCATGAGCATCAACGGTTATATTATACCTGTGTTCTTAATGTTTGCGAGTACATTCAAAGTACTCACTTGCTTGTCCCTGGCTATTGTCTTGGCCAGATTGCTTGCTTGGAGAGGAGCGTTGCGACGACAGCCTCGGGACCTGAGCAACGGTGATAGCAGCCTCGTGGGATAGGAGTTAACCTGGTCAGCTGTTCCCGTGGGAAATGGAGTCCCACAGCCGTGGTGATCCACAAACCGCTTCCGCCCTCAACCACTAGAAACCATTTGTTGTACTCATAGGCCACAAGGGTCTTGTGCTTCATATTTTGTACCTTTGCTTGGAATTTCTGTAACAAGTTGGTGCCTCATCAGCTAACAGTAATCCTGGGGCTGATGAGCTCGACGGCCATTTTTCTGGAATTTAATGTCTGGAAAACCGGTCGCGACAGACTTGGTACCAGAGCCATGCTGACCATTGGCTAATCCTATCCTAGCCAGGTCAATAAACTTAGGCATGCCAAACCACCGAGCCATAACCAAACCCGCAGCCAAGCTTCCCCTGCAAGATGGCCCCACAGTGACCGACACCTTTTTGCAGTCGGTGCCCAACCTACCAGCCTAGCCGTCGATCACGCGCCAGTGACCGCCCCCTAAATAGTCCTTCTCGCAAGCGTGCGAAGGAAGACTCCGACCCCTTTTTCCTATAAAAAGGACACGCTAGTCTCAACCCAGCACAGCCCAACCGCTATCCTACCCAAGCCACAATGCCTGGTCCTATTGTGCACCATGAGACCACAGCGATCAACCTTGGAGGTTTTGTGTCCATACTCGCAAACCTCACCCGTCATGCCTATGCATTAGAAGAACCCCCAGAATATGTTGTGTACCAAGGGCCCGTAAGCGGTGAAAGCCGTCAATTCTGGGCCACTGTACACATCTACGGTAGGGGTCTCGCACCCGAACGCCCCTACAGGTTCACCGGAAGGACCACTTCCTTTGAGCCACAAGCCATCCAGCTAGCTGCTCGAGAAGCTATAGTTCATCTGCGGCACTTGTCGCCAAGAGTTGACTGTCGCTCGTTCCACTACTACCCCAGGCGTGAAGGGTATGGTAGGCCACCCCAAGTTGCCAACGGAGATCATGAGACAGATCCTGCATTGTTGCACCTGGTGCGCTATGTAAGTGCACTGGAAGAACTGTGCGATCTGGTCACAATTGATCTCATCGCAGCTCGTGGAGAGCTGGTTCGTCGAGCCCCGGCAAGAGGAGAGGACGAGCCCAATGCCGACAACCCAGTCGTGTTGTTTGGACAACCGATCGAGCCCCTGAGGTCTACCCCAGCCATCGGCCAAGGTGTTGCGATAACCCCAGAAGTGCTACATCGCATTTTGGGAACACACTCCAACGGAGTTGTGGCCAGCAATCCCCGAGATGGCCACCATCACTACCCCGAGCCTGCAGCCCCTCAACCCACTCCAGTCAATTCCGACGGCGAGACCCGTGGAGAAGTCTCGACATCCACAAGGCACGCCCGCTTGGATGTAAACGAGGTAGACTAAGTAACCCGAGCTGTTCAAATCGAGAATCACCTCTTCCACCTCGAGATACTGGGCAGCAGTGCACATTCCTCCCGTAAACTCAGCCCAAGACCCAACAGAGGTTTCCTTCGTGGGGAAATCTATGCCAACCCCACAGATGGCCGTGGAAGCTGCGGCTTGCGAAGCACTTGCTCGCCTTCGATTCGCGGTACCCTATGCCAGCGAGCGTGGGTATTATTACTTCCCGAGCCGTGCAGCGCCCGGAGGAGTAACATCGTTTCCCGGTGTGCGAATCGAAAGAGACCCCGTCCTGGCCAACCTTGTCCAGTATGTCATCGCTCAAGAGAGTTTGATCCAACACGTGATGGGTTATCTCCAGAGCCTCGCAGACTTAAATTCTCAGATCACCATCGGCAGATCACTGAGGCCCGACCAGGAGAGACACATGCATCGACTAGTCAATCCGCTTTCTCCGATAGAGGAAGAATGTGTCTCAGTTCCAGAAACATTTTCTCGGGATCCCATCCAGTTACCGTTTGCATTATAGACATCGCTGCTACGTTATTTATTGCAACCTTTATTTGCGTGTTGTAACTTGTGCGTGGAGCTTAGTGTGTGCTTTAAGTGTGTTATTTTGCTAATTATGATTAATATGAGTGATTCTGTTGCATTACTGTTTTCTTCCGCGTATAATCCTGGAGTGAGACATCTTTTTCTGAGTCGATACTTCGGCACTTTCTCACGACGTGGATTTCACGCAAGCACAACGACAACAGCTGACCCACAACCGCAAACACTCGGACACACACACATGTACACCGTCTACAAAACTTTGCAACAGTGTTACAGCTAGCTAACCCCTCTCCTAATCATGGTTAGCACCCGGCATCCCACCTACTCCTCGTGATCACCACCGCCGTGGAGAGCCAACACCCGAGCAGCAGCATCGCGACGGTCATCAAGGATCATCGCGCACAGGAGCACGGAGAGCCCCAACAGTGTCGCCAGCCCTCCGCATATCAAGATTGCGTACCAGTCCGGCATCGCCTCCGCCATTAGAGCCTCGCCCGAGCTTCTGCAAGCAGTAATGGAGGAGGAAGGAGGGGGAGAAGCAAGGCCAGAGGAGAGGAGAAGAGAGAAACACCTTGGCCGTTTTATAGCTCGAGCTCGGTGCACGATGGGCGAAGTCCACCAACACCGCCCGTCGCCCAATCGCCGGTGTTCGAAGTCGAATCCGCAAGTAGTGCCGACAGCGTGCTGGCCCGCGTGGTGAGTGCACGCTGCTCCGGCAGCTAGCACGCCGCGCACTACCGTGGTACGGCCTAGATGCCCTACGCGCTAGGCGTCGCCGGTGGAGAAAGCGCGGGAAAGCGCGCAGGAGAGAGGAAGAAGAAGAGCCAGAGGGAGAAGAAGAGGCTGACTGTGGGCCCCGGGTCCACCTGTCGGCCAGAGAAAGCACTGTGCTCCCGGGTACGACCAGCGTATATTTAAATTTAGACTTTATTCCAAATTTATACCCAGCATAGAAATCTCACGTTTTTGTCTCAGACCGTAGATCTTTCTGCGCGCAGCACCAGTATTTCACACTGTGGTTTTCACCACTTATTGCCCTCTTACTGTAGCCACTTTTTCGTTGCATGCAATCTGTTCTTATGCGACTTTTAACAAATCTTGAGGACGAGATTTTTCTTAAGGGGGGTAGTATTGTGACACCCCAAAAAAAATTTGGCCTTGTTTATTAAATTAATTTTTTTGCCAGGACTTAAAACCTTTATTTTCTGAGCTCCCTTTTGATCTTTAACCTTGTCAGTATGGAGTTTTTCCCCTAAGTGAAAGATTTTCAAATATGTTTTTGGACTTGTTTAAACTCTCAAGGAAAAACTTTTCTTGTATTAGTAGAGCTAATTACAAAAAATCAAATTGCTTGATCTTTATTTTTCTTGAAAAATAGTTTTTTAAGGTTATAAGGCCATTTTTTAACTACACCCTCTTCATAGATTATCTCATAAATCCCACCAGATTTGGAGATGTCATGTGATGTTATTAAATAACTTTTATGCAAAAACATCTTTATTTCATGAAATATTTTGAGCTCTACACCTAAATTTCTTCTCTGGTCCAGTGGGCTTGTTTGCACTACAACCCATTAATATTTTCTTCTAGACTCTACCAAAATTATGGGATGTTGGTAATAGCCTGTGATTCAACTTTATGCAAAAACCCAGTGATGTTATTTGCAATTTTTGAGTGAATCAACATCATCTTCATTCTGGACCAGACTGGTGTCCTCTCTACCAAAGCCCTAAGTCCAGGAGCATGCATCCTTTGGGGCAATTTTGGTTCATGAAATGATGCCATTTATTTCCTGTCCAGAATTGTAATTCTGCAAAGCTTGCACTAACAAATTTCTCCTTTTGCCAAACTAACCTCACCACACTCTTGTGCATCCAAGGAGACACTGATCTGGAGTTTTTGACCACTCCAAGACTTGCCTAAGTGCCCTTGGAATTTTGTCAAGCACCTGGTGGGCATGATCTGTTTTGGCATGATTCTTGTCATTGCACTATGATCTTGCACCTCTGATCAAACTGGCATGTCCACTAGACTCCCTGTTTCCCCTAACCTCGACCTGCTAAACCCCAGCTCCAACCGAGCCACCTAGCATGCCCTGGCATTTCGCCGAGCGGCTGGTGAGCGTGCTCCGGCCGCGCCCAGAGCGCGCCTATTGCAGCCGCGTGAACCGAGCCGCCGCGTCGCAACCCCCTGCCTTGGCCCGCACGGGAGAACTTCGCCACGCACTCCCCGCCTCACCACTACACGCCAGCCACCCCTGGCGCCCTACAGCGCCACCGCCAGAGCTTTTGGCGGCACGCCGGCATCGGCCGACAGCTCCTACTCCGTGCAGCGCCACCCAAACCCCTCTCGCTCGCCACCTAGCCCCTGTAACAGTGCAAGCTCATCCACAGGGTGTCGCCTAGCGCTCGTCGCCGCCACGACGCCCCTAGCTACAGAATGGCGGTCGCCGGAGAGCTTATCCACAGCCGCCAAGGAACCGTCTTGCCATGCCTATTTAAGGAGTCCCCGAGCCCGTTCCCGCTCGCAGGCGACCTCAGGCCACCCCTATGGCGTTCCCCTAGCCCGCATTCGACCCAGGGAGGTCTTCTTCCCCGTCTCCGGCAACTCCGACCACCGCCACTGCCCCTGCCGTTCCGGCGCCACCAGGACCTCCCCCTCTCCACTCTCTCCACCAGAAGCCTCCTCATCCTCCCGTGAACCTTTCCCCCTGCTCAATTTTGATCGGGAGCCACCGCAGCCCCAATGGCACTTTGCTCCCGAGGCCACCTCCGCCGAGGAGCTCGCCGCCGGCAGCTCCCTCCGCCCCCACCTGCCAGGCGACCACCGGGAGGACCGCCCCGGAGTAGCGGATCCATCCCCGCCCTCGGAGCCCCGCGAGGAGCCGCCAGTCGCTGGCGACGATCGCCGGAGCTCCGCCTCTGCTCGGGACAGAGGAAAGAGAGGGAGAAGACTAGTCAAACCTGACTAGTGGGCCCCCTGGACCCACTGTCAGTGACACACCGCGCCGTCCATGTGTTTAGGTGAAGGCGAAATTTTCCCCAGTACGTCTCCCCGCTCCGAAAGCGTATTCCCCTCTGAAACGTTTTTCCTTTTCTGTTTTATTTAAATCAGTTTTGACCAGAACTTTGACTGCCTATAACTTTTTAAATATAACTCCAAATTTGATCTAGTTTATTTTAATATTCATTTGAAAATTTTCCAAAATAACTTTTTGTACTGTTTTGAAATGTGTGTTAATCCAAATATTTTAAATAGGCTTTTTGGAAGGAGGGAAGAAACTTTCAAAAGTTTTGGAGAGCCCCTCACCCCTCCACAACTTCAAGGCAAGCATCTTGAACCTTGGCATAATATTTTTTGATGTGATGGTTGACACATTCATAACACCACCTCATTTCGGTGGAATTGATATTTCATGTGACGTGAACATTTGCAAGGAAGCATATCAACGATTTTCCTTGCTATTGGAAATGAATATGATTGTGATGGTAATCATCCTCATGTGCCTTGCATGCATACTGGAAAGGAATCCGGGAAAGCCTCGGCCTTGGGTAGGCGTGTGCTTGTCGCCGGTCCCCGTCGGGACGGTTATTTCCGATATGGCATGGTAAGGTATATTGAGTGGTGATTTTTGTTGGTTGAAATATATCTAATGTACATGTCACGCAGGGAACTTATTAACCTCCTGAGTCGACCGCAGATTGAGTCTTGTTCCAGTAACCCCCATACTTGCCTCGTACTACCACTCGTCCCTGCCGCAGGTAGGGTACGGTTCAGTAAGTTGTCAACCCCTTTCCAGCACACACCGTACAGAGAGTCCATGGTGGAAGATATCGGTTGTAGCCGGTAGGCATGCCACCTGGTCAGGGGGCATGGGTGTTTCCGGTTGGGACCGAGAGGGGAGGCCACCCCTTAGAGCGCGCGATATAAATTTGATCCCATGCTACGCGAGGTTGTAGCCTCCCCACTTAGAGTTTTGATTGACAAGTGTCGTGGGTGATTCCAGACACCGATGAGTTAAGCTGGTGTGTGCAAGTTAGGCGTGTTTTCAACTAAAAGGCCGTAGACGGAATTAGTCCCGATGGACTAAAGGAAATCCGTTACTCGTGGGTAAAGAGTACACCCTCTGCAGAGATTAAACCTATTCGAATAGCCGTGTCCATGGTTAAGGACTACAGTCTGGGATGGGTCAAGCGTCGGTCTTAGTGTCGGTCATCGGAGGTGAAACGGTTAAACCAGAACGGGAATTACTACTTGAGACTTGTGATGATTATGATTATTACTACTGTTGACTAACCCGTGATATTATTGTTATCATCGAATATCTCTGGGATAGTTCTACCTCCGGGATATTTCAGTATGATTATTTAATCTTTTAAAGCCCTTTTATGTGGTGTCGCTCAGACGCCCGACTGTGGCATTTCTTTTAAAGCCCTTTATGTGGTGTCGCTCAGACGCCCGACTGTGGCATTTCTTTTAAAGCCCTTTATGTGGTGTCGCTCAGATGCCCGACTATGGCATTTCTTTTAAAGCCCTTTATGTGGTGTCGCTCAGACGCCCGACTGTGGCATTTCTTTTAAAGCCCTTTCTGTGGTGTCGCTCAGACGCCCGACTGTGGCATTTCTTTTAAAGCCCTTTCTATGGCGTCGCTCATACGCCCGACTATGGCATTTCTTTTAAAGCCCTTTTTGTGGTGTCACTCAGACGCCCGACGGTGGCATTTCTTTTAAAGTCCTTTCTGTGGTGTCGCTCAGACGCTCGACTGTGGCATTTCTTTTAAAGCCCTTTCTGTGGTGTTGCTCAGACGCCCGACTGTGGTATTATTATTCTGCATTTTCCGCTCGAGGAGTCTTTCAGACACTCGTTTGGCACCGGTATTATTATTCTGCATTTTCCGCTCGAGGAGTCTTTCAGACACTCGTTTGGCACCAGTATTATTATTCTGCATTTTTTCGCTCGAGGAGTCTTTCAGACACTCGCTTGGCTCCCAGTATTTATTACCTCTATGGGGCCATTGGATAAATTTCCGGTTGCATATGAATAACCTGTTTACATGCTTCAAGATATCCATTTATGACTAACTAAGTGAGTATAAGGATATTGCAAAGCATGAGCATCAACGGTTATATTATACCTGTGTTCTTAATGTTTGCGAGTACATTCAAAGTACTCACTGGCTTGTCCCTAACTATTGTCTTGGCCAGATTGCTTGCTTGGAGAGGAGCGTTGCGACGACAGCCTCGGGACCTAAGCAACGGTGATAGCAGCCTCGTGGGATAGGAGTTAACCTGGTCAGCTGTTCCCGTGGGAAATGGAGTCCCACAGCCGTGGTGATCCACAAACCGCTTCCGCCCTCAACCACTAGAAACCATTTGTTGTACTCATAGGCCACAAGGGTCTTGTGCTTCATATTTTGTACCTTTGCTTGGAATTTCTGTAACAAGTTGGTGCCTCATCAGCTAACAGTAATCCTGGGGCTGATGAGCTCGACGGCCATTTTTCTGGAATTTAATGTCTGGAAAACCGGTCGCGACACGCATCACTATTCCTGGCTTGTTCTTTGGCTCGGGCAAGTTCCGCCCGAAGGGTCTCCGCGGCCGCAGCTCCATCTGCAGTCACAATATATTAAAGATACTGGCATTATGCTCCTCTTACGATGTGTCGATCACCGGAGAAATCACATACCCTGTGCCTCGTCAAGCCGCTTGTTGACAAGCACGATGTCGGCATCTGCAGCATCAAGTTTCCGCTTCAGCTCGGCAAACTCACCAGTCCGGCTAGCCACCTTACCTTCCGCCACCTGCATATGAAGGCGGCCTGATTATTACCTGGGACTATGATCCTCTGTTTGCCACCATTCTTGACAACAACAAGATTCCCAGGGGCTACTATCTGCACAGGATACACCTAACGTGTGCGGTACCGTCAAAAACATACACTATTTCACGTACCTCAAAGCCTTTCAGCAAACTCATAAAAGCTTCATGCGAACTGCTTTTGGCAGACGAAATCCTCTCAATCACCGTACCCATTAGTGTACGATGCGCTTCTGAGATGGCCGCTTGCTCTAGCAGATCCTTCAGTGCGTCCGATCGCACACCGAACGGTGCCGGACTCTTTCGCTTGCTCTCTTCAGGAGCCGAATACTGAGGACTTCGGGTGGCCGAAGGATTCCCCTCGGGCCTTGCCGGATCAGGAGAAACCCTTCATGACGACACTTCAGGGTCGCCCGCCTCATGAGGCAGGATGGCATGGGGAGGTGTTTCGCTCTCCATCATCTCCGGAAGAAGATCCCCCGAAGACGAACTCTGTCGAGAAGGGCTACGATCCGAACTACAAGATAAATGCTTCGGTTATTTTCCTCATAAGTAAAGCAGGATATTTTTACTATTAAGTCCCCTTTTACTTACAGCTTGGTGGACGGCTGATCCCCTTGCGGGCACTGTGCGGCAAGGGTACCCCCCGGGGCAGGACCCTCTAGCGAAGATTTCTTCCCCCGTTTGGAAACCATTGTTTCCGGGTCTTCAGAGGCGGTCCTCTTCCTTCCTTGGGGAGAGGGAATTTCAGATTCTTCTCCCCGGTTATGCTCCTCCACGGAGGCGCTAACTCCCCCAGTTTGGATCAACAGTGAGCGAGGTCCACTTTCAGCCTCTTTATTCCCTCCTTTATCTTCCCCTGAGGGCGCTTGGTAAGGCGCAAGCTCCAGCATCCTGGCTAGTACAGGATCCGGTGAGACCTTAGGGAGGGGGGCCGGACACCTGATCATCTTCGCCTTTGTTACCCAGTCCTGGTCAAAGAGCGGATTTTCAGAATGATGTTGTGATAAATAAAAAGACAACGTGTTCGGCTACGGGACTATTTACTTGGGTATCTGGATGATTGCAGCTCAGACCCGCATCCTCGGTGGTGTCCGGACACCTTATTTCTGGTCCGAAGAACAACTTGTACAGCTCTTCGAGCGTCATGCCGAGGAAGTGCTGAATAGCTCGCGGTCCTTCCGGGTTGAACTCCCACATACGGAGGGGTCAGTGTTTGCAGGGCAGGGCTCGACGAACTAACATGACTTGCACTACCATGGCCAGACTAACATCTCTCTTGAGGAGATCTCGGATGCGGCTCTGCAATGTCGGTATATCCTTTACTGCCCCCAGTCTAGCCCCTTATTGATCCATGACGTCAGTCGTGGCGGGGGGGTGCCCGGGCGAAAGGCAGGGGCGACGACCCACTTGGTACCCCGTTGCCATAAGCTGGACACCACCTGGAAGGAACCCTCTGGCCATGGGGCATTGGCACTTTTGCTTATTACGGCACCTCCACACTCTACGTGTCGCCCCTCGATCATCTTCGGCTCCACATTGAAAGTCTTGAGCCACAGGCCGGAGTGAGGGGTAATGCGGAGGAAGGCATCACATACGACGATAAACGACAAAATATGAAGGACTGAATCCGGGGCCAGATCATGGAAATCTAGCCCATAATAGTACATGAGCCCCCTGACGAAAGGATCTAGAGCGAGGCCTAGACCTTGGAGGAAGTGAGAGATGAAAACAATGCTCTCGCCGGGTTCATGAGTGGGGATGGCCTGCCCTCGAGCGGGCAACCTGTGCGAGATTTCGCCGGTCAAATACCTGGCCTCTCTTAGCTTCTTGATATCTTCCTCTATGACAGAGGAAGGCATCCACCGACCTTGAAGGTTGGATCCGGACATGGTTGAAGGTCCGAAACACCTGGCCTGAGCCTTGGGTGTTGGAACTCAAGGTGGGGGAAGGATTTGATTGAGCGCGAGAAGAAAAAGGACAGGCCTTGGCCTCTTTATAAAGGGGATGGATATCAAGCGTCCTCCGCGTGGCCGTTTGGGCCTTGCCTAAAATTGAGGAGTCATACCAACGGGCACGATTGGGTTACCCACATCCGTATTGATGAGAATCCCGTAATATGGGTGTCGGGGGATATCGGCCTCCACGAGCACCTATGGGGACGAAGCCCCTTGTCGGTTCGGCGGGGGCGGAGGTTGCACAAAGAGCAGATCGAGGCGACACACACACACACACACACCGATTTTACCCAGCTTCGGGCCGCATGGATGCGTAAAACCCTACTGCTGCTTGTCTGGTTGATTAGAGTTCTTGCTCTGGAGCGCAAGAAGCTACAGTAAGTTGGAGCTGGACGTAGACGAGGGTCTACTGGGTGTCCTCCTGGTTTTTCCTCTCTCTCTCTCTCCCTCTCTCTCTTGTTCCAGGGTTCCCCCCTCCCTACGTGCGCATGGGCCTCCTTTTATATGCTAAGGGGTTTCCCACAGGTAGCGACGCACGTGAGGGTAAAAATGGCAAGGAACTGTGCGAACAAAGGTCGCACAGTGCTATCGCACCTAACTCTGACGGCGAGGGACAAAGGCATTAAATGCTCGTGTGGATCGCCTGAACAGTGCCGAGGCGGACCGTTAGGGGCGCCTCCGCTTGCCACGGGGGCGACTCTGCCAACGTCGCATGCCATGCGCGTCTCAGGTTGCGCGTCGCCTCGCCACGTGCCTCCGGGGAAGCCCCAGAGCGACGCGTGGGCAGGTGAGCTGGAGCGCAGGCCTGAGGTGGTGGTTAGCCGCGGCAAGTGGCTTGCCGCGGTAGTTGCCTTGCCGCACCTGAGAGCTTGCCGCTCGTCAGGCCTTGCCGGGGCGCGCGGTGCGCCGCGGTGGGCTTCTCTTGGGGTGCCTTGGCTTGGCCGTCCCGGCGAGCTCCTCCCGCCAGGGCCTTGGTGCCTCGGCTCAGTCGTCCCGGCAAGCTCCTCTTGCCGGGGCCTTGTCGCCTTGGCCCGGCAACCTCCTCTTGCCGGACCTCGCCTGCTTGGCCCGGCAAGCTCGTCTTGCCGGGGCTTGGTCTTCTAGGCTCGATCACTTGGCCTTCGTCCGGCCCAAAAAGGGCCATGGAGACTCTTGTCGCTCCTCTGGCAAACCTTGCCGTGGGACGCTACTACTGCCCGTGCACAAGTTCGGGGTACTAAGGTACCCCTACATTAGTACACCGATAGGAGCCCCCAGGCCTGGGCCATACACGGTGCCGAGCGTTGTTGGGCCAGGCCCTAACAGTGCACGGGCACGCGTGGCCTGGGTTGCGCTGCTCCTTAACTCCGTGCTCGTCGCGCCCCCCGCAAGTGGCGCGCGCTTATCGCGGCGTCGTGGGGGGCGAGGCGTGCGACGCGTGCGTGACGTGGGTGGCGTGCGCGGGGCTGAGGCCCGCAGGCATGCGTCACGTCGGGCACGACTCCTTTATTTGGAAAGGCGAAGCGCCCGCCCCCATTTTCAAATGGGGGAGGGGCGTGGAGGCGCGGCTTGGTGAACGAATAGGGTCGAGGCGCGGCTTTCGGGGCGCCCGTCCCCACGATCACGGGTGGGGAGAAGTCGCCTCATCCGTCGCCTCGGTCCTGCTCGCCTGCCACGCGTCCTCCATGCACTTGGGGTCGCGGTGGTGGAGGCGGAAAACCGGGCCGACGCGGGTTGATGTAGAGGGTCGGCCCCGTCGCCTGCCCTTCCTTTGCTTTGATTGGTTGGGCGGGGCGGCCGAGCCCCCACTCCACCCCTTTATAAGGAGCGGAAGGGGGCAATGAGGGTCCGCACTCCCCCCTTCTTTCTTCTCTTAGAACCCTGGTCCCCTCTCCCTAACTGTCATGGAGAAAGGGAACCCTGGTCCCTCTTCGGTGGCGGCAAGGGTTGCCGCCAGGCAGCGAGCCCCTCCTCCCCTTGCACCCGCGGCGGCGGAGCCAACCGTAAGGGAAAAGGGGAGGGGGCGAGGTCGTGGACGAGGCCGTGGACGGGGCCGAGGCGCTCGAGGCGGGCAGGATGGCGCGCCGGCCTCGCCTCCGCCGGCGGCTCCGTTTCCCCCGGCGGTTCATCTCGGGGACGACCCTTGCGAGTTCATCATCAGGCTACGCCGGGCGCCTCGCCGTCGCCTAAGCCTCCCGGCCCCCTTCGCGGACGTCTTGGAGGCGGAACAACACGAGACGCTGAGACTGCGCATGAGGGGCTGCGGGATCAGTGGTACGCGAGTCCACGTCGAATCCCGAGCCCCCAGCGTGATGTGTCTTGGCCGAGGGTGGAAGTCGTTCGCCCGGATCCACAGCTTGACGGCGAGGTTCACCCTCCATTTCAAGCTGATGGAGGGCAATCTCCTCTCCGTCAAGGTCTTCGGGGACCTCGGCACCCGGGCCCGGTGCTGCGTGGATAGCTCCTCCGACAGCGAAGGCTCCTCCTCGAGCGAGAGTGATGAGGAGGGGAGCGACAGCGACGACGAGGGCGGGCGGTCGCCGGGGTGACGGGCACGACTAGGCGCTAGTCGCAGCTCCGCGTGGCACCGGCGCCCCCACCATCCACGTTGCTGGCTCCGTGAACTCCCCGGGGTCGCCTCCTTGGGCGGCTGGCGTAGGGAGGCTGCGGAAGAGGAAGAGGGCGGGCGGCGAGGCCGCTGCCTCGTCTCCCAGCTTTCCCCCAGACGTCGTCACCACCCCTGCTCGCGGCGACGACCACCGGGGTCTTCTCTCCGGCCCGGCAAGCTCCTCTTGCCGGGGCTTCATCTTCTTGGGCGGCCGGAGTGGCGAGGCTGCGGAAGGGGAAGAGGCCGGCGGCAAGGCCGTCAACTCGGAGTACGAGGGCTAGATGCCCTCGACAGCGTGCTGACGTCCCGCCGCCTCCTTTTCGAGCTCCGCTTCCGGCGTCGCCGTCTCCATCCAGCCTCCGGAGCCCCCCCGGGCGGAGCCCCGGATGCTCTCTTGGCGTCTTCTGCCACCCGTAGCTCGTCTAGGCACCCCTTTTGCCCTTCTCGCCTCCTTGCCCTACCTCCTGAGGAGAGAGACAAGAAAGGGATTACGGGCACCTTATCTCTTTTTATCTTGTAAGCCCTCGGGCCTTAGTTGTATTTAAATCTTGTAATCCCATCTTTCATGTTTTTCATTCTCTCTGAACTGTACCTGAGTGGAATCTTTTTAATGAAAAGGGGATGTTTGCTGGATCATTTGTCTCGCGGGTACATCCCGCGGCAAGGGGCGGACCCTTTGCACCGTTAAGATGGACACTTCCCCGCCCGGCAACGGACCCTGCCGTCCCCCCGCGCCCCTTGGCCCTCCTCACGCTCTTGGCGGAGGCAGGGAGAAGGCGGGTTCTGGCCCCTCGCTTCCTTCCCTTGCCGCCGCGGCTACTATCCGAAGCGGGCCCCGGGAACGCGCTCCGGGGTTTGCCGCTTAAGAGAGCACGACAGCTTTTTAGGAGGAAGCAAGGTTTTCACATTCCGCGGCTCATGAGAGAATGCATGATAAGGGATGTAAAGACTTATCTGAGGTTGCAGCCCCCGGCAACTCTGGCTTGCCGGGAGGCGGGTGCTGGCTCGTCCTTCTCCCCTTCTTCGTCCTTGAGCGGCTCGGCAAGGGTATGCAATTCCTGCGAGCCAAAGGGAAAGGACGGGAAAAAGACGCGGACTCGACCTCTAAGTTAGGGGTTAGCGACTGTTAGGCACTATCAACCCTAACCAAGGACGAGACTCGACTCAGCATGCATGCTAAAACTTGGGGGGCCCCAGCGCGTCATTGCTGCCAGGGTCTGCGCCTGGCTTTGTACAAAGGATTACATGCGTCTGCGGCAAGACTTTTGTACAAAGAGTTGGTTGCCGGACGGGGTCCGACAGCCGCACCTTACGGGTAAAACTTGCGAAGATGCTCAATGTTCCAGGAATTGCTCACCAGAGTACCATCTTCGGTCTCGAGGCGGACGGTGCCGGGCCTCGTGACTCGTTTCACCCGGTAAGGGCCTTCCCACTTCGGCGTCAACTTGTTGTGTATCTTGGCCGACTGAACGCGCCGAAGAACAAGGTCACCTTCCTCGAGGCTCCTGGCTTTAACTTTGCGGCTATGATAGCGACGCAGAGCTTGCTGGTAGCGAGCGGATCGCACAGCAGCCTGGAGACGATCCTCCTCGAGGAGCAGTGCGTCATCTTCACGCAATCGCTCTTGCTCAAGCTCATCATAAGCGAGCACTCGAGGTGACCCATATACGAGTTCCGTGGGGGTAACTGCTTCTGCTCCATAGACTAGAGCAAATGGTGTCTGGCCGGTGGCTCGATTTGGCGTCGTTCTGACTGACCAAAGAACCGCCGGCAGCTCCTCGATCCAGTTCCGTCCGTGCTTGAGCAGCTTGTCAAAACTTCTGGTCTTGAGCCCGCGCAGTACCTCGGCGTTGGCCCTTTCCGCTTGACCGTTGCTCCGGGGATGAGCAACAGAAGCGAAGCAGACCTTGGTGCCGAGGTTTTGGGTGTACTGCATGAAAGCGTGGCTTGTGAACTGCGTACCGTTGTCGGTGATGATCCTGTTGGGGATCCCGAAGCGGCAAACAATCGACCTGAAGAGTTTGATCGCGGACTGGGCGGTCACCTTCCTCACCGGTTCCACTTCTGGCCACTTTGTGAACTTGTCGATGGCAATGAACAAGTACTCAAAGCCCCCGATGGATCGGGGGAAGGGGCCGAGGATATCGAGCCCCCAGACCGAGAAGGGCCAAGACAAAGGGATCGTCTGGAGCGCTTGAGCTGGCTGGTGTATCTTCTTGGAATGGAACTGGCACGCTTCACACTTGGTTACTTGTGCAGTTGCATCCTGGAGGGCTGTTGGCCAGAAGAAACCTTGCCGGAACGCTTTGCCGGCAAGTGCTCTGGCGCCAATGTGGTGTCCACATATGCCTCCGTGTATCTCCGCCAACAGCTTCTGTCCGTCTTCCTAGTGAATGCATTTCAATTTCACCCCATTGCGTCCTCTTCTGTACAGTGCGCTGTCAACGAACTGGTACATACTGGACTGCCGGGCTACTCTTTCAGCTTCTTCTTGTTCTTCGGGAAGTTCTCCTGTCTGGAGGAAACGGACGATCTGCTGTGCCCACGTCGGAGCCTGTGACTCAACGACAAGGACTAAAGGCATGTCGGCGGCTGCGGGAACATCAGCTTCTACGGCGAGGACTTGGGGCTCAGCCGGAGCTTGACATTCCCCAGCAAGCTTGCCGGGAGCGCCTGCTTCGTCGGGACAAACCCTGGGGCTTGCCGGAGCGGGCAGCTCCTCAGCACTCTTGGCGTCGATCTTGGGGACTCTCTTGGCGGCGGCTTCGGGAAGCTCTGCCGGGAGATAGTCACCAGAGACCGATCTTCTCTTCTTGCTTGGCCCAGTCGATGGTGTCACGGATGGGTGAGTCATCTTGAGCACAAAAGTCCCTGGTTCCATAGGTAGCTTTAGTGCGGCGCATTTTGACAGTCCGTCGGCGATGTCGTTCTCTGCTCTTGGAACGTATTCCATTTGCAGGCCGTCAAAGCGCTCTTCCAGCTTCCTCACTTCATCAACGTAAGCCTCCATCAACGGGCACTGGTAATCCTTGTTCACTTGGCGGACGACGAGTTGCGAGTCACCCCTGACAATGAGCTTCTTGATCCCAAGTTCCGCCGCGATCCTGAGACCGGCGAGCAAACCTTCATACTCTGCCGTATTGTTGGTTGCTTGCTCCTTGGGAAAGTGCATTTGGACGATGTACTTGAGGTACTCTTCGGTGGGCGCGATGAGCAGCACGCCGGCACCGGCGCCTTCCAGCGAAAAGGCACCATCAAAGTACATCAGCCACTCTTTGGTTGCTTCCTTGCCGGGGATGCTCGTCTCTGGAATTTCTTCGTCCGGTGTCGGCGTCCACTCTGCTATGAACTCTGCCAAGGCTCTGCTCTGGATGGTCGATGTGCTCTCGAACCTGAGGCCAAAGCTTGACAGTTCTAGTGCCCACTCGACAATCCTGCCTGTTGCTTCGGGATTCTGTAGTATCCTCTTAAGCGGAAAGCGAGTGACCACTGTGATCTCGTGTGCTTGGAAGTAATGGCGCAGCTTCCTCGAGGCCATGAGGAGGCCGAAGAGCAATTTCTGCACACCAGAGTACCTCGACCTAGCCCCCTGCAGGAGGGAGCTGACGAAGTAAACTGGGCGCTGCACCATCCTCTTCTTCTGCACTTCCCCTTGCGCTTGCGCGGATTCGCCTTTGCCGGGGCCAGAGCTTGTCGGGGAAGCCACCTGCTTGTCGTCGGACGTGCTTGCCGTGGTTGCGGGCTCGTCATCAGCTTCCCTCTCCGCTACTAGCGCAGCACTAACCACCTGATTGGTTGCCGCTAGGTAGAGCAGCAACTTCTCTTGCGGTCTAGGCGCGACAAGTATAGGAGCGGAGGACAGGTATTTCTTCAAGCCTTGCAGCGCAGCCTCCGCTTCCGGAGTCCATTTTACTGGACCTGCCTTTTCAAGATTTTGAAAAACGGCAGGGCGCGTTCCGCAGACCTGGAAATAAACCAGCTGAGAGCCGCCACGCAGCCGGCAAGTCTTCGCACGTCCTTGACACGCGTTGGTGCTTCAATTTGCTCGATGGCCTTGATCTTGTCGGGGTTGGCTTCGATCCCACGCTGAGACACGAAGAACCCGAGAAGCTTGCCGGAGGGAACTCCGAACACGCACTTCTCGGTGTTGAGCTTGAGGCTGATCTTGCGCAAGTTCGCGAAGGTCTCTTCCAAGTCTTCAACCAAGGTTGCCTTGTCTCTGCTCTTGACCACAATGTCGTCCATGTAGGCCTCCACATTTCTGTGGATCTGTGACTCGAAAGCAGTGTGGACAACCCTCGCGAACGTCGAGCCTGCGTTCTTCAGTCCAAAAGGCATCCGCACAAAACAGTACGTGCCGCATGGAGTGATGAACGCAGTCTTCTCTTCGTCTTCTTCATCCATGAAGATCTGGTGGTACCCGGAGTAGGCGTCAAGGAATGAAAGCAGGTCGCATCCGGCCGTGGAGTCAACAATCTGGTCGATGCGCGGCAAGGGAAATGGATCTTTAGGGCAAGCTCTGTTGACATCGGTGAAATCGATGCAAAGCCTCCACTTCCCGTTTGCTTTGCGCACGACAACAGGATTGGCCAACCACGTCGGATGGAGCACGCCTCTGACGAGGCCTGCCGCTTCCAACTTCCTGATCTCCTCCGTGATGAACTCTTGGCGCTCCACCGCTTGTTTCCTGACCTTTTTCTTGATGGGCCGCGCATGAGGACAAACGGCGAGGTGGTGCTCAATCACTTCCCTGGGAACGCCGGGGATGTCAGATGGTTGCCAGGCAAACACATCGACATTCGCCCACAGGAAAGCAACGAGCGCACCTTCCTATTTGGGGTCGAGAGTGGCACTGATGGTGAAGGTACCACCAGTGCCGTCCTCCTTGGCGGGCACCTTCTTGGTCGCTGGTGGAGCAGCCGTCGTCTCCTTGTGTTTACCGGAGGGGCTCGATGGTGCGTCCTCAACGGCAGAGCAGCGCTCCGAAGAGGCGCGCTTGCCGGAGTGGGCACCAGAGCATTCGCCGGGCTTGGCCTTCTTGCCGGCGGGGCTCGATGGCACGTCCTCGACGGCAGCGCAGCACTCCGAAGAGGCGCGCTTGCCGGAGTGGGCGCCAGAGCATTCGCCGGACTTAGTCTTCATGCCGGCGGGGCTCGATGGCACGTCCTCGACGGCAGCGCAGCACCCCGAAGAGGCGCGCTTGCCGGAGTGGGCGCCAAAGCACTCGCCGGACTTGGTCTTCATGCCGGCGGGGCTCGATGGCACGTCCTCGACGGCAGTGCAGCACTCCGAAGAGGCGCGCTTGCCGGAGTGGGCGCCAGAGCGCTCGCCGGACTTAGTCTTCATGCCGGCGGGGCTCGATGGCATGTCCTCAACGGCAGCGCAGCACTCCGAAGAGGCGCGCTTGCCGGAGTGGGCGCCAGAGCACTTGCCGGACTTCTTCTTTCCCCCGGAAGCTCCAGCGGCAAGCGGGCCGCGGGCCGTTGCTGCTGTTGCGTCCCGATATATTTGGTCGGCGCAGATAAGGGCATCCTTCTTGTCGCCGGGGACAGAAATGACGCTTATCGGGCCAAGCATCTTGAGCATGTTATACGCGTAGTGGGAGGCCGCCATGAACTTGGCGAGCGCTGGTCGGCCGAGGATCCCATTGTAAGGCAACGGAAAGTCGGCGACGTCAAAGGTGACCTTCTCAGTCCTGAAATTCAGCTCGCTGCCAAATGTCACCGGCAGCGTGATCTTTCCCTTCGGCTTGCTCCTTCCCGGGTTGATTCCTTGGAATGTGCCGGTTTCTTCGAGCTCGCTGTCGGGAACTTGGTGTCTCCGGAGGAAAGCAGAGGAGATCAGATTCAAGCCGGCCCCGCCGTCAACTAGCATCTTAGTGACCTTGAGGTTGCGGATCGTTGGGGAAACCAACATCGGCAAGCACCCGACCGCGATTATGCGATCAGGGTGGTCCTCAATGTCAAAGATGGTAGGCGTGCTGGACCATCTCAGGGGCCTGCGTGACTCGACGGGTGGCTTCGCTGCATTGACCTCCCGCACCCACCGTTTAAGCTGGTGGTGGGAAGTGTGCAGGGAGGCACCGCCGTCCACACACAAGACCTCAGTGGCTTTCTGAAACTCCTGCTCGCTGGTCTCGGGGTCTTCCATGTTTTCGTCGTCGTCATCGTCTTCGCCCTTGTCGCGCCCCCGGGGAGGTCTGTCTGCTTGCCGCTGCTTGTCCTTGCCGCGGCGCTCCCCCGGGCCGGGGCGCTTCGTGCCGGATCCCCCGCCACCTGCTTGGGCTCTCTCCTTGTCGCGTCGTGCGTACTCGGCCTTCTGCAGGTCGACGAGCCGCTCGACTTGCTTGCAACTCTGGAGGTCGTGGCCCCTGGTACGGTGGATCTTGCAGTACTTCTTGTCGGTACCGTCTCGCTTATCGGCAGCGGCCACCGCCCGGCATTTGGCGCACCCGACAATCTCCTTGCCGGGGCCTCCCGCCTGGGCTTTCTTGGCGGAGCCCTCGCCGCCGGACTTCTCGACAACCAGTACCTCTGGGTTTTTCTTCTTCTTGCCGTTCCGCCGCTGGCCTCTCCTTGCCGGGGCGGTACCTTCACTGTCGGATTCTGCTTCTCCAACACTTTCTCCGGGGAGCTTCCTCCCCTCCTCAGCGCGTGCACACTTGTTGGCCAGGGCGTAAAGCTCGCTGACCTCCTTGATTTTGCACATCGCCATCTCCTCCCGCATCCTGCAGTTACGCACGTTCTGGTGGAACGCGTTGATCACCGCGGCGGGGTGGACGTCTGGGATGTTGTAGTGCACACGGCTGAACCTCTGGATGAACTTGCGCAAAGGCTCCCCCTCCTTCTGAACAAGCAGATGAAGGTCGCTCGCCTGGCCATGGGGTTTGTGGCCGCCCGTGAAGGCGCCCACGAACTGATGGCATAGATCTGGCCAGGAGGAGATGGAGCCGTCCGGCAAGTGCATGAGCCAGGATCTGACGTTGGGCTTGAGTACCAGCGGGAAGTAGTTGGCAAGGATCTTGTCGTCCGGTCCCCCGGCAGCTTGCACCGCAATGGTGTAGATGCTGAGGAACTCCGACGGATGTGACTTGCCGTCGTACTTCTCGGGCACGTCGGGCTTGAAGTCTTTGTGCTGGGCCACTGGACTTGCCGCAGCTCGCGGGTGAACGCGGGGCAGCCTACCGAATACGGCAGTTCGCCTGGTTCGCCCGGTGCGTGCATGTCTCCAGAGGGCCCAACGCGCTGGTCTGATTGATGCCGCGCCTCTCTTCTGCGCTCGATGCGGGTTCGAGCGTCTTCTTCCCTTCGTTCATGAAGGACTTGGCGTTGGTCGCGGCGAGTTCGCGGGTTCGACGACGCGGTGGAGTCGTCGTCCAGGTGAGCCCGGCGAGTCGGCGACCGTGGCTTCTGGGGCGGGGAGTGCACGGTGGTCGCACCCCCGCCATTCTTGGCGCCATCGGTTCTCGCCTGGGTGACTGGCCGCGGCTGCGACGCGCTGTGCTGCCGCGGAGTGTCACCGTTGGCGAAACCGATGAGGCTCTGGATGGTTGCCCTCCAACCGTCGAGCTTGTCCACCGCCGGAGGGTAGTCTAGGAGTAGCTGAGCTCGCGCGAGAGCTTCCGCTGGGGTGGCAGGCAGAGGCGGCGAACGACGCGAGGAGCGGGATGTGCTCGAACTCCTAACTATGTTAGAAGGAGCAGTACCCGGTCCAGGCAGCCGCGCGACGCTCGTCCCGGCACGCTGGATCGCATGCTGGTCCTGAGCGCCCTGGGACCCACCAGCGTGGCCTGGGTCCAGCGAGCGTATGGTACCATGGGTACCATGACGCTGCTGGTTTCGCGCCTCCTGAGAGGGGCGCGGGGCGAGCTCGGACGTCGCGGGACCAAGAACTGGTTCGACCACGCCCGTTCTTCCGCCGGCGTCCTCCCCACCACCCGTCTGCTCCATGGGCGGTGGGTTCGACGCGGACGGACCGGTCACCTCCGGAGCTTTCTTCTTCGGCGCCATGCTGGCGCAAACGATGAGAGTCTGGCTCGCGCGGACGCCGGATCTGATTCGCACAACCTCGACGCACCCCTACCTGGCGCGCCAAAGATGTCGGGGGATATCGGCCTCCATGAGCACCTATGGGGACGGAGCCCCTTGTCGGTTCGGCGGGGGCGGAGGTTGCACAAAGAGCAGATCGAGGCGACACACACACACAACGATTTTACCCAGCTTCAGGCCGCATGGATGCGTAAAACCCTACTGCTGCTTGTCTGGTTGATTAGAGTTCTTGCCCTGGAGCGCAAGAAGCTACAGTAAGTTGGAGCTGGACGTAGACGAGGGTCTACTGGGTGTCCTCCTGGTTTTTCCTCCTCTCTCTCCCTCTCTCTCTTGTTCCAGGGTTCCCCCCTCCCTACGTGCGCATGGGCCTCCTTTTATATGCTAAGGGGTTTCCCACAGGTAGCGATGCAGGTGAGGGTAAAAATGGCAAGGAACTGTGCGAATAGAGGTCGCACAGTGCTATCGCACCTAACTCTGACGGCGGGGGACAAAGGCATTAAATGCCCGTCTGGATCGCCTGAACAGTGCCGAGGCGGACCGTTAGGGGCGCCTCCGCTTGCCACGGGGGCGACTCTGCCAACGTCGCATGCCATGCGCGTCTCAGGTTGCACGGCGTCTCGCCACATGCCTCCGGGGAAGCCCCAGAGCGACGCGTGGGCAGGTGAGCTGGAGCGCAGGCCTGAGGTGGTGGTTAGCCGCGGCAAGTGGCTTGCCGCGGTAGTTGCCTTGCCGCACCTGAGAGCTTGCCGCTCGTCAGGCCTTGCCGGGGCACGCGGCGCGCCGCGGCGGGCTTCTCTTGGGGTGCCTTGGCTTGGCCGTCCCGGCGAGCTCCTCCCGCCAGGGCCTTGGTGCCTCGGCTCAGTCGTCCCGGCAAGCTCCTCTTGCCGGGGCCTTGTCGCCTTGGCCGGCAAGCTCCTCTTGCCAGACCTCGCCTGCTTGGCCCGGCAAGCACCTCTTGCCGGGGCTTGGTCTTCTAGGCTCGATCACTTGGCCTTCGTCCGGCCCAAAAAGGGCCGTGGAGACTCTTGTCGCTCCCCTGGCAAGCCTTGCCGCGGGACGCTACTACTGCCCGTGCACAAGTTTGGGGTACTAAGGTACCCCTACTTTAGTACACCGACAATGGGGGACACGATCTCTGCTTCGACAAGACGTGCCAAATAAATCGCCTCGCAAAACGTGCAGTGGCAGGCTAATAGAGGAAAATGGTTCGTCATGACCAGACTGTGGCAATACGTCACATTATGAAAAATGGTCGGCAGATTAGATGTGTGGAAATATTATTCTCTCTTTCCCAACCACACCCGCGCGGGTACACGGTGGAGCTCATTTCTGTATGAAAACGCAGCCTACGTGGTAATTTGACACGTGCACTAGTTGTCCACTTGATGGGGGATCGTCTACCATGGGTGAGCAAACAAATTGCGACTTGACGCATTATGTTAAAATATAGGAAAACCATGTGGGGCCTACCTTAGAGGCAAGGCTCTATACACTAGAGTACTTTTGATGTGTCCCGTCAACTCGCAGAACAAGGAGAAGCTTGCTTAGTATGCCGTCTCCCCTGCCCACAATTGTGGTGGCTCGCAGGACAAGGTGAAGCTTGCTTACTAGTACTCCCTCCATTTACTCCTCGTCCCTCCCTTTGTTAGAGAGATTATCATATTGTTTGAAATATATGTCTTTTAGTAGTACGATTAGTAAAGTGGTATATAGGAGTAGTACTACTACAATAATTTCCTAGGAGTCCGTGGTGCAGCAAGCTACCCTAGGCTATGTTACTACTCCCCCCTTTCCGGTTTATGGCTCAATTTCAAAATCTCTCCAACCAAGGTAGACAGTGAGTGGTGGAATTAATTTTGTAGTTTGCACAAGTAATTAGTACGCTCGTTTTTCTCAAGAAGTTATGTTTACTGAGGCATTAATTAGAACGAATGCATGCATGACCACTAAATTTCCATGAACTTCTACATGCATTGGTGAGTTTTCTCTTGACTCTGCTTGCATCGGGTGATTTAACGCACCTCGAAAACCAAACATGTGATGGTACTACTACTAGTAGTAGAATTGGAACTTATAAAATGAAAAAACGAATTTTTAGATGAGCCCTATAAACCGGAAAGGAGGGAGTAGTAAGTAGTACTACCTCCATAGTGGGTACGTACTCCGTAAAATCAGATTTTCCCAAAACTAAGTCGCTCAACCTTTATTTGCTTGTTTCCCTTCCCGCCTCGTTGCCTCAAACAGACTATGCCAAACTCCCCTCCCTGCCGCGCGGGAAAAGACCCGCCCTCGCCTTTTTTTAGTCCGGGTTTGTACCGATGGATCGCGCGAAGTAGCAAAAAGCAAGCCGTGTCTTGTACTCCTCCGTCGACGCTCGCTTTCATGAATTATGTATTCCTCTCACCGACATGTGGGACATATAGCAACCGAGTCGACGTGTCATGCACCAAACAATAGTGCAGAACAGTAGGGGGACGCACCCCAGTCGTACCGCCCCAGTAGTAGTAAAGAGCAATGAGACGTCAAATCACAATGCCGTACCTTCCCAGACGAACGAAGCAACCACTATTTCACACTTCGCTTGGCCATCATCTCTTTCAAGAAAACCACATAGTATTGCTTCTGCCATTGTTCTGCCTCAAGAGGGACACGCGCATCGCCTTGGTACATCATGACACGTGGGGCCGCCTGACAGGCCATGCTCCCCCGCCCATCGCTCGGTAAAATCACCTCATTCTTACTACTTCCTCGGTATCGGTTTATAGGGCATGCACGTCGTTCTAGGTTGAGAATTTAACTCGCTATATATGTGATGAACATTATATGTTTAGAAACTACATCTGCTTAAGAATCCAATGATATACTTTTTGTGACATCTCATATTTAGTTAGTCAAATGGATGACCTAGAACTACGTGCACGCCCTATAAACCGAGATGGAGACGGTATTAAAGTATATTTTTACATCAATATAGTCGGGATTCACCAAGGAGCAAAACCAAGTGGTAGGCTGATCCTGTCGTGTTGGCGTAGCAACTCAAGCAGGGTCAGTCCACACAGGAAATGGTGACACACTTAACAGGACCCCTTTGGCCGACATGTGGCTCATCCACCTTCTTGTTCCACGCGCGATGCAACAAATTACAGTTCGGAGTAGCGGTTGGACTTGGAGGCACCCCGGTCGTAGCGCCGCAGTAGTAGTAAATGAGCGATGAGGGGTGAGGGAGTCCTGGATTAGGGGTATCCGGACAGCCGGACTATATCCTTTGGCCAGACTGTTGGACTATGAAGATACAAGATTGAAGACTTCGTCCCGTGTTCGGATGGGACTCTCCTTGGCGTGGAAGGCAAGCTTGGCAACACAGATATGTAGATCTCCTTCCTTGTATCCAACTCTGTGTAACCCTAGCTCCCTCCGGTGTCTATATAAATCGGAGGGTTTAGTCTGTAGGACAACAACAATCATACCATAGGCTAGCTTCTAGGGTTTAGCCTCTACGATCTCATGGTAGATCAACTCTTGTAATACTCATATCATCAAGATCAATCAAGCAGGAAGTAGGGTATTACCTCCATCAAGAGGCCCCAAACCTGGGTAAACATCGTGTCCCATGCCTCATGTTACCATCCGCCTTAGACGCACAGTTCGGGACCCCCTACCCGAGATCCGCTGGTTTTGACACCGACAAGGGGTCAAATCACAAAGCCTCACCTTTCCCGCATTAAGCTGGACGGACGAAGTAACCATCATTTCACTCTAGGGCGCAAGAGCATAAAGAAAAGAGAAAACCAATGATGCGTGTGGAAGCTACCTAGGGCACCCTAGGGTAGGGGCCCCCACTAAAAATCCTTTTTTAGAAAGCGCCTCCAGTACAAATCTGCTTCTCCCTCGTCCTCTTGAAGAAAACCGATGATGCTTGCGGTGGTAGGGTTTGTAGGAGTACTACGGCATGCGGGGCCACGTCATAGTAAATGGAAGAGGGATTGAGTTCGAGTCGATGCATTAATATGTATGGGCTGCTTGGTTTTACGGGAACGAGGCAACATTTTGGGTTCGGGGACCAGTGGAGATATACGTACAAAAAATTTTGGACGTAGGTTCCACCGAAAGGCAATGATGCATGGGCCCTGCATTTTGATATACCCGCGGCCGCGTAAAATTTTCTACTCTACTCTAAACTAGTAAGGTAAACATGCATTGCATGCATGAGATTTGGAAACCAAATTATGGATAAATACACACTATAGCATGTAAGCTTTGAGTCATATATGCATGATGTAGATGTTCGTTTAGTTCTTATAGTTCATCTCATCCAAAATCAATTAGTTTTATAAAAAGGTTAAGATTCATTGGATTGTGCATTGTAAAGCATCAAGTACAAAATAAATAGTGGCAATTCATTTAGAATTTTTTTTGGGCAATTTTGATACGGAAGATTCTAGAACAAAGGAGAAGTGCTTCTGTTTTGAGGTTTGTGCATTATGCTTAAATTCAACCATGGAGTCTTCTAGATTGTACATGTGGCAGAAACTGGTGGATTGTTGATGATATCCAACGGCTAGTAGTTCTTGGATTTGCCATCTCTGCATTGTCGGATTAGCTTCATCCAATGACCATCTTTCAAAATTATTCGCACACTATATAGGGGTATAGATAATGCATAAAAGTTCCTCCAAAAACATCTATAACTAATAAGTGAATGTATGCTTAAAATGAAAATGAAATAATCCCTCCGTATAGGTGTATAAGCATCTTAGGTTTTTTTGCTAGTTAATAGCATTCCATGCAATGAATTAACCACTGCATGTCATGTTTGAAAGTCTCAAGCCATTGAAAACATGCACGGCCCACATCTCTTATTGGTTGATATGTCACGAAATAAGAAACGAGGATGGAGTTAATGTACCGTGCCTAAGTGTTGTGGGATTATTGGGTTTTCGGAAGATGACTTACATACCTAGACGGATCGGAGGGAGTACAAAGAGAAAAAATGAATTGCAGTTAAAAGAATGATATTTCTAACAAAAATGTGAACGTGAACTACATATGTGTGCACGTGACCAGCACATACATTGTCAATACAAAATTTAATGCAAGAAATAACTTATGAGTAACATGCACGAATTGACGATGTGGTGCCTGCATGCATAGAGTACAAAAACAATGTGATTTATGACATACATGCATGACATGTTCCTGTGCCATAGTTGCATGTCTAGGAAAAAAGCTACTAGTGGGTTGTACTAGCTATTTAGGAATAGAAGGTGTATATGTGGAAGTTGTAAGGAAAGAGATGACATGTATATCAATTCCTATGAGTAGGGATTGGAAAGAGATGTCATTTGGTTCACATCATAGGCACTTTTCTATTGAATCTAGAGATGACATGTATCTCAATTCCTATGGGGAGGGATTAGAAAAGAGATGTCATTTGGTTCACATCATAGGAACTTTTCTATTGAATATACGCTAATGTTTATTTTCCTTTGAAATTATGGGAGTATAGGAATCCATTCATATGAACCAAGTGGCTCTAAAGCTATAAAATGATATCAGGTTTATTTCCTTTGAAATGTGGAGTATATGAATCTATTCCTATGAACCAATTGGCTCTAAAGGAAAAAATCCTATAAAAATCATATCATATAGAGTTCCTATGATATTCCTCCACACCAAAGGATGGTTGAAATTGCTGTAGGTGATACGACGATCTTTCTTTGTAGACTCCTCCCCTATATTTGTAGTTACATCTCGAAGATGAATGAAATGATATATACTTGGTATTCTATATGTGCATTTTGGTACATGCAAACTCGGTAAAAGTTTGCGAGGTTCGAATTTTCAGTAAAGCTATATGCACTGCATTTTGGAACGGAGGGAGGAGCATACGGCAGTTGCTAACACTCACGTGGAAGATTTGTGTGTAGGCGGAGTGGCTGTTCTGTTAAATGACATGGCAAAACTAACACTATCCAGGATGACCCAGGATGTTCATCCTATGGATCTGACAGATCCATTTGATTGTGACTGCCGAAAACAGTGCTGGAGTTAGATGTTGTTGCCCTTTTCAACCTGGGTTTTTTCTAAACCTGATGAACAATTAACCCTTGTGCTTTTGTACATTTTGTAAGCTAGAGTTAGATGTTCTTGCCCTTTTCAACAGGGCTGTGACTGTCATATTTTCTTTGAAATAAGGCAAATGGCTTACCATTCGTTTACCTTAGAGTGTAATATTGTAACAAATCCCAGCCAAGGGTCAGATTTTATGACCCAGGATGTTCATTCTATGGATCTGACAGATCCATTTGACTGTGACTGCCGAAAACAGTGCTGGAGTTAGATGTTGTTGCCCTTTTCAACCTGGGTTTTTTCTAAACCTGATGAACAATTAACCCTTGTGCTTTTGTACATTTTGTAAGCTAGAGTTAGATGTTCTTGCCCTTTTCAACAGGGCTGTGACTGTCATATTTTCTTTGAAATAAGGCAAATGGCTTACCATTTGTTTACCTTAGAGTGTAATATTGTAACAAATCCCAGCCAAGGGAAATAACATCACTCTCGCCGGCTACTTGAGCTCACTGTGCATTACATAAGCCAAGTGAATAGCCCCCACCAGCAACCACAAGCTTATTTTGAACTAGCACACCAAATGGGATGTAAATTTTCATAGGAAAGGCTGCATGAACATGACAGATTGGGATTCTGACATTTGGGACCCGCTAGGAAATAGCCTATCCAAGGTGGTGTCGACTTACTAGCTAGTCAACCAACGAATCTGCCTACAAGCCGTTGGATTGACATCCAACATCTGTCATGTATCTTCTATCTCTTCTCCACTACTAGGTAAAAGCCTAGCAGCAGCGTGGGTTTTAGGTATAGCAATAGCGCGGGCTCCCGCGCTACTGATACGGTGCTACAGCTAACCTGTAGCAGCAGCGCGTGTCTACCCGCACTACTGCTATACAAGCATAGCAGCAGTGAGCAGTATGGAAGCGCGCTACTGCTAATAGCTCTAGCGCTTTTTATTAGACCGCGCTACTGCTAGTGGCACGCTGCTGCTAACTTTTCTCCACTTGCTACTGCTAATTTCATTTGTTTTTGTTTTTTCTGCATATTTGTTTTGTATTTGAACAGGCATTATACAAGAATCTTTAGCATATCATACACATACAAATGTAACCATAGCCTCAAATCATGTCATCATCATAATCATCATCCAACACAAAGTGGTCTCTCGTCATCATCTCGAAAATAGCGATACAAGTCTCGATTACTTGCAACTACATCGTCATCCATCTAAACATTGATATATGAAAGAAGAGCTATCACTATGAGTGAGAGCGGAACTATGCAGTACATGAGTTCGTATCCCTCTCTCGCATTAGCGCGAACCTAAACTAACTACTGGCTGTCGCTCGTAAACCAAAAACCGGTACACCTGGGCCTGACACTCCGACCACTCGTTGTATACTCCTGGCGTTGCACTTCTTCGTCATTGATGATCTATGCACCTGCATTGTCACATAAGTTGATGATATGCAGCATACATAGTTGAGCAACAGAAAGAGACAGACATGGCAAAAATAGAAGCAACATATCATAAGCATAAATAACAAAGTTCATCGTACCCAAAATGCCCTAACCAGAGTGATCTTCGCTAGTTGAGGAGGACGGTTTAATTACATCACAAACAAAGTTTCATCATGCATAACTCAAAGTTTCATCATTCAGGAAATATGGACTAAATGGACACATTGTCATATATCAACAATCACTCCCACATGTCGTTCCATCCATCCAAGTCAGGGAGATAGTCCCTGAGCTTACTGAAAGGCTTTAGGTCGAGACGCTGAGCGGCTACGAATGCTCGGACTTCTTCCCGCGACATTTGCCCTTCCTCGTAGAACATAGCTGTTTTGTCGAGGACCTCCTTCACGATGACTTGGTCAACTTCATGCTGGATGTGATAGAACTCAGCTCGGAGTCGATGATCCGGGATATCTACGTTCTTTGCCCATTGCAGAATATGGGCATTGCCGGATTTAGGTGACATGTGAAGGTCCTGATGATCCCGTTTGTACTTCAGCATGTGGTGTAGGACATAGAATCCATCACTAAGAGAATCACTCGATTGCTGGATGCAGCAGAAGTCAGTCTTATGGCCGAAGGCGGGCCTGTCATCCCTTTTCTTCTTGTCCTTGACCTCTCCACCCCGTATTCCGTAGTAAAACATAGCACTGTCGAGAACAGACTTGATGTGGGTGTAATCCTTTTTGTTCATGTTCTTCGACGAGTCCAAGTAAAGTGCATGGGAGTATTGGGGGTAAAGGATGATGAGGACGGCGCGCCCGCCACTGCACAAAATAAGTACAACTCAAATTAATTAGCCTCCACTGAGGGAGTCCAGGATTACGGGGTCCGCGGGTTTCCGGGCTATGTGACATCGGCCAGACTGGTGGGCCATGAAGATACAAAATGGAAGACTTTCCCGCATGTCCGGATGGGACTCTCCTTGGCATGGAAGGCAAGCTTGGCGTGCAGATATGAAGATTCCTTTCTCTGTAAACTGACTCTGTACAACCCTAGCCCCCTCCGGTGTCTATATAAACCGAAGGGTTTGGTCCGTAGAGGTAACCATAATCATACAAGCTAGACATCGAGGGTTTAGCCATTACGATCTCGTGGTAGATCACCTCTTGTAACCCCCATACTCATCAAAATCAATCAAGCAGGAAGTAGGGTATTACCTCCATCAAGAGGGCCCGAACCTGGGTAAACATCGTGTCCCCTGCCTCCTGTTACCTTCGATCCTTAGTCGCACAGTTCGGGACCCCCTACCCGAGATCTGCCGGTTTTGGCACCAACATTGGTGCTTTCATTGAGAGTTCCACTATGCCGTCGTCGAAAGGCTTGATGGCTCCATCAATCATCTACAATAAAAATTCTGCAAAGGAGACTTTTCTCCCCGGCCAGATCTTTGTATTATGCGGTTTTGCACTGCGTGCCAACTCAGTTGGCCACCTGGAGCAGATCGACAGCTACACCCCTGGTCACCAGAGTTTTGGAAATCTGAACTATGTCGCTGACTTCCGAGGAGACTTGATCTTCCAAGGGTTCGCGGCCCCAACCACCGCTCCCCCTTAGATCCGGAGCGCGTCATGAGGTCCGAAGATGGGATTCTAGAACCCACCGGACCCTCTGCGGCCTTAGAGCTCAACCCCAGAAAACCGGAGAGAATAGCGTCTCTGGCAATCATTACAAAACCGGACTCTTCTCCGGACACTAACTCCGGACCCTGGAGGTCCGCATCATGAGAGTTCGGCCTGGGACCTTATGTCCCCATCCAAACCTCGCCCTTAAAGGAGGCTCTGGACTTAATGCGATCCCTCACCATTGTAGAGGGACTGCTTCTGAATTGCGCTCAGCCCGGACTAGGGGATAAAAACAGGGAAATTTGCTTCCCACCCGCCACCCACTTCATAGCCACTATCGAGGATCTTACTGACATGCTTGATTACGCCTCCGAAGAGATCGACGGTATGGACGACGATGCCAAAGAGGAGTAGGCCAAAGCCCGCCGTTCACCGGACGCTGGACGACCACTTCCTCATACGATGTATACATGGCGGACACACCTAAGGAAGGCGACGACGATGGTGAGAAGAACCCAGCCGAGGACGAACCTCCTGAGATACCACCAAAGCATCGATGTCAGCAGCGCTGCTCTAAATCGCGTTGCGAAAAAGACAGCAACACCGGCACCAGAGACAATAATACTCCGGACAATGCCGAAGACCAAGAAGACCCCGTCGAACCAACATCCGAACAGGATGATCGGGAGGACGAGCAGGTCGACCCTAACGATCAAGAAGGGAACGAAGACTTGGAGGGCAGCAACAATTTGCCGTTCTCCGAAGACGACGTGAGTCTCGGCTACGAAGATTTTATCATGCCACAGGAACCCCTAGAACAAGAGCGCTTTAAGCGCCGGCTAATATCCATGGCAAAAAGCCTAAAAAAGAAACAGAAGCAGCTCCAAGCTGACCAAGATCTGCTCAACGACAGATGGACTAATGTCGTGGCAGCCGAAGAATACAGCCTCAAATGCCCAACAAAGAGTTACCTGAAGCATAAACTACTACCCCAATTCGACGATGGGGCGCTGGAGCCTATACCACGCGTGTGTAATGCGGCGGATGGACCCGATCAACCACCACTTGGCTGGGACAGAATGACAACTCAAGCCGAACACTAGCCTGCACTACCACGCCGCAAAAGCAGAGAGACAGCAGCTCGGGGATACAGATATGACCTACGACAGGACCTGGAAAATAGAACATGCCAGACCAGATCAATCTATGGATCGCGGGGGCACGCCCCAGCGTGAGAGGACGGTTACCAATCCCGACGCGGCAAGTACAACCACGCACCGGCCGAAAACCACATACGGACTTCATCCGAACTGCGCCGTGACACGGCCCGATATAGGGGCACCGCACACCCCCTATGCTTCACCGACGAGGTAATGGAGCACCAATTCCCAGAAGGGTTCAAACCCGTGAACCTTGAATCATACGACGGCACAACAGATCCCGCAGTATGGGTTGAAGACTTTCTTCTCCACATCCACATGGCTCGCGGTGCTGATCTACACGCCATCAAATACCTTCCCCTGAAACTTAAGGGACCAGCACAGCACTGGCTGAACAGTCTACCATAAGATTCTATTGGTAGTTGGGAGGACCTGGAGGATGCATTCAGAGAAAACTTCCAAGGTACCTATGTTCGGCCCCCGGATGCCGATGACCTTAGCCACATAATCCAGCAACCCGGGGAATCGGCCCGACAGCTTTGGACAAGGTTCCTAATAAACAAGAACCAGATCGTGGATTGTCCGAATGCAGAAGCCCTCGCGGCCTTCAAACATAGCGTCCGAGATGAGTGGCTTGGCCGACACCTCGACCAAGAAAAGCCGAAGTCCATGGCAGCCCTCACCACACTCATGACACGTTTTTTCATGGGAGAAGACAGCTGGCTTGCTCGCAGAAGCAATAGCACCAGCGACCCTGATACATACGAAACCAGGGGTGGCAATGGAAAGCCACGACGCGACAAGCACAAGCGTCGAAACAACAATGAAGGAACGCAAGACACGGTGGTTAACGCCGGATTCAGCGGCTCCAAACCCGGTCAACGGAAGAAGCCATTCAAGGAAAATAGAGACGGCCCATTCAGCTTAGACATAATACTAGATCGGCCTTTCTAGATTCATGGCACCCCCGATAAACCTGCCAATCATACCAACATAAATTGTTGGTTCTTTAAGCAGGCTGGCAAGCTTAACGCCGAACACAAGGGAAAAGGATTGCCAAGCAACGACGATGACCAATAGCCTCGTCAACCGAACACAGGGGGACAGAAGCAATTTCCGCCGAGGTAAAAACAGTAAACATGATATATATCACACATATCCCTAAGAGGCAGCGCAAGCGCGCACTACGGGATGTCTACGCCATGGATCCGGTCGCCCCAAAATTCAACCCATGGTCGGCTTGTCCGATCACCTTCGATTGAAAGGACCACCTAACCAGTATCCATCACGGAGGTTCGCCAGCTCTGGTCCTCGATCCAATCATCAACGGATTCCACCTTACGCGAGTCCTCATGGATGGCAGCAGCAGTCTCAATCTACTTTATCAAAACACTGTCTGCAAAATGGGCGTTGATCCATCAAGAATAAAGCCCACTAAAACTACCTTCAAAGGAGTAATACCAGGCGTGCAGGCCCGCTGTACAGGCTCAATCACGCTGGAGGTCATCTTTGGCTCGCCGGACAACTTCCAAAGCGAAGACTTGATCTTCGACATCATCCCGTTTCGCAACGGCTATCACGCACTGCTCGGACAAACCGCTTTTGCCCGCTTCAATGCGGTCCCACACTACGCCTATTTGAAGCTCAAGATGCCCGGTCCACGTGGCATCTCTACAATATATGGAAACATGGAGGGCTCCCTCTGTACTGAGGAGCATACGGCGGCCATTGCGGCCGAAGTACAAAGCGGCCCTGTCAAGCCGCACACCTAATCGGCTATTAAGTCACCGGACTTCACCGCGCAAGACCGGTCAGTTCTGCATGCTGACAGTCTGGCAACTTCAGGGCTGGATTAGCAGCTTCGCCTCTGTTGACCGCCGCATACTTCTGCAAAATCCGTACCGCGCATGTATAATTACGCACTCAAAATACCTTGCGCATCGGACAGGCCTATAACATGGTTCAACCTTACACGGCCTTCCCCTTTATTTAATCATCTTTTCCTTTTTACCATAGGTGAATCAAAACCTACTCGTTCTCCGGACTCACAAGGACTCTTTCCGAGCTCGGTTCTCTATACATAGCTGAAGACCATTCCTCTAAAGGCTTCTTCCTTATTTGGGCGAAAGCGGCGCAGACGTGTGGCAGGAAGGTGCAAAGCATTTTGCAGACGACAACTTTACTCAAGAACGTATATAGAGCTTTACCCTTAGCCCTATACCCCTGGCATGTAAAATGGCATTGGTGATTATGGTACCTTCTGTAATATTGCGTTTTGACGTATCAATCAGATTTTAGTGAACCAAAATTCTTATTCGGCATCGTATTTACTCATAAACCTTATTTCGCCTGTTAAATTGTTTCATGCATGCACCTCGGCATAAAAAGCTCTAGGGGCTCTATAAGGCAGCATATGTGTTGTCAAACAAAGGTCTGAGCAGCTTCACAACAAAATTTGGCGTCCCGAGTCCGGCATTATATGCATCGGCTCTGAATCATGTCTTTGGTCAATAGTTGGGTTGCCCGGCTCTTGTGCTTGCTACCTTACGTTCCGTCTGATCGGCTAGTGTAGTAAAGGGAGAAATACTGCAATTGTGTTTCTAGTTCGTCCAGTCAAGCACCTCAGTAGAGAAAGCAAAAAACTGACTGTCATGATGCGGCGAGAGCTGGTGAGCCACTCGGCGATTCATTGTAATCCTTAGCGATTTTTCTGTATTACACGAAGGACTGTTTCCCAGTCAAATATGTAACGCATCCGCACCAGGGTAGCTATGTACATACCAGGGGCTACCTAATAGACCCATTGTCAAAGTCCTATAGCTAAGTGAGAGCAATAAAACCGAATAGTCTGATTGCCTAGTTCACCGCACTGACACCTCCTTTAGGGACCAAGACATTGGATTAAGTGTAGTCATGTGCAATTCCGAACACCCCAGTAGCATCTACATGGGAGCTGAAGCGGACAAATGGGAACTCTCAGATATAATAAACGGACGAACAGGAGGATAAAACTTTTTCATCACCGAATGAATATATTACAAAATACTTAGTTCATAATACAAATACCCGGACAGTTCATATTCTTTTATTCAAAGACTACGTCCTTAGAGCATTGGCCCTCTATAAGGCGAGCACCTTTTAGCACATCTTCAAAATAGCACTCCGGTGTGCGGTGGGCCTTGTTTTCGGGAGGACCCTCAACTACCACCTTTTCGGAATTCATCTTCACCCAGTGCATCTTGACACGGGCAAAAGCCATACACGCTCCTTCTATACAGGACCACCTCTTGACGGCGTCAATCCGGGGCAACACATCAACGAGACGCCGCACGAGGCCAAAATAGCTGCCCGGAATGGCTTCGGCAGGCCACAACCATACTATGACGTCCTTCACGGCCGCTCTAGACATCTTATGTAGCTCCGCCCATTGTGCCATCTGGTCATTTGGCAGATCCGCATAAATGTCTGGAGAACTACACAGTCGATTAAGCAAGGCGGAATTTGGATCCCCAAATTTAGCCTGTAAAAGAAAGGGCTTACCAGCCGCTATCTGTCCGGCTTGACGGATTTCCTCGCGTGCGGCGCGGGATTCGAACCGCGCCTCCGAAGCATCGTGAAGGGCCTTGGCGAGTTCGGTCCCCTTCGCCTTATTTTCGGATTCCAAGGACTCTCACTTGGCGGCAACATCCTTGAGCTTTTGCTCCATCTCAGTCACCTGTTCCTCAAAGTGGCGCCGAGCGACCTGTTCGGCTGTTAAGTCCACAGCCGCCTTATGAGCAGCTGCCTTGCTTGCCAGCGCTTGCTCCTTGGCTTGAGCAAGCTCGCCCCTGAGGGTCTCCACCGCGGTGGCGCCATGTGTACGAACATGCACATGGTAGCTTTTCAACTTACACAAACACACGGACATAAAATAGGCATATAGTAAGATGTATATTATACCTTGCACCTGGTCGAGCCGCTTGTTCACAAGGACTAGATCCTCATCAGCTCGCTCCAGTTTCCACTTGAGTTCGGAAATTTCCGCTGACTGGGCAGTCGCCGCTAACAGAGAAGCCTATTTTACACCCAAATAAGATGGCATGTTACCACCTGACAACTGATTATTGATCCTCTGCTCGCTTTTATTTCAAAAAACCGAACAGAGTCTCCGGGGCTACTATCTATATACAGGCATATTTCTCACAAAAATTACTACAAGACATATGTCAACTTGCGACCATCACTATTGGTCACTAAAAGGTCATTGTTTTTTATTTGCGACATTTTTTTGACCAAAAGCAGATGGTCAAAAGCTGACAGTCGTAAACTGAAATTAATGACCTTCTCTGTGAGAAGGTCATGGAAGGCAACGACCAAACCAAAAGGTCATTGGTTCAAGGACCTTCTGTTTTGGTCGCTAGCTGTCTGCCCAGGCCACGTCGGATCTGACGTGGCAATCTGACGTGGCAAAATTGCGACCAATTGAAAAGGTCATTGACAAGAATCATCCCGGTCAGATTAGGTGTCTATATGGGCCGAGCCCATTAATTCAGCCCATTTAATGTATTTTTTCCTTGTTAACTCTGGTCGGCTTCATGGGCCAAGCCCAACATTGCAGCCTTTTTTATTTTTGGGCCATGGGTTTTTTGTCTTAATAGTTTTTTTTGTATATATAATGGGTCCACTAGTTAGATGGGTCCCAGTTATCAAATTCTGTTAAGTGGGTCCTGGCTGTCAGGGACAAATTCTTCATATTACAATTTGGCAGTAAATAAATAAGCAGTATTTAAATTGGCACAGCAGAAAACACATATAATAATACTTCAAATAATAACCAGATTTAGTATGGAGCTCATGCTCTACAAATAAGTAACACATAATACAATGGCTAAATCTGGAGCTCCTGCTCTACAAATAATACGAAATACAATCGTGCTTCTGCCCTACCAACTACCAAGTGTACTTTACAACCTCTACATGATGAGCCCATGCTCTACCAATAGTGCTATATTCTTCACGATGGAGCTCTTGTCATGAACAGCATGCAACCTCAGTCGCCCTGTTACATGAATCAGCACAGAGGAATCAGAAAACTTGAGCCAATATATTATGAAGAGACCACTCAAAAAAAGAATGATATCATAAATTCAACTAGCACGATGCTTTTATTATCCAGCTAGTCAAAACAAGATACTCGTTCATACAAGAAAGGTGACTCGCAAAAATAGAGCATTCTATAGTGCATGCTTGTCACAACAATATATATGCATGCTTGTCAAAGTTTCATTCCAGAGAATTAAAGTGCTTCCGTCAGTAGCCAAATTGTTTTAATACTCAGGCATCCAGTACCACACAGGAAGCAAATCCTAAAACAAAAATACACTTCCGAACAGAGTGACACACTACAAGAACTTAACCAACAAGTTTGAAGAATGGATGACATACAGTACAAGAAAAAGAGTAGGAGAATGGATTCTAATAGAATGTTGCATCTTCCAAATGAATATGATTTTCTTTTGGAGCTAGCTAGCACTTGGAAGAGTCTGAAATCTGCTGAGATTAAGAATCTATAATGCAAAAACCATAACCATTGAAGATTGAAAGAATCCGCAAAGTGGTTTCACTCTCTTTCTAGATATTTTGATTGTTTTGAGTAAACACACATATTGAAGTAAGCGACCATACCCTTTATATGTGCTGACCCAAATACTACCCTTGAGTAACATCTCAATTAAGCACAAGTAATAAAGTAGGAGATGTATGAATCATAGCAGGGGTTTAGGATAATGCCCTCAAACTTGTATGCATCAAGTATTTAGAAACAAAACAGTGTCACATTTATGGAAATAGAGGTAGTAAAAAGAAATATGAGCATAAGGTTTTTAATAAGTAGACTCAAAGGACATGGCATCACAGAGAACATAAAAGCACAAGATGACTGCGGTGACTAGGCTACAAGTTAATACAATTGATGCAAGTTAATACAATCCTGATGTAGTACTCTGGGTAAGAAGAAGCAGGTACTTTAGTAGTTTTAGCACACTAATACATGTGTTAAAAATGGAAGCATCGCTGCTGGGTTATATTGATAAATAATCCAAGTGTTGCAACTCCCAACAAGATTTGCATGGTTATATTAATAAATAATCCAAGTTTTGCAACACCCAACAACAAGTACTTGTACTGGGATGTTGTCCATCCAACAGAGACAACATGACAGTAGTACACAAAACATAACCATGTATTCATGCTAAGCAAATCTTGACAGCAAACAACGACAACTTCAACTCAATAACTTGGTGAGCATGGAGTAATAAAAAAAATATGGCATCATAATAATTTCAATTGTAGCTGTCCAAATCAAGCAAGCAATAAGCCAATAACAAAAGTGAAGCATCGACAATTTACAACACTAACCCAATAAAATGAATTCCTACTTCTAGTTTAGTTGAAAAAAGAAAAAGAACAACAGACACTTCCAGTTTGTATAATCTGAAATTGAACACTGAAATTTAAGAATGAAAAGATGATTCAACACTGAAAGAGGTGAGCAAGTTGCTTGTTGGTTTCATCACAAGTACCAGGAGTATTTTAAAACCTACGCAAGTCATTTTTAAACGTATGCAAGTACCAGGAGTATTTCAGTCCTTTCCAGTGCAAGTACTCAAAATTTGTTTGAGTAGCAAATCTAGGAGTACTGGAGAACTCCAAGTTAAATGTACTCAAAGAAACCACCAAAATCTCTCAATACCGGTCACAACAAGTAATCAAAATACAGCAACAACAAGTAGCAGGAATAAATCACATAAGTAACTAGAACAGAGAAAGAAAATGTAGAAGTGGCAGCGAGGCATGAATGGTGTCCTCAGTTACTACTGCATCAGCCGTAATAGAGGCCGAGGAACCCGCTGTGATGGGTTGCAGCATCTGTGCTGATGTAGTCTCAGCCACAGGCTCCTCCTCACACCTGAAGTGAAACACACAGGTTGGTCAGCAGAACTACATCTGTTTAGCTTTTGGAGATGACGAATAACTCAAATTACCCTTGATATCTGTTTTAAAAAAATTAACCTTCTAGTATGGCCATGTTAATAGATAAAATTAATCTTTTCCCTTTTACTTTCTATTAAGAAGGTAAGAGACCAGAATTCTACGTGCAGCTTCTATAGACATAAATCCAAGAGAAATACATCTATGTACGAGAATCACCACAAATATGAACAGAACAATTTGGTAACGCCTAGACGAGGAATTGAAAATGCATGAGCTGATGCTATTGTATGATACAATTACATACTCCCATAAAAGATGTGTTGTTTAAGTACACTCTCTTCTCTTTATTCTATCTATTAAGTATATACTCCCATAACAGATAAAACAAGTATATACTCTCATAAAAGAATTCCAACTGCCTTTCAGTGCCTATGTACAGTGCTTTGCAGTTAGGTTTAGGACTAGCACAGTGAAAACAAAACTATCTCCTTGTTGTACTTGTTATGTTAAACCATCGAAATCAATTTGGTGTGACACAGGTGGGTTATGCTATCCACGACACGAGCACTGCACTTGTTAATATCGACTGCAGTAACGAGCGACTATTCAATGCTACGATTCAACCACGGAGTAAACTCAAATGAGCGTGGAAGAAGAGCCCACCTCGTTGAAGGCAAGGATCTGTCTGTTGCTCTTCTTCACGCATTCTCGAGAGGCCTCTGAATTTGAATCATGTCCTCACCAGAACTTGGACTTGGTGCGGGTAGATCCTGGGATGCTCCTTGGTCGGTGTCGGCAGGCCCCTTCCGACCACCTACTACTGGTGGAACTGCACAAGCACGAGCGCCAAATGTGCAGTTCAGATCACACGATGAGAACTAATCCCCATGATAATGGTGCGTACGAGTAAGAGGGGCTCACCCTGACCGCGACCATCCTGGCCGGAGTTGCTGAATTTGCCGTGCGTCGGTTTGGGGCGATGGGATTGCTGCTGTGCGATGCTGCGACAGGCTTCTGTTCGCAGGAGCTGCGCCAGCCCAGGGCCCTGCCAGTGAGCTCCGACGAGGGGAGGCAGGAGGGAGGCGACCCCCATCACCATGGCTGCCAAATCCCTCCCTCCAGATCGAGGCTGTGTCCGCCAGATCGTCGTGGCCAAGGCCGCCAATCTGCCTTGCCTGCTCGAACTGGGCCTCGAGGAGAGGAGGTGGTGGCCGTCGACGGTGGGGATGGAGGGCGATGGCGGAGGCGACGTCTATCTCCGCCTGGATCGCGCATGTGGGGTGTGGGGAGGGGAGGGGAATTGGCTCGCGAGGGGGCGAGTCGGATAGGAGGGGTGGTGGAAGGGAGGATGGCTAGCGCTGGGGGCGATGAGGAGGTTGTCGGCGGCGGGGATGGGGGGAGGCCAGCAGCGGGATTGGGATGGCAGAGAGAGGGAGGTCTGGTCGGGGAGAGGTAGATGTGGGAGGAGGTGGCGGTGGCGAGGAGCTGAGGGATGAGGAGTACGGGTTAGGGTTTGGGCTGCGGATGGATGGTTGGATGGAGAGGTGGAGAGTTGGACGGATGGATGAGCGCCATGTCATCGATCCGTGTGACAACTAAACCCACCAATGAGAATAGAGCACATATAATTGTGTTTTTCCTTTTGTTTTTCTTCTTCTTTTACACATGAAAAAAAATCAAAAAAATGATCTCACATTATGCGCAAGTTTGTATCTTGAATGAAAAAACAATGTTGCCTAAGGAATTTTTTATTTTGATTGTAGGAAAACTTCATTTTCCATTTTTTGAGTGCCTAAAATAAGTTTTTTTATGACGGGCCTACCAAATATTTATTGCAAAATTGGACCAAATCAATTTTATAAAATATTAGGACATATTTAATGCACAATTGATCAAAAGGTTGGGTTTCAAAAGCTTTTATCCACCTCTCGTGAAAAAGACAAATTGTCACTGATTCAGTAGGAAGTAGGTCAAATTTGAACTGCAGCTGCCTCATAGTTTGCTCTTTATTTTTTACAAAAATCATTTCTACATACATAAGTATCTATTTAATCAGAGAAACATCAAAAGTTTGCCAAGATTCAACCACTAGCTAGGAACGGTCAAAAAAATTGGCGCATTGTGTTATTATATGTGACCAAGTTACCAGGAAAAATAGTAAACTTGTAATACAACAATTCTTTTAAAAAGTTGTTCTTGGAAATGAGCTATCATGTGTGAAGATTCATGGCTTTCAAGCCAAATGATCAATCTTATGGACACATTAATGTCATAGTTTGTTCAAATGATCTCATATTGTGCACAAGGGGGCACCTTGGAATGGCAAACAATGTTGCCTAAGGTAGTTTTCATTTTCTTTGGACGAAAAAACAATTTTCCATTTTTCGAGTGCCCGAAATGAGTTTTTTTTGTGAAGGACCTACCATATATTTGTTGCAAAATTGGACCAAATCAATTTTATAAAATACTAGGCCATATGTAATGCACAATTGACCAAATGGTTGGGTTTCAAAAGTTTTGATCCACCTCTGGTGAAAAAGACAAATTCCCGTCGATTCAGTAGTAATTGGGTCAAATTTGAACTACAGCTGCCTCATAGTTTGCTCTTTATTTTTTTCCAAAAATCATTTCTAGGTACATAAGTACATATTTAGTCAGAGAACAAAAAAATTCCAAGATTCAACCACTAGCTAGGAATGGTCATTCCCGCCGTTTTGACCGCATTTTGAAACGGGCATAAAAAATTCAAAGAAAATCATAAAATTGGAAAACCTTCGCATTGTGTCATTACATTTGACGAAGTTACCAGGAAAAATAATAAACTTGGAATACAACAATTGTTTTGAAAAAGTGTTCTCAGAAATGAGCTATCATGTGTGAAGATCCATGGCTTTCAAGCCAAATGATCAATCTTATGGCCACATTGATGGCATAGTTTGTTCAAATGATCTCATATCGTGCACAAGGGAGCACCTTGGAATGGCAAACAATGTTGCCTAAGGGAGTTTTCATTTTCTTTTGACGAAAAATCAATTTTCCATTTTCCGAGTGCCCAAAGTGATTTTTTTTGTGAAGGACCTACCATATATTTATTGCAAAATTGGACCAAATAAATTTTATAAAATACTAGATCATGTTTAATGCACAATTGACAAAATGGTTGGGTGTCAAAAGTTTGGATCCACCTCTTGTGAAAAAGACAAATTCCCGCCGATTTAGGAGGGAGCGGGTCAAATTTGAATTGCAACTGCCTTATAGTTTGCTCTTTATTTTTTCCAAAAATAATTTCTAGATACATAAGTATATATTTAATCATAAATACATGATTCGGTGGCGATACGTCGAGGTTTGGACGGTGGCTGAGGGCCCCAACTCCAGAGCGTGTAAACTCGCATGACCGCTGTGTGGTCACCGCGTGACCGTGGCATTGCCCTGCGTTCTGGACGGCATAGGCATGTATAGTGGGTTGGGAACTCCCCAGGTAGGTGTTAGGAAGAAAATGACAACAGAAGAATCTAACGAGGAGACTGAACTATGCTCAAACATGAATTAGCAGCCAAGTGTTTGATTAGCGGTACGGGAAATGCACATGGCCAATGGTCCTGAGTTTTGGTCGAGGATGATCATCTACTAAGGACACCATCTTGGAAAATTTGCAGCTCAAATGGAGGGGCCTAGGTTTCACTTGCTTTGCAACGTACCACACTGGACATAAGTATGAATGTTGAAGCTAGACTCAAATGAATGCATGGATTGATCTGAAATTTGGAGGAGGATGATAATTTGGGCATATGAAGGCACTTTGAATCTTTCATACCATTTGGATAAATAAAACTGGTACTTCCTTCATAGTGCTCTCCACTGAAATGAAAATTGGGAAAAATACTGGGGAAATTGGCTAGAATAAATGAGCTAAAATTGGGGGGGGGGGGAGATTCTATGGGCAGGGTCATGTCGTGTAAAATTTTCAACAATTATAAATTAACATAAAATATAGTTGCTTCACAAACTGAAAATATCACTAGAAACAAAGATTGGATGCTGAGCTCACATGTATTTGTTAGATGGGGCGCAAGTTTTGTGGAGAGCTATGATTTGAGAATATAGAAGATGTGGCAAAAATTCAGCTCATTAGGATATGCCTAGCTAGTACTTGCTTCACAACAGTTCAAGCTGAACAATAACTTTGGAAATTTGCCGAGGAAGATTTACCAGGCAAATGGAGTTGAATACTGTCATGAGGCAATGATTTGGATAGTAAATAATGCCCAATTTTTGGGGGAATTTTGGGAATGACAAAAATATAGGTTGCTTCACAACCTAGGTTAAAAATTGACATATGGACATGATACATAGGTAAAACTGATGAGGTGGCGCCTAGTCATAGCAATCCACCACAATTTACAAGGTTATGATCATCTATATTGGTCGTGATCAGCTAGAAATAAGGCAGCGGACCAGTGTTGTCTGCTTCATGACCATTTCATGTAAGGAAATTACGACCTTTCCGACCAAAATGGTCGTTATAGTTTAGGGTTTGGAGCCCCCCGAACAGCTTTTGACCAATTGGTCTCAAATGGTCATAGATTTATGACCAATTCTTCTAGGGTCACTGACAGAAGGTCACAAGTTGACATATTTCTTGTAGTGAATGATCAGAAAAATGAAACATTACATTATGTACCTTGAAGTCTGCTAGCAGGCTAGAGAATGCTTCGTTCAGCCCGCTCTTGGCGGACTGAATCTTCTCACACACCGCACCCATCAGGATGCGGTGCTCGTCCAGGACGGATGCACCTTGAAGTACATCTGCCATGGTATCCGGCGCCTCTGGTTTAGCAGAAGTTGCCGTTCTCTCTTCTCCTGCAGGGGGTCGCTCGTTAGACTCCGGAGCCTTATGGGTCTCCGGAGTGGTATTCAGCTGGGGGGCGGACTGAAAGGCGTCCCCATCCTCGGTCTTCGAAGCGGCTGTACCCCCAGTCCTTCGGCAACCGAGGTATTGCCCTCCGGCGCCGTTACATTGCCCCCTCGTATTTCTTTGAGGCCCGGGAAGGGCCTACAGGATGACATCTCGGCGTCATCCACTCTAGGCGACGGGGAAGCTTGTGGAGGCGACTCGCTCTCCATCATCTCTGGCGGCAGATCCCCCGAGGATGAGGATAGATGGGGGAGATTGCACGCCGGACTAAGAGATAGAACTTAGAGTTATTATTACATTCCATAAAAGATTGAATGAGTGTGATAAATCCTGGACTACTTACAAGTCAGCCTGGGGCTTAGTCCGGCGACAATGCTTTGGGGTGACCTCGATGTCTGACTCTGAGTCATAGGGGAGGGTAATTTTGTCCCTCTTAGACGCCTCGACTTCTAGGTCTTCAGAGGCCGCCCTCTTTTTGCCCTTGCGGGGAGGATCTTCCTCTTCCGCCTCCTTCTCCTCGTCATCGTTGTCGTCCTCGTGAGAGGACTGGGCATCAACCTCTCCGGACACTCTGTCTGAAGTGCCCTTTTCTTTCTTTCTCTTCTTCTTCTTGTCCCTCCTGGCTGGCGTCTGGTATGGCGCCGGGACTAGCATCCTCATTAGAAGAGGACTGGCTGGGTCTTTGGGAAGTGGAGCCGGACACCGGATTTGCTCCTCCTTCTTAGTCCAGACCTATTTGGGGAGGGACTTCTCAATACTTCTTTGTTGGGTTGACAAAGTCAAATGGTGTTCGGAGGTTTAGGAATTTACCTCAGAGGCCGGATGGTTGCAGTCGATGTCGGTGTCGTCTGAGGACTTTGGCCACGATTTTCGCTTCTTAAAAATCAGCTTCCAGATTCCCTTGTGCGTTGTGCCGTATTACCATTGTAGGGTCCGCGGACCTACCAAATTAAACTCCCACATTTTGAGGGGCCGCCGCTGACAGGGAAGTATCCGGCGGATTAGCATCACTTGGATTACATCAGCGAGGGTAATGTTCTTCTCTATCATGCTCTTGACGTGTTTCTGCAAACGCAGCACCCCAGGGACTGACCCCCCAGTCCAGACCTTTGTCGGTCCTGGATGTGAGCCTTAGCGGGGGTCTGGATCTGAAGGCCTGGGCGGTCGCCCACTTGGAGCAGCGGGATTCTGTGATATAGAACCATTCTTGTTGCCATATCTTGATGGTGTCCATAAATACTCCCTTTGACCAATTAACTTTGGGGAGCTTGCTCACCATGGCTCCATCACAGTCCGCGTGTTGCTCGTCGATCACCTTCGGCTTCACATTGAAAATCTTGAGCCATAGGCCGAAGTATGGTGGGACACGGAGGAAGGCCTCACACACGACAATAAACACCGAGATGTGGAGGAACGAATTTGGGGCCAGAACATGAAAATCCATCCCGTAGTAGAACATGAGACCCCTTCCAAAGGGGTGAAGGGCAAATCCGACTCCGCGGAGGAAGTGGGGGATGAGCACCACCCTCTCGCCGGGCTCCGGAGTGGGGATAACCTGCTCCAGATCGGGAAGCCTATGCTTGATCTCCGCAGTTAGATACCGCGCTTCCCGCAGCTCCTTAATGTTCTCCTCCATAATGGAGGAGGCCATCTGATACGTCTCCAACGTATCTATAATTTTTTATTGCTCCATGCTATATTATCTACTGTTTTGGACATTATTGCACTTTCTTATCCACTTTTATATTATTTTTGGGACTAACCTATTAACCAGAGGCCCAACCCATAATTGTTGTTTTTTTGCCTATTTTAGAGTTTTGCAGAAAAGGAATATCAATCAGAATCCAAACGGAATGAAACCTTCGAGAACGTGATTTTTAGGAAGATTATGATCCAGGAGACTTGGACCCTACGTCAAGAAACAAAAGAGGAGGCCACGAGGTAGGGGGCGCGCCCACCCCCAGGGCGCGCTCTCCACCCTCATGGGCCCCCTGTTGCTCCACTGACGGACTCCTTCCTCCTATATATACCTACGTACCCCCAAACAATCAGAGACAGAGCGAAAAACCTAATTCCACCGCCGCAACCTTATGTACCCACGAGATCCCATCTTTGGGCCTATTTCGGAGCTCCGCCGGAGGGGGCATCCATCACGGAGGGCTTCTACATCATCACCATAGCCTATCCAATGAAGTGTGAGTAGTTTACTTCAGACCTTCGGGTCCATAGTTAGTAGCTAGATGGCTTCTTCTCTCTTTTTTGGATCTCAATACAATGTTCTCCCCCTCTCTTGTGGAGATCTTTTCGATGTAATCTTCTTTTTGCGGTGTGTTTGTTGAGACCGATGAATTGTGGGTTTATGATCAAGATTATATATGAACAATATCTGAATCTTCTCTGAATTATTTTATGTATGATTGGTTATCTTTGCAAGTCTCTTCGAATTATCAGTTTGGTTTGGCCTACTAGATTGATCTTTCTTGCAATGGGAGAAGTGCTTACTTGGGTTCAATCTTGCGGTGTCCTTTCCTAGTGACAGTAGGGGCAGCAAGGCACGTATTGTATTGTTGCCATCGAGGATAACAAGATGTTTTTTTTTATCATATTGCATGAATTTATCCCTCTACATCATGTCATCTTGCTTAAGGCGTTACTCTGTTTTCATGAACTTAATACTCTAGATGCATGCTGGATAGCGGTCGATGAGTGGAGTAATAGTAGTAGATGCAGGCAGGAGTCGGTCTACTTGTCTCGGACGTGATGCCTATATACATGATCATACCTAGATATTCTCATAACTATGCTCAATTCTGTCAATTGCTCAACAGTAATTTGTTCACCCACCGTAAAATACTTATCCTCTTGAGAGAAGCCACTAGTGAAACCTATGGCCCCCGGGTCTATCTTCATCATATTAATCTTCCTACACTTAGTTATTTCCTTTGCTTTTTTACTTTGCTTTTATTTTACTTTGTATCTTTGTCACAAAAATACCAAAAATATTATCCTATCATATCTATCAGATCTCACTCTCGTAAGTGACCGTAAAGGGATTGACAACCCCTTATCGCGTTGGTTGCGAGGAGTTATTTGTTTTGTGTAGGTACGAGGGACTCGCGTGTAGCCTCCTACTGGATTGATACCTTGGTTCTCAAAAACTGAGGGAAATACTTACGCTACTTTGCTGCATCATCCTTTCCTCTTCAAGGGAAAACCAACGCAGTGCTCAAGAGGTAGCAACATCCACTTGCCATGGGAGCCGACCATGGTCGGAGGAGTTGCGGAAGGGAGGAAGGCTTGGAACTCGGGCGCTGGAGCTTGAGGATGGAGAGGTAGAGAAAGAATGAGGCGTGGGGTGAAAGAGTTGGATTCTATCCACTTATATGGACTGCGAATATGGAGCGCCCCCCTCTCAAGCCATTAAACTCGCCTATTTCCAAGGGGTTGTGTGAAACGGCACGGTTGGGTTTCCCAAACCCGCATTGATGAGAATCTCGTAGTAAGGGGGCATGATCTCTGCTTTGACAAGATGTTTCGTCGGTGGCTGCATCTCTCAACGCGCAACGGGAGGCCGAAGAACGGTTCAAAATAATAAAGTGACCGGACATAAAGTCTCACTAGTAAAATCTCCAGAGGACAAAGCTTATCTGTATTTTTTTCCGTTGTGATTCAGAGGTGTGACTACTGTACAAAGCAGGATAGAGTACTAGCGATCAACTGCTTTGAAGTATTCGGAGGAGGAACCCGCCTTGCAATGCTGAAGACAATCTACACGCCGGACACATAATCATTGAAGACTGGTTCAGGGACTACTGAGGGAGTCCAGGATTACGGGGTCCTCGGGCGTCCGGGCTATGCAACGTGGGCCAGCCTGGTGGGCCGTGAAGATACAAAATGGAAGGCTTTCCCCCGTGCCCGGATGGGACTCTCCTTGGCGTGGAAGGCAAGCTTGGCGTGCGGATATGAAGATTCCTTTCTCTGTAAACTGACTCTATAAACCCTAGCCCCCTCCGGTGTATATATACATGTGACGCCCGGATAATCAAGCTCCAGTAACCTCTGCTAATGATGCCACGTCACCTCGATTTCTGATGCTAATCATGTGTTAGTTCAAAACATTTCAAATTCAAATTTAAATTAATGGCAAACAACCAAAGTGTTCAAACATTAAAACAAAAATGTTCAGATTTTCCCAAATATTGCATAGGTAATTATAGTGAAGAAAGCACATGTTTAGAAAATGCTAAAATGCTTCAAAATAAATAAAATAAAAGGAATAAAAACAGAAAAAAAACTAACAAAAAATGAAAATGAAAATAAAGCAAACCAGCACCACCTGGACCAGGCGAAACCTGACTCTCCGATACACCCCCTATTCTTAAGGTTGTTCCTCGCTGTTGGCCCCGTATGTAATTCACGAGCCACCTTCCGAGAGATTAGCAATTCTGGTATCAGACACAATACTTATTCCCATTGCTTTGAACCCCTTTCACGCCCTGTTTCGGGCATCGAACGGTTGCCTGCCCACTCGAAACTTCCCAGGATACATCCTTACTTTGCTCTCGATATGTTCTAAAGTTTCAATTCGAGAGTTACTTCTGCCACCTTCCTCGATGTTGTCGACCAGATAGTCGACCTTGCAGAGGTCTGTTCTCCCGGAATGCCCACCCTTTATTCTTTCGTAAGTACGATGGAGTTCCCGAAGAAAGGATGTCGAATTCATCATGATGACCTGAAGCAGAGAAATGAAGACATCAATGTATTGGACCGGCCTCTTCGAGGAGAGCAAGCCAGAATGAGAAGACCCGCTAGATTTGTTACCAAACCCTCCCCCCTTTCACTACCTCTTAAATCTCGGGACGAGATTTCTTGTAGTGGAGGACAATTGTGACGCCCAGATAATCAAGCTACAGTAACCTCTGCTAATGATGCCACGTCACCTTGATTTCTGATGCTAATCACGTGTTAGTTCAAAATGTTTCAAATTCAAATTTAAATTAATGGCAAACAACCAGAGTTTTCAAACATTAAAACAAAAATGTTCAGATTTTGCCAAATATGGCATAGGTAATTATAGTGAAGAAATCACATGTTTAGAAAATGCTAAAATGCTCTAAAATAAATAAAAGAAAAGGAATAAAAATAGAAAACAAAACTAACAAAAAATGAAAATGAAAATAAGCAAACCCCACCCCTTGGACCAGGCGGCCCAGCTCACAGGCCAGGCCAGCCCACCTGGCTCAACCAGCCGAACCACCCCACTCCCCATAACCCCCACTCCCTCCTGAAACCCTAACTAACCACCCTGCACTCCCCCCACTCGCTCTCTCCCATCTCTCCCCCCATTCCAGTTGCACCCGGCCGCCACCGACGGCCCCTGCTACGCACTGCTGCCGACCGTGTCGATGCTCCGTCGAGCCCACCATCGCTGCCGCTGAACCTGCCCATCGCTCGTAGCTGCCCCGCAGCGTCGTTCGGCTCGAACCCCGTCGGGCGCTCACGCCCACTACACCCGCGCCCGTTAGCCCGCATTGGCCCAGTGCCAATAACCCATGGGGCCCAGCCCATGGAACATTTAATAAAAAAAGAAGAATAAAAAAGTGTAAATAAAAATAAAAATATCAATTCAGTTAATTAAGTATTAATTAATTTTGTTTAGTTTAACCTAATCACTAATTAAACTAATTAATCATGATTAGTTAGACTTAGTCTATGACATGCGGGACCCTTGCGTCAGCTTGACCCAATCAGCACCTCTGTTGACTGTTCGTCATGTTGACGTCATGCTGATGCAATAATGTTATTTTCGAATTAATTTAATAATAATAATTTGGAAATTGATTAGAACTTTGAAAAATTAATATAAAATAACCCGTAACTCTGATGGAAAAACTTTATATATGAAAGTTGCTGAGAACGACGAGACGAATTCGAATATGCAGTCCGTTCGTCCGCCACACGTCCCTAGCATTGTGAACATGCAACAATCCACCTCCAGTTCATCTGTTCGAAAATGCCAAACACCGGGAGCACTTTCCTGGATGTTTCCCCCTCTCGCCGGTAGCACCTAGTAGTGCGTTAGGTTAATCCCTAGCACCGTGTAATGCCATGCTATGTTTTGTGATGCTTTGATTGCTTTGTCATTTATTGTGTTCCCCCTCTGTTAGTTCTTTCTAGTAGACCCCAAAAACCGATGCTGATACCCCCGTGATCGGCTACATCAACGACGATCCCTCCTTCTTGTCAGAGCAACCAGGCAAGACCCCCCCTGATCACCAGATATCGCCTATTCCTTATCTCTACTACTTGCATTAGAGTAGTGTAGCATGTTACTACTTTTGGTTAATCCTATTATGCTGCATAGCCTGTCATTGTTGCTACAGTTGTTACCCTTACCTTCAATCCTAAATGCTTAGTATACGATGCTAGTATTCCATCAGTGGCCCTACATTCTTGTCCGTCTGCCATGCTATACTACCGGGTCGTGATCACTCGGGAGGTGATCACGGGTATATAATTACATACATATTATATGATACATGTGGTGACTAAAGTCGGGTCGGCTCGTACCCGCAAGTGATTCCTATGTGGGGGCTGAAAGGACATGTGGTTCCATCCCGGTAGAGGTGGGCCTGGGTTCCCGACGGCCCGTGACTGTTACTTTGTGGTGGAGTGATAGGGCAGGTTGAGACCACCTAGGAGAGAGGTGGGCCTGGCCCTGGTCGACGTCCGCAATTACTTTAAAATAACATGCTTAACGAGATCTTGGTATTTGATCTGAGTCTGGCTACTGGCCTATACGCACTAACCAACTACGCGGGAACAGTTATGGGCATGCTTTTCTCCCTCCCCCCATTTCTTCCTCTCCCCCCCATTTCTTCCTTGTTGTCACAACCAGATGTTAGAGCCCAGGAGCCAGACGCCATCGTTGACGATGACTCCTACTACACTGGAGGTGCCTACTACTACGTGCAGGCCGCTTACGACGACTAGGAGTAGTTTAGGACGATCCCAGGTAGGAGGCTTGCGCTTCTTTTGATCTGTATCCCAGTTTATGGTAGCCATCTTATGGCAACTTGTTTAACTTATGTCTGTACTGAGATATTGTTGCTTCCGCTGACTCGTTTATGATCGAGCACTTGTATTCGAGCCCTCGAACCCCCTGGCTTGTATTATGATGCTTGTATGACTTATTTATATTTTTAAATTTGTGTTGTGATATCTTCCCGTGAGTCCCTGATCTTGATCGTACACGTTCGTGTGCATGATTAGTGTACGATTAAATCGGGGCGTGTATGATTGAATCGGGGACTCAGGGGAAGATATCACAACACAACTCTAAAAACATAAATAAGTCATACAAGCATCATAATACAAGCCAGCAGGGGGCTTGAGGGCTCGAATACAAGTGCTTGATCATAGACGAGTCAGCGGATGCAACAATATCCGAGTACAGACATAAGTTAAACAAGTTTCCATAAGATGGCTAGCATAAACTGGGATACAGATCGAAAGAGGCGCAGGCCTCCTGCCTGGGATCCTCCTAAACTATTCCTGGTCGTCATAAGCGGCCTGCACGTAGTAGTAGGCGCCTCCAGCTTAGTAGGAGTCGTCGTCGACGGTGGCGTCTGGCTCCTGGGCTCTAACATCTGGTTGGGACAACCAGGAAGAAATGGAAAGGGGGTAGGGGGAGAAAAGCAACCATGAGTACTCATCCAAAGTACTCGCAAGCAAGGATCTACACTACATATGCATGGGCATATGTGTAAAGGGGCAATTTCGGTGGACTCAACTGCAGAATGCCAGAATAAGAGAGGGATAGCTAGTCCTGTCGAAGACTACGCTTTTGGCAACCTCCATCTTGTAGCATGTAGAAGAGAGTAGATGGTAAGTTCACCAAGTATCATCTCATAGCATAATCCTACCCGGCGATCCTCCCCTCGTCGCCCTGTGTGAGAGAAATCACCAGGTTATCTCTGGCACTTGGAAGGGTGTGTTTTATTAAGTATCCAGTTCTAGTTGTCATAAGGTTAAGGTACAACTCCAGGTCGTCCTGTTACCAAGGATCACGGCTATTCGAATAGATAAACTTCCCTGGAGTGGTGCACCACATTACCCAACACGTTCGATCCCCTTTGGCCGGACACACTTTCCTAGGTCATGCTCGGCCTCGAAAGATCAACACGTCGCAGCCCCACCTAGGCACAACAGAGAGGTCAGCACGCCGGTCTAAATCCTATGCGCGCAGGGGTCTGGGCCCATGACCCATTGCACACCTGCATGTTGCGTACGCGGCCGGTGAGGATACCTAGCCTCCCTTATACAAGAGCAAGCGTTCCAGTCCAACTCGGCGCGCGCCGCTCAGTCGCTGACGTCAAGAAGGCTTTGGCTGATACCACGATGTCGAGCGCCCATAACTGTTCCCGCGTAGTTGGCTAGTGCGTATAGGCCAGTGGCCAGATTCATATCAAATACCAAGATATCATTAAGCGTGTTATTTTAAAGTAACCGCGGACGCCGACCAGGGCCAGGCCCACCTCTCTCCTAGGTGGTCTCAACCTGCCCTATCGCTCCACCACAAAGTAATAATCGGGGGCCATCAGGAACCCAGGCCCACCTCTACCGGGAAGGAACCACCTGTCCTTTCAGCCCCCACATCGGAATCACTTGCGGGTACTCTTCGAGCCGACCCGACTTTAATCCCCACATGTATCATATAATATGTAGTATGTAGTTATATACTCGTGATCACCTCCCGAGTGATCACGACCCGGTAGTATAGCATGGCAGACGGACAAGAATGTAGGGCCACTGATGGAATACTAGCTTCCTATACTAAGCATTTAGGATTGAAAGTAAGGGTAACAATTGTAGCAACAATGACAGGCTATGCAGCATAATCGGATTAACCAAAAGCAGTAACATACTACCCTACTCTAACGCAAGCAGTAGAGATAAGGAATAGGTGATATCTGGTGATCAAGGGGGCGGGGTTTGCCTGGTTGCTCTAACAAGAAGGAGGGGTCGTCGTCGATGGAGCCGATCACGGGGGTATCAGCATCGGTTTTGGGGTCTACCGGAAAGAAGTAACAGAGGGGGAACACAATAAATAACAAAGCAATCAAAGCATCACAAAACATAACATGGCAATACATGGTGCTAGGGGTTGACCTAACGCAGTACTAGGTGCTACCGGTGACGGGGGGAAACATCCAGGAAAGTGTTCCCGGTGTTTGGCATTTTTGGACAGATGAACCGGAGGTGGATTGTTGCATGTTCGCAATGCTAGGGACGTGCGGCGTACGAACAGACTGCGTATTCGAAATCGTCTCGTTGTTCAGAGCAACTTTCATGTATAAAGTTTTTCCATCCGCGTTACGGATTATGTTATATTAATATTTCAAAGTTTTAATCAATTTCTAAATTATTATTATTAAATTAATTCGAAAATAACATTATTGCATCAGCATGACGTCAACAGTCAACAGAGGTGTTGACTGGGTCAAACTGACGCATGGGTCCCGCATGTCATAGAGTAAGTCTAACTAATCATGATTAATTAGTTTAATTAGTGATTAGGTTAAACTAAACAAAATTAATTAGATTAATTAATTGATTGATATTTTTATTTTTAGTTATACCTTTTTAATTCTTCTTTTTTTGTTAAACGTTCCAGGGGTTGGGCCCCATGTGTCATTGGCACTGGGCCAAAGCGGGCTAACGGGCGCGGGTGTAGTGGGCGTGAGCGCCCCACGGGGTTCGACCCGAACGGCGCCGCGGGGCAGCTGCGAGCGATAAGTAGGTTCAACGGCAGCGATGGTGAGATCGACGGAGCGTCAGCGCGGGCAGCAGAGGCCAGTTGCAGCAGAGCGGAGGCGAGCGGCAGCAGCGCCTAGCAGGGGCTGTCGGTGGCGGCCGGGCGCAACCGGAGGCGCCGGCTGATGCGGGGCGAAGCCCGGGCGAGCAGGGAGGGCTGCGGCAGGAGTGTCCGAGGCCACCATTGATTGGTCGCGCGAGGTTGCAGGCGTGGGCGCCACGGGGAGCACCCGGGGCAGCCAAAGGCGGGGCATGACCGCTGGAGTTGGCCATCATGGGGGCGAGCGGCAGGGGAGGCAAGAGGAGGAGAGTCAACCGGGGGGTTGCTGTCTGCAGCGACGCGGGGCAAGACCAGGCCGCAGGGTGCGAACGGCGATCGGAGCCGGGATGAGCGGGGCGTGGTGAGCGCGCTGTGAGCAGAGAGAGGAAGGAGGGGAGGTGGCGGCTCATAGGGGGGCAGACGAGGAATGGCAGCGGGCTCGGGGAGGAGTCGGGGTCGGCACCTCGAGGCGGAGAAGCTCCGGTCGTGGAGGAGGACGAAGACGTGCGGCGAGGTGGTGTAGAGCACGGCGACAACGAACGACGAGGGTCGATGAAGGCTGTTGAGGAGGAGGACGTTGACGACGGGGAGACGACGGAGAGGACGGCGGGGCAGCTCCGGTGAGGTGGCTCCGGTGACGGCATCGTGCGGCGGGGGCAGGAGTGGGGGGAGAGAGTGAGTGGGGGGAGTGCAGGGTGGTTAGTTAGGGTTTCGGGAGGGAGTGGGGGTTACTGGGAGTGGGGTGGTTCGACCGGCTGGGCTAGGTGGCCCGGCCTGGCCTATGAGCTGAGCCGCCTGGTCCAGGGGTGGGGTTTGCTTTATTGTCATTTTCATTTTTTTCATTAGTTTTGTTTTCTGTTTTTATTCCTTTTCTTTTATTTATTTTAAAGCATTTTAGCATTTCTAAACATGTGCTTTCTTCACTATAATTACCTATGCAATATTTGGCAAAATCTGAACATTTTTGTTTTAGTATTTGAAAACTTTGGTTGTTTGCCATTAATTGAAATTTGAATTTGAAACATTTTGAACTAACACGTGATTAGCATAAGAAATCGAGGTGACGTCACATCATTAGCAGAGGTTACTTTAGCTTGACTATCCGGGCGTCACAATAAACCGGAGGGTTTAGTCCGTAGAGGAAATAATAATCATACAGGTTAGACATCTAAGGTTTAGCCATTATGGTCTCATGGTAGATCATGTCTTGTAACCCCCATACTCATCAAAATCAATCAAGCAGGAAGTAGGGCATTACCTCCATCAAGAGGGCCCAAACGTGGGTAAACATCGTGTCCCCTGCCTCATGTTACCTTCGATCCTCAGACACACAGTTCGGGACCCCCTACCCAAGATCTGCCAATTTTGACACCAACATCCACCGTGCAAATGAATGATTGAAATCGAAGGAAGGATATCCGTGCGAATGACTTACAGGGGATGATAAGGCACAAGAATCGCGTCCTTGTCCTTATTAGCAACCATGAAATCGACGATGTCACAGCCCTAGAATTGCTTGTAGTTAGTTGCATCTGTGAGACCCCATGCATCATGTTTAAATTCAACTTGAATTTGAAATGGGGGTGATCCAAACACTAGCACCAACTAAATCAAATAGGTTCAAGTAAAATCTTTTTCAATGAACTCAAAATGCCCTTTAAAAATGTTCATCATTTCTGGATTAAGGTGGAAGCATCTACCAAAAATAGTTCACATTTTTGCAGGACATATTCGGGCTTTGAATTAATCCATTCTTTATTGGAATTGGAGCAAATATATTCTATAAATATATTTCTATGGCTCCAATAATTCTGGAAAATTGTGAGGGGCTTTGGAATAATTCATTTAGTCCCTTCAAATTTATCAGAAGAAAATAAATTGATTTAGTATTTTTACTAAATCAGAAACAAATTACAGAAATAGAAAAGAAAACAAAGTAGAGAAAGAGAGCCCACCTGGCAGCCCAACCTACCTAGGCCAACTAACCTGGCGGCCTGGCACTGCGCGGCCCATCTGGCCCAAGTACCAGTCGTCCCTGACCTTGAGCCAGTCGAACGAGAGCCGCGTGCTCGCCGCGCGCTAGCACACGCAGGGCCACGTCCTGCTTGCCGCCTTCTTCCCGACGCGCCCAGATGGTGCCACGCACCTCCCTGCCTCACTCTCTCACTCTCCCTCGCTCTCACCCCCTTCCCATGATCTCTCTCTCACGCACACTCGAACATGCCGTCGCTCCCGCTCGCTCTTGCTGCGTCCACCGCCACCCCCTCGCCTCCCTGACACGCCCCGATCTCCGTCGTGCCTCCATCCTCCTCTCCGTCGGCTCACGCGACCGGAAGAGCCCTGACGCGTCGTCCTCGACCTCATCTTCTTCCTCGGCCCCAGGAGATCGCCACCGGGGTTCTGATGCCGTCAAGCCTTCCCCGAGCCCGCTAAACCTCTCTCTGTCGTCCCCGTGAGCTGCTGATTCCTCCCCCTCTCTTTCCTCTGTTGTTCATGTGTCCTAGCTAGCTCCACCAACGAGCCCGAGGGCTCATCACTGCGCTCAGTGCCTCTCCACGAGCCCGCAACACGCCTCAGCTCGCCTTCCCATGCCCCCTAGTGGTCGCTCGCGCCTCACCCGAGCTCCGGCCGCCGCCAAGGTCGATGCCGTGCTCAATTACGGCCACCCCAGCCGCTGACTCCGGTCCCGTCGGATGTGGAAGAGCACCAGCTACGCGTAGAGCCTCTCCGCCGCTCGTTTGGTCGTCGGAGCAAGAAACCCGAAGATCTCCGCCGTGTCCTGGTCGCCGCCGGCATAGTTCCGGTGATGCTGACATGTCGTCATTAGATTAGGTTAATCACATGGTTAGCAGACACCTGTGCCGCTGACGAACCGGTCCCACACAACTAATTAGACCCTGCTAACTTCTTTTTAAGTTTTATTTAATCACAGTGGCCGCACGCGTCAGCGTTGACCTCGCTGACGTGGCCCTTGACCGGCCCCACATGTCTGTGAGCCTAGCCGTTACTATGAGACTGACTAGTGGGACCCACTAGTCAGGTTTGACCCAGACCTGGCATGTTGACCTGCTGATGTCACACTGATGTCATGCCGATGCAATAAGCTATTTTCTGGATTTAATTTAATTCAGGAAATTTCAAAAATTTGCCTAAACTTCTAAAAATCATAGAAAATTAACCATAACTCCAAATGAAATAATTTATATATGAGAAATGATCGAAAAACTCCAATCTATCCATATGTACCATTTTCATGCATGTTAGAACAACTCCTGGCTGCTGTTTAGGCCAAATCATATAAATGGCATTTAAACCTTCACATATTGTTGGGGATATTACTACTGGGCGTAAACCGGCCAAGATAGGCCGGGTTAACTTCATCAGTAGTTAAGTATGTAGAAGCCCATAAAAGAATAATAGGGCTCAAGTCCTACAGTCGGTTTAAAGCCTGTAGCCGTAAATCGGCGTTGGTATGTACTTGTATTGTAAGTTAGGAACAAGTAGAGACCAAACCGGACACGTTTATGAGCCGGTGTTGGGACTCTGTAAACCGACGGGCGTCACCCATGTATATAAGGGGACGACCCGGCGGCGGTTCAAGGAGAGAGACAACAAATCGAGACTTAGGCGAAGCTTGTTTGCTGCCTAGTCATCAAAACCCCATCAATTCCATCACAACTAGACGTATGCTTTTACCATCATTGAAGGGGCCGAACTAGTATAAACTCTCTTGTGTCCCTGTGTCCGCTTTAACCCCTTAAAGCTAACCCGTCGCGATGGCTCCACGACTAAGTCCTTTCATGAGGACATCTGCCGTGACAAAACCACGATAGTTGGCGCCCACCGTGGGGCTATCGCACGATGGTTTCAAGTTCTTGGAGGGCAACTTCGAAGGACTCAAGAGCTACGCTGTGGGCTGGATGACCAAGAGTCATTGCGGCAAGCTCTACATCGACGACGTAGGATGGGGCCCCGAAGTCGGCTCAATCGAGTACGGGTACCGGGTCCCCTTTGGTGGCATACACGTCTTCATCGGCAAGATCGGTGAACCGGGCCCTGAGCTGGACAACTGCACCGACCTCGTCGAGACAGCTCAGCGTGCGTGATCTACCCAGTTTAAACCGGCCGTGAAGCATGCCTTCGTGGGAGTCATCCATGGAGGAAGCCATGAGGATGGATCGGAATCTGGTGGTGAGACTGTTGTCTATTCCGGCGACGAGCCATCAACCGGAGAAACTGAATCTTTGTATCAGCTACAAGATGGCCGGATTGGGGGCTGTTCTGATGGCAACAGTATTCTAGACCCCTCTGATCTGCCAAACCGGTCGGAATATTCATGGCCGGTACACAAGCAGCGATCCACTCTTCGACCGCAGCAGCAATGATCTCCGGATCAGGAACGGCGACGGCAGCCAGGGCAGGGGGCCATGTGCACCCGTCGGCTCAAGTCTTATCTGATATGTTTGATGCGTTGGCTACGCTCATGGCAGAGGCTAATCCGGCGGATCAGAATGCCCATGACTCGGAAATTGCAAATGTAAGGGATCAGATCACTCAAGCCAGGGCCGACCTAGTAGCTGAGAATGCCAGGATGACCGCAGAGCGAGCCGTTTTGGATGCGCAAGCTTACCGACTTATGCTAGATCAGAATGCATCCCATGAGGTCCTGAAGCGGAAATACCAGTCTCATTTGCCTCAGGTGTTCGAAGCTAGAGATCTCTTCAACACCCCAGGAGCCGGAACCAGCAAACCGTCGGTGGTAAACCGGGCGGAAGCACCAGGGACGGGCGCGCCGGTTCAACCTCTCTTGGAGGATTCGCCTCGTCAAAACGATATGGTGCCTCAGGCTGTCCCGACACCTCCGGGTCACTATTCCAACCCGATGGATAACCTTGTTGCTGCTGCGGCACGGCTGGAGGCCATCCCAATTGAAGGTGATTCGCTGCAGGCGGTAGAAACACGCCGGGTTAAGGAGCTTCTTCGAACAGCCTTGATCCAGCAGGAAGCATACTCATACAATTGTGATCGAATTCATTCCACCCCTTGTCCAAGCCGGAGCTATAGTAGACGTATGGATGAACCGGCTGTGTCGAGTAATGCACGAAACCGTGAAGTACCCCACGGTAACAACCCGGCGGGTGGTGTTGGTGATGCTCAGGAAGTGGTGGACCGGGCCCGAGCGCGCAGGGAGGCCGAGTTAGCAGCACAGTATGAGGCCCACCAGCTTACGCCGGTTCGTCCAACTACATCAGTTGAACCTGGCATTTCTTCTAGCTCTTTGGGGGTGCCTTGTCTTGTCCCTGCTTTACGCAACGTGCGCTTGCCCAAAGATTTCAAGGGCCCACGCAAGGTGCCGAATTACACTGCCGATCATCCTCCAGAGACATGGGTGGAGAGCTATGAGATGGCCATGGAGATGCTGGATGTGGATGATGCGGCGTGTGCGAAGTACTTCACCATGATGCCCGAAGGAACGACCCGTACTTGGTTAAAAAGTTTACCGGCCAACTCTATCAGTTCATGGGCCCAATTGCGAGCCCGGTTTATCCAGAACTTCAAGGATACATGTAAACAACCCATGTCCATAGTTGACTTAGCTCCCTGTGTTCAGGAAGAAGGAGAATCAACGACTCGTTGGGTGTGCCGGGTCTCACAAATTTTGCATTCCTCAGACCGCATCAATGCCGACACAATGGTTATAACCTTGGAAGGCAACTGCCCGTTTGGGCCTCTAAAGTTGAAATTGGGACGAATGAAGCGCCATTGCAACGATATAGGGACCCTCATGGCTGCGTTAGTGAAGTATGCTGATTCTGATAGTACCAAGGATCCCGAGTGTGATGATGACAAGGCAGGGGAGGGAAAGAAGAACAACAACTCCAAAGGACAGCAGCATAACCCGACAGGTCATGGAAACGAAGGCAAGCGCAAAGTGGATGGCAGCATGGACTTTGTGGCTAATACCAGCGCACAGGACATGGGCCAGCGACGTAAAGGTAAAACGCCGAATCGCAGTGGAGCGCCTAATCCTAACCCGAACCGACTATCTTATCTGTTGAACCAGCCCTGTCCAAAACATGGGACGAAGGAGGTGCCAGCCAATCACCTTTGGAAGGATTGTTACATTATGCAGGAGTTCAAGAACTCTAACGCTTTCCGATATGACCACAGATCTGGTGGTGGCACAGGATCCGGGCCGGTTACGGCGGAGGAAATTCCGGTTCAGGGTTTAATAGTAATCAGGGCGGACATAACAATCAAGGTAATCAAGGTGGTTACAATCAGCAGCAGCAGCAGCAGTCGGGTTACTAGAGCCACCCGAAGCAGTTGAATAGTGGGCAATATCATGTCTTCACCACTAGCTTGGACAAGCGAGATCAGAAGCTTCATAAGCGAGCAGTGAACTCTGTTGAACCGGCCATGCCCCGTTATCTACGCTGGTCTGAACAGCCAATCATATGGAGCAGAGAGGATCACCCCCCCCCCCCGGGTTGATAATCCGGGTCAGCTAGCGTTGGTGGTGGCACCTCAGGTGGGAGGTTATAAGTTCACCAAGGTGGTCATGGATGGAGGAAGCAGCATTAATATCTTATATTATGAGACCTTCCGTCGTATGGGATTAACAGATAAAAATCTTAAACCGTCCAATACGGTGTTCCATGGTGTGGTGCCTGGAAAGTCAGCATATCCTGTTGGCAAGATAGCTTTGGAAGTAGCCTTTGGAGATGACCATGATTCCAGGACGGAGACACTAACTTTTGAGGTGGTAAAAATCTAGAGTCCATATCACGCCCTGTTTGGGCGGCCGGCTTACGCCAAGTTTATGGCACGACCCTATTATGTGTATTTACAACTTAAGATGACGGGTCACAAGGGAACAATAACAGTTCACGGAAGCCGCAAAATTGCTTTGGAGTGTGAAGAAGGTGATGCGGCTTATGCAGAGTCGGTTTGTGCCACGGATGAGCTGAAATATTACAAGGACAATGTTGATCCGGCAGACATGACTCCATTGAAGAAGCCGACTACGGAGCATGATCCGGCCCTGAAGTTCAAGTCGGCAGCTGAGACTAAGTTTGTTGACTTCGTACCTGGCGATTCGTCCAAGCAGTTCAGTATCAGCGCCAACTTGGATCCGAAATGGGAAAGCACGCTTATCGAGTTCATCTGTGAGAATCGGGACAATTTTGCATGGAAGCCTTCTAACACGCCAGGTGTACCGAGGCAACTCGCTGAGCACACTCTTAATGTGGATCCTAAGAACAAACCGGTGAAACAGTTCCTACGCCGGTTCAATGAAGAAAGACGCAAAGCTATTGGGGAAGAAGTGGCCAGGCTCTTAGCGGTTGGCTTTATTGTTGAAGTCTTCCATCCTGAATGGCTGGCTAATCCGGTGCTGGTCCTTAAGAAAAATGGCACCTGGCGCATGTGTGTGGATTACACAGATCATAACAAAGCTTGTCCAGCAGATCCTTTTGCCCTCCCCCGTATTGATCAAATTATTGATGCTACGGCAGGTTGTGAGCGTTTAAGTTTTTTGGATGCATATTCTGGTTATCATCAGATCAAGATGGCAGTTAAGGACCAGGAGAAGACAACGTTCATAACTCCCTTTGGAGCCTTCTGCTATGTATCTATGCCCTTTGGGCTCAAGAGTGCCCAGGCAACTTATCAACGGTGTGTACAGAATTGCCTTCATAAACAGATTGGCCGTAATGTACATGCCTATGTGGATGATGTTGTGGTTAAATCAAGGGAGAAGGAGACTCTGGTTGACGATTTGAAGGAAACCTTTGATAACCTAAGGGTGTACAAGATGATGCTCAACCCGGCCAAGTGTGTCTTTGGTGTACCGGCACGCAAGTTATTGGGTTTTCTGGTGTCCAATATGGGAACTGAGGCTAATCCGGAGAAGATCACAGCAATCACCTCCCTGGCTAAACCGAAGTGTATAATTGATGTTCAACGCTTGGCAGGCCGGATTGCCGCGTTAAGCCGGTTTATCAGCCGCCTTGGTGAGAAGGCAATCCCTTTGTATCAGATGTTGAAGAAGACGGATCAATTCATCTGGAGTTTTGCTGCTGATAAAGCGTTCGAGGATTTAAAGCGGCAGTTGGCCAATCCGCCTGTGCTCGCCGCTCCAATTGACAAGGAGTCATTGCTATTATATGTCGCCGCTAATGCTCGTGCAGTCAGTGTGGCTATTGTGGTAGAGCAAAAGGAGGCAGGCAAGGAGCATTCGGTTCAGCGTCCGGTTTATTATATCAGCGAGGTGCTCATTGAGTCCAAGCAAAGGTATCCGCATTGGTAGAAGCTGGTATATGGAGTTTTTATGGCAAGCCGTAAGCTTAAACAGTACTTGCAGGGACATCCCATCACAGTGGTCAGTTCTGCTCCCTTGGGAGATATAATCCAGAACCGGGAAGCAACTGGTCGGATTGCTAAGTAGGCTATAGAGCTTCGGCCGCACGGATTGAAATACGTGCCTCGGACGGCGGTCAAGTCTCAAGCACTTGTTGATTTCATCAATGACTGGACGGAACTGCAAGCACCTGAAGAGAAGCCGGATCACACATATTGGACTATCGATTTTGATGGGTCCAGGCAATTGGAGGGCTCGGGGGTTGGAGTCATATTAACTTCCCAACGAGGTGATAAGTTTTGTTATGTTCTCCGCTTAATGTTCCCTTGTACTAACAATGCAGCTGAGTATGAAGCCTTGCTCCATGGTCTCCGGATGGCTAAGGAGATGAATCTAAGCCGAGTTAAGTGCTTCGGTGACTCGGACCTGGTGGATCAGCAGGTGTCTGGCACTTGGGATTCCAAGGACCCACTCATGGCACCATATCATCGTGAGGTGGATGTTGTTGCAGGTCACTTCAAAGGTTATCAGGTGGACCATGTGGACCGCCGGAAGAATGAAGCGGCAGACGCTTTAAGCCGGTTGGGCTCTCAACGCAAACCGGTCCCGCCTAACGTTTTCTTGGATGTGCTGCATAACCCGTCGTTCAAGCTCCCTAGTGAAGAGGATTTGGCTATTCCTGATCTAGAGGCTCAATTGGTGGCTGCTCTTCATGTTATTCCGGATTGGACGATTCCTTATCTTGCGTACTTGAACCGGGGTGAGTTACCAGAGGATGAGATTCTGGCCCGGCAGATAATCCGGCGACCAAGTCCATGACTATTGTCAATGGCGAGTTGCATCATTGAAGTGTGTCAGGGGCGTTTCAATGCTGTGTGTCCCCTGAGGAAGGCTGTGAAATCTTACGTGAGATCCACGAAGGAGATTGTGGTCACCACGCCGGTTCAAAATCTTTGGTGGCGAAAGCGTTTCGTCACGGCTTCTATTGGTTGACTGCTTATGCTGATGCGGAAGATCTGGTCAGACGATGTGACGGCTGCCAAAAGTCTCAAGACGTGCTCATGTGCTGGCTCAAGAATTGAGGATGATTCCAATAACTTGGCCATTCGCGACTTGGGGGCTGGATATGGTTGGGCCTTTCAAAAGGTCCAAGGACAAGAAAACCCACCTTTTGGTGGCGGTTGACAAGTTTACAAAGTGGGTGGAGGCAGAACCCGTTAGCAAGTATGATGCGGCCACGACAGTTCAATTCATCAAAAAGGTGTTTTTCCGGTTTGGCTTTCCACACTGCATCATCACTGATAATGGTACCATCTTGTCCAAGGGTGCTATGAAGGAGTTCTGTCAACGTGAGCACATCCGGCTTGACGTTTCATCAGTGGCTCACCCCTAGTCCAATGGTCAAGCAGAGAGGGCTAATCAAGAGATCTTGCGAGGCATCAAGCCCCAGCTTATGGTTCCTTTGTAATGAACGCCATGTTGTTGGGTTGAGGAATTACCATCTGTATTATGGAGCATTAACACCACACCCAAAAGATCAACAGGATACACGCCGTTCTTCATAGTCTACGGAGCGGAGGCGGTTCTCCCCAGTGATATCCGTCATGATTCACCTCGTGTAGCAGCTTATGTTGAAGCGGACAATGAGGCATCACGACAAGATGCTTTGGACCTGTTGGATGAAGAGCGTGACATAGCAGCTGCCCGCTCGGCGATTTACCAGCTTCAAGAAGGAGATTTGGTACTTCGTCTCATCCAAGACCAGACTGATATGCACAAGTTATCCCCACCTTGGGAGGGACCTTTCGTGGTCAGTAAGAATCTGCACAACGGGTCATACTATCTGATCGATATTCGAGAGCATAAAGACTCACATACATCAGAAGAGGAGACCAACAGGCCGTGGAACATAGCTCATCTTCGGCCTTACTATACCTGAGCCATTGGCTCTACTTATGTACATACTATGACAATGTATATATTAGGATCAATATAATAAACCGGAGCCTCAGCTAAAGCGGGGTATCTGTTCTTTTTACATCATGTGTGGTTACACAGAGTTTTATCTGTCCTAAAGCGGCCTCCGGTTTACCCCTTGAGTTAGCTTTTTAAAGCTTCATGTTATATCACTTGGGGGCTTGGTCGTATTCGAACCAATGCAACACCTTTTGATAGGCGAAAGCCATGCGATCACTTGGGGATTTGGTCACGTCTGAACCAGTCACGCCTCTTGATCGGCCTAAGGCCACAGAATCACTTGGGGGCTTGGTCAAACCCGAACCATCGCTACACCTCTTGATCGGCATAATGCCACTGCATCATTTGGGGACCTGGCTGACTTGAACCATAGCTACGCCTATTGGGGGCATGGTCGTGTCCGACCATGGTAATGCCACTTGATCGTCTCAATAGCCTCTTTTTGCAAATGGTTTTATCAATGCCTTTGCTTGAAATTTTCTTTGATAAATATTTCTTTTTTGTTGCGTTTTTAAACCGACAATTCTTAAACCGGTTCAACTGTCAATTGGCGGAACACGGTCCATTCTTAATCCGGAGACTATTTGCTCGGTTTGATTTTTTGTTAACATCCTATTATGGGGTAACACGGGGATTATCATAACCCGGCACGGTTTACATGGTAAACCGGCATTATATATACAGGAGAGGTTTTCTCCTCTGATGGTATGGGTTCATAAACCTCCGCTTTAAGATTGGCCAAGCCAACTTCATGCCCAACGATGGCAGGTATTATGTATCACAAGATTTGGTCATATGTTTAAATTTAAGATATTTGATTTCATATATATAGAAATCATACTCTGCCTGGCGGTACAACCGTGGCGACGCTTTAAGATTTTTTGATTGCAGAAAATACTTTTGAAATTTCATCACCCAAAGGAAGCACAAGTTGCAGTAATTGTACACGAAGGCATATCAAAATCAAGAGTATCGGCTAGCCTATTATAAGGAAGCACGGTGCCCAAATAAGATCATTGTTTTTCTGCAGAACAGAAAGGAGCAGCAATTTAAACCGGATTCCGGTTCAAGCTTGGTCACCAGCCTGGCCTGATGGTTGCGGGTCATCTCGCGCCGCTTCAACCTCTGCTTCTCTACCCAGTGGCTGGAAATCAATAGTTGTCCAGTCGATTCCCATTAATGCTTGAAAGACAGCTTCGTCATGGATCAGCAACGACGATTCAATATCAGGAGCGTAAGTATGCTTACGGATTGGAGGGATAAGATTTTCTGCTTCTGGAATTGGTGCAGCTACTCGCTTGTTTTGGTCATCATATCGGGCTTGATAATGAGACAGATCTACCTCTTCAACCAATTGACAAGCTAGAGGATGCACCTCCCGGTTTATCGCTCGGAGATCCGCTTCACTAAACTGTGACCCGTCTTCCTTCAAGCTGGGATAGCCCTGAGCTGCTTCAATAGGGTCGAAATCTGGCACCCACGCTTTTGCCCGGATCAAGGCATTTATAGCACCGGTTCGAGCAGCAGATTTTTCCAGCTCTTCAACCCGGGCAGGAAGCATAGACAACCTTTTAATGGTGTCTTGGATCAAGGTGGGTGCCGGACTGTTGTGGGATGCAGTAGAGATGATCCGCTGCGCACCAGTATACAATTGTTCGATCAATGTGTAGGCGGCTTTCAATTTCTTCCGCACGTCCGACCCCAAGTGACCAATGCGTGTCCCTAAAATATTACAAAGGGTTAACAAACCGGCAGCTCCATAAGACGGCCGAGTCAATCAAGAAATCAAACCGGCTTACCGAAGATAGCAGCAGTCATGGCATGCACTTGCCGCTTTATGCTGGTCAGTTCGCCCACTACCGGTTTCAGTGCAGCCTCAGCATTTTCTGCTCGTTTGGTTAAAGCGGATTTTTCAGTGGCCCAATCCGCCCGCTCCTTCTTGAAGCCCTCCTTAAGCTGTTCCATGGTGCTTAAAGCGCTGGTTAATTCCTCTTTGGCTTTGGAGGTTTCAGCTTGCTGGGACTTCAGATTTTCTTGCAGATCGGCGATTTGGTTTTCTCTTTTGCTCGTCTCAGCCTACATACAGACAATAATATGATTCAGATGAGGGTACAGAAGTGAAGTACCAACCACATAACAAGTTATGCCCTCGGTACTTGGGGGCTAATGCTTATTTGATCTTCATCTTACAATTTTTATGAAAGTCCCAAGCTCAATACAAGTATTCATCTTGGCACTTGGGGGCTAATGGCTATTTGCTTAAAAATTATTGATACTTTTTACTAAAGTCCCGGTTTAACTATGTTAAGTTGAACCGGCCCTTGGGGGCTACATCAGCAAAGTTAAGATACATTGAAGTTCACATTGAAAAGTCCCGGTTTAAGTTGATATCTTAAACCGTCACTTGGTGGCTATTGGAGTTGACAGATTACAAGCAGAGGAGTATATGGAAATTACCTCATATTTATCCTTCATCATATTAACCAGACCGGCTTCATAGTCACGGCTGGTGTATAACCGGTTTAGATAGCCGGAATGGAGATCCTGGGGAGACAGAGCGGCATAGGTTGACAAGTCGACATTCCATTTGCCCTTACCAACTGCAGCAAATTCTTCTTTGGCAGTGTGTTTGGATAAAGCAACAGGATTGCCGGGCTCGGTACGACCAATGCCAGTAATAATAACATCATCATCTTTGGCTTCACCAGTTTGCATTGGAGTCGCCGGTTTATCAGCTTGCTTCGATGGGCTGGTTGTTCTATCAATCCGGATCGGGCTTGTGGGCTGGTCAACAAGACCTGATGTGTCAACATGTGGTTCTTCAGCAACAAAATCATCATCTTGCGGTGGGGGGTCGTTTGGCACATTCTCACGGATAGCCGTTTCAGGACCTGGTGTTCTGTCCGGTTCAGGTATAGTATCTTCTTCAACCGCTTTGTCCAGGCGAGCCTTCTTGCTTGGCCTAGGCCTGGCCCTGAAAGAAATAAAGTGATCAATACAACATATACTATAGTGTAATGCATCAGAAAGGTCGTAAGAAATATGACTTATCCAAGCACCGTTTTGAGCGGTGGCAGCTGGGTGGCTAATGACTCGCCAGACGATGAATGGGAAGTGCCCTGATAATTGGAGTTGGGCGGATTAAGAGGTTGACGAAAACAGCCCGCTTTAGGACAAGCATTGACAAGAGAATTGGAGACCTCTAAACGGCGTTTCCGAATCAGACTGTTCGGTAAACCGGCGGAGGTGACTACCCGGCCGTGCCGGGTTGTGCGATGGGCTTCATGCTTTTGTGTCTTCATAAGAAAATTTGGACCCAAATAAGCAAGAGGATGAGAAAATTCAATTTTCCGGTTTGCCCGACGGTTTTTTAGTGAAGGTAAAGGGCTTGAATCGGAGGACAGAGTGATTACCTCTACAGCATCAGCCTGACTGCCTTCCGCATCATCCTGACAATGGTCATTATCAATAAGACGTGTGAAAAACAATCCAAGTGAATCAAGTCCTACTTCTAGGTCCCGATTACCCACATCATCATCAGCTACCGGATCAGAAGACGCGGTGGTTTTCTTCCTGTTAGCTGGCCTCTTAACAACTCTGGTCTTGGGCCAGTTTGGCCTCTCCGTTTTCTCTGGCTTCTCTGGTTTTTCCTGCGAAGATTTTTTGCTCCAAAATGGATCATCGCTCTGTTTGAAAATTTTGGATATTAGCAAATTGATAAAGTGAGCAGGCAAGATCAATAAAAAGAAAAAAATATAAGTCTTACAGCTGGCAGTTTGTTGATGGCACAGAAGGGAGCCAGGCCAGTTTTGGCGCAAACAGATTCTGGTTCATCAGTATTTTCTTCACAGCTTCTGTGACTTCGTCGTCTATGAGCTGGATGTCAATATGTCGAAGAGGGTCTTTGTCACTCCCGGTGTATTCACACATCAAACCGGAGCGCTGACTTAAAGGCAGTATACTCCATGATATCCAGCAGCTGGCAATATCAACCCTTGTCAGCCCGTTAGCCATGAAGGCCCTGAGTTTGGATAATTGAGGAGCATATTTACTTCTTTCCTTAGCAGTCAGTCTTTGGGGGAAAGGATGGGTGTTGCTAAGCCATTCTGGACGGTAGCCCGGTAAAGGATTTTCGTCAGAAGGAGAGGTATCTTTACAGTAGAACCATGTTTGATTCCACTCTTTGGGATGACTGTGCAGTTTGGCGTGAGGATAAGTGACCTCCTTTCTCTTTTGAATCGCCATACCTCCTAACTCCGTGTTGGCACCGTCAGTAAAAATTCATTACGGCGGTTTAGATGGAAGCAGTCTCTGAACAATTCAACTGTAGGTTCCTCTTGAAAGAATACCTCACAGAGCACTTGGAAGTGACATATGTTGGTTACAAAATTTGGGCCAGTATCTTGCGGGCGGAGTTGGAAATTGGCTAAGACATCCCAGTAAAATTTTGAACCGGGAGATTGAAGCCCCGGGCTAGATGATCCACGAAAACAACAACCTCTCCCTCTTGGGGCATGGGAGGACATTCTGTACCAGGGACCCTCCAATGAATAACCTCTTTACTGCTCAAAGCGCCAGTTTTGACTAAATTGTTCAGCTGAGTCTTGGTCACGTGAGAAGGAACCCAGTTGCACTCGTACACTTGTTTAGCCATGACGCGATCTACAAAGGCAGCAATTTGTGTTCAAGAATATGTTGGGCGAATATACATTGGTGCTCACATTGCTAAACCGGAGGCAGTTTCTTATAAATCGGAGTTTGCGAAGCAGCAGTGCGTGGCTAAAGAATCTTGGCGGTTCAATGAGGGGACTAATGGTATTTTCTACAAAGTTAAACCGCCTGGTCTAAACATTGAAACAGTTGAGATTGCGGATGAGTAAGTATGCAGAAACAGATTTCACAAGATTCGCTTATAGCATTGGATCTGTATCGTGTTCGTAAAAAGGATAAATATTCAAGAGAAGGAGCAGTGTGGAATCAGTGAAGTAAAGCTATGAATCAGATCTACGGTCCAAACATATCAAGTGAAGGCGGATACTAAAAACCACCGCTATACAGAGCAAAGGTTCACAGATTCATCTAAAAGATCTATCCTGTATGAGCACGAAGCAGACGATGAACCCTAGAGGAACATGGAAACCCTAAGAACAGATCTGTATTGAAAATAACAGAGGACTTACTAGAGCTATGGAAATGCGAGAGATCGCCGCGGTGCTCTGGTGCGTTCAGGGTGATGCAGCGGCCTAGGTTGATGCAGAGGTCGACGGCGGCGACGGAGCTCCGAAGCTGGACGGCTCGAGGAAGACAAAGCAGAAGGGCACGAAGGGGAAAAAGGAAATGACCCTTCGGTCCTATTTATAATGAAAGGGATATGTGTCAGGCGCGAGAATCAAGGGGCCACGAAACGGAGCTGTCGCCTTGATTATCGCAGACCTATTAAACAAGGAAGCATCATGGATAGCTTCGTTATGACAGATGACGTCACTCCGGTTTAGAGCAATCAGAGAAGATGACATCATGGCGATTCACCAAATTATGACAAGATGTTGAAGATGAAGTTTTTGCTAAGGATTGACATGAACCCGCTCAAATCAATCTGGGGCCTAATGTTGGGGATATTACTACTGGGCATAAACCGGCCAAGACAGGCCGGGTTAACTTCATCATTAGTTAAGTATGTAGAAGCCCATAAAAGAAGAACAGGGCTCAAGGCCCACAGTCGGTTTAAGGCCTATAGCCGTAAACCGGCATTGGTATGTAAACTTGTATTGTATGTTAGGAACAAGTAGAGACCAAACCGGACACGTTTATGAGCCAGTGTTGGGACTCTGTAAACCGACGGGCGTCACCCATGTATATAAGGGGATGACCCGGCGGCGGTTCAAGGAGAGAGACAACAAATCGAGACTTAGGCGAAGCTTGTTTTCTCCCTAGTCATCGAAACCCCATCAATTCCATCACAACTAGACGTTGGCTTTTACCTTCATTGAAGGGGCCGAACTAGTATAAACTCTCTTGCGTCCCTTTGTCCGCTTTAACCACTTCAAGCTAACCCGTCGCGATGGCTCCACGACTAAGTCCTTTCATGAGGACATCTGCCATGACAAAACCATGACACATATGGAGTTTGAATTTGAACCTAGGGTTCAAACCAACTCCATTTAACAGGTTGCTAATTGCATTAGCTCAAATCACAACATATTGACATGCCATGATCATGTGTCATATTGTCGCATTGCAATGATTGTGTTCCTTCTCTGTTTGTCAGTGTTGTTCCCCCTCATTAGACGTTGTTCCGACGATGAGTTCGATGACACCGATGAAGATCTATATCATCTTCAGAAGTGCCAGGCAAGAAAAACCCCCTTGTTCATTCTGATACAATCCCACTCTCTCGCTCCTCCTCTCTTTTACTGCATTAGGACAACAATGATTCAACTGTTACATGATGCGGTAGTTGAACCCTTTTGCTCTGCATGACCTATCATTGCCACAGTAAATAGATGAAACCCACTAGCTTGAGTAGGAGTTGTTTGAGCCCTGATATGCCTACTCATTCATGCTTGTTGTCATGCCTTCTACTGCTTATAGTTGAGTCAGGTCTGATTCATCGGGGATGAATTGGAATGTGGTGAACATGTCCTACTGTTGAGAGCTAAGTGTGTAAACACAATTTGGGAAAGGTAGCAGTGAGAGGCCATGTAGGAGTACATGCTGGGTTGTCTCATTGCAGCCGTTCTTAGGAACTGAGTTCTATGTTTGTGATCCATGAACAGCTACTACCACGCATTGGAATGCTTAAGTGCCCCTCTCGACTTATTAATCGCGTTGATCTCTGTCCAGGAGTTGCAACTAGTTTCTGGTGTTTGTAGGATATGTGTTGGGGGCCGTACGTAGCGCTGACCCTAGGGGTGGGCTATGGTGCGGTAGAGACACGAGGCACGGTGTATCGGGATGCGCGTTTGGTACCTCGGGAACCCTGCTCTCATCGTTTGGGCCGTGAGTGACACCCCGGCCGGATCTCCTTGCGGATGGCACCCGAATAGTCGATAAACCTGGACTAGAGACTTGTGTGCTTAGTCAGGTCGTGGCCGACCCCCTCGCCAGGCTTCTGCTTGAAGGTTGCCGAGATACACGAAGTGTACATGTTGGTAAGTGGCGAGAGCGTGTGTGAAGAAGTACACCCCTGCAGGGTTAACATCATCTATTTGAATAGCCTCGTCCGCGGTAAAGGACTTCTGGTTTTCCTGTACAGTTCATAGACAAGTGAAAGTGGATACTCTCAAATGTGCAAGATAAGCCTAAGTGCTATGGATGGCGTTCTCGTAGGGAGACGGGAGCGGATCCACAGTGGCGTATTCATTGGTGAAAATGTGGACTCGTGTCCGCCACCCTAAAAGAGTTACTTGTAGTCATAGATTAGGATAGCCACCGAGTCAAAGCTGGCTTACTGCAGTTAAACTCCACCCCTTTGTTGATACTGATGCATATGTAGCTAGTTCTGACGTAAATCTTGCTGGGTACATTTGTACTCATGTTTGCTTAATTTATGTTTTTGCAGATAGACTTCAGTCTCACTAGTAGTTCTGCTTGGACTTCGATGTTTAGCTTGTTACCTCAGCTACGATCTTGTGCCCTCGGCAGGGTCCTGTAGATAGTCAGGCTTCTCAGCCTTTTTCATTTGTAGTTGTCTGTAGTCAGACATGTTAAGCTTCCGCATGTGCTTTGACTTGTATGCTCTGAATGTTGGGTCATGAGACCCATGTTTGTAATATGTCGCTCCTCGGAGCCTATTGAATATATACTTGAGTTGTAGAGTCATGTTGTGATGCCATGTTGTACTTGCACATATCGAGCATATTGTGTGTACTATTGAAATGCTTGGTTTGTGTGGGATCCGACAACCTAGTTGTCCATCCTTGGTAGCCTCTCTTATGGGTAAATGTAGTCTGGTGCTTCCACTGAGCCATGGGTACTCTGCTACAGCCCGGTTTACCGGAGTCCTGTTAGCCCAGTTGCTACTGCTCCAGAACACTTAGACTGGCCGGCATGTGTCCTTCTTTGATCCTGTGTCTGTCCCTTCGGGGAAATGTCACGCGGTGTCTTTTGGAGTCCTGTTAGCCTGCTACAGCCCGGATTCCCGGAGTCCTGCTAGCCTAGTTGCTACTGCCCGAATTCACTCCCTAATGACCGACACGTTCGTTGCTGGGTCATGTATGCTTGTCCCTGTAAGTTAGTGCCACTTTGGGTTCACGACTAAACATGTCGGCCCGGGTTCTCTGTTATATGGATGCTACACTACTAGGGAAAGGCCTGTTAGTGGCACACCTATTTTGGCCATTAATGGCGCACTATAGGTGCGTCACTATCATCACGCCACTAGTAACAAGTACTAATGGCGCACCAGGGGTGCGCCATTAGTATACCAGATAATAGTGGCGCACCTCGCAGTGCGCCATTACTATGTCCAACGGTGCGCCATTACTATGCCTCCTAGGGGGCCATATTTGCCTTCACATATGTCCCCAAGTGCGCCATTACTATGCGCCATAATGCGCCACTGGTATTTAGCCCTGCTACGCCACTAATGCTCAACAAGGTGCACCACTACTAATAATATTAGGATTTTTTGCTTTCCTGATATTTGCACAGGTTACAAAATACATTACAACAAAGAATATAAACAGCACAACATATAAATAGCAGATTTATCAAATACAATGGAAGATTAGTCTCCGAATACAATTCATCATATTAGTCTCCTAATTCAAAATACCGAACAAAGTTAGAACATTACAAGTCTCGAGACCGCGAGTAGCGAGTTTGTCTTCACATTACAAGTCGATATCTAAACTACCATCACCTAGAAGAGAGCTGCGGTCACGATGAGCATCATCGCGATGAAACTGGTCTTCATCCGGTTCCTCCTCCGCTCCCTCCTCTCTCCCGCTAGATAGCGCGCGTATCTACCTTCCTCCTCCGCCCTAGTGGTGTACCCTTTGTAACTATTACCGCTGAAATGGTGAACCTGTCTCCAACACTCCTCCCAGTCGTCGTAGACTCCGGGAACCTTACCCTTGTACATGACATACGACGGCATCTCTATGCACTAGACAAGCAAAACGTTAGTAGCAATTCACAGACAATACATAAGCAATATATAAGTATGCAACAAAAGGATCGGAAGATAAAAGCAACACATTAATAGCACGATTCATGGTCCTACTAATAAATAGCATCGATTACATATAAGTTGAACGACTGTCCAAACCAAAGAGACATACAAGTTCGTTAAAAAGTTTAATTACAACATGAGCTAATCGATATTTCAGAACTACATAGCATCACTACTTTCGAATCGACTCATGGACCGGAGCATGGATGAAGTCGTCGTCTTTCGTGATGGTCATGAATGTGCGGTCGTTGTTAGCCTGCATTTGTAGCGTTTTTCTATTTCACTGTTGGACGGTTGATATTTGAGGTAGAACTGCCCCAAGGTACGAAGGACATCTTGATGGATGATTTCCGCAAACTCCGCCTGGATGCAAAAGAATTCGTGTCTGAGGTCCGCGTCCTGGATTGCCGACAAGCGTGCGGCCCAATCTTTGAGACTATTTGGTAGCAGAAGGTGATTATGGTCCCGTATGATCGCCCGCATGTGATGGAGGGCGTAGTAGGCATCATTCTGACCGCCAGGCGGCTGCTTGACGCAGGGGAACGTCGTTACATGGGTGAACACGTGCTTGCCGTACCTAAAAATTGGCCTCCTGAAGGGGCCTCCAGATTTGGCGAGCCGGGAGAACATCATCAAGAACTTTCTTGATATTTGTGTAGTCTTTCTTCGACTGACGGTCCGAGTTGAAATACGTGGCCATGGAATAGTTCGGGCTTAAGAGGATGAGTGTGCAATGTGTGTCACTACACAAAACACGAAATGTTAGAGAAAAAGAACGATCAAAATATCAGAAATCATATGTTACGGGGCGGTGAGGGGATGACTTACTCGGGAAAGTAAGGCACGAGGAAGTTATCCTTATCTAGGTTTGCCAGAATGACGCCTTCGAGGTATGAACTCGCGACTTGCCGGTCCCCAGTGCTGCCCAAGATCTTGGCACACATGTAGAAGGGGTCGACTATCACGATGTCCGAGCTCTTGTCTCTAATGATCCGCATCTCCATACTCAGCGAAAATAGCCGAATGAAGGTGTAGTGCAGTGGATGAAGGTTAAACATAGCGCAGATGTCATCAAACCGCAGGACAATCATACCCCCGATGGCGCTATCGACAAAGCCTTTGCCCTCTGGCACCTTGGCCACGAAAATCGGGTATGCCACATCATTCTCGGAGAGACGCCGCTTCACTACTAGGGAAAACCCTAACAGCAGCGCGGGTTTTAGTCCTATCAGTAGCGCGGGGTCATGCGCTACTGATAAGGCGCTACAGCTAACGAATAGCAGTAGCGTGCCTCCACCCGCGCTACTGCTAAATCGACTTAGTAGTAGCGAGTTCTAGGAGGAGCGCTGTTGGTAATTAGTAGTAGCGCTTCTCCCTGCCCGCGCTGCTACTATTATTTCGTATTTTATTTCTTTTTTATTTCATGTTGTATTCTTACACCTTTACACAAGTTTTCATACAATTGGAATTTAGAAATTGTTTTTACATCATAATGAGTTATTACATCACGGGGTGAAAGAACCGTGTGGACTAGTTTCAAGTGGATGGACATCCACTTGAAACTAATCCGCGGTTCTTTCACCCAATGATATGATAAATATCATCATCATCATATCATTAACAACTTGTCATCATCAACATCATCATATCATTGGTCACTAGTTGTAATCACAAGTACTCCTCACATCTTCAACTCTAACACATTGTATCACATAATAAACATATTGTACCTCATAGGACCTACTACATTCTCTTAGGACCTACTATATTCTCTAAGGTAAAATAGCAAAAAACAAGATAGCCCCTGACTCTCCATTATGGAGAATGGAGATTATCCTGTCTCCAATTCTTGCCTTTCGCTTAATGTTACTTCCAAGAACCTCCTTGCGAATGTCCAAACATTTTTTCCATTCTTTGATTAGCATGTGTTCACCGCTTTTAGAAATCGGATATGCATAGGTGAGCTCCTTAGAATGACCTGGCTGTAGGTTCATAACTGCAAGGCGACCATTCTGATACATCAGATGAGGCACACAATCCATCGGGATTTTCTGTTGAAAAACATAGTAATAACTTCGTAGTTAGCAATGATGTACTAGTTTTAGAAGTATGCAAAAGATGCACGATTGTTGTAATAGTAAAAAAAATCTTACTAGGCTATCTCCATTGAAGTTACCGCGGTTCAACACGTGCACTAGTGGCACATATTCACCATAATTTGGAGGAGTTCGATAATAGGTATTGTAATTCTCAAAAAAAGTACAACAAGCAATCAGATGATTTTTCTCCTTATAAGTTAATTCGGAGCCATCAGTGTAGTGGGTTTTGTCTACCATCTTCTGCACATTCTTTGAAGATTCAAAATAAGCTATCAATGGAAATAAGTGTCAACGATTTTTAAATAAACAATATAAATTAGTTAATAACTATGTTTGAGAAACTCACATTGCGGTAGAATCGGAAGCGTATCAACAAGGACCCAAATGTCCATATTGTCTTGCTCGATGTCAGGATCACCAAGATCCATGGTGATAATCATACCCTCATAAAAACCATACATTTTGCAAAGTGCTTCCCAATTTTGGCAACCAAAATGGGTTACGCTCTGAGAATTGTACAGATTTACTTCAAAATCGATATCATGATGGGTCCTTAGGTGTATTTTCTTTGTTTGAAAATTTTCAAGGTCTTCAAAACCCATCCTCTCCAAGACATAGCGTCTTGCATGGCATGGGATAAGCTAGACGAATTGTAAAAGATGAAAATTAGACGTTGAAATAGTTGAAGTCATGCTTAATTACGCTAAAAAAAACACTTGTCCTTGTTGCGTACCGTTTCAACATCGAAGGTCTCCTCGAGCTTAATGCTGAAGCACCGATCTTCATCCAGCTCAACGAACCTGTCGCACATACCTCGATCATCGTGACACCAGCTGCACTCCCCCGAGAGACTGTCATCATCCGAGTACGATATTTCCTACGATCATAATTCAAAGATTAAACTTGTACATATTTTAGCACAAGTCATGCCAGAATTCATGGAAAAATCCGGCATGACCTTTGCTAAAAAGGGACATATCGAGCGCCTGAAATTTGCCTGAACGGAAATAAATCAACACTCCGGCAAAACATAGGCCACTCGGAGGTGTAACCAAAACATGAAATAATTGCTTAAACTAAAAAATAACAACAAATATGGCAACTAGTTATTAATTTACTTACTATACTAGTTCAACTAAAACTAAACTAGTTCTATTAATTCAACTAGTTCTTACTAAATATAAACTTAGTATAAAAATAAAAAAACTAGTTCTTTCTAAAAATGAAGTAGTTCAACTAGTTATTAATTTACTAACTATACTAGTTCAACTAAAACTAAACTAGTTCTATCAATTCAACTCGTTCTTACTAAATATAAACTTACTATAAATAGAAAGAAACTAGCACATTTACTACTCCTAATTAACATCTAACTACTACATCTACTACTAATTAACATCTACTACTGCTAATTATACAACTAGTTTACCATCACTACTAGTAATTAATATCCACTACTTCTAAAAATCATTATCTATGAACCCTAAATTAACATCTACTACTACTAAAATCATCTACTAACTAAGCAAAGAGAGATGGGGTGGGGGAGGGGTGGGGGGCTTATAGAGGGAGAGACGGTGGTGGGGAGGTGCTCGGCGACGGAGGGGCGGCGAGGGTGGGCTCGGGGTCGGGAGGCGGCAGTCCTGGGCGGCGGGCTCGGTCGAGGGCGGCGGCGATGAGGTCGAGGGCGGCGACAGTGTGGTCGAGAGCGGCGGCGGTGAGGTTGAGGGCGGGCGGCGGCGGCGACGGTGAGGGCAGGCGCGCTCGGGCTCGGGCGGCGACGACAGGAGTAGCGGAACAGGCCGATGGGGGGGGATGGAGGACTTAGCGAAATTGTGATCCGGGGGGTGGTTAACTCGAACTAGCAGTAGCGCTCGTATAGCAAACGCGTTGTAGCTAACTTATCTATAGCGCGTTTTAGAGAAAACTTCTACTGCTAATGGAAGCAGTTATTTCTTTTGTTTAGTAAAAACATCAAAAATATACATTGGTCATCATTGATCTTTTTGTGTGTAATCTAAATAGTCAACATGAATCCTCACTATACCTGTATAGGTATAGGCGAGGACTCATATTGCAACCACAAATCATACACATATAGTTCAATGAAGACCAAGTGCTCGAGATAGGTTGAGAAGCAACATATTTAAGGTGGTAAAAACCTTGTTCGCTTAGCAGTATGGGACTAAACTTAATTAGTTGCGGTGATACTTAGCAGTAGCGAGTCTTGAGGAAAACCGCTGCTAATATGTTCTTTAACAGTAGCTCGTCCACGGGAAGGGCGCTACTATATCTAGCATGGAGGCAACACCGTGGCATTTATAGTAGTACCGCTCTTTTCACCTAGAGCGCTACTGCTACTCAGTCATTAGTAGCGCTCTTTTCTAAAGCTCGCTGCTGCTAGTTAGCAGGAACGCCTGTTTTTAGACCGCGCTGCTGGTAAGATTCTGTGTATAGGCTTTTCCCTAGTAGTGCTTCTCCAAAGAAAGAACACTGTCATGCAGACTCCGCATAGCACCGGTTGCAGCATTGAGCATATTAGAAGCTAGCATCGTCCCACCCGCCACATGCACCCTCCTTGAAGGTGGCCCGTCCTGAGAATGGATTGTACTCGGTGCCGGCTGGCTCGTACCCTTGTTATTCTTTCTTTTCCGTCCCTTCTACTTCTTCTGCTGTAATGGGATCGAGTTCTGCTCAGAGGCCAGCTTCATGAGTGTGTTGGGGCTGTTAATATTTCGTACCTCAGCTTTTTGAGTCACGGTGAAGGCGGCAGCTGGAGGCGTCTCCTGAGAACTGAACGCCAGATGGCGCCTTTTGCAATTGGGTTTCTCCACGGTACCTGCTAGATCGCGATCGTATTTTGCAGGTTTCGGTTCTTGAGAAGGAGGCCCCAAGAATTCATCATCGTACCCATGTTCGTTGAAGTACTTATCGATGTTGGTAAATGTACCGTTGTCATCGTCCGGATACTGTGCCATATGCATGTCCGGATCAGCTAACGGCGGTAGCGTTGCGGCGGTCTTGCCATGGCTTGGCGTCGGCACGTCTGGCGGTGTTGTCTATGGGGTGGTGTTCCCTGCCCCCAAACGAATCTGGCTCTTCGGCCAAAGCATGGGCCAGCTTATGCAGGCGATGAGGGCCATCACATCATCTTCGTCGGCCCCAGGGGGTAGATACGGAGGTAACAAGTCGTCGAAGCCCCGCAGCACCCGAAGCAGTTGAACCCTATACATGGTGGGTGCATCGGATTACCGTGGAACACGCGGCTGCCCGGTTGAATGATTCTGGCCTTGGCGACATCGATCAGCTTGCCGTCCATTAAGTGCAGGAGAGTGCATGGAACGCTGGCAACGCCCAGCGAAAACATGTAGGGCGTCAGGGATTCCCAGTCAAAGGCAAGGAGATGAAGTCATCGGCCAAGAGGCTTAGTTACCGTGATGGCGTTGATCTCGGCGAATGTCGAGGCACCACCAATGGCAGGCGTGCAAGTGACGGAGGGGTCGCTTGCTGCCGAGGTGCCGGCCGACATATTCTTCCCACACCCGGGTGCATTAAGCTCCAATGCCGGCGCCGACATGGCAACATCGGAGACACCAATGCCGCCTCCGCGGGAGACACACATGGCGTCGTAGGCGTGTTGTGCGAGTTGCTGCCCGTGAAGCTGGGAATCGGGGGCGGCCCCTGTTGGCCGCCCGCAATCCACGCCTGCAGCCTCTCAATCAAGGTAGGCACAATGGCGGTGATTGTCGCTCCCAGTTGGTCTCGCACTTGCTCTTTGACTATGTTCGGAATCTGCGCCACTTGTGCCTTGAGTTCTTGAACCTCTAGCTCCTGGCTTTCCGAGCTGGTCTTTCTCTCCTTTCGCCCAGCAGTATAGTATTCCGACCATTTCGTGGACAAGCCTTTGCCGGCCACACGACTAGCTGACGATGGCTTACTGAGCTTATCCTTGTTTTTCATTATGTTCAACGCCCTATTTAAAGTAGTGTCCCAAGGGGAGCTCTTAGATGACCCCGCGCTAGTGCTTTCAGTATCCTGCTGAAGGAATGTGAACCTTTTAGAAATTTGGCTTCATTAATTAGAATGCAACCATATGGAGGTAATTATGCGGGGGTGTATTCCTTACCAGAACAAGCTCAAGCACCTTGGTCTTCGAATCCGTGGTAAGCTCCTTTGTTACTAGGTCAATCTTGTATCGGGCCCTGACATAGTTCCTGGTCTTCTTGTCACGGTATTTATCGAAGAGGGGCGATAGGCCTTGCTGGACACGCTCCGCGTCCTCCTTGTCCCATATAGGCTCCGCCACTCTGTAACCACCGGTACCGAGTTTGTGGACCCCTAAGTTCAAGTCCTGCATATCTTTCCCCCACTGACTTGATTCTGCGGTTGCGTTGCTCTCGCACTTGATCTTGAACTCCAGGTAGACAGCTTCGCTGATCGAAGGATTTGTCTCCTTGATATTCTCATAACTATGACCTTTTTCAATCCTTCTCTTCACCGCGGTTCTCCAAGTAGCCATGGTCGTGCTCATCTTCGTGAGGGCGGCACTGTTCACTTTATTCCCTGAGAGGCGTGTGTTTCCGAAGTCACCGGGGAACTTGTATCGTTCATGCAGCTTCGTGAAGAGGAGGTTGCGCAAATTCCCTCGGTCACGATGCCTTAGGTTCTCGGTGTTGATCGAGACGGTGCTCCAGAGAATGCACCTGAGCTATCCCGCATACACCTTGACTAATTCTTTGTGCGCCGTTGGATGCCCACCAGAGGACACTTCAGTAAATTCCTCCTTGACGGTGTCGAGCATTTTCAGGTGCCAGTCCTTCCGTTGCCTCTTCGTTTGTCTGCCATCTGTGCATGCGCTGCCATCATCAGTGGTGGCATACTCGGCGGCACCATCAGTGGTGTCATCCCCGGCGCCGCTAGGGGTTGTGTAGTCAGGATCGGTGTCTTCTGCGGCGTCCTCATAGCGGTGAGGTTGTTCCACCATCTCCTGGGATAGCTCCCAGAATTGCTTGCCCGAACCGCCGGCCTCATCGTTGTGGGCCATGTTTGCTCTAAATAGGAAAAAAGTTTGGTCACAAAGTTGGTTATTGTCAAGGAACAAGATCTCTAAGTTGACCAAATAACCTAATTCTCGAGGAATGTCGCCAAAAAGTTGGTTAATGTCAAGGAACAATTGAGAGATGTTTGTGATATTGCCTAGGTGTTTTGCGATGGAACCTGTTACTGTGTTGTTGCTAGGTGTTTTGGGATGGAACCACTAACTTCCTTGCAACCCACAAAAGACAAAGGAAAAGGGGTGAAGAAGGGGAGATGGTTAGCTTTGATGAGCAGGCAACATCTTCCTAACCCTCTTCTTCTTGTCTCCTCTCACTATCTCTCTCACACACATGCCAAGCAAGGGTGTCTGTGTTGGGAACGTTGCAGAAAACAAAAATTTTCCTACGGTTTCACCAAGATCCATCTATGAGTTCATCTAGCAACGAGTGATCGGATGCATCTACATACCTTTGTAGATCGCGAGCGGAAGCGTTCAAAGAACGGGGATGAGGGAGTCGTACTCGACATGATCCAAATCACCGGAGATCCTAGCGCCGAACGGACGGCACCTCCGCGTTCAACATACGTACGGTCAGCGTGACGTCGCCTCCTTCTTTACCCAGCAAGGGGAAGGAGAGGTTGAGGAAGATGGCTCCAGTAGCAGCACGACGGCGTGGTGGTGGTGGAGCAGCAGTACTCCGGCAGGGCTTCGCCAAGCTCGTGACGGAGGAGGAGAGGTGTTGGGGAGGGGAGGGACTGCGCCTTGGATGTATCCAGCAGCCCTCCCCTCGCCCCTCTATTTATAGGGGAAGGGAGAAGGGGGTCGGCCCCTCTAGATGAGATCTAGAGGGGGGCGGCGGCCAAGGGGAGGGGGCTTGCCCCCCAAGCAAGGGGGGCGCCCCCCCCCTCAGGGTTTCCCCCAACCCTAGGCGCATGGGCCCTAGAGGGGAGTGGCGCCCCAGCCCACTTTGGGCTGGATCCCTTCCTCATACAGCCCATAAGGCCCTCCGGGAGAGGTGGCCCCTCCCGGTCGACCCCCGGAACCCCTCCGGTGGCCCCGGTACAATACCGATATGCCCCCGAACCTTTCCTGTGAGCGTATGACAACTTCCCATATATAAATCTTTACCTCCGGACTATTCTGGAACTCCTCATGACGTCCGAGATCTCATCCGGGACTCCGAACAACATTCGGTAATCACATATAAGTCTTCCTAATAAACCTAGCGTCACCGAACCGTAAGTTTGTAGACCCTACGGGTTCGGGAGACACGCAGACATGACCGAGACGACTCTCCGGTCAATAACCAACAGTGGGATCTGGATACCCATGTTGGCTCCCACATGCTCCTCAAGAAATTCAATCAACCCCGTATACAATTCCCTTTGTCAATCAGTATTTTACTTGCCCGAGATTCGATCGTCGGTATCCCAATACCTCGTTCAATCTCGTTACCGGCAAGTCACTTTACTCGTACCGTAATGCATGATCCCGTGATCAAACACTTTGATCACACTGAGCTCATTATGATGATGCATTACTGAGTGGGCCCAGTGATACCTCTCCGTCATATGGAGTGACAAATCCCAGTCTCGATCCGTGTCAACCCAACAGACACTTTCGGAGATACCCGCAGTATACCTTTATAGTCACCCAGTTACGTTGTGACGTTTGGCACACCCAAAGCACTCCTATGGTATCCGGGAGTTACACGATCTCATGGTCTAAGGAAAAGATACTTGACATTGTAAAAGCTCTAACAAACAAACTAGACGATCTTGTGCTATGCTTAGGATTGGGTCTTGTCCATCACATCATTCTCCTAATGATGTGATCTCGTTATCAACGACATCCAATGTCCATAGTCAGGAAACCATGACTATCAGTTGATCAACGAGCTAGTCAACTATAGGCTTACTAGGGACATGTTGGTGTCTATGTATTCACACATGTATTACGATTTCCAGATAACACAATTATAGCATGAATAAAAGACAATTATCATGAATAAGGAAATATAATAATAATCCTTTTATTATTGCCTCTAGGGCATATTTCCAACAGTCTGAGTGTGTGAAAAAATACTAAACTAATCCAACCACTAAAGCACTAGATCACTACTATTGGTTGATGTCAAGATACATGCTGATTAATTTTTGTTTCGGTTGAGAATCGGGCACCTTCTAGGTCAAGAAAATTCGGCATGACCTTTGCTAATTTTTTGACCTAGGAGTGCCCCAATCTCAAACGAAACGGAAATTAATCAACATTTCAGGAGAAAGGGGTAACAAAGTGATGGGGAAAATTTTCATTCTTCTTCTTACTGTCAAAATTCGAAGTAAATTCTAGTCTTATTTGTACTGCTTGTGCTTGTAGTAGTAAGATTCAAGAGTAGGAGATCACAAAAGTACAGTCCACAGGTTACTCCAAGTTTTTGAATTTTCAGTAAACTTTCTGTAAGAAAAAAACTAAAAGAAAAGAAATCCTAGGGTTAAAAATCTGGAGCAAGTCCTAGAAGAACCACAAAATGTTCATCTACTCCTACTCGTGACCACAAACTTTGCGTTACAAAGCAGCACAAATTTATTGTGTATTTGTTGGAAATTTACTCAGAAATGGTTTAGTCATGTCCTAGGTCCTAGGATGTCCTGTTAATAATACTAATTCATGTCCTAGGATGTGCTATTCATAATTCTTAATCCAAACAGCAGATACACAAGCACTGGATTTTACAAATGTCCAAACAGTGTCATATCTGAAATGTGTAAATAGCATCATATCTGAAATTAACCTGTCATGTTCACTGCTTAAACATAATGATTGTCAACTATAAAATGTAAAATTGTATTTTACTCACACAACCTATCAAAAAATCAGAGTTGTGTTGTTCTGAATGACAATTATGTTTGTTGGAAAATAAATAAATTCCAGTAGTTTTTATGTATAAAATGCAACTAAACATTGTGCTAATTTTGTGTATAACTGAAGTCGTTATGTGTATTAATGGAGTAGCTCAAACTAGTGGTTGACAACTTTCAAGGCTTCGTTTTTGTGTGGTTTGTGATAAACTAAAGGATCTGATCCATGATGATTTATACGGATGCTTTCAAGCACACACAATTTCCTAGTCATGCTTAACTGCACATCACAGGATCACCTTTTGGAAGCAAACTGTGCTCTAACTAGTTATTCCTCAAATATAAGCAGGAAGCATCAAGTTCAATTGTATGGTTGACATGAACACGAATTGACACCAATCTTTATCTTCCTAGATTTGCTGCTTAACAGAATTGCAGGAAGGGAAGATCAATTGTACCTTGCTAACCTGCTAGGGCAGGTCAGCAGCGATGGTGTGGACCGCGGGCGCCCTGCAGGTTGGAGGCGAGCCGGCGAGGGGAGGGGTCCGTCCGGCCGGCCGGCGCCGTTATGGGAGCGGGCTAGCTGGCGTCGGCGTCTCGGAGAGGGACTGAGGGCGGCCGATGGCGACGACCGAGGGGGGAGCGGGCTAGCTGGCGTCGATGTCTCGGAGAGGGATTGAGCAACTCGCGGTCGATGGTGCAACATGATGGAGGCGGACGGCTTGAGCAGCTCACGGTCGATGGTGCTGAGGATGCGCATGGCGCCCGCCGGTGGCTGGATTGGCTGCGGTTCGCGCTCGAGGGCAGGGGCGACGGCGGCGAGGCTTTCTGGGCTCTGCTCGCTGTTGGGCCGGGGAGGGCGAGGGGAGCGGGTGCGGGCGTACGGCAGCGATGGAGCGGGCGTGGGGGTCGTCGGGTGCGGGGGTCGTCGGTGGTGGTGGAGCGGGTGCGGGGGGCGAGGGGGGTCTGGCGAGGGATGGTTAGCGAGATGGACATCACACACCTGCATAGAGAGGGGGGAAGGTTAGCAATGGCGCACCTTCTAGGGGTGCGCCATAAACACAGTGATAATAATGGAGCACCTTCCACTGGTGCGCCATTACTAACTTTTTTTTGGATTTTTCGTTGCATCTAATAATTTTTAGAAAATGACGATCAAATTTGAAAACATTTATGAATGTGAAAAAATATCATCAAACTTGTTATTTTAAAATATTTATGAATATGAAAAAATATCATCAAATTTTTTATTTGAAAATATCACCAAATTTGTTAATTGAAAATATTTATGAATACAAAAAAATATCATCAAATTTGTTATTTGAAAGTATCATCAAATTTGTTATTTGAAAATATTTGAAAAAATATCATAAAAAATTTTATACCAATGGCGCACCTCCTAGGGGTGCGCCATAAGTACCTTGATAGCAATGGTGCACCCCTGGTGCCCCATTACTAACTTCTTTTTGGATTTTAGTTGCATCTAATAATTTTTTAGAAAATGCTGATCAAATTTGAAAATATTTATGAATGTGAAAAAATATCATCAAATTTGATATTTGAAAATATTTGAAAAAATTTCATAAAAATTTGTATACCAATGGCGCACCTCCTAGGGGTGCGCCATAAGTACCTTGATAGCAATGGCGCACCTTCTCCTGGTGCGCCATTAGTAACTTTTTTTTGGATTTTTAGTTGCATTCATTTGTGAATTGGTAAAACATTTATGAATATGAAAAAATATCATCAAATTTTAAAAAATACTCATGAATTCAAAAAGTGCCCATGAAAATTAAAAATATTCATGAGTTCAAAAAATATTAACAAATTCAATACTTTTTGTGAGTTAGAAATTCAATACCAGAATAAACCTAAATAAAAATTGGTATACTAGAATAAACATAAATAAATATTCATGAGGACTAGAACAGAAGAAATGTCATTTCCATATGTCAAAATACAATCGAGAAATGAAGACTACAATTTAAATACAATCGATCTTAGCTAGCTATCTTTTCACAATCTTCTTGCCCTTCTTTTTCGCAAATGGAGTTCTTCTCTTGAACGGACTTCCTTTAGGTAGGGTGGTCCTGCTTCTTCTTGTGGTGTATGGTACTTCATCGTCGTCGTCATGTTCCATCTTCGGGTCGCCGTACTTGTCGAAGTCTTGCTCATTAGCAACTCCATCCATTATGATGATCTTCCTTTTGCCTCTCCTCACAACAACACGACTGGGCTTTGACGGGTCGGTAATGAAGAGGCATTGGTCCACTTGGGAAGCCAGTACCCATGACTCATTTTTCACGGTGACGTTTGCGCTCGCGGTCTTGGATTTGGCTTCGGGTATAACCATGGTGGTGAAATACCGGTCTTCTTTTAGGACGCTCTTGGCCCATCTGACACGGAACATTGGGACCTTCTCTCCATCGTAGCTCAGCTCCTAGATCTCCTCGATCCTTCCATAGTATCTGTCCTTGTCGTTACCGGTGTAGGATTCCATCCCTTACCCCGGAGTTCTGATAACTATCGCTCTTCATGTCCTTGTCCTCAGCGTAGAATGTGTAGCCGTTGATATCGTACGCCTCATAAGGTCATCAGGTTGTGCTCGGCGCCCTATGACAAGGCGAATATGAGTTTTTCTTCCAAGGAAGAATCCTCATGTAAAGGGTACGAGAGAATCTTCTCCTTGAACCAACGCCTGAAACATGAGATTTGTTCTTTGATTATATCTCCGTCCATCCTCTGTTGGCCTCAGTCATTGTACGTCTTCTCAGTAAAGGTTTTGTGCTCTACCACCAAAGGATCGACCACGTCTATGTGTTGTAGCGCAACTAGGTTTGCTCTTTCAAAGTCGGCGAGTCGACCCTCGAAGTCGACATGCATTTCGCGGCAACCATCATGGTGACTCCAGCCAGCGAGCCTGCCGAGGTGACTGTTGATGGGCAGACCAACGGGGTTCTCGATGCCTAGATAATTCGTGCAGTAGGAGATGCACTCTTCGTCACAAAACCCCTGGCTATGCTTCCCTCTGGACGTGACATGTTGCGACCGTATCCTTTGATGACACGATTCATCCTTTCGAACGGCATCATGCTGTGCAGGCACGTCGGCCCGAGTTGGATGATATCCTCCACAATATGGACCAGCAGATGCACCATAACGTCGAAGAATGCGGGCGGGAAGTACATCTCAAGCTCGCATAGTATCACCACGATCTCTTCCTGTAGCCTTCTGAGTTGCCTCACGCTAGCCGACTTCCGAGAGATGACGTCGAAAAAGTTGCATAGGCCAAATAGTGTTTCACGGATGTGCGCGTCCATGATCCCATGGATTGCAACTGGAAGTATATGCGTCATCAGCACGTGACAGTCGTGAGACTTCATCCCGCTGAACTTCTGCTTCGCTAAGTCTAGGTATCTGCTTATCTTCCCCGCGTAATCGTAAGGAAGTTTTACTCCTATGAGGCAGGTGAAAAACTGCTTGATCTCCTCCTAACTTAGAGTGAAGCAAGCGGGAGGGTAGTCATTTCCGATCGTCTTGGCCTTTTTTCCTTTGCGATGACTTTCTGTGACCTTCGCCTCATCATCATCATGACTAGCATGAAGCTCCTCCTTGATGCCCATTGATTTCAAGTCTGCTCTTGCTTTCGGCCCATCTTTGGTCCTCTCTCGCATGTTGAGCTAGGAACCAAGCAGACTCTCGCACACGTTCTTCGTGATATGCATGACATCAAGGCTGTGAGGCACACGGAGGATCTTCCAGTACGACAAGTCCTAGAAAACAGACCTTGTTTTCCATACATTCAGCAGCGGCTCTGGCGCCTTTCGCTTCTTTCCCGGCTCTGGCGCCTTTCGCTTCTTTCCCGGATCTGGCGCCTTTCGCTTCTTTCTCGGTAGTGGGAAATTTTTCCAATTTTCCAACAGCTTGTCTATTTCCTCGCTGCTCCTCGTACGAGGGCGTCTTCGGGGTTCGGCTTCACCATTGAACAGATCCTTGCATTTTCTCCATGAGTCATCATCGCGAAGCCACCTTTGATGTCCCATGAACATGGTTTTCGAAGACTCGGGATCTCTATCTAGCTGGTGATACGTTGTATCATCCATGCACCTGATGCATCCAGAAAATCCGTGGACCACCTGCCCCGCGACATATCCGTAACCGAGATAGTCGTGCACCGTCGTGAGCGGTGCGGCTCTCATAGGGAAATATTCTTTCTCTGCGGCGTCCCACGTATTGGCTGGCGTTTTCCACAGCGTGTCTAGTTCCTCTTTCAGCAGCCCCAGACACAGATTGATGCCGTTCCCTGGCTGTTTCGGCCCTTCAATTAGCATACTCATGTGAATGTACTTCCTCTTCATGCACAACCAGGGGGAAGGTTGTACATCCACACAAACACATGCTAGGTGCTATGTGTGCTTCTCTTGCTGCCAAACCGATTGACTTCATCGGTGCTCGCGCCCACCACAATGTTCCTTGGATCGTCCCCAAATTCTGGGTGTTCAAAGTTCAATGCTTGCCACTGGCTCGCATCCTTAGGGTGACTCAGCATCTTGTCTTTTTTATTTATCTCCGGATCATTTCCGTCATCTTCTCGCTTATTCTCCTCCCTATCCACGTGCCAACGCAGGAGCTTTGCTAGCTTAGGGTCCGCGAAATACCGCTGCAGACGAGGAGTGATCGGAAAGTACCACACCACTTTTCGAGGAGCTTTCTTCCTCTTCTTGTATCGAGTGACACTACTAGGGAAAAGCCTAGCAGCAGCACGGGTTTTGGGCCTATTAGTAGCGCGGTGGCTGGCGCTACTAATAAGACGCTACAGCTAACGTATAGCAGTAGCGCGGGTGCTACCCACGCTACTACTACATCCGTTAGTAGTAGCGTGGGTAAAAACCGGCGCTACTACTAACCCGTGCTTTGAAAAAAATTGAATTTTTTCCGATTTTTTGCCTAAATTTTCAAATTTCTGAATTACTTTAACCTCTAATCTCTAATCACCCCTCATCGATGCTCAATTTAATCTCTAATCACCCCTCATCATTCCAAATCATCTAACTTCCCGGCCGGTCACCCATCCTCTCACTACTCCAGCCTCAGCACGCTTAACTTCCGGGTTCTATTCTCCCTCGATTCCAAGTCCGCACTTGTTGTTTTCCTAACAATAGTAAGATGTCAATCCTATTAACCCTCGGGAGTTTAGCTTGAGCATGAAGTCACACATTTCACTGTTTGAGTTTAAAACTATTGTTCTAAAAAACAATAATTATTTAGCAACACTAATATTTCTTGAATAAGTAGTTTGACCACATTTTAACCATAGTTTGACCACAGTTTGACCAGATTTGACCAAAATTCCAAAAAACTGAAATAATTATTTAGTAACACTAATATTCTTGAATAATTATTTAGTAACACTAATACTTCTTGAATAAGTAGTTTGACCATAGTTTGACTAGATTTGACCAAAATTAAAAAAAATGTAATTTGAGCATAAGTTTTTTTACTTTTAGCATTTGAGGATTCTAAAAATTTGCAAATAGGCCGTAGGCGGTCTCCACTGGATGCGGATTTTCGTGCTGAATATTTTGATATATTATACGTTTTTTCTGACATCGTAGGCAAAATTTATAGCCGTTTTACATTTTCCCTACACTTTTTGCAAAACATGTCCAAATTTAAGTTTTTAAATTTTCGTAACTAGTAGATGTAGTAACGTAACTACATCTCGACGGATTTTAATTTTTGAAGTTTTTATCATTTTCTTTTGCTTTTTACAAAACTGAAAAGGCGCTGTTTTACATTTTCCCTACACTTTTTGCAAAACATGTCCAAATTTAAGTTTTTAAATTTTCCTGACTAGTAGAGGTAGTAACATAACTACATCTCGAAGGATTTTAATTTTTGAAGTTTTTATATTTTTCTTTTGCTTTTTACAAAACCGAAAAGGCGTTGTTTTACATTTTCCCTACACTTTTTGCAAAACATGTCCAAATTTAAGTTTTTAAATTTTCCTAGCTAGTATATGTAGTAACATAACTACATCTCGAAGGATTTTAATTTTTGAAGTTTTTATCATTTTCTTTTGCTTTTTACAAAACCGAAAAGGCAATCCATGGGAGGGAGGGGGTAGAGTTTCAAAATGGGACCTTTAGTAGTAGCGAGGGTTTTTACCCCTCGCTACTACTATGGCATGTCCCGTAAGAGCACGGTAGAGACCTCTTAGTAGTAGTGAGGGGTAAAAACATAGTAGTAGCGCGGGTTTATAACCCTCGCTACTACTATGGCATGGCCCAGGGGCACGGTAGAGACCACTTAGTAGTAGCGAGGGTTGAAAACCAGCGCTACTACTATCAACTTAGTAGTAGCGAGGGTTAAAAACCTGCGCTACTACTATGGCATGTCCCGGGGGCACGGTAGAGACCGCTTAGTAGTCGCGAGGGTTAAAAACCAGCACTACTGCTATCAACTTAGTAGTAGCGAGGGTTAAAACCCACGCTGCTAGTAAGTAGCAGTAGCGAGGGGTATAAACCCGCGCTGCTAGTAAGCGTCTGTGTATAAGCTTTTCCCTAGTAGTGTGACGCCACACACCGGACATATGATGGACTCCGCGTGCTCGTCCCGATAAATGAAGCAATTGTTCATGCACACATGGTATTTCATGTGCGGTAAATCCAGAGGACACACGATTTTCTTCGCCTCCTCGAAACTGATCGGGCACTTGTTGTAACTGAAGGAAATATGCCCTAGAGGCAATAATAAAGTTATTATTTATTTCCTTATATCATGATAAATGTTTATTATTCATGCTAGAGTTGTATTAACCGGAAACATAATGCATGTGTGAATAGATAGACAAACAGAGTGTCACTAGTATGCCTCTACTAGACTAGCTCGTTAATCAAAGATGGTTATGTTTCCTAACCATGAACAAAGAGTTGTTATTTGATTAACGAGGTCACATCATTGGTTGAATGATCTGATTGACATGACCCATTATATTAGCTTAGCACCCGATCGTTTAGTATGTTGCTATTGCTTTATTCATGACTTATACATGTTCCTATGACTATGAGATTATGCAACTCCCGTTTGCCGGAGGAGCACTTTGGGTACTACCAAACGTCACAACGTAACTGGGTGATTATAAAGGAGTACTACAGGTGTCTCCAATGGTAGATGTTGGGTTGGCGTATTTCGAGATTAGGATTTGTCACTCCGATTGTCGGAGAGGTATCTCTGGGCCCTCTCGGTAATGCACATCACTTAAGCCTTGCAAGCATTGCAACTAATGAGTTAGTTGCGGGATGATGTATTACGGAACAAGTAAAGAGACTTGCCGGTAACGAGATTGAACTAAGTATTGGATACTGACGATCGAATCTCGGACAAGTAACATACCGATGACAAAGGGAACAACGTATGTTGTTATGCGGTCTGACCGATAAAGATCTTCGTAGAATATGTAGGAGCCAATATGGGCATCCAGGTCCTACTATTGGTTATTGACCGGAGACGTGTCTCGGTCATGTCTACATTGTTCTCGAACCGTAGGGTCCGCACGCTTAACGTTACGATGACAGTTATTATGAGTTTATGCATTTTGATGTACCGAAGGTTGTTCGGAGTCCCGGATGTGATCACAGACATGACGAGGAGTCTCAAAATGGTCAAGACATAAATATTGATATATTGGAAGCCTATGTTTGGACATCGGAAGTGTTCCAGGTGAAATCAGGATTTTACCGGAATACCGGGTGGGTTACCGGAACCCCCCGGGAGCTAAATGGGCCATAGTGCGCCTTAGTGGAAAGGAGAAAGGGGCTGCCCTAGGTGGCCGCGCGCCTCCCCCCTTCCCCTAGTCCTATTAGGACTAGGAGAGGTGGCCGGCCCCCTCTCTCTCTTTCCCCCCCTTGAGGAATCCTATTCCAACTAGGATTGGGGGGGGGATCCTACTCCCGGAGGGAGTAGGACTCTCCTGGCGTGCCAGGCTTGGCCGGCCAGCCCCTCCCCCTTGGCTCCTTTATATACGGGGGCAGGGGAGCACCCTAGAACACACAAGTTGATCTACGGATCGTTCCTAAGCCGTGTGCGGTGCCCCCTTCCACCAAATTCCACCTCGATCATATCGTTGCAGTGCTTAGGCGAAGCCCTGCGCCGGTAACACATCAAGATCGTCACCACACCGTCGTGCTGACGGAACTCTTCCCCGACGCTTTGCTGGATCGGAGCCCGGGGATCGTCATCGAGCTGAACGTGTGCCAAGAACTCAGAGGTGCCGGAGTAACGGTGCTGTGATCGGTCGGATCGCGAGGAGAACGTACGACTACTTCCTCTACGTTGCGTCAACGCTTCCGCTTCGGTCTACGAGGGTACGTAGACAACACTCTCCCCTCTCTTTGCTATGCATCACCATGATCTTGCGTGTGCGTAGGAAAATTTCTGAAATTACTACGTTCCCCAACAGTGGCATCCGAGCCTAGGTTTCATGGTTTGATCTTATTTGCACGAGTAGAACACAAGTGAGTTGTGGACGATACAAGTCATACTGCCTACCAGCATGTCATACTTTGGTTCAGCGGTATTGTTGGACGAGACGATCCGGACCAACCTTACGCGTACTCTTACGCGAGACCGGTTCCCTCGACGTGCTTTGCACATAGATGGCTTGCGGAAGACTGTCTCTCCAACTTTAGTTGAACCGAGTGTGGCTACGCCCGGTCCTTGAGAAGGTTAAAACGGAGTCTATTTGACAAACTATCGTTGTGGTTTTGATGCGTAGGTAAGATGAGTTCTTGCTTAAGCCCGTAGCAGCCACGTAAAACTTGCAACAACAAAGTAGAGGACGTCTAACTTGTTTTTGCAAGGCATGTTGTGATGTGATATGGTCAAGACATGATGCTAAATTTTATTGTATGAGATGATCATGTTTTGTAACCGAGTTATCGGCAACTGGCAGGAGCCATATGGTTGTCGCTTTATTGTATGCAATGCAATCGTGATGTAATGCTTTACTTTATTACTAAGCGGTAGTGATAGTCGTGGAAGCATAAGATTGGCGAGACAACAACGATGCTACGATGGAGATCAAGGTGTCGCGCCGGTGACGATGGTGATCATGATGGTGCTGCAGAGATGGAGATCACGAAGCACAAGATGATGATGACCATATCATATCACTTATATTGATTTGCATGTGATGTTTATCTTTTATGCATCTTATCTTGCTTTGACTGACGGTAGCATTATAAGATGATCTCTCACTAAATTATCAAGAAGTGTTCTCCCTGAGTATGCACCGTTGCAAAAGTTCTTCGTGCTGAGACACCACGTGATGATCGGGTGTGATAGGTTCTACGTTCAAATACAACGGGTGCAAAACAGTTGCACATGCGGAATACTCAGGTTATACTTGACGAGCTATGCATATAAGATATGACCTCGGAACACAGAGACCGAAAGGTCGAGCGTGAATCATATAGTAGATATGATCAACATAACGATGTTCACCATTGAAAACTACTCCATATCACGTGATGATCGGTTATGGTTTAGTTGATTTGGATCACGTGATCACTTAGAAGATTAGAGGGATGTCTATCTAAGTGGGAGTTCTTAAGTAATATGATTAATTGAACTTTAATATTATCATGAACTTAGTCCTGGTAGTATTAGCATATCTATGTTGTAGATCAATAGCTCGCACTGTTGCTTCCCTGTGTTTATTTTGATATGTTCCTAGAGAAAATTGTGTTGAAAAATGTTAGTAGCAATGATGCGGATTGGATCCGTGATCTGAGGTTTATCCTCATTGCTGCACAGAAGAATTATGTCCTTGATGCACCGCTAGGTGACGGACCTATTGCAGGAGAAGATGTAGACATTATGAATGTTTTGCTAGCTCAATATGATGACTACTTAATAGTTTAGTGCACCATGCTTAACTGCTTAGAATCGGGACTTCAAAGACGTTTTGAACGTCATGGAGCGTATGAGATGTTCTAGGAGTTGAAGTTAATATTTCAAGCAAATACCCGAGTTGAGAGATATGAAGTCTCCAACAAGTTCTATAGCTAAAAGATGGAGGAGAATCGCTCAACTAGTGAGCATGTGCTCAGATTGTCTGGGTACTACAATCGCTTGAATCAAGTGGGAGTTAATCTTCCAGATAAGATAGTGATTGACAGAATTCTCTAGTCACCATCACCAAGTTAGTAGAACTTCGTGATGAACTATAATATGCAAGGGATAACGGAAAATATTCCCAAGTTCTTCGCGATGCTAAAATCGGCGAAGGTAGAAATCAAAGAAAAACATCAAGTGTTGATGGTTGACAAGATCACTAGTTTCAAGAAAAGGGCAAAAGGAATGAAGGGGAACTTCAAGAAGAACGGCAAGCAAGTTGCTGCTCAAGTGAAAAAGCCCAAGTCTGGTCCTAAGCCTGAGACTAAGTGCTTCTACTGCAAAGGGACTGGTCACTAGAAGCGGAACTACCCCAAGTGATTGGCGGATAAGAAGGATGGCAAAGTGAACATAAGTATATTTGATATACATGTTATTGATGTGTACTTTACTAGTGTTCATAGCAACCCCTCAGTATTTGGTACTAGTTCAAGTTGCTAAGATTAGTAACTCGAAACGGGAGTTGCAGAATGAACAAAGACTAGTTAAAGGGCAAGGTGACGATGTGTGTTGGAAGTGGTTCCAAGATTGATATGATCATCATCACACACTCCCTATACTTTCGGGATTAGTGTTGAAACTAAATAAGTGTTATTTGGTGTTTGCATTGAGCATGAATATGATTTGATCATGTTTATTGCAATACAGTTATTCATTTAAGTTAGAGAACAATTGTTGTTCTGTTTACATGAATAAAACCTTCTATGGTTACACACACCAATGAAATGGTTCGTTGAATCTCGATCGTAGTGATACACATATTCATAATATTGAAGCCAAAAGATGCAAAGTTAATAATGATAGTGCAACTTATTTGTGGCACTGCCGTTTAGGTCATATCGGTGTAAAGCGCATGAAGAAACTCCATACTGATGGAGTTTTGGAACCACTTGATTATGAATCACTTGGTACTTGCGAACCGTGCCTCTTAGGCAAGATGACTAAAACACCGTTCTCCGGTCCTATGGAGAGAGCAACAGACTTGTTGGGAAACATACATACCGATGTATGTGGTCCGATGAAAATTAAGGCTCGCGACAAGTATCATTATGTTCTGACCTTCACAGATGTTTTGAGCAGATATGGGTATATCTACTTGATGAAACATAAGTCTGAAATGTTTGAAAAGTTCAAAGAATTTCAGAGTGAAGTGGAAAATCATCGTGACAAGAAAATAAAGTTTCTACGATCTGATCGCGGAGACGAATATTTGAGTTACGAGTTTTGTCTTCAGTTAAAACAATGTGAAATAGTTTCACTACTCACGCCACCTGGAACACCACAGCATAATGGTGCGTCCGAACGTCATAACCGTACTTTATTGGATATAGTACAATCTATGATGTTTCTTACCGATTTACCAATATCGTTTTGGGATCATGCATTAGAGACAGCTGCATTCACGTTAAAAGGGGCACCATCTAAGTCCGTTGAGACGACACAATATGAACTATGGTTTGGCAAGAAACCAAAGTTGTCGTTTCTTAAAGTTTGGGGCTGCGATGCTTATGTGAAAAAGCTTCAACCTGATAAGCTCGAACCCAAATCCGAGAAATGTGTCTTCATAGGATATCCAAAGGAAACTGTTGGATACACCTTCTATCACTGATCCGAAGGCAAGACTTTTGTTGCTAAGTTCGGAAACTTTCTAGAGAAGGAGTTTCTTTCGAAAGAAGTGAGTAGGAGGAAAATAGAAAACTTGATGAGGTAATTGTACCTTCTCCCTTGTTGGAAAGTAGTTCATCACAGAAATATGTTCCCGTGACTACTACACCAATTAGTAAGGAAGCTAATGATAATGATCATGTAACTTTAAGATCAAGTTACTACTGAATCTCGTAAGTAAACCAGAGTGAGATCCGCACCAAGTGGTACGGTAATCCTGTTCTGGAAGTCATGTTACTAGACCATGATGAACTTGCGAACTATGAGGAAGCGATGATGAGCCCAGATTCCGCGAAATGGTTTGAGGCCATGAAATCTGAGATATGATCCATGTATGAGAACAAAGTATGGACTTTGATGGATTTGCCCGATGATCGGCAAGCCATAGAAAATAAATGGATCTTCAAGAGGAAGACGGACGCTGATAGTACTGTTACTATCTACAAAGCTAGAATTGTCGCAAAAGGTTTTCGACAAGTTCAAAGTGTTGACTACGATGAGAGTTTCTCACTCGTATCTATGCTTAAGTCTGTCCGAATCATATCAGCAATTGCCGCATTTTATGAAATCTGGCAAATGGATAAACAAAACTGCATTCCTTAATAGATTTATTAAAGAATAGTTGTATATGATGCAACCAGAAGGTTTTGTCAATCCTAAAGGTGTTAACAAAATATGCAAGCTCCAGCGATCCATCTATGGACTGGTGCAAGCATCTCGGAGTTGGAATATACACTTTAATAAGTTGATCAAAGCATATAGTTTTTACAGACTTGCGGTGAAGCCTGTATTTACAAGAAAGTGAGTGGGAGCACTACAACATTTCTGATAAGTATATGTGAATGACATATTGTTGATCAGAAATAATGTAGAATTATTCTGCAAAGCATAAAGGAGTATTTGAAAGGAGTTTTTCAAAGAAAGACCTCGATGAAGCTGCTTACATATTGAGCATCAAAATCTAAAGAGATAGATCAAGACGCTTGATAAGTTTTTTCAATGAGTACATACCTTGACAAGATTTTGAAGTAGTTCAAAATGGAACAGTCAAAGAAAGAGTTCTTGCCTGTGTTACAAGGTGTGAAATTGAGTAAGACTCAAAACTCGACCACGGCAGAAGATAGAAAGAGAATGAAAGACATTCCCTATGCCTTGGCCATAGGTTCTATAAAGTATGCCATGCTGTTTACCAGATCTATTGTATACCCTACACTGAGTTAAGCAAGGGAGTACAATGGTGATCTAGGAGTAGATCACTGGACAGCGGTCAAAGTGATCCTTAGTAGAATAAGGATATGTTTCTCGATTATGGAGGTGACAAAAGGTTCATCGTAAAGAGTTACGTCGATGCAAGTTTTGACACCGATCTGGATGACTCTAAGTCACGATCTAGATACATATTGAAAGTGGGAGCAATTAGCTAGAGTAGCTCCGTACAGAGCATTGTAGACATAGAAAATTGCAAAATACATAACGGATCTAAATGTGAAAGACCCGTTGACTAAAATTATCTCACAAGCAAAACATGATCACACCTTAGTACTCTTTGGGTGTTAATCACATAGCGATGTGAACTAGATTACTGACTCTAGTAAACCTTTTTGGGGTTGATCACATATCGATGTGAACTATGGGTGTTCATCACATGGTGATGTGAAGTATTGTTATTAAATCACATGGCGATGTGAACTAGATTATTGACTCTAGTGCAAGTGGGAGACTGAAGGAAATATGCCCTAGAGGCAATAATAAAGTTATTATTTATTTCCTTATATCATGATAAATGTTTATTATTCATGCTAGAATTGTATTAACCGGAAACATAATGCATGTGTGAATACATAGACAAACAGAGTGTCACTAGTATGCCTCTACTAGACTAGCTCGTTAATCAAAGATGGTTATGTTTCCTAACCATGAACAAAGAGTTGTTATTTGATTAACGAGGTCACATCATTGGTTGAATGATCTGATTGACATGACCCATTATATTAGCTTAGCACCCGATCGTTTAGTATGTTGCTATTGCTTTATTCATGACTTATACATGTTCCTATGACTATGAGATTATGCAACTCCTGTTTGCCGGAGGAGCACTTTGGGTACTACCAAACATCACAACGTAACTGGGTGATTATAAAGGAGTACTACAGGTGTCTCCAATGTTAGATGTTGGGTTGGCGTATTTCGAGATTAGGATTTGTCACTCCGATCGTCGGAGAGGTATCTCTGGGCCCTCTCGGTAATGCACATCACTTAAGCCTTGCAAGCATTGCAACTAATGAGTTAGTTGCGGGATGATGTATTACGGAACGAGTAAAGAGACTTGCCGGTAACGAGATTGAACTAAGTATTGGATACTGACGATCGAATCTCAGACAAGTAACATACCGATGACAAAGGGAACAACGTATGTTGTTATGCGGTCTGACCGATAAAGATCTTCGTAGAATATGTAGGAGCCAATATGGGCATCCAGGTCCTGCTATTGGTTATTGACCGGAGACGTGTCTCGGTCATGTCTACATTGTTCTCGAACCGTAGGGTCCGCACGCTTAACGTTACGATGACAGTTATTATGAGTTTATGCATTTTGATGTACCGAAGGTTGTTCGGAGTCCCGGATGTGATCACGGACATAACGAGGAGTCTCGAAATGGTCGAGACATAAAGATTGATATATTGGAAGCCTATGTTTGGACATCGGAAGTGTTCCAGGTGAAATCAGGATTTTACCGGAATACCGGGTGGGTTACCGGAACCCCCCGGGAGCTAAATGGGCCATAGTGGGCCTTAGTGGAAAGGAGAAAGGGGCTGCCCTAGGTGGCCGCGCGCCTCCCCCCTTCCCCTAGTCCTATTAGGACTAGGAGAGGTGGCCGGCCCCCTCTCTCTCTTTCCCCCCCTTGAGGAATCCTATTCCAACTAGGATTGGGGGGGGGGGAATCCTACTCCTGGAGGGAGTAGGCCTCTCCTGGCGCACCAGGCTTGGCCGGCCAGCCCCTCCCCCTTGGTTCCTTTATATACGGGTGCAGGGGAGCACCCTAGAACACACAAGTTGATCTACGGATCATTCCTTAGCCGTGTGCGGTGCCCCCTTCCACCAAATTCCACCTCGATCATATCGTTGCAGTTCTTAGGCGAAGCCCTGCGCCGGTAACACATCAAGATCGTCACCACACCGTCGTGCTGACGGAACTCTTCCCCGACGCTTTGCTGGATCGGAGCCCGGGGATCGTCATTGAGCTGAACGTGTGCCAAGAACTCGGAGGTGCCGGAGTAACGGTGCAGTGATCGGTCGGATCGCGAGGAGAACGTACGACTACTTCCTCTATGTTGCGTCAACGCTTCCGCTTCGGTCTACGAGGGTACGTAGACAACACTCTCCCCTCTCGTTGCTATGCATCACCATGATCTTGCGTGTGCGTAGGAAAATTTCTGAAATTACTACGTTCCCCAACAGTAATGCCCTGGATTTGATGCACCAGGTGTCCGCCAGTTTTTCATCATCATTGCCATGTCATTTGCTTGCATGTTGCATTTTGCCATGTCATCATGTGCATCTCATTTTGCATACGTGTTCGTCTCATGCATCCGAGCATTTTCCATGTTGTCCGTTTTGCAATCCGACACTCCTATGTCCTACGACGCCCACTTTTACCTCTTTTCGTGAGCGGGTGTTAAACTTTCTCGGAATGGACCGAAGTTTGCCAAGAGGCCTTGGTATAACACCGGTAGACCACCTGTCAAGTTTCGTGGCATTTGGAGTCCGTTTGATACTCCAACGGTTAACCGGGTAGCCGCAATGGCCTCTTTTGTGTGCAGCCCAACACCCCTCTAAATTGGCCCAATAACCCATCCTAACCCCCTCCTTGCTCCCGGTCGTTCGATCACGATCGCGTGGCCGAAAACCGCACCTCATTTGGACACTCTTAGCTCCCTCTACCTATAAATTGACACCTTCCCCCGAAAACTCGCAGTCCAAACCCTAGTCATCTTCCTCCTCGCGCCGGTGGACGCGTCCGCGACAAGCCGGACATGTCCACCGCCAGCCTCCATGTCGTCCCAGCCACATCATCCCCATCTATTATGTAATGTTGATGTAATGATATCCACCTTGCAAAAGCGTCTTCAAGATGCGCTTCTATCCTTGGCGGGACCTTCGAGTTCCTTTAGGATAGGGCCGCATCTTGGGCGTGACAAGTTGGTATCAGAGCCTCGACCGATCCTAGGAGCCCCCTTGTTTGATCGTGTAGTTTGGCCGATGTTGTGTCTAGAAGAAAACTTTTTTTCGGAGTCTAGTTATATCGGAGAGTAGGAATTCTTTTTACTCCTCAGCCCCTTCGTCGCTCTGGTGAGAAATCTTGACGTAGGTGTTTTGAACTACTCCTCTTCCCCTTCTAATTTTTTTTAGGTTCACGCGGTTAGTTTTCGTTCATTGCCCATCCTCTTTTGTCCGGCACATTTCTCGTCAAGTTGATTCAACCCTCTTTGTCTTTTGGGAGATCAATCCTCAGTTCTTCCTCCTTGACGTTATTTTCCCCATCCAAAGTTGTCCTTGTTTTTTTTCCACCCGCCCTCCGTTCTCCTTTTCGGAACCGGAGTCCATAATCAAGTATCCATTCTACTTGTGCGAAGCCTTTGCATTCTTTTCTCGTTTATTTCAACCGGAGCTTTTCTCTTCAAGGTATTCGTCGGTTCACCGTTCCAAGTTGCCTTTGTTTTTTCCCGCCCTCCCACCCTTTTTATTCTCAAAGTCTAAGCTTCTATTCGAACAATCAATTTCATTCGTGTGGAGTATCTTCAGTCTTTCCTTAGTTGTCTCAACCGGTGAAGTCTCGTCTAGTTCATCATTGTTCGTCGCATTTTCTTTCCGGTGGATCCAAATTCAAGTTTTTTGTTGTCAATTGTATTCTTCCCCTCGGCCCAAATATTTCCCTTTGCTTGTTCTCCTCCCGCCATTCTATCATTCCGGAGTGTTGAAGACATCTCAGAAGGTTCGTGTTTGCATTCAATTATTTCGAGGTTGTCACCTCATTCAAATCTTTCAATCGTTCTGGTGCATCATTTCACATTCGACAATCCTTTCAAACAGTGTTTCTTTTCAGTGGGCCGTAACCCACAGGTCTTTTCCCAGGACCTTACCTGACTCTTCTAATTTTCCCGGAGGTATTCTCAAGTTCTTTTGAAGTTTGACGTAAGTATGGATTTCATCAGTCATATGCCTTCTCCAAGATAGCTTCCAAACTCTTTTATGTTCAGGTCAATCTTTTCTCTTTTCATTGTCCCAGAGCATCTCTCTATTTCTGCAAGGTGTTTCTCGTCGTCATGTGAAGACCGAAGAAGAGCTTTTCCTCTAAATCTTGTCCGCTCTACCGAAGATTCGCGGTGCTAGCTCGATTTTATCCTATTAATTTGTTTCCAGTCGTGCAATTCTTTTCTTCCATCTGGATAATTTCAGGAGTTGTTTTCCCTCTCGATCATCCGGAGGTCATCCTGTTGGAATATTTCTTCGTTCTAAGTTGTCAAATTCGTTCTCCAATTATTCTATATCCGTTCCCCTTCGTTCGCCTCAATATTCTTCTGGTGCTTCGTTCAAGTATTCTTCAATCAGTTCTAGACCTCTTCATTCCACGGTATCAAATACTCTCAAATTTCTTCGTGCTTGCTCTTATTCTTACCGGCGATTCATTCTCTTTTCTTCGTTCGTTTTTCATTTCTTACGGTGGTTCGTTGAAGGTTCCTTTTCCGTTCTCATCATATCAATTCATTCGTTCTTTTCAATCCTACCGGTGGCTTATGAAGACCTCCCCAAATTTGGCGCTATATCTCCCCTTAATCTTTTCCCAATGTGAATAAGTTGTATGCAATCCATTGCTTCTCATCAATTTAATTGGTGAAGGATAAGCACAACATAAATCTTATTCTTCTATCATCAAGTTGAGTTATCTTTTCTTTTGGAGATTGGTCAGGATGAATAATCTCTTGATTCCTAGTTGTTCATCTTTTCTTTTCCGGAGTTCCAAGCTTCCCGCTTGTTCCGTCACGAAGTTCCATCTGAATCGTCGCAAAGGTTTTAATTGTATTCTTTTCATCCTTCAATTCAATCTCATCATCCTTTGTTACCGGAGTATTTCATGGTGGTACGTCATGATTTAATTCATTCCTTAAGTGTTCATCAAGATTTTTTAGGCGAAGCTCAAGTATTCTTCTTCTTGCTTCGCGAGGTACAATTAATTCTCCGTATTATTTTGAAGTGGAGTTTTGCATTTCTTCATCCTCTCTCAGCTATTCAATCTTTTTCCGCTTGTGGTCGGAGATCACCTCATAATTTTGAGATGTTATCCATAAGTCCAGAACAAGCAATTCTTTTCGTTGTTGATTTTCTCAATAACTCCGTTAAATCCTTCCTCGTATGGATGCTTTCTATTTCATTCATGGTAGAAATTGTCATCTTCTTCCCTGTTCTCCTCGTTCCACTCTTTCAAGTCTTCCGGAGGTTTTGTGTTATTCCTCTCGTCAAGTATCATTCCATCTTCTCAAGTTCATGTTCCATTCTTTCCTTGTTCAGCCGGAGTGATGTCTAAATTCCTTCATTATTATTCCTTTTCCATCTTGTTCTAACAGGAGTGACTTTAGAGTCTATCTCATTCCTCGAGCTTTTGGTTTTCGTCATAACCGTAATTCCTCTTTTTTCTACCTGGGTGTTCTCGACTTTGTTCATCCTCTCTCTTTTGTTTTTATTTCACCACACCGTTTTCCCCCCGTCTCATTCCTAAGATCTCGGGACGAGATCTCTTGTTAGTAGAGGAGAGTTGTAATGCCCCGGATCTGATGCGCCAGGTGTCTGCCAGTTTTTCATCACAATTACCATGTCATTTTCTTGCGTGTTCCATTTTGCCATGTCATCATGTGCATCTCATTTTGCATACGTATTCGTCTCATGCATCCGAGCATTTTCCCCGTTGTCCGTTTTGCAATCCGACACTCCTATGTCCTCCGGCGCCCCCTTTACCTCTTTTCGTGAGCGGGTGTTAAACTTTCTCGGAATGGACCGAGGTTTGCCAAGCGGCCTTGGTATAAAACCGGTAGACCGCCTGTTAAGTTTTGTGCCATTTGGAGTCCGTTTGATACTCCAATGGTTAACCGGGTAGACACAAAGGCCTCTTTTGTGTGAAGCCCAGCACCCCTCTAAATTGGCCCAATAACCCATCCTAACCCCTCCTTGATCCCGGTCGTTCGATAACGATCGCGTGGCCGAAAACCGCACCTCATTTGGACACTCCTAGCTCCCTCTACCTATAAATTTACACCTCCCCCCGAAAATTCGCAGTCCAAACCCTAGTCATCTTCCTCCTCGCGCCGCCGAACACGCCTGCGACGCGCTGGACATGTCCACCGCCAGCCTCCACGTCGTCCCGGCCAACCCCGTCGCGCCATGTCATCGTGCCGCCGCCCACAGCCTATCCGGTGCCGCCACCTCGCCGCGCCTCTCTCTCCTCCCACCGCAGGCCCCGGGAACCCAGATCCGGCCCGCCCGGGCCCGAACCGCCGCCGCCGCAGGCCCGCGCGCACCCCGCGACTCGCCGCGGCCGCTCGCTCCACCGCCCACGCCTCTCCGCCGCGCCTCGCCGGCGCCCGCCGCCGCCGCCTTGCGCCTCGTCGGCGCCGAACCCAGTCGTCGCTGCGCTCGCCTCGGGCCGCCGCCTCCGCCCCATGCGCGCCCGAGCCGCCTCCCCATCGCCGCGTCCGCCGCGCCGACCAGCCGCCGGAGTAGCCGCGCCTCCCGCGCCCGCTTGACGCCGCCCCTCCACCGCCGGCGCGCCATCGCGACGCCATCGCCGGCCTCCTCCGTTCGATTGCCGGATCCGCCTCCTCCGCACCCCTCCGGCGAGCCCCCGCACCTCTCCGACCAAGGGACCTCTCAACTCTGGCGAACTGCTCCGGCAAACCTCGTGGAATGCGCCAGATCCAGATCTGGAATCCTCAGGTTGACCCCCGAAATCTTCTAAGTCCCGAATCTGTGTCATTTTCATGCCCTATTCGACATGCCATAACTCTCTGCATACTACTCTGTTTTGCGTGCATGATATATCAAAATGTTTAGCCCGTTGTGCTCCTCATTTTGTTCCATTGTGACATGTTCATTATAGTTAATCTTGATGCCCTAAACATCGTGGCAAGAGTGCTATATAATGTTGTCTGCTGTGTGTTAACAGAACTTGCTCATTTGTCATTTTTTTCATATTTTTGTGTGCTTTTCTTTTGAGCATAAAGTCTACATGTGTTATCATCTACAACATGCCATCTTTGCTGTGGTGCAATCCATTCTTCATGATATGCCATGTGTTGGTTGTTTCAAGCTTGCAATGCCTTGTTCTGCTATTATTTTGATGCCATCTATTCATGTTGCTACAGTGAGATCCATGCCTCTTTCGAGTATGTTAATTAAGGTTTTTTGTACATATGGTTATGCTCTATCCACCCATGCCTCTGTTTGCAATTATAGAGTGCTTTAGCATGTCTTAATCTTGCTCTACTTTTGCTATGAAATGTTCCTGGCAGATTGTTTACATGTTAATCAATTTTGCTATGGTTGTTGTTACTGATCAAAGCATGCTATGAACTTGCTATTGCCATGATTAGCTTCATGAACATGTCTTATTGCTGATGTTATGCTTAGCTTGTCATGCAATGCCTTGTGTTGAGTGCATCGAGCTCGCAAACATGCCTTCATAATTATGTGCCCTTTTGACTCATGGACAGTAAGGGACTTTTGTTCTATGCTTTGAGTAGATTCATGCCATGCCTTTGGTTGACATGATGAGTTCCTGTAGCATGTTGTTTGATAGCTCCGAACATTGCAACCTGATGTTATTTCTACCATGTCCTATGAATTCCACCAAGTCTGTGAACCTGATATTATTTGCAATATTGCCTTGTCCTTTTGAGCATGTTGTAGTAGTTTCTGGAGATAGTTAAGTGTTCATGTTTTGTAATGCTTTACCTGTACACCATGCCCATGCCTTTTGTTTTCATTTTGAGATCATGTGGCATGTAGTTTTGATGTTTGTAAGATGCCTAGTTGTTGTTTTGGACAGCAAGCCCTTTAAACTTGTATGGTGTGTATGTGTTGAATCGTTGCCCCGTTGTGAGTGTGATCTGTGACACCCAAAAATTTGGACAGGATTTGTTTGCTAAAATTTTTGCCAGGAAATTAATTTTTTCTGGATTTTCTTTGATTTCAGAAACTTTCTTTTCTTTGACATTGTGAAGTTTTTACCCCAAGTGAAAAACTTTCCAAATATATTATTGGACTTGTTCACTTTCTGAAGAAAAACATTTCTATTATCAGTGGATTTATTTGCATAATTATTTCTCTCTGAGATTTATTCTTTAAAGTGAATTTTCATTAGTTTTAGAGCTCTATTTGAACTACAACCCTTTGATAAATTTATTTGAAACTTTCACCAAAATTTGGGGATGTCATGTGATGTTTTTAAATCACTTTTATGCAAAAACATCCTTTATTCATGGCATATTTTGAGCTCTACCCCAAGTTTTCAAAACTGGTCCAGATGGCAGTATTGCACTACAACCCATTTAAATATTCCTTTCTAGCCTCCACCAAAATTAGGGGATGTTAGTAGTAGTATATTATTTAACATTATGCAAAAACCCATTGATGTACTTTGAAAATTTTGAGTGAATCAACCTCGTTTTCATTCTGGCCCAATTGGGTGTTTTCTACTACATCCCTATTTATTTTTGCTCTAGAGACCATGAGCTTTCTCCTACTTGTAGTGCACCATACCAAACCCTCAAGTCTAGGAGGTTGGACTCATTGGAGCATTTTTGGTACATGTAATGATGCCATTTACCTTCTGTCCAGAACTGAAGTTTTGCAAAACTTGCACTAGCAAGTTTTTGTTTTTGACAAACTAACCTTACCACCCTCTCTAACATCTAAAGAGACACTGTCCTGGAGTTTGTGGCCATGCCAAGAGTTGCCTAGATGCCCCTAGCATTTTGTCAAACACCTTCTGTGCATGGCCAGCTTTGGCATGGTTTTTAGTTTGCACATTGGACTTGCTTGCTTTGCCTAACCAGCTTGTCTACTGGCTTTACCCTAGCCTAAAGCCCCACCCTGACAAACCCCTTGTGGATTGGAGCCCCCTGGCATGCCATGGCATTTTGCCGAGCACGTAGCGTGCGTGCGTTGGGCACACCCAGAGCGCACGTTTTGCACGCGCGCGCACCGATTTGCCGTGTCGCACTGCCGCCTCTCCGCACCCGCTCTGGCCTCTCCCCACTCGCAGCCAACACGCCCGCCCCCTCCCTCGTCGCAGAGTTGTCCCTAGAGCCCTAATGCGCCTTCGTCAGGTCTGCCACGGCAGCTAGCGGGCGGCCACAGCAGCCTCTGCCGCGGACGGCGCCGCCCGAGCCACCCTCGCTCGTCAGCTGCCCCCTGGAGCAGCTCAAGCTCATCCGCAAGCTCGTCCACTAGTGCACGTCGCTGCCACATCGCCCTGCAACTACAGAACAACGATCACCGACGATCCTTTCCACGGCCGCCGCGAACCAACCTAGCCACGCTATAAAAGGAGGTCCCCGAGCTCGTCCAGCCACTCAGGCAGCCTCAGGCCATCCACTCGAAGCCCCCACGGCCAGTAATCGTCGGGGGGAAGCCTTCTCCCCCGACTCCGGCCGGTTCGGCCGCCGCCACGCCCCAGCGCCGTGCTTCGCAACCAGGGCCTCCCCCGCCTTTCTAGCACCACCATCCCCTTCCCCTCGACCGTGCGGAGCTGCCCACCCTCTCAAGCGCGGCCACGAACCACCGTAGCCCGAGCCCCTAAATCCACCGAAGCCTCCTCCGCCGTGAAGCTCGCCGCCGGCGACTCCCTCCACCCCCGCCGACCCAACAATCACCAGGAGAACCGCCCTGGTCTAGCAGATCCATCCCTGACCTTGGATCCCCATGGGGAGCCTCCGTTCGTCGGCAACGATTGCCGGAGCCCCGCCCCGCTCGGACAGAGGAGGGAGAAGGGGCACGGGCGACCGGTCAAACCTAACCAGTGGGCCCACTGGACCCACTGTCAGTGACCAGCCCCGCCACCACGTGTTTTAAGTGAAAGCGCAAACGACCCTAAGTACGTCTCCTCTGCTTCGAAAGCGTATTCTCCCCGAAACGTTTTCTTTTTCTGGTTTTTATTAAAAACAGGATATTGACTAAACTTTGACTGGCTATAACTTTTTAAATATAAGTCCAAATGACTTGATTCTTTTTCTGTTGTTTCCCAAATATTGTCTAGTTTATTTTCATATTTATTTCAAAATTTTCCATGCAACTTTTTTGTACTGTTTTTAAAGTATGTGTTGATTTCAAATTTTCTTAAATAGGATTTTTGGAGAGGGAAGAAAACTTTCAAAGGTTTTGAGTGCCCCCTGCCTCTCCACAACTTGAAGGCAAGCATTCTGAACCCTGGCATGATATTGTTGTGTGTTGTTTGATACGATCGCAACACCACCTTGACACGGAGTTTTGTTAGTCCATATGTTGATATGATCATACTTATAAATGCATGTTGATGATTCCGTGCTATTTGATACGTTGTGATAGTACTCACCATCGTATGCCTTTCATGCATACCGGAAGGAATCCGGTAAGGCCTCGGTCTTGTGTAGACATGAGCTTACCCTTAGTTCCTCGCCGAGACGGTTGTGTCCGGTATGGCATGATGAGGTATGATGGGTGGTGATTCTGTCTATCGGATGAGATATATTTGTTATACTAATCATGCAGGGAACACTGAAACCTCCTGAGACGACCATAGATAGAGTCTTGTTCCGGTAACCCCCATACTTGTTTCGTACTACCACTTGTCCCTGCCATAGGAAGGGTATGGTTTAGTAAGTTGTCAACCCCTTTCTAGCACACACCGTACAGAGAGGTCATGGTGGAAGATACCGATTGCATCCGGTAGGCATGCCACCTGGTCCGGGGGCATGGGTGTTTCGGTTGTAGCCGAAGGGGTAGCTCCCCTAGTTTGCGTGCGGTATGAATTTCGTGATCCCATGCTAGTCGAGGTTGTAGCCTCCCCACTTAGAGTTTCGGTTAACAGATGTTGTGGGTGATTCCAGACACCGGTAAAGTTAAGCTGGTGTGTGCGAGTCAGGTGTGTTTTCGATTAAAAGGCCGTAGACGGAATTAGTCCTGATGGACTAAAGGAATCCGTTACTCATGGGTAAAGAGTACCCCCTCTGCAGAGATTATATCTATTCGAATAGCCATGTCCATGGTTAAGGACTACAGTCTGGGATGGGTCAAGTGTCGGTCTTAGTGTCGGTCTTCGGAGGAAAAACTACTAAACCAGAACATTGATTATGGCCTGTGACATACGATGATATTGATTATTATTACTGTGGACTAACCATTTGTATTATTTGAATTGATGAGTATCCCTAGGACGGTTCTATCTCCTGGATATTCACTATGCTTATCCTTTATAAGCCCTATAAGTGGTGTCGCTGAGACGCCCGACTGTGGCATGTTTGTCATTCCTTTACTTTATAAGACCTTTATGTGGTGTCGCTGAGACGCCCGACTGTGGCATGTTTGTTATTTAAATTACGTTATAAGCCCTTTATGTGGTGTCGCTCAGACGCCCGACTGAGGCGTGCTTTATATTATTATCCCTTCGAGGTGTCGCTTCAGACACCCGATCGGTGCATTATTATTTTACTCTCCGATTGCATATTCATATTTGACATGAATAACCTGCTTGCATGCATCATGATTTTTATTCATGACTGATGTTGTGATCATAGAGTATTTCAAAGCATGATTATTCATTCGTTATGTTATACTCGTGTTCTCAATGGTTGCGAGTACATTCAAAAGTACTCACTGGCTTGTCCCTGGCTCTTGTCTTGGCTAGATTTCCGCGTGGAAAGGAGCGCTGTGACGACAGTCCCGGAACCTAGGCAGTGGTGAGGACAGTCTCGCGAAGATAGGAGTTATCCAGGTCAGCTGTCCCTGTGGGAAAATGGAGTCCCATAGCCGCTGATGATTCGCAAACCGCTTCTGCCATCAACCACTAGAAACCAATTGTTGTACTCATAGGCCAGAATGGTCTTGTACTACATATCTTGTATTTTTGCTTGGAGTTTCTGTATCAAGTTGGTGCCTCATCAGCTAACAGTAATCCTAGGGCTGGTGAGCATAAGGGCCATTTTCTGGGAATTTAATATCCTGGAATCCGGACCTGACATGATCTATATGAAACTTGCTTAGATTTGCATGTAGTTTCATCTTATCATGTTGCATCCATGTTTTGAGTGTGCTTGCTTGATGTTTGTATGCATTTTGCATCAATGCCATGTTTAACTTGTTTTGCTCATATATTCTAGGCCGTAGCTCCGGATCTAATGAACTTTATATGTAACTTGACAAGAATATCGTGTGGATCATCGTGGTGCATCTTAACTTGCTGCTTAACAACTTGAACATAAGGTTTATTCAGATCTAGACCAATTTCAAAATTTGCATATGAGGACTTATCGGAATTGTTATATGTTGTTTTCGGCTTCATTTAAACTTGCTTGGATGTGTTGTTCTTGTATGCATTATCTCTTGCCATGAGTAGCTTCATGTAACCTTGTCAAGCAGCATACTTGGTTGAGCATCATGCCTTGTTCATGTGTGGTGTGTTTACCATGTTGTGTGCTTCTTCTCAATAGTTCCCATTTCATTGCGATCGTGAGGATTCGTTCGTCTACGCTTGGTTCTTCTTCGTGGCTTCATCTTCTTCATGGACTCGTTCTTCCTCCTTGCGGGATTTCAGGCAAGATGACCATCACCTTATATCTCATTACTATCATTGCTATGCTAGTTGCTTCGTTCTTTCGCTATGCCGCGTTACCTACCACTTGCTTAACAAGCCACCCCAAATTGCCATGAACCTCTAACCTTTATCATCCTTCCTAGCAAACCGTTGTTTGGCTATGTTACCGCTTTTGCTCAGCCCCTCTTATGGCATTGCTAGTTGCAGGTGAGGATGAAGATTGCTCCATGTTGGATTATGTTTAAGTTGGGATATCACAATATCTCCTATATTTTTAAATGCATCTATATACTTGGTAAAGGGTGGAAAGCTCGGCCTTATGCCTGGTGTTTTGTTCCACTCTTGCCGCCCTAGTTTCCGTCATATCGGTATTATGTTCCCGGATTTTGCGTCCCTAACGCGGTAGGGTGATTTATGGGGGGCCCTTGACAGTTCGCTTTGAATAAAGCTCTTCCAGCAAGGCCCAACATTGTTTTTACATTTGCCTCACCACTACCTACTTTTCCCTTGGGAGTCGCTCTCTCGAGGGTCATCTTTATTTAGGCCCCCCGGGCCAGTGCTTCTCTAAGTGCTGGTCCGAACCGAGCAGCCTGCGGGGCCACCACGGGGAAACTCGAGGCCTGGTTTTACTCGTAGCTTAACTTATCCGGTGTGCCCTGAGAATGAGATATGTGCAGCTCCTATCGGGATTTGTCGGCACATCCGGGCGGCTTTGCTGGTCTTGTTTTACCATTGTCGAAATGTCATGTAAACGGGATTCCGAGACTGATCAGGTCTTCCTGGGAGAAGGAATATCCTTCGTTGATCGCCAGAGCTTATCATGGGCTAAGTTGGGACACCCCTGCAGGGTTTGAACTTTCGAAAGCTGTGCCTGTGGTTATGTGGCGGATGGGAATTTGTTAGTGTCCGATTGTACTAAACTTAAAGTAAACTCTTCTAAAATACACCAATCGTGTGCGTAACCGTGAGTGTCTCTTTTCGGGGTTGTTCGAGAGGAGAACACGGTTTCTGGGTTATGTTTGACGTAAGTAAGAGTTCAGGATCACTTCTTGATCATCACTAGTTGACGACCGCTTGCTTTGCTTCTCTTCTCGCTCTTATTTGCGTAAGTTAGCCACCATATCTTGCTTAGCGCTGCTGCAACCTCACCACTTTACCCCTTCCTTACCCATTAAGCTTTGCTAGTCTTGATACCCATGGTAATGGGATTGCTGAGTCCTCGTGGCTCACAGATTACTACACCAACAGTTGCAGGTACAGGTTATGCGATAATCTTGACGTGAGAGCGGTGATTACTTGTGTTGGAGTTCTTCTTCTTCTTCGTCGATCTTGGGTTAGGTTCCGGGTCGGCAGCCTAGGCTAGCAGGGTGGATGTCATTTGAGTTTCTGTTTATGTTTCATCCGTAGTCGGATGTTGATCTCTTGTTTGATATTGTTGTATTCTTTTGGCATTTGTATGCCTTCTATGTATCCCCATCTATTATGTAATGTTGATGTAATGATATCCACCTTGCAAAAGCGTCTTCAAGATGCGCTTCTATCCTTGGTGGGATCTTCGAGTTCCTTTAGGATAGGGCCGCATATTGGGCATGACACTTGTTCCCTTTGGGAAGACGTTCATGCCAGAATGACATGTTCTCATCGAAGCATGCGTCGGTCATTTTGTGTTTTACCTTCATCTCCAGAGCCATGAGCGTTACTTTCAGGCGGGTATCCTTGGGCCTGCATCCTTCATACAATGGAGTAACCGCGTCTATCTCTAGTTGATCCAGCTTGGCTTTCTCTCGGGCGTTAGCTCTTGCGGTATCCGTCTGCTTGAGAAGAAGCTCTTGAATATGAGGTTCCTGCGCCCAGCCCATCGATGCTCCATCGTCGTCTGCTCCGGCATCTTCATCTTCATGATCATGCCCTTCGTGTTGACCTTCCTCATCATCATGTCTGACATCTTCTACATGATGACTGTGTACTTCATCTACTTCATGATCAAGTCCTGGAGATTCTTTGTCTTCTCGCCCGCCCTCACCGCGGTTGTCTTGCTGCCCTTCCCCATTTCTTGCCCGGCCCCACTGGACAACTTCATAGTCATCTTCATCACCTTTCCACCGATAGCCATCCATGAGACCTCGCAAGAGCAGGTGGTCCCGCACCTGTTCGGAATCCGGGTCCATAAGGCTCTTCAGCTTGCATCTTCGCCAGGGACATCTTATCTCCGCCTCGTTCTTTTGAAGCATCTCGGCCTTCGCGGAGCTCAAAAACCTATTCACGATGCCTTCGATCATCGTGCGGACCATGGTCGCCTGTGGGGTAGACCAAAACGATATTTTAGAACCAAAAAAATATGACCAAAAAGAATGCATAGTGCCAAATTCTTGCCGAAACGGAAATGAATCAACATTCCGGCAAAATATTGGCAACTATCGCATTTCAAATACCGGTACCTGCAAACACAAATATATGCATCACCACAAACATATGCAACACCACAAACATACATAGATCTAGGCCATAAAAAGTGTGTACGTTGTTGGAGGGAGAAAAAAGTAGATCTAGAACATAAAGAAAGCTTTCCCCTTACTTACCTATCAAAAAAAGGAAATTTAACCACTTAATTTGGGTGAATCTATGGTGCAAATGAGGTGAGGAGGAGGAGGCAGCCGAGACCAAGCTTGGTAGAGGTGGAGAGAATGAAGTGGGGAAACTGAGTGTAGTAGGTGGTTGTCCAAAATATCTAGCTGCTCCCAGGTTACCAGTGGCGCACCACCTAAGAATGCGCCATTAGTAACCAGGGTTACTAATGGCACACCTGGTGGGCGGTGCGCCATTACTAGTTAAAAAACATGTTAGTAGTGGCGCACCAGTGGACAGTGCACCATTACTAGTTAAAACTAGTAATGGCACACTGTCCCCTGGTGCGCCACTGCTAACAATTTTTTTACCTTTTTTTCAAAACTAGTAATGGCGCACCGCCCACCAGGTGCGCCATTAGTAATGAGGACATTAATGGCGCACCTATATCTGGTGCGCCACTGCTATGTAGTGGCGCACCACATACATGGTGTGCCATTAATGTCCATATTAGCTATAGCCCTTTCCTAGTAGTGCTAGCGACACTATCATATACGTGAGCCAAAAGGCGCAAAAGGTCCCGGGCCAGGTAAGGTGGCACCCGTGGTAATACCGTGCGTGAGGCCGCAAAGTGATATGAAGTGTTACGGTGTGACTTAGGATCGGGGTCCTGACAGCTTTGGTACCAGAGCCTGACTTCCTGTAGAATTACCAAGCCAAACTGGTCAAAGTTGAGTCTAGAAATGCTTTAGTTATATAAGGGAATTGATTGTGGATGGGAACGTAAGGCTCTTTTTACTCCTTTACCTTATGCCCTTCTGATCCGAGTCATCCTATCTTTTCTATGGGGTTAAGGAACTAGGCTTTCTCTTCTTTCTATCAGGATCACGTGTTCCTAATCTGTAGACTCATGGGATTGATAGTTTCAAGCCTCACTTAAGTTCCTACTACTTCCATGTGTTGACAGTTGCTCTCGGAACATTGATATTGTGATGTTGAGTGGTTATGCCACCAATTTGCAGGATGTCTCAAATATTTTTGAGCATTTACAGTTGTTATGTTGTCCGAGTCATCCCAGGTTTCTAAATAGTCTGATGCATTTGCAAATCCCTTCTTCCCGTTTCCGATTTCCTTGTGGGCCAGATTAATCACACAAATTAGTGTGTTGAGGTACTCCGTTGCCTCGACATATATGTTGGAGCTATTATTATGACCATATGTGTCTTAGAGGATCACCTAGTAATCTAGCAATGTTTTGTATCCCCAGTGTGATGATTCTGGCCATTGTTCTTGAAAACATCCCGTGATGCCATTTAGTTAGTAGGCATTCTATTCCTGGGTTCTTGAACCCGATATTCACTCTACTCATTCATGTTGGTAGTGTTTGCTAGTTCCTTTAGGATATTAGTAACCTTTGCGATAGTCCTCGAGGTCCGTGGTACATCGTTCTTCCAATACCATGAACCAATATGACAGGAGTTCTCTTGAACCAAAGGATCACAACCAGAGCGCTCCTAATGAGTTCTCCATTCTATATTGTGACTCTGGCAGTCCTACCTCTCTGCATGGGTTATCCAGAAGAAACCTGTTGAACTTGGTTCGGCATACTAATCTATGCATCCACAACTCAGAAAGTTATATGTTCCTTGAGTTGACCCTCCTCAGCTGTATTCCGACCCTAGTCTATCAATTGATAGTCAGGAATAGTTGTGCATTTGTGTTCATCGATGCCTATTAATCTTGTGGTCCGTCAAGCCATTCTATTCCGGAATGACTAAAAGAAACAAACTCCAGTACCTCGTTCATTTCTAGGATTGGGTCAAAGTAGTTGTATTCTGCAGATCAAAATGCCAATCCATCTTTTGCTCTGTTCTACCTTGGAGTGTTATGATCTTTATGTCAAGAATGTCATGAGAATTACACCACCTCTTATGAATTCTTGATGCGGTGATACTTCTCTCCATCATTATTCATTCCTCGGTCCTCTGTTGTTGTAACCGGAATGCCGACAAGTGAACTGTGATGTGTGAAATCAATACTCCTAGCAACCGTGTTGCTTGGTAGTTAATGGACAATAATCTTATTCTTAGCGTGTTGATTATTCAATCATCACCCTAAGGTTGATCGTGCTACCTAGTCCTTATTTCTGGTGCACTTTTCGATCAATGAGTTAGGATAGTGTCAATCCTTGCTTATTTGATCATATCGTCTTGCCCTGAAAAGCAAGATTGTTCTCGAGATTAGTGACATATCGGTGGTTCATGATTTTCCAAAGATCTTCTCGGAAGTATTACCTGGTTGTCACCTGACCGCTATGTTGAGTTCGTGATCAAGTTAGTTTTCTTATAAATCACCCATTCTCCAAGAATCTGTGTTGGATATCCCTGAGCTAGTTGGTTGAGCTAGACAACAACTTGGAGAGTTGGAAGGTAAAAGCTTTGCCTAACTTAGTTCGTCTCTAAGGGATATCTTCTGTGTGTGTGTTGAAGAAAGATGATATCTTCATCAATTGGTCCTCGTTATCAGTTGTTGGACCTATTGTCTTGCCCAATCTTTGATTTGAGTATGGGCTATCGTCAAATCAAATCAGAACCAATGATGTTCGTAATGTTGTCTTACTCGTGGTTGATCCCTCGAGCATACATCATTATATCTTTTGGTCTGACCAATGCTATCACTTTGCTGACATAGTTATGGGATTCCATCTATATGGAAATCTAGATGAATTGTTGTTGAGCCCATCAGCAGCATATTTATCATCTTCATGATTATGTTGAACATTAAAGCTAGTGTTGGAAACTTTTGTAAGCATTATCTTCATGTCCCGTTCATGAAGTATATGTTTGGTATAAGAAGTGACTTCCTCTAGTTCACGTGCATTTGAAGCATGTTGCCGCCGTGAATTTGAGAAAGTTTGTTTCGCCTCCTCTGGAATCATCCCAAGTCAGTCATGCATACGTGCGAAGTATTCTGTGGTCTGGAGACTTGCAACCTTCATTCTATATGAATACCTAGCACACCAAGCCACTGATTGATTTGTTCAAGGAGAAGAAGTTTCTCCTTAAGAGCTAGACTTACGCAAGGACTTTGATATCCTCGATGATGGTTGCCCACCTGGACTCCGTAGTGTTTTATTATAAGACTACTACATGGTCATGCTTTTCTTGGACAACGTGTTCATAGTTTTGTAGCACAACCAACTCATGTTTTAGAGCTTGCTATCGTAGTTCATTTTTCGAGAATCTCGCAACATCATCTCGTCGGTTTGTGTTGAAAAATTTCTTTTCCAGACATGTTGTCTGAAATATCCTGTTACCAACAAGATATGAATCTCAGGCAGATATGATGGTTGGAACTTTTCCAGGATCTATGATGTAGGTCCCGACAGGGTTGATGTTCTGGCCGACACACCTAGCCAGAAGATCTGTCATTGTAGTATCTTTGACCATCTTTCCATGAGGATTTCGTGCAACTTATTATAGAAGTTGTTCCTTAGGGATCCTTGTGCTCTCAGTTTCTTCGATGATTCTATAACCATTGAAACGTTGGAAACACTCTCGACTATTGAGTTTTTCCACAGTTACCAGAATCATTCCCAGCATTTGTATTTTGTTCCCAGCTTGCACCTCAGTAATTGTTGTCCAGGATCATCTTCAAAAGTGGACTTACCATGGGTCCCATCCATATCCTATGATAAGCAAATCATCCATTATGTTGTCTTCAACAAGGTAGTCCACATCATCCATCCTAGTCCGAGTATGTCATTCCTTCGAACTCCTTCAAAGGAACGTTTGTAAATTGCCTTAGGCTGGTAAGAAGAGTTCCAATGATCTCCGTATCAAAAGTAATTCTTTCTGCCACATAAGGGAATAATTCTACGAGTCACCTCCTCTAAGGTGCCCCGTTTGACATGAAGGGCAACTTAACTCCTCGCTACTCGTGGAAATGTTGCCAACCAAATTGAACCTTTTTCATATGTTCCTCTCAACCCCTCCCTGTGAGTGTTTTGTTTCTCAACTCAAGAAGTGTCCTTAGGTCTCACTCCATGAATTGATCTTGAGTTGCTCGATCTTCTATAAGGTTCATTCTTGTAGAGTTTCTTTCTCCCATCATCGTGTTGTACGAAGTTCTTGAAAACAAAGACGTCAAGACCAAGATGATGCAAGGAATCAACATCTTCGAGAAGGGTACTTGGATCGTGAAGATCGTGTTAGTTTTGTGTTCCCTCTGTCTTTTTACCTCACGTCTTGATTCTCGGGACGAGATTCTCGTTTAGTAGGGGTGAGTTGTCACAGCCCTAGAATTGCTTGTAGTTAGTTGGATCTGTGAGACTCGATGCATCATGTTTAAATTCAACTTGAATTTGAAATGGGGGTGATCCAAACCCTAGCACCAATTAAATCAAACAGGTTCAAGTAAAATCATTTTCAATGAACTCAAAATGCCCTTTAAAATGTTCATCATTTCTGGATTAAGGTGGAAGCATCTACCAAAAATGGTTCACATTTTTGTAGGACATATTTGGGCTTTGAATTAATTCATTCTTTATTGGAATTGGAGCAAATATATTCTATAATTATATTTCTATTACTCCAATTATTATGGAAAATTGTGAGGGGCTATGGAACAATTCATTTAGTCCCTACAAATTTATCAGAAGAAAATAAATTGATTTGGTATTTTTACTAAATCAGAAACAAATTACAGAAATAGAAAAGAAAACAAAGTAGAGAAAGAGAGCTCACCTGGCAGCCCAACCTACCTGGGCCAACTAACCTGGCGACATGGCAATGCGCGACCCATCTGGCCCAAGTGCCAGTCGTCCCTAACCTTGAGCTAGTCGGACGAGAGGCGCGTGCTCGCCACGCGCTGGCACACGCAGGGCCACGTCCTGCTTGCCACCTTCTCCCTGACGCACCCAGATGGCGCCACGCGCCTCCCTGTCTCACTCTCTCACTCTCCCTCGCTCTCACCCCGTTCCCTGGATCTCTCTCTCACGCACACCCGAACGCGTTGTCACCGTCGCTCGCTCTTGCTGCGTCCACCACCACCCCCTCGCCTCTCCGACACGCCCCGAGCTCCTTCGTGCCTCCCTCATCCTCTTTGTCGGCTCAAGCGACCGGAAGAGCCCCGATGCGTCGTCCTCGACCTCATCTTCTTCCTCGGCAATTGAAGATCGCCGCCGGGATTCTGACACCGTCAAGCCTTCCCCTAGCCCGCTGAACCTCTCTCCGTCCTCCGTGTGAGCTGTTGGGTCCTCCCCCTCTCTTTCCTCTGATGTTCATGCGTCCTAGCTAGCTCCACCATCGAGCCCAAGGGCTCATCACCGCCGGCCATGTCACCGCCATGGCTACGGCTGATGAAGCTCGCAGCCAAGCACACCACTATGCTCAGTGCCTCTCCACGAGCCTGCAGCACGCCTTAGCTCGCCTTCCCGTGCCCCCTAGTGGTCGCTCGCGTCCCATCCGAGCTCCAGCCGCCGCCGAGGTCGACGCTGCGCTCGATTACGGCCACCCCAGCCGCTGACTCCGGTCCCGTCGGATGCGGAAGAGCGCCAGCTATGCGTAGAGCCTCTCCACCGCTTGTTTGGTCATCGCAGCAAGAAACCCGAAGATCTCTGCCGCGTCCTGGTCGCCGTCGGCGTAGTTCCGGTGATGCTAACGTGATGTCATTAGAATAGGTTAATCATATGGTTAAAAGACACCTATGGCGCTAACGAACCAGACCCAAACAGCTAATTAGACCCTGCTAACTTCTGTTTAAGTTTTACTTAATCATAGTGGCCCCACGCGTCAGCGTTGACCTCGCTCAGGTGGCCCTTGACCGGCCCCACATGTCTGTGAGCCTAGCCGTTACTAGGAGACTGACCAGTGGGACCCACTGGTCAAGTTTGACCCTGACCTGGCGTGTTGACCTGCTGATGTCACATTGATGTCATGCCGACGCAATAAGCTATTTTCTGGATTTAATTTAATTCAGGAAATTTCAGAATTTTTCCTAAACTTCTAAAAATCATAGAAAATCAACCATAACTCCAAATGAAATAATTTATATATGAAAAACGATCAAAAAAATCCAATCTATCCATATTTATCATTTTCATGCATGTTAGAACAACTCCTGGCTGCTGTTTAGGCCAAATCATATAAACCGCATTTAAACCTTCACATATGGAGTTTGAATTTGAACCTAGGGTTCAAACCAACTCCATTTAACATGTTGCTAGTTGCATTAGCTCATATCACAGCATATTGACATGTCATGATCATGCATCATATTGTCACATTGCATTGATTGTGTTCCTTCTCTGTTTGTCGGTGTTGTTCCCCCTTAGTAGACGTTGTTCCGACGATGAGTTCGATGACACCGATGAAGAGCTATATCATCTTCAGAAGTGCCAGGCAAGCAAAAAACCCCTTGTTCATTCCGATACAATCCCACTATCTCGCTCATGCTCTCTTTTACTACATTAGGACAACAACGAGTCAATTGTTACATGCTGCGGTAGTGGAACCCCTTTCCTCTGCATGACCTGTCATTGCCACAGTAAATAGATGAAACCCACTAGCATGAGTAGGAGTTGTTTGAGCCCTGATGTGCCTACTCATTCATGCTTGTTGTCATGCCTTCTACTGCTTAGAGTTGAGTCAGGTCTGATTCATCGGGGATGAATTGGAATGTGGTGAACATGTCCTACTGTTGAGAGCTAAGTGTGTGAACATGATTTGGTAAAGGTAGCGGTGAGAGGCCATGTAGGAGTACATGGTGGGTTGTCTCATTGCAGCCGTCCTCAGGAACTGAGTTCTGTGTTTGTGATCCATGAACAACTACTACCACGCATTGGTTTGCTTAAGTGCCCCTCTCGACTTATTAATCGCCTTGATCTCTGTCCAGGAGATGCAACTAGTTTCTGGTGTTTGTAGGATATGTGTTGCGGGCTGTACGTAGCGCTGACCCTAGGGGTGGGCTATGATGCGGTAGAGACATGAGGCACGGTGTACCGGGAGGCGCGTTTGGTGCCTCGGGAACCCTGCTCGCATCGTTTGGGGCCGTGAGCGACACCAAGGCCGGATCTCCTTGCGGATGGCACCCGAATAGGCGATATACCTGGACTAGAGACTTGTGTGGTTAGTCAGGTCGTGGCCGACTCCCTCGCCAGGCTTCCGCTTGAAGGTTGCCGAGATACACGACGTGTACATGGTGGTAAGTGGCGAGAGCGTGTCTGAAGAAGTACACCCCTGCAGGGTTAACATCATCTATTCGAATAAGCGCGTCCACGGTAAAGGACTTCTGGGTTGCCTGTACAGTTCATAGATAAGTGAAAGTGGATACTCTAAAATGCGCTAGATAAGCGTGAGTGCTATGGATGGCGTTCTCGTAGGGAGACAGGAGCGGATCCATAGTGGCGTATTGATTGGTGAATATGTGGACTCGTGTGCGCCACCCCAAAAGAGTTACTTGCAGTAGTAGTTTAGAATAGCCACCGAGTCAAAGCTGGCTTGTTGTAGTTAAACTCCACCACCCCTTTCTTGATACTGATGCATATGTAGCTAGTTCTGATGTAAGTCTTGTTGGGTACATTTGTACTCACGTTTGCTTAATTTATGTTTTCGTAGAGAGACTTCAGTCTCACTAGTAGTTCCGCATGGACTTCGACGTTTAGCTTGTTACCTCAGTGCCCTCGGCAGGGTCCTGTAGATAGTTAGGCTTCTCAGCCTTTTTCATTTGTGGTTGTCTGTACTCAGACATGTTAAGCTTCCGCATGTGCTTTGACTTGTATGCTCTGAATGTTGGGTCATGAGACCCATGTTTGTAATATGTCGCTCCTCGGAGCCTATTGAATATATACTTGAGTTGTAGAGTCATGTTGTGATGCCATGTTGTATTTGCACATATCGAGCATATTGTGTGTATGATTGAAATGCTTGGTATGGGTGGGATCCGACAACCTAGTTGTCTATCCTTGGTAGCCTCTCTTATCGGGAAATGTAGTCTGGTGCTTCCACTGAGCCATGGTAATCTGCTACAACCCGGTTTACCGGAGTCCTGTTAGCCCAGTTGCTACTGCTCCGGAGCACTTAGACTGGCCGGCATGTGTCCTTCTTTGATCATGTGTCTGTCCCTTCAGGGAAATGTCACGCGGTGTCTTTCGGAGTCCTATTAGCCTGCTATAGCCCGGATTCCCGGAGTCCTGCTAGCCCAGTTGCTACATCTCGAATTCACTCGCTGATAACCGACACGTTCGTTGTTGGGTCATGTATGCATGTCCCTGTAAGTTAGTGCCACTTTGGGTTCACGACTAGTCATGTCGGCCCGGGTTCTCTGTCATATGTATGCTAGCGACACTATACGCGAGCCAAAAGGCGCAAACGGTCCCGGTCCAAATAAGGTGTCACCCGTGGTAATACCGTGCGTGAGGCCGATGATATGAAGTGTTACATGCTGGATCAGTGTGACTTAGGATCGGGATCCTGACAGACGATGTAGTCCCTCGCGTATTCACGGTGCTCTGCACAGACTACCAAGAAGCCCTCGTACATGTAGTACGGGTCAGCGACACACATATAAGGTATCTTCTCAATCCCAATGATGTAGTTCATGTACAAGGCATAAAGGCGGACAAACGTAAAATCCAGCTTCTTCAAGTGAAACATGTCGAAGATGCAATCGAATCAAAGGAAGAACTTGTCCACGGGGCATGAGTGGATGTACGACCTTTGTCGCGGCACGTTAACCACATAGAGTGGTACCCTGGATTTTCCGAGGCGATGTGGCTGTTCTCTCTCCGCAGCACATCATCATGAAGTCTCCTTAGATTGCCGTGTGTGTCCTCTAACGCCACCTTAGGTAGGATTAGTTCGCCGGACGCATGCCATTTTGCCGGACCGGGGATAGGTATACGGTCTTGAACCCAAGGCTGCTGAGGCGGCTGGATCATAGAAGCAGCTTTGTTGCCTTTCCTCTATCTCTTCCTATGCTTCTTTCCTACTGGAAGTTCGCCTATAATACGTTCAGCCTCCGGAGGCAGCAATTCTTGCACCGACTCATGATGCTCAAACCCTGAGTACTCATCATAGGCGTCAGCATTGAGATACTGTCCAGTGTTATCGTCATCCTCATCCTCATCTATGGTGACATGATCAGCAACTAATGGAGCCTCTTCCTCACCCCGTCTGCTATCACCCAACATGACAGCCGACACTAATTGGGTATGTGGGGTGTTTATGTTCATACCTTGCTGAGGCTGCGCGCTTGTGGGTGTGCTCCTGGTCGCCTCCAGACGAAGCAGACTCTTTGGCCAACAATTCAAGGTATACAACATGTATGGGCAGCGACTAGGAGACTAGGCTCCTCCAAGGCGACTCCAAGGTGATCTTGCGCCGGTGGCCACTCCGGCCCCGGCGGCCACTGCTCCTGTTGACGGCCACTCCGGCCTCAACAGCCACATCCAAACATGGCTCCTTTTGTCCTCAATTTTGACCGTGGCAGAAAGTTCCAGGCGGATATGAGGACCAAGTTTGGCCATCCAGTGGTGTTCTCTCCTGGCTTTCGTCAACAAGAATTTACCTTGGTGGTTTGTTTCTGTCGCGCAACCTTCAAGCTTGACGTGCACACGGTTAGTGTCTCTCTCCTGGCTATGTTTGGAGGTTATGCTCAAGGTTTTAGGGTTCGTCATTTGAGGGATAGAACTTTCAAGTTTTCGGTGGCTTGTAAGTCTGTTGGTTTTGAGATTTACAACAACGGTCATTGTAGGATCGGAAGTATGTCTAGAGGGGGGGGGGTGATTAGACTACTTGACCAAATAAAAACCTAGCCTTTTCCCAATTTCAGTTCTTGGCAGATTTTAGCAACTTTAAGACAAGTCAAGCAATCATTACACGTTTCAAGCAAGCATGCACAGAGTATATAGCAGAAGAAAGTAAAGCATGCAACTTGCAAGAATGTAAAGGGAAGGGTTTGGAGAATTCAAACGCAATTGGAGACACGAATGTTTTTCCCGTGGTTCGGATAGGTGGTGCTATCCTACATCCACGTTGATGGAGACTTCAACCCACGAAGGGTAACGGTTGCGCGAGTCCATGGAGGGCTCCACCCACGAAGGGTCCACGAAGAAGCAACCTTGTCTATCCCACCATGGCCATCGCCCACGAAGGACTTGCCTCACTAGCGGTAGATCTTCATGAAGTAGGCGATCTCCTTGCCCTTACAAACTCCTTGGTTCAACTCCACAATCTTGTCGGAGGCTCCCAAGTGACACCTAGCCAATCTAGGAGACACCACTCTCCAAGAAGTAACAAATGGTGTGTTGATGATGAACTCCTTGCTCTTGTGCTTCAAATGATAGTCTCCCCAACACTCAACTCTCTCTCATAGGATTTGGATTTGGTGGAAAGAAGATTTGAGTGGAAAGCAACTTGGGGAAGGCTAGAGATCAAGATTCATATGGTAGGAATGGAATATCTTGGCCTCAACACAAGGGTAGGTGGTTCTCTCTCAGAACATATGAGTTGGAAGTGTAGATGTGTTCTGATGGCTCTCTCTACGAATGAAGAGGAGGTGGAGGGGTATATATAGCCTCCACACAAAATCCAACCGTTACACACAATTTACCAATCTCGGTGGGACCGAATCAACAAACTCGGTCGGACCGAAATAGTAAACCTAGTAACCGTTAGAGATTTTCAGTGGGACTGACATGCAACTCGGTAGGACCGATATGGTTAGGGTTATGGCACAACGTAATCTCGGTGAGGCCGATTACACAAACTCGGTGAGACTGATTTTGGTAATTAGCTAACCAGAGAGTTGGTCAGGTAAACTCGGTGGGACCGATTTGCTCTTTTGGTGAGATTGAAAAGTTACAAAGGGGAAACAGAGAGTTTACATTGCAATCTCGGTGGGACCGATCCGCTCTTTCGGTGAGACTGAAACGTTACAAAAAGGAAAAAGAGAGATTGCAATCCCATCTCGGTGAGACCGAGATCCCTATCGGTAGAACCAAATTGCTAGGGTTTGGCAGTGGCTTATGACAAGTGAAACTCGGTGGCGCCGGATGGAAAGAATCGGTAGGACCGAGTTTGGCTTGGAGTTTAGGTCATTTGTGGATATGGGAAAGTAGCTGAGGATTTTGGAGCATATCATTAAGCACATGAAGCAAAAGGCTCATTAAGCAACACCTCATCCCTCCTTGATAGTATTGACCTTTCCTATGGACTCAATGTGATCTTGGATCACTAAAATGTAAAAATGCATAGTCTTGAGCTTGAAGCTTTAGCCAATCCTTTGTCCTTAGCATTTCGAGGGTTCCACTTTCACCATCCATGCCATGCCAATCATTGAGCTTTCCTGAAATAATTATCTTGGAATAGCATTAGCTCAATGAGCTATATGTTGTTATGAATTACCAAAACCACCTAGGGATAGTTGCACTTTCAATCTCCCCCTTTTTGGTAATTGATGACAACATATAGATCAAAGCTTCGACAAATGATAATAAGAATGAATTATATCGTCGCTTTGAGAAGTATGCGATAAGTAAGAGATCCTTCTAAATTTGTGCATATTTAATGCTTTGGACTGCAAATGCACAAAGAGTTAGACTCATGGGTTACACTTCCATGTCACATACATCTTGGTGGAGCGCTCAAAATGATAATAATGAAATACATGCACTCATGACCAAGGAAAAGTGAGTGACCACATAAGATAGATAAGATATATCAAGCATGCATAAGTGTAGCTTATGATCAAACACATGATCATCAATGTCTCACAGGCATAACAAAGTATCTCGACCAAAAGCAAACAATGTTTGAAAAACCACCAAATAAAGCAAGAGAGAAAAAACAACACACTCTCTCTCTCAAAGCCTATGATCTATACATCTTTCTCCCCCTTTGGCAACAAGTTACCAAAAAGTTCCTAGAAAATGCATAGCGCTAGATCGACACTGAGGCTTGATCTTCTGGTGGTGGTGGAGTCCTGATTACTCCAAGGACGAAGGATTCCGTAGACGTGGTTGGAGTTGGAGCTGAAGTGGATGCTGGAGCTGGTTGGGCTGGTGCTGTGGCTGGAGCTGAGGCGGTGGCTCTTGTGTCAGGAACTGGCACTGCAGACGACCTCGGACCTCGTGGCACTCTGGCAAATGCATCAGTGGTAGTCTTCCCTTTCCTCTCCTGCATGTCATCTTGGAGTTGCTCCGCTGCAGTCCGAATCTCTGTCACCTTGATGAAGGAAATATGCCCTAGAGGAAATAATAAAGTTATTATTTATTTCCTTACATATCATGATAAAAGTTTATTATTCATGCTAGAATTGTATTAACTGGAAACATAATACATGTGTGGATACATAGACAAACAGAGTGTCACTAGTATGCCTCTACTTGACTAGCTTGTTAATCAAAGATGGTTAAAGTTTCCTAACCATGGACAAAGGAGTTGTCATTTGATTAACAAGGTCACATCATTAGTTGAATGATCTGATTGACATGACCCATTCCATTAGCATAGCACCCGATCGTTTAGTATGTTGCTGTTGCTTTTATCCATGACTTATACATGTTCCTTTGACTATGAGATTATGCAACTCCCGTTTGCCGGAGGAACACTTTGGGTGCTACCAAACGTCACAACGTAACTGGGTGATTATAAAGGAGTACTACAAGTGTCACCAAAGGTAGATGTTGGGTTGGCGTATTTCGAGATTAGGATTTGTCACTCCGATCGTCGGAGAGGTATCTCTGGGCCCTCTCGGTAATGCACATCACTTAAGCCTTGCAAGAATTGCAACTAATGATTTAGTTACGGGATGATGTATTACGGAACGAGTAAAGAGACTTGCCGGTAACGAGATTGAACTAGGTATTGGATACCGACGATCGAATCTCGGGCAAGTAACATACCGATGGACAAAGGGAACAACATATGTTGTTATGCGGTCTGACCGATAAAGATCTTCGTAGAATATGTAGGAGCCAATATGGGCATCCAGGTCCCGCTATTGGTTATTGACCGGAGACGTGTCTCGGTCATGTCTACATTGTTCTCGAACCGTAGGGTCCGCACGCTTAATGTTACGATGACAGTTATTATGAGTTTATGCATTTTGATATACCGAAGGTTGTTCGGAGTCCCGGATGTGATCACGGACATGACGAGGAGTCTCGAAATGGTCGAGACATAAATATTGATATATTGGAAGCCTATGTTTGGACATCGGAAGTATTCCAGGTGAAATTAGGATTTTAACGGAATACCGGGTGGGTTACCGGAACCCCCCGGGAGCTAAATGGGCCATAGTGGGCCTTAGTGGAAAGGAGAAAGGGGCTGCCCTAGGTGGCCGCGCGCCTCCCCCCTTCCCTAGTCCTATTAGGACTAGGAGAAGGTGGCCGGCCCCCTCTCTCTCTTTCCCCCCTTGAGGAATCCTATTCCAACTAGGATTGGGGGGGGGGGGGAATCCTACTCCCGGAGGGAGTAGGACTCTCCTGGCGCGCCAGGCTTGGCCGGCCAGCCCCTCCCCCTTGGCTCCTTTTTATACGGGGGCAGGGGAGCACCCTAGGACACACAAGTTGATCTTCGTGATCGTTCCTTAGCCGTGTGCGGTGCCCCCCTCCACCATATTCCACCTCGAATATATCATTGCAGTGCTTAGGCGAAGCCCTGCGCCGGTAGAACATCAAGATTGTCACCACGCCATCGTGCTAACGGAACTCCTCCCCGAAACTTTGCTGGATCGGAGCTAGGGGTGCGTCATCGAGCTAAACGTGTGCCAAGAACTCGGAGGTGCCGGAGTAACGGTGCTGTGATCGGTCGGATCGCGAGGAGAACGTACGACTACTTCCTCTACGTTGCGTCAATGCTTCCGCTTCAGTCTACGAGGGTACGTAGACAACACTCTCCCCTCTCATTGCTATGCATCACCATGATCTTGCGTGTGCGTAGGATTTTTTTTGAAATTACTACGTTCCCCAACAGTGGCATCCGAGCCTAGGTTTTTTTGGTTTGATGTTATTTGCACGAGTAGAACACAAGTGAGTTCTGGGCGATATAAGTCATACTGCCTACCAGCATGTCATACTTTGATTCAGCGGTATTGTTGGACGAGACGATCCGGACCAACCTTACGCGTACTCTTACGCGAGACCGGTTCCCTCGACGTGCTTTGCACATAGATGGCTTGTGGAAGACTGTCTCTCCAACTTTAGTTAAACCGAGTGTGGCTACGCCCGGTCCTTGAGAAGGTTAAAACGGAGTCTATTTGACAAACTATCGTTGTGGTTTTGATGCGTAGGTAAGATGAGTTCTTGCTTAAGCCCGTAGCAGCCACGTAAAACTTGCAACAACAAAGTAGAGGACGTCTAACTTGTTTTTGCAAGGCATGTTGTGATGTGATATGGTCAAGACATGATGCTAAATTTTATTGTATGAGATGATCATGTTTTGTAACCGAGTTATCGGCAACTGGCAGGAGCCATATGGTTGTCGCTTTATTGTATGCAATGCAATCGTGATGTAATGCTTTACTTTATTACTAAGCGGTAGTGATAGTCATGGAAGCATAAGATTGGCAAGACAACAACGATGCTACGATGGAGATCAAGGTGTCGCGCCGGTGACGATGGTGATCATGATGGTGCTGCAGAGATGGAGATCACGAAGCACAAGATGATGATGACCATATCATATCACTTATATTGATTTGCATGTGATGTTTATCTTTTATGCATCTTATCTTGCTTTGACTGACGGTAGCATTATAAGATGATCTCTCACTAAATTATCAAGAAGTGTTCTCCCTGAGTATGCACCGTTGCAAAAGTTCTTTGTGCTGAGACACCACGTGATGATCGGGTGTGATAGGCTCTATGTTCAAATACAACGGGTGCAAAACAGTTGCACACGCGGAATACTCAGTTTATACTTGACGAGCTATGCATATAAGATATGACCTCGGAACATGGAGACCGAAAGGTCGAGCGTGAATCATATAGATATGATCAACATAATGATGTTCACCATTTAAGACTAAGCCATTTCACGTGATGATCGGTTATGGTTTAGTTGATTTGGATCACGTGATCACTTAGAAGATTAGAGGGATGTCTATCTAAGTGGGAGTTCTTAAGTAATATGATTAATTGAACTTTAATTTATCATGAACTTAGTCCTGGTAGTATTAGCATATCTATGTTGTAGATCAATAGCTTGCGTTGTTGCTTTCATATGTTTATTTTGATATGTTCCTAGAGAAAATTGTGTTGAAAGATGTTAGTAGCAATGATGCGGATTGGATCCGTAATCTGAGGTTTATTCTCATTGCTGCACAGAAGAATTATGTCCTTGATGCACCGCTAGGTGACAGACCTATTGCAGGAGCAGATACAGACGTTATGAACGTTTGGCTTAGCTCAATATGATGACTACTTGATAGTTTAGTGCACCATGCTTAACGGCTTAGAATCGGGACTTCAAAGACGTTTTGAACGTCATGGACCATATGAGATGTTCCAGTAGTTGAAGTTAATATTTCAAGCAACTACCCGAGTTGAGGGATATGAAGTCTCCAACAAGTTCTATAGCTAAAAGATGGAGGAGTATCGCTCAACTAGTGAGCATGTGCTCAGATTGTCTTGGTACTACAATCGCTTGAATCAAGTGGGAGTTAATCTTCCAGATAAGATAGTGATTGACAGAATTCTCTAGTCACCATCACCAAGTTAGTAGAACTTCGTGATGAACTATAATATGCAAGGGATGACGAAAGTAATTCCCAAGCTCTTCGTGATGCTGAAATCGACGAAGGTAGAAATCAAGAAAAACATCAAGTGTTGATGGTTAACAAGACCACTAGTTTCAAGAAAAGGGCAAAGGGATAGAAGGGAACTTCAAGAAGAACAGCAAGCAAGTTGCTGCTCAAGTGAAGAAGCCCAAGTCTGGTCCTAACCCTGAGACCAAGTGCTTCTACTGCAAAGGTACTGGTCACTGGAAGCGGAATTACCCCAAGTAATTGGCAGATAAGAAGGATGGCAAAGTGAACAAAGGTATATTTGATATACAGATTATTTATGTGTATTTTACTAGTGTTCGTAGCAAACCCCTCGGTATTTGATACTAGTTCAGTTGCTAAGAGTAGTAACTCAAAACGGGAGTTGCAGAATGAACAGAGACTAGTTAAGGGTGAAGTGACGATGTGTGTTGGAAGTGGTTCCAAGATTGATATGATCATCATCGCACACTCCCTATACTTTCGGGATCAGTGTGGAACCTAAATAAGTGTTATTTGGTGTTGAGAATGAATATGATTTGATCATGTTTATTGCAATACAGTTATTCATTTAAGTAAGAGAATAAGTTGTTATTCTGTTTACATGAATAGAACCTATTATGGTCATACACACCCAATGAAAATAGTTCATTGGATCTCGATCGTAGTGATACACATATTCATAATATTGAAACCAAAAGATGTGAAGTTAATAATGATAGTGCAACCTATTTGTGGCACTGCCGTTTAGGTCATATTGGTGTAAAGCGCATGAAGAAACTCCATGCTGATGGGATTTTGGAATCACTTGATTATGAACCACTTGATGCTTGCGAACCATGCCTCTTGGGCAAGATGACTAAAACGCCGTTCTCCGGAACAATGGAGCAAGCAACAGATTTCTTGGAAATCATACATACTGATGTATGTGGTCCGATGAATATTAAGGCTTGCAGCAGGTATCATTATTTTCTGACCTTCATAGATGATTTGATGGGTATATCTACTTGATGAAACATAAAGTCTGAAACGTTTGAAAAGTTCAAAGAATTTCAGAGTGAAGTAGAGAATCATCGTAACAAGAAAATAAAAGTTTCTACGATATGATCGCAGAGGTAAAATATTTGAGTTACTAGTTTGGCCTTCATTTAAACAATGTGAAATAGTTTCACTACTCATGCCACCTGGAACAACACAGCATAATGGTGTGTCCAAACGTCATAACCATACTTTATTGGATATAGTGCAATCTATGATGTTTCTTGCCGATTTACCACTATAGTTTTGGGGTTATGCATTAAAGACAGTTGCATTCACGTTATAAAAGGGGCACCATCTAAGTCCGTTGAGACGACACAATCTGAACTGTGGTTTGGCAAGAAACCAAAGTTGTCGTGTCTTAAAGTTTGGGGTTGTGATGCTTATATGAAAAAGTTTCATCCTGATAAGCTCAAACCCAAATCGGAGAAATATGTCTTCATAGGATACCCAAACAAGACAGTTGGGTACACCTTCTATCATAGATCCGAAGGCAAGATATTCGTTGCTGAGAATGGATCCTTTCCAGAGAAGGAGTTTCTCTCGAAAGAAGTGAGTGGGAGGAAAGCAGAAAACTTGATAAGGTAATTGTACCTTCTCCCTTATTGGAAAGTAGTTCATCACAGAAATCTGTTCTTGTGACTACTACACCAATTAGTAAGGAAGCTAATGATAATGATCATATAACTTCAAGATCAAGTTACTACCGAATCTCGTAAGTAAACCAGAGTGAGATCCGCACCAGAGTGGTATGGTAATCCTGTTCTGGAAGTCATGTTACTAGACCATGATGAACTTGCGAACTATGAGGAAGCAATGATGAGCCCAGATTCCGCGAAATGGTTTGAGGCCATGAAATCTGAGATTTGATCCATGTATGAAAACAAAGTATGGACTTTGGTGGATTTGCTCGATGATCGGCAAGCCATAGAAAATAAATGGATCTTCAAGAGGAAGACGAACAATGATAGTAGTGTTACTATCTACAAAGCTAGAATTGTCGCAAAAGGTTTTCGACAAGTTCAAGGTGTTGACTACGATGAGAGTTTCTCACTCGTATCTATGCTTAAGTCTGTCCGAATCATGTTAGCAATTGCCGCATTTTATGAAATCCGGCAAATGGATAAACAAAACTGCATTCCTTAAAGGATTTATTAAAGAAGAGTTGTATACGATGCAACTAGAAGGTTTTGTCGATCCTAAAGGTGTTAACAAAATATGCAAGCTCCAGCGATTCATTTATGGACTGGTGCAAGCATCTCGGATTTGGAATACACGCTTTGATAAGTTGATCAAAGCATATAGTTTTATACAGACTTGCGGTGAAGCCTGTATTTACAAGAAAGTGAGTGGGAGCACTACATCATTTCTGATAAGTATATGTATGACATATTGTGGATCAGAAATAATGTAGAATTATTCTGTAAAGCACAAAGGAGTGTTTGAAAGGAGTTTTTCAAAGAAAGACCTCGGTAAAGCTGCTTACATATTGAGCATCAAGATCTATAGAGATAGATCAAGACGCTTGATAAGTTTTCAATGAGTGCATACCTTGACAAGATTTTGAAGTAGTTCAAAATGGAACAGTCAAAGAAAGAGTTCTTTCCTGTGTTACAAGGTATGAAGTTGAGTAAAGACTCAAAACTCGACCACGGCAGAAGATAGAAAGAGAATGAAAGTCATTCCCTATGCCTTGGCCATAGGTTCTATAAAGTATGCCATGCTGTGTACCAGATCTATTGTATACCCTACACTGAGTTTGGCAAGGGAGTACAATAGTGATCTAGGAGTAGATCACTGGACAGCGGTCAAAATTATCCTTAGTGGAATAAGGATATGTTTCTCGATTATGGAAGTGACAAAAGGTTCGTCGTAAAGGGTTACGTCGATGCAAGTTTTGACACCGATCTGGATGACTCTAAGTCTCGATCTAGATACATATTGAAAGTGGGAGCAATTAGCTAGAGTAGCTCCGTGCAGAGCATTGTAGACATAGAAAATTGCAAAATACATAACGGATCTGAATGTGGCAGACCCGTTGACTAAACTTATCTCACAAGCAAAACATGATCACACCATAGTACTCTTTGGGTGTTAATCACATAGCGATGTGAACTAGGTTACTGAATCTAGCAAACCCTTTGGGTGTTGGTCACATGGCGATGTGAACTATGGGTGTTAATCACATGATGATGTGAACTATCGAGTTAATCACATGGTGATGTGAGTTAATCACATGGTGATGTGAGTTAATCACATGGTGATGTGACCTAGATTATTGACTCTAGTGCAAGTGGGAGACTGAAGGAAATATGCCCTAGAGGCAATAATAAAGTTATTATTTATTTCCTTACATATCATGATAAATGTTTATTATTCATGCTAGAATTGTATTAACTGGAAACATAATACATGTGTGGATACATAGACAAACAGAGTGTCACTAGTATGCCTCTACTTGACTAGCTTGTTAATCAAAGATGGTTAAAGTTTCCTAACCATGGACAAAGGAGTTGTCATTTGATTAACAAGGTCACATCATTAGTTGAATGACCTGATTGACATGACCCATTCCATTAGCATAGCACCCGATCGTTTAGTATGTTGCTATTGCTTTTATCCATGACTTATACATGTTCCTTTGACTATGAGATTATGCAACTCCCGTTTGCCGGGGGAACACTTTGGGTGGTACCAAACGTCACAACGTAACTGGGTGATTATAAAGGAGTACTACAGGTGTCACCAAAGGTAGATGTTGGGTTGGCGTATTTCGAGATTAGGATTTGTCACTCCGATCGTCGGAGAGGTATCTCTGGGCCCTACGGTAATGCACATCACTTAAGCCTTGCAAGCATTGCAACTAATGAGTTAGTTACGGGATGATGTATTACGGAACGAGTAAAGAGACTTGCCGGTAACGAGATTGAACTAGGTATTGGATACAGATGATCGAATCTCGGGCAAGTAACATACCGATGGACAAAGGGAACAACGTATGTTGTTATGCGGTCTGACCGATAAAGATCTTCGTAGAATATGTAGGAGCCAATATGGGCATCCAGGTCCCGCTATTGGTTATTGACCGGAGACGTGTCTCGGTCATGTCTACATTGTTCTCGAACCGTAGGGTCCGCACGCTTAACGTTACGATGACAGTTATTATGAGTTTATGGATTTTGATGTACCGAAGGTTGTTTGGAGTCCCGGATGTGATCACGGACATGACGAGGAGTCTCGAAATGGTCGAGACATAAAGATTGCTATATTGGAAGCCTATGTTTGGACATCGGAAGTATTCCAGGTGAAATCAGGATTTTACCGGAATACCGGGTGGGTTACCGGAACCCCCCGGGAGCTAAATGGGCCATAGTGGGCCTTAGTGGAAAGGAGAAAGGGGCTGCCCTAGGTGGCCGCGCGCCTCCCCCCTTCCCTAGTCCTATTAGGACTAGGAGAAGGTGTCCGGCCCCCTCTCTCTCTTTCCCCCCTTGAGGAATCCTATTCCAACTAGGATTGGGGGGGAATCCTACTCCCGGAGGGAGTAGGACTCTCCTGGCGCGCCAGGCTTGGCCGGCCAGCCCCTCCCCCTTGGCTCCTTTATATACGGGGGCAGGGGAGCACCCTAGGACACACAAGTTGATCTTCATGATCGCTCCTTAGCCGTGTGCGGTGCCCCCCTCCACCATATTCCACCTCGAATATATCGTTGCAGTGCTTAGGCGAAGCCCTGCGCCGGTAGAACATCAAGATTGTCACCACGCCGTCGTGCTGACGGAACTCCTCCCCAAAGCTTTGCTGGATCGGAGCTAGGGGTGCATCATCGAGCTGAACGTGTGCCAAGAACTCGGAGGTGCCGGAGTAACGGTGTTGTGATCGGTCGGATCGCGAGGAGAACGTACGACTACTTCCTCTACGTTGCGTCAACGCTTCCGCTTCAGTCTACGAGGGTACCTAGACAACACTCTCCCCTCTCGTTGCTATGCATCACCATGATCTTGCGTGTGCATAGGAATTTTTTTGAAATTACTACGTTCCCCAACACTTGATATCCAAGTCATAGAACTTTTGTTCTACGATTCTCTCTAAGCTTGCCTGGTTCTGAGTTAGGGTGGCCAGTCCTTTCTCAATCCGCAGGGTGGATGCAATCAAGTAATTGAGCTGCTCTTGCTTGTTCTTCAAGAAGTACTCAGATGCCTCCTCTTGAGTTGGCATCTTGGCAGCTTTCTCCTTCCTTGCCTTCTCCTTCTTAGCTTGTGGCTGGACTGATGATGGTTCATTTTCATTCATCACAACTTGGTTGTCCTTGAAATCTGGATGAATAGGCAAATATTCCTTGTCCAACAAGTATGTGTCTGTGCCCATTCTTGAGTTCATCAACATCTGGATCTAAGGGGCATAACCACAACTCCTTTTCTGATCTGCTGCAGTCCTCTTGATAGTTTCTACTATGAGGCTCATGACCTTAAACTTTTGAGGCACATCAAATATATGAAGCAGGTTGATGGCATGACCTCTGATCATCCTGTGATCTCCAGAATTGGGAAAAAGTGTGTGCCTAAGGATCAAGTTGATCGTAGGCAGACCTGACAACAAGTGTTTCACAGACCCAAACTGGTGAGTGTCAATATCTTCTGCTGGAATCTCCTAGTACATATTTGCCATAGTGTTATGATCCATCTTTTTCTTGGCATAGACATCCAAGTCATCTTCATTCTCTTCTGGGGCATTGATCAACCTTGCCCATTCCTCAACAGTTGAGTGGTACCTTGTACCTTCAGACATCCATGTGATCCTTCCATCTGGATAGAAGTGTGCTGTGGAGTAGAATTGCATAATCAGTTCCTCATTCCACTTTGTGAGCTTCTGCCCAACAAAGTCAGCAACTCCACAAGCTCTGAAGCTATCTTGCACTCCAGGGTAGTGCTCTTCATGTTCCTTGATGTACTCCCAATCAACCCATCTCATATCACACACAACTGGCTTCTTGTCCAATAAGACTGTCTCATAGAAGTCCTGCTGTTCCTTAGTGTGGAACCTGTAGTCAACAGTAGTCCTCCTCCTGGTAGCATATGGATCCTCTGCTCTCCATTTTCTTAGCCCAGAGTCTCTCCTGATCTTCATATCCTCAGCCAGAGGATGAGCATCGTTGTGGTCTGGGATCTTGGGCTTCAACTTTATCAGCACTTGGCCTTCCTCTTCTTCTGCAGCTTCAGGCACTGGGGCCTTGTTCTTGTCAGCAGCTGGGATGCTCCTTGTATTTCTCTTTGGTTTTGGCTTTGGAGCTGGCTTGGCCTTAGATGCAGCCTTGGGGGCTTCCTTGGGCTTAGATGCAGTTGCCCCTGTTTTTATAGCATCACCCATCAGCTTGGGTGACTTAGGTGCTGGTGCAACAACCTCTTCTTCTTCCTCTTCTTCATCAGAAGAATGCTTTTCAAATTCGGCCATGGGATCAACTTTCTTGCACCATCTGCCTCTTTTCCTTTCCTTCTTTGTTTCAGCAGCAACTGGCTCTTTGGGTGCAGGCTTCTCAGGAATCTTTGTTGAGGCTCTGGCCTTTGGCATGGGCTGCCTGCCTGCTGGCCTTTTGACCTTTAATCCTGGCTTGGTGCTCTGTCTTGAGCCATGCTCTTTCTTGAGTTCAACTCTCTTGGAAGTTGTTTCCTCCTCTGCCACATAGTCCTCATCCTCTGATTCTGAGGTTCTCTTCTTCCTTTGTCTTGTGGCATATTTTGGCAGATTGCTGGGGGTGCTCCTGCTGCCTTCATCTGAAGAGCTGGAGGGACTAGTGCCCTCACTCATGTGCACTGGCTGCTCTGATATGTTCTGACTATCACTCTGGTCTGACATGATGAACAAGCTGACTGCTGACCCTGTGAATAGTTTATAGATGAGGTAGAGTGGATGAGCATCACAAAATGCAGAGATTTTTTAAAAAGAATGATTCAAAAACTTAGTTTTAGTTTCCCACAGAAAGCATTTCGGATCTACCGATTTTTAAACTCGGTGATACCGAAGCAGTTTTTGGAACCTAAACTAGTGAACTCGGTCAGACCGAGTCACAGTTCGGTGGCACCAAGACTGCTAGGGTTTCACAAAGTTCCAAAATCGGTCACACCGATTAGCAATACTCGGTCAGACCGAGTCTTACTTGTGCAATGGCATAAGCCAAATCGGTGGGACCAAGTTTTTCAACTCGGTGGGTCCGATATGGTTTCGGCGGAAACCTAACCCTAAAATTTTCGGATCAAACCTATTCTACAAGTTCATTGAATGGATAGGAGTTTATCAAACGTGGCAAGAATCAATATGATCACAATGTGCTAGGAATCGGATTGGGGAATAGCACAAAGATCGAGTCCATACCCTAGTTCGGTGGAGACTCGCTACGGCGGCAACGGCGGGGTTGATTCCCGTTGACGGCGACGGAGACCAGCGACTGGAGGCAGCTGGCGGCGAGAAGACGATCCGAAGACCACCTTGGCAGAGCGAGCTATCGCGCGGGCGAAGGGGTTCGGAGAAATTTCCAAATTTTTGCCCGTGACTATATATATAGCCCGACCCTGTCGGTGTGACCGAGTGGAACAACTCGGTGGCACCGAGATACAAAACTGTGTACAGTTATTGCAACTCGGTGGGACCGAATGGTTCAAATTGGTTGCACCGAGATCGAAAACATAGATCAACTTAATGATCTCGGTAAGACCGAAAGTGGGGTATCGGTCAGACCAAGAATCACAAAGAGGTTTTGGAAGTTTAAGTCTATGACGAATCGGGGACTCCGAGTGCTCCTCACACAAAGTGGTTCGAATCTGACTTGATCAATTTTGTGATGTAGCATGAATAGAGTTTGAGACGAGAAAAGCATAGATAGCTAGAGAAGGTTCTTAGGCATTCTTGTCCATCCACTTGGCAGAAGAAAAATAAAGCCAAACAATCAAAAAAACAAGTGGATGTCCTCGAATGAGTAAAATATGAAACCAACATGCTCACACAATAAAATGGCAATTGAAATATGTGACAAAGCATGCACAATCAATTCTAGCATCTATCAAGCAATTGGCGATGACTAGGTCATCTATATATGAGTATATTGACATAGGAGTCAAATGAGAACATTTGATCATAGGTCATACTCATCGTTTAAGCTCAAGTGGGTTACCACTTTTACATAAAGCATTGTTGTGTTCACATCATTAGAGTTGCTTTAACTCAAGTCTTAGAGTAAAGCTCCCCCTAGATGTGATATCCCCCCTAAGAGGGATGAACTAACCTTGGGTTTTGTCGATGATGACTTCATGTAGATGTTGAAGATGTGGATGCTCAATGTAGATCTCTTGGAGCTATCCTTTTGAGTGAATTGCACTTTCAATACCTACATGGGTTAGTCCCACAAGGAACAAACAAGGATATCCATAGACATAGAGTGATGCACACACAAGATGATGTCTATGAAAGCTTTTAGGTTACCTTGTCCCTTGTCTTACCAACAAGAGGGTTTGTGACTCCTTGAACTAGTGCAAGATGTGGAAGTTGATTGCACTTGTTCTTGCCAAAATGATAAGAGTGAAGTATGTTGGCGGAGTCACCCTCAAGAACTCTCTAGTTCTTCTTCTTTTGGATCCACACCATCTTGATGGGAATCCTTGGAGTTGTAGTCTTACTTGATGAAGTGGAACCTGAAGTTGTCTTGGGAATCCACTTGACTAAGGTCTTAGGAGCTTCTTCAAATGCATCAATTTCCTCTTGAAGCTTGTCCTTGCCTTTTAGCTTGTAGTCTTGCGGTGGAAGATCATCTTGAGTCTGTGTCCCCTTGAAAGAAGTAGGATCATACTTCTCTTGTTGAGGAACAAACTTTGTCTTGGGGTATTGATCTTCTTCCCACTCAACTCCATTGGCGTTGAACTTTCGTTCAAAACCAACACCTTGATTCTTCCGGTGCCTTCCTTGCTTGCGTACAATCTCCTCGAATTGCTTACTTCCGGCAAGGCTTTTGTACACTCCTTTCTATATGATTCCCTTCAATAAGCTATTTTCTTGCTCAAGTGTAACTTGGCTAAGAGAATCGTCACTGGAATTAAGAGAACTACTAGAAGCAACAATATTGGATTTAACATGATCATTGTTACTACTAGAGGAAGAATCTTTCTTGTTCTTGTTATTAGACTTGACTTGAGGCATGTAAGTGGATAAGAGTAAACGCTTGGCAATGTAAGAAGAACTTTTCTTGCGGAGATCATCATTGATTGCCTTTAAAAACTCATGCTCTTGCTCAAGATTGAGCTTTTCAAAGCGTAACTTCTCATGAGCTCTTAAAAGTTCTCGATGATCTTCGAAGATAGTTTCATGAGCTAACTTAAGAGTGTTTAGTTCTTTAGTTAGAGCCTCAATTTTCTCCTTATCATTGTCATTCATTTTATCTTGATTAGCATGATTAATTGACGTTTCATCATAGTATTCATCACTAGAGTTGTCAACAAGTAAATCATCATCACATAACAAGTCATCTTCATCACTATTGAAATCAACATACTCAGGGTGAGTTACCTTAGGACCTTTGGCCATGAAGCATCTTCCAATTCCTTCATTTGGTAAGTCAAATATGTCGAAGGAGTTGGTTGACACAAGTGCTAGACGGGCAACACCTTCATCTTGAGTATATTCGGAATCGGAGTGATAACTTCTCTCGGAGTGGTTGTCGGAGTCGGAGCCGGATACCCATTCACCAACATGAGCTAGATGTCTTTGTTTTGTGTAGCTCCTTGATGATTTTTCCTTTCGTTCTGAATCCTTGCTCCTCCGTGAGTATCTTCGTTCATAACGATCATCTCTACTCCTTCTCTCTCTTGATGGTGATTCTTCTCTTTTGCTTCTTCTTTTTGGAGAATCTTCTCTTCTCTTGTAGGGAGCCGTACACTCATTGGAATAGTGTCCAGGTCTTCCACAATTGTAGCAGTTTTGCTCTCGACTAGAAGATCTTTTGTCATTGTAGGACCTTGACTTGGAGCTTCTATCTTTGCTTCTACTATTGTAGAACTTGTTGAAGTTCTTCACCATTAGGCTCAATTCTTCATTGAAGTTTTGTTTCTCACTTGATGATGTGGGGACTTCACATGAGGCTTTGTAGGCACCACTTGATTTGTTGAGAAGTTCCTCTTTATCCTTGAGTGACATCTCATGAGCAACAATTCTTCCAATGACCTCCGTTGGCTTGAGATCTTTGTAATTGGGCATCATTTGGATTAATGTGCACACGGTATCATATTTTCCATCCAAGGCTCTTAGGATCTTCTTGATGATGAATCTGTTGGTCATCTCTTCACTCCCTAAGCCGGCAATCTCGTTTGTGATGAGAGCAAGCCTAGAGTACATTTCAGCGACACCTTCACCATCCTTCATTTTGAACTCGTCAAGTTGACTTTGAAGCACATCCAATTTTGATTCCTTGACGGTGTCGGTACCTTCGTGCATATCAATCAAAGTATCCCAAATTTCCTTTGCATTCCCAAGACGGCTGATTTTGTTGAATTCTTCGGGGCACAATCCGTTGAAGAGAATATCACAAGCTTGAGCGTTGTACTATAGCATCTTCAACTCATCCGTGGTAGCTTCACGGTTTGGTTCTTTCCCATCGAAGAAGTCACCTTGCAAACCAACACACACAATAGCCCAAACGGCGGGGTTATGTCCAAGAATATGCATTTTCAGTTTATGCTTCCAACTAGCAAAATTAGTACCATTGTCGGTGTCAAAACCGGCGGATCTCGGGTAGGGGGTCCCGAACTATGCGTCAAGGTCGGATGGTAACAGGAGACAAGGGACACTTTATTTTACCCAGGTTCGGGCCCTCTCGATGGAGGTAAAACCCTACTCCTGCTAGATTAATATTGATGATATGGGTAGTACAAGAGCAGATCTACCACGAGATCAAGGAGGCTAAACCCTAGAAGCTAGCCTATGGTATGATTGTGTATAATGATGGTTGTCCCACGGACTACAACCCTCCGGTTTATATAGACACCGAATAGGGTTAGGGTTACAGAGAGTCGGTTACAATGGTAGGAGATCTTGAATATCCGCACGCCTAGCTTGCCTTCCACGCCAAGAAAAGATCCTTCCGGACACGGGACGAAGTCTTCAATCTTGTATCTTCAAAGTCCTGGAGTCCGGCTGAAGGTATAGTCCGGCTATCCGAACACCCCCTAATCCAGGACTCCCTCAGTAGCCCCTGAACCAGGCTTCAATGACGATGAGTCCGGTGCGCAGATTGTCTTCGGCATTGCAAGGCGGGTTCCTCCTCCAAGTTCTTCAAGAAGATTGTAAACACAAAAAACAGTGTCCAGCTCTGCAAAATAAGTTTCCACATATTGCCATATAGAGAATAATATTAACACAAATCAAATCTGCCGACGTATTCCGCAGTGCGTCATAACACTGCGGCCAAGCTCTTTATATAAATTGTTTTCATTGTTCCACCTCAGCGTGATTAGCGAGGCAGTTTCCTTGGCACGTCTTGTCAAAGCAGAGATCGTGTGCCCCTTTTAACAGGATTCTCATCAATACGGACGTGGGTAACCCAGTCGTGCCCGTTAGCACGTTTTGCCTTAATTAAAGGCTAGTCCAAGACGGTTATGGGGAGGGCTCTTGGTATTCTGCCTCTTATAAAGAGACCAAGACCCTGTTCCCCACTTCTATTCTCAAAACGAGCTCGCCCGTCGCCTCGAGTTCCAACACCCTAGGCTTCCAGATTCCAGGCGCACCGGACCTTCGACAATGTCCGGTTCCGATCTCCAAGGCCGATGGATGCCCTCCTCCGTTACGGAGGAGGACGTATCAAGGTTGAGGGAAGCTAAATTCCTGACCGGCGAGATTTCGCACAGGTTGCCTGTTCAAGGACAGGTGATCCCTAGCCCTCAGCCCGGTGAGAGTGTAGTATTCATATCCCACTTCCTTCGGGGATTAGGCTTCCCAATGGATCCCTTTGTAAGGGGGCTGATGTTTTATTATGGGCTGGAATTCCACGACTTAGCTCCGGAGTCCATCCTCCATATCTCCTCGTTCGTTGTTGTGTGCGAAGCGTTCCTCCGTGCTACCCCTCACTTCGGATTATGGCTCAAGACCTTCAAAATAGAACCGAACATGATCGAGGGGCGCCACACAGAGTGCGGAGGTGCTGCTATAAAAAGAAATGCCGATGCTCCATGGCTCGAGGGCGCTTTTCAAGAGGAGCTTGGCTTATGGCAACAGGAGTGGTTCTATATCACCGCTCCTCGGGGCACCGCATGGGTGGTGCCTCCTGCCTTTCGCTCGGGTCCCCCACCGCGGTTAGCGTCGTGGATCAACACAGGGTTTGATCGTGGCTTGCCCAAAGACGTACCTCTGCTGCAGGGCCGCATTAAGGATCTCTTGGAAGGAGACCTCAACCTGGTCAAGGTGACACAAGTCGTGCTGATTCGCCGGACACTGCCCGACCAACGTCGCCTCCTTCGTCTATGGGAGCTCAATCCAGAGGGACCGCGAGTTCTCTGGGATTTATGGGCGTGACGCCCGCGGAGATGCATAAACTGTTCTTCGGATCACAAGAAGTGAGTCCGGATTTATCCGAGGATGTGGGTTTAAGCCGCAATCGCCCGGATACTCAAGTAAGTGACCTTGTGCCTGGATCTTCTATCCGCATAATTGACTTGCTCTTAACAACGCTTCTCCTTTTAAGCAGGAGTGGATAGCGAAGGCAAAGCTGATCAGGTGTCCGGCTCCCCTTCCCGAAACCAGGCTGGATCCCGTGCTAGTTAGGATGCTGGAGGTAGTGCCTTTGGAGGGAAATAAGGGGGAGGACAAGGAAACCATCGCCTCCTCGAAAGAGGCCATTCCGAAGGGGGGAATCGACAATTCCTCTCCTAAGGGAAAGAAAAGGGCCGCCTCTGACGACCCGGAGACCGTAGCCTCGAAGCGGGGGAAAGAATCCTTGTCAGAGGGCCCGACGTCGGGGAGCCCCTCGGCCGAACTAAACCCTCGAAGGGACCAGCTCTCCAGCGAGCCGTAAGTAGAAGAAGAGTTTTTCTTTTAAGAGAAATCCTTGATTTATATCTGAGAAGTTTTAACCGAAACCTTACTTTGTAGTTCGGACCTCAGCCCTTCTCAGTACAACTCGTCCTCGGGGGATCTTCTTCCGGAGATGATGGAGAGCGGAACGCCTCCTCCTTCTGTACCGCCTAGCAAGGCGGGCGATGCTGAAGTGTCGTCGCGGAGGATTTCTCCAGATTCGACAGGAGCGGAAGGTGGCCATGTGGCCCCCTGAGGTTCTCCTCGTCCGGACTTTGAGGGAGGCCATGGAACGAGTCCGGCACCATCTGGTGTTCGGCCGGGGGAGCTAAAGATTCTGCTGGGGCGAGCCTCTGTCTCAGAGGAGCATCGTGCATTGATGAGCACGGTGATTGAAAAGATTTCATCCGCAGAAAGCGGATTGCACGAGGCCGTCAAAAGTTTACTGACGGGCCTTGAGGTACGTTTTCAATAATGTACACTTGTGTTACTTGTGCATAAATAAAGTGTGCCCTGTGTAGACAGTAGCCCCTGAGACTCTGTGCGTCGTTAAAATTGACGGCGCGCAGAGGATCTTAATCCCATGTCCTTTAAGTGGCACCTTTATATGTAGGTGGTGGATTGTCCGGAGTCAAGCCGGACTGGTGAATTTGCCGAACTAAAGCGACAACTTGATGAGGCAGAAGCCGACATCGTGCTTGTTAACAAGCGGCTTGATGATGCTCAAGGTATTGAAATCATTAGGCGATGGTTAGTAAGAGGAGCTTTATGTCAATATCTTACATTGTGTATGCTTGACGCTGATGGTGCGGCCGCCGTGGAGGGTCTTAGGGCCGAATTCGCCCGAGCGAAGGAACAAGCCAGGAAAAGCGACGCGGCTGCCGTGAAAGCCCTTGAAGAGTTGAAAGCCAAACAGGCTGCCCATTGCCGAAGCAAGGAGGAGATGGCTGATATGGCCGTAAAGTTAAAGAGTGCTACTGACCGTTGCAAGCTTCTTGAAGAAGAGGGTCGGGCGAGGCAAACGAGCCTAGAGAAGGCTGCTGCTGACGCCAAGGATGCCCGCTCTAATATGAGAGCGGCAAGGGAAGAGCTGCGTCAAGCCGGACAAATTGCAGATGGAAAGCCCTACTCGCTGCGGAGAAAATTTTGTGATCCGAAGTTTGCCCCGTTAGACTGGATGTGGAGTGTAGAGGACACCTATCTAGATTTGGCGGCTAGTGCTGCTGATGTGACCGAACACTTTCGAGATAAAAAGGATCATGAAGTGGAGAAGCTCTTTTGGTCGCAATTCCTCAATCCAGAGCGTCCACTGGCAGTGGACGATCGCCTGGCCCAATGGGCCGAACTGAATAGGTTGTCCGGACTCGCCATGAAGTACGTCATGGATCATCTGTGTCCGGGGAGATCGAAGCCGAAGAGTTATTTCAGCTTGGTGCAGCAATTTCTAGACGTGGTGCCACGTGTCGATGCTATGAAGAGGTCAGCGTGCATAGAGGGCGCTCGGCTGGCTCTTGCCCGTGTCAAGACATACTGGGAAGATATGGAGCCCACCATTGTTGCGTCCCGGGATTCGGATAAAAGCTAAATACCTTCGAGCACTATTTTAAGGAAGTCCTCGAAGGCGCTCGCGTAATAGAGACGCAGTGCTCGAAGGATGCTATATTATGATAGCATATGTAATCATAAAATAGTATTTTGATAAATTGTAGTGGCATTTTTTAGACTTGTGCCTTCAAGTATTAAGAACACCTCCTATGCGGCCGTTTTAATATATAAATTCTGAAAGATTGCAGTCGTTGGCTTCAGCCCCCACGCACATAGTGCGGGGGTGCGCGTAGAAGAGGCATTTTCACACTTAACCCAACGTCTTGGTCCTACAAAGGAGGTGATAGCGCAGCGGGCTAGGCAACCGGACTATAATGCTTTAACACTTTCACTTAGCTATAGGAGCTTGATAGTGGGACTCTTTAGGTAGCCCCTTAGTGGCGGCTGCGCTTGCCCGAATTCGGGGCGCATATGTGCCTGACCGGGAAACGGCCCTTCGTCAAAGTGGAGGAATCCGATAAATTCCTATAAGTCATTGAGTGGCGACCAGTCTCGCGCTACATCATGACAGTCAGTTTTCGGCTTTCTCTACTGAGGTGCTCGCCCGGCCAAACCAGGGAACAATCGCAGTAGTTCTCCTGGTGCTACCTTAGCTGATTGAGCGGAACGTAAGTTAGCCGAACTCAGGAGCCGGGCAACCCAACATTTGACCAAAGACATGATTCGGAGCTGATGCATATAGTGCCAAAACTCGCGACGCCGAACACTCCCTAAGGTGTTCGGTCTTTATGAGTGCGGGTGAAACAACACCCTTAAAAAAAGAGCCCCTAGTGTCCAGGTACGAGCAAAAATTCTGGCGTGGCCACATGCCAAAACGCCAGCCTCCTCCTTGGTTATAGTAGAAAAAACCAGGGGATGTATAGCAGCAAGAGACAGTAAAAAAGGTTTACGCAGGGTCTTAATCTAAAAAGAATCCTTAGGACGGGTCCCTACTGCACGTCTGCGCCTGTGTCTCCGCTGTGCCGTGTCCTGGACGGGCGCCGCACGACGTTCATGTGTAAAAGACAGGAACTGAATTGAAAATGGGTCGTGCGGAACAAAAAAGATAATAAACAAAATATAAAGTAAAAAATATATAAAGTTGAGCTTTATTGTCTCTGCGTATAGCCCCCGGTACAGGGGTATATGGCGTTTAAGCCTGTGTTGATGATGGACTTGTGCCGAACTCATTTAGTCCAGGTCCATGGCCTTTAATGACTTATATCGAAAAAGTCTTTTGACTGGCGAGGCCACTTTATTGTGTGGCTGTTTAAGCGGCCGCGCAATCCTCCGTTTGGAGGAGGCGTATTTTAGTGCGCTCCCTTTAAAGAGATGATGCCTCGTGGACCGGGCATCTTAAGTGTGAGAGATGCATAGTGCGGTATTGCGTTAAAGCGAGCGAAAGCTTCGCATCCCATTAGTGCTTGATAGCGACTTGAAAATGGGACGACATGGAAGGTCAGCTTTTTGCGACGGAAGTTATTGGTAGAGCCAAATATGACTTCAAGCCGTAGAAAACCCATACAATGGGTGTCCGGGCCCGGTGCTACCCCTTGAAAGGAGGTTTTGCTGCGGCGGATTCTTGCTAGGTTTATGCCCATGCGGTGGATTGTATCCTAATATATCAGGTTTAGTCCACTGCCGCCGTCCATAAGGACATTTGTAAACTGGAATCCGTCAATTATTGGATCGAGTATCACGGCAGTCCGGCCTGCGTTTTTGATATTTCTAGAATAATCTAGCTGATAAAAAATGATTGGTTTTAATAACCAGTGGCAGGACTCCTGAGGGATAGGTTTTATTGTGCGTACCTTTATGGGTGCCACACGTTTTGTTACGTGAAGTGAGTTCACTATTTTAACTTCTTGTGGGAAGTTCTTTTGTTTCCTGGTGTTCTGCTTCTGGGGTTCGTCCTCGTTTTCGCTTGGTGTATCGAGCCCCTTGTGTTCGGCGTTAAGCCTTCCGGATTGTTTAGAAACCCAACAGTCTCTGTGGGTGTGATTAGCAGGCTTCCCAGGAGTACCGTGTATCTGACATATTCTGTCCAGGGTTCTGTTTAAGCTCGACGGATCATCCCTATTGTCCTGAAGGGGTGGTTTTGTCTGATTTTGTCGTGAGCCTTTGAATCCGGCATTGACTGTCGTGCTCTTCAGACTTTTTTCTTTGGTTTGGCGACGGTCCTTATTTCGTCACGGTTTTCCGTTTCCATCCCTGATTTCGGATGTACTTGGGTCGCTGGGGCTGCATCAGGCCAACCAGCTGTCCTCTCCTGCGCAAAAGCGGGTCATGAGGCTTGTGAGTGCGGCCATTGTTCTTGGCTTTTCCTGGCCGAGGTGTCTGGCGAGCCATTCGTCTCGGACATTATGCCTGAAAGCTGCTAAGGCTTCGGCGTCTGGACAATCCACTATCTGATTCTTTTTAGTAAGGAATCTGTTCTAGAACTGCCGAGCTGATTCGCCGGGCTGTTGAGTTATGTGACTGAGATCGTCTGCGTCCGGGGGCGGACATAGGTCCCTTGAAAATTTGCTCGGAAAACATCCTTGAGCTCTTCCCAACTTCTAATTGTGTTTTCGGGAAGGCTTTTAAGCCAGCGCCGGGCTGGCCCTTTAAGCTTAAGGGGTAAATATTTGATGGCGTGGAGATCATCTCCTCTAGCCATATGTATGTGGAGGATATAATCCTTGATCCAAACTTCGGGGTCTGTTGTTCCATCGTACGCCTCTATGTTGACGGGTTTGAATCCCTCTGGATATTCATATTCCAGGACCTCATCGGTGAAACATAGGGGGTGTGCGGTGCCCCTGTATTTGGGTGTGCCGGATTCTGATGATGGCTTTTTTGCATTGCTTGTGAGAGCTTGCTTTCTTGGCCCATAAATGGACCTGGCTGGGCCGTGATGCGAGTCTTTAATTGGGTCGCATGCCGCATTGAGTACGGAGCCTCTTGCCGTTTTATGGTGGCCATGGGGTCGTCTATCCGACCGTATGGCTTTTTTTTAATGCGAGGGCTCTAGGGCCTCTTGGTCGAATTCGGGCAGTAGTTTTCTCTTCCGATAGCTTTTAGTGCGGCGGCTGCCGCCGTATTTGTCTGCGGTCTTGATTACCTTGCTCCATCTTATTTTGAGTGCATCTTCCGCCGTCTTTAGCTTCCGCTTCTGCTTTTTCAGGCTGCGTGCTGTGGCAACGAGCCTTTCGTGGAGATTCTTCTGCTTCGTGGTCTTATCAGGCGTGAGATCGTCCGGAGTTCTGTTATGGCCGGGGGAGGGCTGTCTGTCCTCTCTATCCGCGTTGCCCTATTCGGGCGGTTGCTCTGAGGCATGCTCGTCGTCTACCGGCTCATCCTGCTCTATGGCTGGTTCTTGATCGAGGCGGGGCTTGGCTCGGCGTTTTCGTCGCCGCTTCGATTGCTTTTCGGAGGGTTTATCCCTTTTTTCGTCCCCTTTTTCCTCGTTCTCGTTTCCTTTAGGGGTATCCACCATGAATACATCGTGAGATGGGGTGGTGGTCCAGTGCCCTATAGGTGCTGGTTCCTGTTCGTCTCCATCTTCGTCGTCCATACCGTTGAAGTCTTCGCATCCGAAGTCAAGTATGTCGATTAAATCATCGACAGTGGCTATTAAGTGGGTGGTGGGTGGGCTTTGAATTTCTTCGTCGTCCGAATCCCAACCTCGCAGACCGTAATCCAGCCTGGGCTCTCCTGATAAAGAAAGAGACTTGAGAGAATTCAGGATATCACCGAAAGGTGAGTGCTGAATGATGTCTGCGGCGGTGAACTCCATTATAGGCGCCCAATCGGATTCGATCGGCAGGGGCACGGAAGGCCCGGAGTTCAGAGAAGAATCCGACTCCTTGGAGTCATGGGCCGTGCGGAGTGCGGGGCTGGCGTTCGGCTCGATCGCCTTCAAGATCGCAGCCCCCGAGGTGGCGTCCAACCGTTCATCCTCAAAGAACGCAGCGGGCTCCGAGTCGAGGATCGCGGCCGGTGCGTGTGCGGCCTCCAGGGCACTATTCGGAGGCAGAGCCATATCATGCCCCTCGAGGTAGTGCGGCGCGCTTGGCTGTGGCTCGAACCCGTCGAAGATCAAGTCTCTGCAGATATCTGCCGTGTAGTTTAAGCTTCCAAACCTGACTTGATGGCCAGGGGCGTAGCTTTCGATCTGCTCCAGACGACCAAGCAAAATGGCCCGCAGAGCGAAGCCCCCGAAGATGAAGATTTGTCCGGGGAGGAAAGTCTCACCCTGGACCTCATCGTTGTCGATGATCAAAGGAGCTATCGGGCCTAAAAGCGACGACACAGAGGAACTCTCAATGAAAGCACCAATGTCGGTGTCAAAACCGGCGGATCTCGGGTAGGGGGTCCCGAACTATGCGTCAAGGTCGGATGGTAACAGGAGACAAGGGACACTTTATTTTACCCAGGTTCGGGCCCTCTCGATGGAGGTAAAACCCTAGTCCTGCTAGATTAATACTGATGATATGGGTAGTACAAGAGCAGATCTACCACGAGATCAAGGAGGCTAAACCCTAGAAGCTAGCCTATGGTATGATTGTGTATAATGATGGTTGTCCCATGGACTACAACCCTCCGGTTTATATAGACATCGAATAGGGTTAGGGTTACACAGAGTCGGTTACAATGGTAGGAGATCTTGAATATCCGCACGCCTAGCTTGCCTTCCACGCCAAGAAAAGATCCTTCTGGGCACGGGACGAAGTCTTCAATCTTGTATCTTCATATTCCTGGAGTCCGGCTGAAGGTATAGTCCGGCTATCCGAACACCCCCTAATCCAGGACTCCCTCAACCATCAAAGTAAGGACCTCTACGGTGATAATTTCCCTTGCTAGACGCCATACTCTCCTAGGTTGTGAAACCAAGGCTATGACCACCAAAAGCTATGGAAATCAAAGCAAATGGAGACCAAAGCTCTGATACCACTTGTAGGATCGAAAGTATGTCTAGAGGGGGGGTAATTAGACTACTTGACCAAATAAAAACCTAGCCTTTTCCCAATTTCAGTTCTTGGCAGATTTTAGCAACTTTAAGACTAGTCAAGCAATCATTACACGTTTCAAGAAAGCATGCACAGAGTATATAGCAGCGGAAAGTAAAGCATGCAACTTGCAAGAATGTAAAGGGAAGGGTTTGGAGAATTCAAACGCAATTGGAGACACGAATGTTTTTCCCGTGGTTTGGATAGGTGGTGCTATCCTACATCCACGTTGATGGAGACTTCAACCCACGAAGGGTAACGGTTGCGCGAGTCCACGGAGGGCTCCACCCACGAAGGGTCCACGAAGAAGCAACCTTGTCTATCCCACCATGGCCATCGCCCACGAAGGACTTGCCTCACTAGCGGTAGATCTTCACGAAGTAGGCGATCTCCTTGCCCTTACAAACTCCTTGGTTCAACTCCACAATCTTGTCGGAGGCTCCCAAGTGACACCTAGCAAATCTAGGAGACACCACTCTCCATGAAGTAACAAATGGTGTGTAGATGATGAACTCCTTACTCTTGTGCTTCAAATGATAGTCTCCCCAACACTTAACTCTCTCTCATAGGATTTGGATTTGGTGGAAAGAAGATTTGAGTGGAAAGCAACTTGGGGAAGGCTAGAGATCAAGATTCATATGGTAAGAATGGAATATCTTGGCCTCAACACAAGGGTAGGTGGTTCTCTCTCAGAACATATGAGTTGGAAGTGTAGATGTGTTCTGATGGCTCTCTCTACGAATGAAGAGGAGGTGGAGGGGTATATATAGCCTCCACACAAAATCCAACCGTTACACACAATTTACCAATCTCGGTGGGACCGAATCAACAAACTCGGTTGGACCGAAATAGTAAACCTAGTGACCGTTAGAGATTTTCGGTGGGACTGACATGCAACTCGGTAGGACCGATATGGTTAGGGTTAGGGCATAACGTAATCTCGGTGAGACCGATTACACAAACTCGGTGAGACCGATTTTGGTAATTAGCTAACGAAAGAGTTGGTCAGGTAAACTCGGCGGGACCGATTTTCTCTTTCGGTGAGACCGAAAAGTTACAAAGGGGAAACAGAGAGTTTACATTGCAATCTCGGTGGGACCAATCTGCACTTTCGGTGAGACCGAAACGTTACGAAAAGGAAACAGAGAGATTGCAATCCCATCTCGGTGAGACCGAGATCCCTATTGGTAGAACCGAATTGCTAGGGTTTGGCAGTGGCTTATGACAAGTGAAACTCGGTGGCGCCGGATGGAAAGAATCGGTAGGACCGAGTTTGGCTTGGAGTTTAGGTCATTTGTGGATATGGGAAAGTAGCTGAGGATTTTGGAGCATATCATTAAGCACATGAAGCAAAAGGCTCATTAAGCAACACCTAATCCCTCCTTGATAGTATTGGCTTTTCCTATGGACTCAATGTGATCTTGGATCACTAAAATGTAAAAATGAAGAGTCTTGAGCTTGAAGCTTTAGCCAATCCTTTGTCCTTAGCATTTTGAGGGTTCCACTTTCACCATCCATGCCATGCCAATCATTGAGCTTTCCTGAAATAATTATCTTGGAATAGCATTAGCTCAATGAGCTATTTGTCGTTATGAATTACCAAAACCACCTAGGGATAGTTGCACTTTCAGTCATATTATTGAGCAAGATTTTGAGGTTGTCTTTAGTTTGTGGAATTATGGTGGGCCAAATTGGTTTAGAGAAGAACAAGCTTTCTACAAAGAACTAGATGCGGAATGGACTTTGGTGGGTCGAAATGGCAAGGTTGTCGTCGACAACTCCGGCGGTCGTCGGAGTTACAGCACGGTGGTAAGTAACGGTCAATCGGTGTTTGAGCATTTATCGGGACCAATTCATTCCACAGTCAATCAACGGCAAGCTTTCAATTCCTCCCTCATTAACTCTTAGGGTAATGAGTCACGTAATCAACCACAAATGTCGCAACGTTCTGCAACTCACGCGTACGTGGTGTGTTTTGCATGTGGGGGGCATGGTCACTTTGCACGTAACTGCATGGCTCCAAGGCTAGCTGGGCTATGGCCTTTTTTGCAATTCGGTTCTTTTGAGAGCCCGCCCGAGGCGGCCTGGGCTGATGGTGAGGTGGAGGCCTGGTTCAAATGCGTCGGCCCAGCTCAACCGATTAGGCAGGTCTCGTCATTTGCGGAGCTGGTCAAGGACCTATGTCCAAATTTCCAACCGCGACCACAGGCTGCCTCCTCGCATTCCTCTGCTCTTACCAACTCTGCCTATTCCACTCTCGCTACCTCGGCAAGCTCGCCATCTGCTTCGCCATCGTCTGAGCGGGCATTGGTGGTCCGTTCATTGGAAGCCTCGACATCAACCATGGCTAACATTCCCATTGATCCGACTCCATTTGTTCCTCATGGGTTCCAGATTTTTGAGGTGGAGGGCCTCACTAGGGTTTCGAGGGCTATTCTGCCGCATCGTCCATAGAGGCATGAGGACCGGGCGATTGCCACCATTCAGCCGCATCCCAATGAGGTATTTTTTCCCAACGTTAGAGAAGTTCTTGTGGAGTTCTTTCAAGGGGTTGAAGAAGTAGGGTTCAGAGAAATACAGCCTTGTCCGTTTGGCGAGGCCTATGTTCAGTTCAGACATGTTAGGGACAGAGATCGTCTCATCAGGCAGAGCCCTCACCCATTTGGAGATGTTTTTATCTCTTTCACCAAGCACAATCAAGGCAGGAACTGGCGTAGGTTGCACTTCAATAGGATCGTTTGGCTGTTGTTTGTGGGTGTCCCATTTGACCACTGCAACACTGACGATATTGCAGCCGCCATTGCCAAGTGGGGAAGAATTATTAGTTGGGAGCGTGAGGATGCTCTAAAAGGGATGATTTTGGTGAAGGCAAGAGTCACTGATCTTATTGACATCCCTAAGAGCATTAGGTGGTCTGAAGGGGAGAGCTTTGAGGAGGAATCATGGACTAGTTCTGTGGAGGTTTTACTTGAGGAAATGCTGGGTGGAGGCCCAGCTGATGAAGATCCTATTCCACCTCCTGGAGTGGACCCTCACCCTATCCCACAACATGCCAATGATTTCCCTGGCTTCCACCCAGCTCCAAATGAGCCTGCTCAACAGGAAGACTGGGATGATTGGGAAGAGCAGGAGGAGCAAGGACATTGGGCATTCCCACAGCCCAACATCCCTCAGGTTCATCCACCACAGCAACAGGTGGAACTGCCAGTTCTACATGAGGATGGTGCTCCCAATAGCAGCATTACCACTACAGTCTCCTTATCAGATGGTATCTGGTCTAACACTCACACTGCCAGTGAAGAGGTTAATCAAGGTGCTCAGAACAATCTTTTTGGCATGGGCTTACAGAACATTCTTAATGCTTACCAGGCAGATGGAGAGGAGGAGGATCTTGCACAAGACATTGCAAACTTACCTATTATTGAACAGCAGGTGGTGCAGGGAAATCTACTGGTTGTTAATGATGTGGAAGCTGATCATCATGTTGAGGATCCAGGGGTTGCAGTTCCTCCTGCTGCTGCTGATGGAAATCTTCTACCAGATGTGCCTCCTGTTCAGTCTGTGGTTCCCCTTAATACAAACAATGTTCAGGTTGAAGTGACTGCAGAGACTGCTGCATCTGATTGTCAGCTCAATGCTTATCCTCTGGGCACTGATTCTGTGACTGCTAAAGATTTGCCACAAGGAATTCAAGTTGCACAAAGCTCAGAGCCCAGAATGGATTTAAAGGGCAAAGCAGATGTCCCTATTGTTCAGGTTGGTACTTCTACAGGTGGGCCAAGTAAAGGTATGAACAACTTTCATCCAACTAATTCCCCTACTTTACAAGACATTCATGATTTAGTGAAAAACCATACCTTGGATATTATTGATGGTGCCCATTTTATATCCGAGGAAGGCTTGGACCTATGGATTCAGCACTTTGCTTCAGATACTCAGGGGGAAGTAAACACCTTCAAAATTGATATACCTGTAAGTTGGTTTAACTTCATAATACAACTACTCCTCACTCCTGACAAATTTGGCTGGGTGATGCATCTGTTGAAATCTGAGCTGTGGAAAATGCTTACTGCAAACTGTGACTCTGAAGAGACTATCTTATTCCATATACCTGACAAACCTGCTACCTCACAGGCTCCAAGTTGTAAAGAAATCATGCTGGGTCTGGGAAAGGAAAATGAGGGTATAAGCCCTGCTGCTCACTCCTCAAGTGGAGCTGGAAGTCCACTTCAGCAAGTGTCCCCCAATAAATTCATACAGTTGTCACTTGATGAAGTTGTCTCAGGGAAAAGAAGGGACAAAGAGCCACTTGTGGAGACCCAGGTGAGAAGGAGTGATAGAATTAAGAAAGACAACAATGGGTATAGGAGGAAATCATGTGATACTAGCTCTTGCTTACCTTGTAATGCTATTCCTCCCATTGTGCATAATAAAGTGGTCAAAAATCTGACAAAAACTTTTTGCAAGGTGTGTGAGGATGAGGCACAGGACATGCTTTCCAAAAGGCCCAAGAAGAGGGGACAGGAGGATGTGGCCAAGGTTTCCATGGTCACTGGTGCTACAACTCCATAAGTTGGTCCATCATGAACTGTCAAGTTACTATTAGTCCCAGGAATATTTTGAGAAAGGCTAGTTTGATAGTGGATTGTATGAAGTTTGGTATGATTGATGTAAGCAGAACATGTTTAGTGTCTGTACTCAAAACTTGGAACCTGCTTTTGGCTACTACTATGTTCACCTGTTTGACTATATTCTGGAATTGTGGATGCCATGTAGGTTTTAAAGCTTTGTGCTCTCTAGCAAGACTGTTGTGTTTCATCTGTCATTCTTGGGTTCAGACACCTAAAACTGTACTGGGCCTCATTCACACAAATGATATGATTTGCATATGTTTGGCTACATACAAGGAGCTGGAGCCTGGTATCACACAATTTTCCACTCAGTTAGTTTATCATGAGTAGAAACAGATCCTAGAACATCTTGAACTGGAACATTAGGGGCTTAAATTCTCCTGAAAAATGGCTGGCCATTAGGCAAAAAATTGAGGAAAGTGCCTTGAAGAGACTAAGAGACAAGTTTTTGATCTGGCATATATCCATAACTTTTGTCCACAAAGGTTCAATAAATTTGAATTCCTACCTTCTATTGGGGCATCAGGAGGGATCTTGACTGCTTGGAATGAGGCTCTTTTTAATGGGCAATTGCTCTTTCAGAATAAATTTTCCCTATCTATGCAGTTCACTTGTACTTCAACCAACAAACCATGGATCCTCACAAACATTTATGGACCTTGCAATCTTGAGGAAAAATTGGAATTTATTGACTGGTTTACAAATATCCAAATGCCAGATGATGTTGATTGGATAGTTATGGGGGACTTCAACTTCATTAGGTCACCTGAAGACAGGAATAGACCTGGTGGAGATGTCAATCAGATGTTATTGTTCAATGAGGCCATTAGTAATTTGGGGTTAATTGAATTACCTCTAAAAGGAAGGCAGTTCAGTTGGAGCAATATGCAAGAAACTCCACTCTTTGAAAAACTGGACTGGTTTTTCACTTCTGCTGCATGGATGACTTCTTATCCTGACACAACTACTTTGCCCCTTGCAAAACCAATTTCAGACCATTTACCTTGTGTTATTAAAATTGGTACTTCTATTCCTAAGTCAAGGGTTTTTAGATTTGAAAATTATTGGTTGAAGCATAGTTCTTTCAAAGACATTGTTCAATCTGCTTGGAACATCCTAGTTGGTCATACTGATCCAGCAAAGAAGATTAATGCGAAATTCAAGAACTTGAGGAGAGATGTCAAACTTTGGGCAAAAAATCTTTCTTGTCTCAAAAAGCAGATTGATGAGTTGAATGAATGTATATTCCTATGGGACTTCTTGGAGGAATTCAGAGACCTCACTATACCTGAGCATAACTGTAGGGGGCTTTTGAAAGAAACATTGCTAACTGTCCTCAGTAATCAGAAGATTTATTGGAAATAAAGAGGAAAAATCAAGGGGGTCAAATTTGGTGATGAAAATACAAAATTCTTCCATACAAAGGCTTCAATAAATCACAAGAATAACAAAATTGCAATGCTCATGAATGAGGACCAAGTGGAAATTACTGATCATGAAGGGAAGGCTGCAATTCTTTGGGAAGCCTTTAAGAAGAGGCTGGGACAATCAAATGGCCATACTATGCACTTCAATTTACAGGAACTGTATGATAACAGAGTGGATCCACAGATATTCCAAGACCTTGAGAAACCTTCCTCCCAGGAAGAAATTGAAGAGGTAGTCAAAAACTTGCCCACAGACAAATCTCCAGGCCCTGATGGATTTAATAATGAGTTCCTCAAAGCTTGCTGGGACATTATCAAATTGGATGTTACTGAACTTATCACTGCCTTCCATGCTGGAAATGTGAATTTGGAGAGCATAAACAATTCTTATATCACACTCATTCCTAAAAAGGAGGTACCCTTATCCCCTAATGACTTTAGGCCAATTTCACTGCTTAATGGGGTTCTCAAAATCATTACTAAACTGCTGGCCAACAGATTACAAAAAGTCATTCTCAAGATGGTTCATATCAATCAGTATGGATTCTTAAAGAACAGAGTAATTCAAGATTGTTTGGGTTGGGCCTATGAATATATTCACCAATGTCACAAGTCAAAAGAAGAACTGCTTGTTATCAAATTAGACTTTGAAAAGGCTTTTGACACTATTGAGCATAAGGCCATAATTGACATCCTAAGGACTAAGGGGTTTGGTGAAAGATGGATAACCTGGATGCACATGCTATTCAATTCTGCATCCTCTGCTGTAATGTTAAATGGGGTGCCAAGGAAGAAGTTTTACTGTAAAAGAGGAGTTAGACAAGGAGATCCATTTTCACCTCTTCTGTTCATATTGGCAGCTGACTTGCTTCAATCAATTCTCAATAAAGCCATGGCTAGGGATCTAATAACACCTCCACTACAAGTGACATCATGCCCTGACTTCCCTATTGTGCAGTATGCAGATGACACTATTGTTATTATGCAAGCAAATGTCAGACAACTTGTATGCCTCAAAGCTCTTCTCAACACTTTTGTAGATTCCACAGGTCTTAGGGTAAATTATGGGAAATCAATCATGGTACCACTAAACATTGCAGAAGACAGAGTTGATATTTTCACTAACACTTTGCAATGTGCCAGAGGCCAATTTCCAATTACTTATCTGGGGCTACCTATGGGCATTTATAAGCCAACTGTAGAGCAGTGTTTGCCCATAGTCAATAGAATTGCTAAGAGGATTACAGGCATTTCAACTTTCATGACTCAGGCAGGGAAGATTTTATTGGTCAAATCTGTGTTAGCCTCCTTAGCAGTTAACTTCATGTGTTGTCTGGACATTCCAATTACTATAAAACACCAGATCATCAAATATTTAAGGCACTGTCTATGGAGGAGCCCTGACCTGGAAGATAGGAGGCCAGCACTAGTAGCTTGGCACACAGTTTGCAGACCTAACAATCAGGGAGGCTTGGGTGTTCTAGATATATTCACACAAAATAAAACTCTGCTCATGAAAAACCTTCACAAGTTCTACAATATACATGACATCCCTTGGGTCAATCTAATTTGGGAAACATACTACAGCGATGGCCAACTCCCAGGAGATCAAAAAGTGGGCTCATTTTGGTGGAAATCCAATCTTGCACTCATTGATCAGTTCAAAGCTATAGAAAGATGCAATGTGGGAGATGGCAAAACTGCTTTGTTCTGGGATGATATGTGGGATCAATTTATTCTCAAGCACAAGTTTGATCATTTATACTCCTTTGTTAGAAACCCTCAGACAAGTGTTCAACAAGTAATCAATACTGAATATCTCCAAGACTTATTCCATCTGCCCCTAACTGCACAGGCATATGAGGAGTTCCTACAAATGGAGGACATGTGCATTTCCATGAGACAATCAGAATATTTAGATGCTCTGGATACTTGGAGTTACATCTGGGGGAATGAATTCTATTCCTCAATTAAAGCCTATAAGGTGATAATGGGGCACAAACAAACCCCACCACATTTCTCATGGATTTGGAAAAGCTCTTGTCAACCTAAACATAAAGTTTTTTTCTGGATGCTACTACATGACAGAGTCAACACAAGGAATCTTCTAAGGAGGAAAAACTTTGAATTGGAAGTTTACAATTGTGCAGTGAGGGATTGCCAGCATGAAGAAACTCTGCATCATCTTTTTTGGGGATGTCCTTTTGCCATCAGATGCTGGGATTTTATTTGCCCCTCAAGAACACCAAATTTGTCAGTTCTGGAGGCATTTCAAGGCCTCAGAGACAAACTCAGATACCCCTTCTTTCTGGAGATTATCATATTGGGATCATGGGCCATATGGATATCAAGAAACAACAAAATCTTTGATAATATCACTCCTTCTTTCCAGGGATGGAAGCACATTTTTACTGAGGAACTCAAGCTTCTCAAATTCAGGATCAAGAAGAAACATGAAGTGCAATTTTCTGCATGGCTGGATTCTGTGCTGTAATAGGCTTAGCTTTCTTTGCTTTTCCTTGTTAGGGTTAGGGGTTTTTTTCCCTTGTGCCTAGTTGTTGTACAGTTTTTCTTCTTTGTAGATTCTCTCTTTTCTTTTCTTTTGTTTCTTAGTTGGGCTTAGCTCAAGCCCAACAGACTATTGTTCTTTGTTTTATTAATAAAAGTTACAATGGGGTGTTTACCCTACTGTTTATAGTCAAAAAAAACAACAGGACCCACCTATTGCAACCACCAAGCCGCTGCGGTCTTGTCGCCATCCCCCTAGTAGCGGAGGAGCCAAATTCTCGTGGCCCGGTTTGACACTGACCACGGAAACCTTGAAGACGTCAGGGGGGATCAGCCGGCTGTGAAACAATGGTTCCTTCGGCTTCATTATCGTCGCCTTCCCCACGTCCACCTTCTGGTCGCCGATGGTGTATAATATGGTGCATGGGGTAACGTCGGTCTGCAAAGACATGTGTGTGAAGTGAGATATCCAAAAGGCAACAAAAACGGGAGATTATAAATTTATTGAAGAGGGCCGGTGTAACAGATACCGTGAGGGGTCGAGCTTAGCCAAAGACGAAGCACCGCCGAGCACGTCCGAGATGGAGGACGGGCTGATATGAGCAGGTGCGGGAGCCGGTGCAGGAGCCAGTACAGGAGCAGGTGCTGGTGCTGGTGCAACGCTAGTCGAGCTGCTCCCGAAGAAGTCGGCAAGCACTACAAAAAAACACATCCGTGACATTTTGGGCCGAACGAAAATTTTTTCTGTCATACATATGACACTTCTATGACGATAATTGTGACAAAACCAGGTATCATCATAGATGTGGCGGGCTCCTACTTCTATGACGAAAAATCATGACAGAAAATGGTCTTTTTGTCCTGGGCGGGCCGGAGACACAGCTGCATTTTCTTTCTTGCACCCTGGCCGTTGTACGTATGTACACATACGTGGCCGTATTTTCTTTCTTACACCCTGACTGCTGTACATATGTGTACATGCTATGTGCGCGTCTCTACTACGACACCTGCGCGCCTCTACATCCACCAGTACATATGTACGTACCCGTTCGTGACCAGAATGACAACGCTACGTACGCTTCGACCAGGTGGGTCCCGACTGTCAGGCACTTCCTTGCGTGGGAAGATGTAGCTGCTGGGTCCCAGCAGTCAGGGGGGCGAAATACGGTGGCCCGTCTGGTGGGTCCCCGCTGTCGGGTGGAGGAATAATTATTTTGCACGTAATAAGGAGGCACTTCCTTGCTGCGGCCGTGGACCCAGCTGTCAGCCTCTCCACGTACAGTCCATGTCCGATGGAAGCCGTTCCTTGACCATGTTGACCACGCCGCGCCGAGAGCACCATGGTGGTGGACGACAATGAGGCCTAGGAAGGGGAAGACGTGGAGCCGGGGAAGACGCGGTAGTGGATGCCCACGCGTAGAGGAGTTCAAGGGCACTGGTTCGCTGCGGTGTGAGGCTGCCATCGCCGTAGAGTAACAGGGTGTGTGGGTGAGTAGAGGGATGGCCTAGCCAGCGATGGGAGTAGTAGGGGGCGGTGAGGCCTCCGCCGCATCGCAGCCGGCCACGGGAGGAAGGAGCACAAGGCACGACCGGCGCTGGTTTGGGTGGCTGGAGCAAGAAGACCAGAGGTTGAAGAAGCACTACGGCCGTTGGATGGACATCGTACGGTCACTGGAGCTAGAATCGTGCATATTGACTAAGTTGACAAAGCCCTCCGTCCTCGTCAACTTAGTAGGCCCACAAGTCAGCCTGCCACTATACTGGGTCCCAGCTAACAGGGGGAGTATTCATTTTTTTGTGCGTAATAAGGAGGCGGTTCCTTGCGTGCGAAGATATAGCTGGTGGGTCCGAGCTGTCAGCGGCTGTAATGTTTTTTTGCAAAATACAGAGGCCCTTTCGGTGGGTCCCTGATGTCAGGTGGAGGAATCATTATGTTGCGCGTAATAAGGAGGCATTTCCTTGTGTGCGGCCGTGGACCCAGCTGTCGGCCTCTCCACGTACAGTCCACTTCAGATGCATGTCGGTCGTTGCCCATGTTGACCAGGCCGCGCCGAGAGCACCAGGGCGGTGGACGACGGCGAGGCCTAGGAAGGGAACGACACGGAGGCAGGGAAGACTCGGCAGTTGTTTCCCACGCGGAGGGGAGCACGAGTGTACGAGGGTTTACTGGTTCGTCTACCGTCGCCGGACAATAACAGCAGGTGTGGGTGAGTAGAGGGATGGCTAGGTCAGCGATGGGAGTACGGTGGGGCGGTGAGGCCTGCGCGGCAGCACAGCCGGCCGCGGGGAGGAGGGAGCAGGCAATCCCGCCGACGCTTGTTTGAGCGGCTGGAGCAGGAAGAGCCGAGATTGAAGAAGCACGACGGCCGTTGGATGGACATCCAACAGTCACTGCTTGTGCGTCAACCTTTTTCTAGCAAAGCCTCAAATCTGTGGAAAACAACATACAGCCCATCTGCCATTATTTCTAATAATTTCAGCCCATTTGTTAATTCTTAAGGTTTTTTTGGAGCCCATATTCTTTTTGTTAGCATTACACCCCAAATTGTGGCCATGGTTAAAAAATTATGCAAAATTTTGCATATTTCGGTGCGGTCCGAACTGTTTTTAATCCCGAAATTTTGACTCACATTCAAACTGATTTAAAAAATAAATGTATAGCAACATAAAATCCAACAAATTCTCCACGCATAAAAATTAATGTAATTTAAAGTCTTGAAATGAAAAAAAAAGATATTTGAAACTAATTGTCGGTTTGATGTGTTTTAAAAATGTACAGCCCATTTCTCATTACTGATGGGCCATTTTCTCGGCCAGCCGAATGAAAGCTCTCCTCATCTTGAAAGATTGCAGCCCAACAGGCCTGACAAAGCGACTTACTTGGCAAATCACAAAAAAAACTGGGCTGTGGCCGTGGACCTAGCTGTCAGCCTCTCAATGTACATTACTCTTCCGATGGAAGGCGTTCCTTGACCACGTTGACCACGCCGCGCGGAGAGCACCACGGCGGTGGACGATGGCGAGGCCTAGGAAGGGGACAACGCGGAGCCGAGGAAGACGCGGCAGTGGAAGCCCGCGCGGAGAGGAGTACGAGGGTTTACTGGTTCGGCTGCGATGTGAGGCTGCCGTCGCCGCAGGGCCTGGCCAGCGGTGGGAATAGTAGGGGCGGTGAGGCCTCCGCGGCAGCACAGCCGGCCACGGGAGGCAGGAGCATGCGACACGACCGGCGCTGCTTTGGGCGGCTGGAGCAAGAAGACCAGAGGTTGAAGAAGCACTACGGCCGTTGGATGGACATTGTACGGTCACTGGAGCTAGAATTGTTCATATTGACTAAGTTGACCAAGCCCTCCGTCCCCGTCACCTTTGTTGGCCCACAAGTTATCCTCCCACTATGGTAGGTCCCAGCTAGCAGGGGGGTATTCATTTTTTTGTGTGTAATAAGGAGGCACTTCCTTGCGTGCGAAGATATAGCTGGTGGGTCCGACATGTCAGTGGGGGGAACGTTTTTTTCGCGAAACACAGAGGCCCTTCCAGTGGGTCCCAGCTGTTAGGTGGAGGAATCATTATTTTGCGCGTACAGTCCAGGCCGATGGATGTCGTTCGTTGACCAAGTTGACCAAGCCGCGCCAAGAGCACCATGGCGGTGGACGACGGCGAGGCCTAGGAAGGGAACGACAGGGAGCCGTGGAAGACTCGGCAATGGTTGCCCATGCGATGGGGAGTACGAGGGTTTACTGGTCCGGCTGTCGTCGCCAGAAATTAACAGGAGGTGTGGGTGAGTAGAGGAATGGCCTGGCCAGCAATGAAGTAGGGTGGGGCGGTGCGGCCTATGCGGCAGCACAGCCGACCACGGGAGACGGGAGCAGGCAGTCCCACCGGAGCTAGTTTGGGCGGCTAGAGCAAGAAGATCAGATATTGAAGAAGCAGCACGGCCGTTGGATTAACATCCAACGGTCACTGCTGCTAGAATCGTTTGTGGACTAAGTTGACAAAGACAAAGTACACGTCAACCTAGTAGACCCACAAGTCAGCCTCCAAATCTGTCCCAAATAGCATACAGCCCGAAATTAGCCAGATTCAAATTAATTTTAAATCTAAATATACCTTAATTTAAATTCAATGAAATTTTACACGCACAAAAACAATGAAATTTAAAATATCAAAATTCGAAAGAAAACAGTATTTTGGAACTAATTGTCTGTTTGTTGTATTTTTTCATTTTAAAGCCCATTTCTTATTACTTATAGCCCATTTTCTGGGCAAAATGCATCCCTCCTCGTCTTGAAAGATTTCTGGCCCAACAGGGCGTAGAAAAGCAAGTAGGCCTACGTTGGTTATTCTGCAAAAAAACAAAATAGCTGGCTAGCAATTTTCAGAAAGGAAAAAAACAAATTGGGCTGGTCATGTGCTAAACATATGAAATAAAAGCCTGGGCTAGATGGGCCACAGGTCCCGCACAACCCAGTTGATACCCTTCTCCGTCCCGAAAAGACAAAATTACTGCGCGCTGCTGGGTCCCTACAGTCATCCTCACCATGTACAGCCATCTCCTTATTTCTCTCGGTTGTTGACCATGTTGACAACACCGGAGGGCGGCGCCGCGGAGAACGAACCAAGGCAGAGGACGATGGTGAGGCCTCGGACAGGAACGAACAGGAGCCGGGGCAGATCACAGCCAGCCGTGGGAGGTGGGAGCAGGCAGTCCCGCCGGCACAGGTTTGGCTTTCGTGGCTCGAGGAAGAAGAGACTGAAGAAACGCGACAGACGTTGAATGTCAATCCAACGGTCAAGGTTGGCACAATCATTTGTTGACTAAGCAGACACCAAGTAGCATACTTTTTTATATACAGGAAGAAAACTGCGAGGAAAATGCGTTCGTCTGCCGTCCTCCTCACAGGGAACGTTCGCCACATAAGTGACTAGCACCCTTGGTTTTCAACCGAGAGGTCTTGGGTTCGAGTCCCAGGAACTCTCAATTTTGTCCTCCTTCCTTCCTTGCAAAAAAAGGGAAAGAAAATCAAAGACTTGGGAAGGCGTACAGAACAAGCTAGTGTACCAGTAAAGAGACATTGCCGAGTTTTAGAAAAAAGAAAGACGTGCTCCTATAGCTGGTTCGAATCCAAACCTCGACTATGACTATATATGGTGCTATGCTACTCTGCAAGTAATGAAACTGGTCGCAGCAACCATGTCCGTTGGCTGCTCGTCCACCTGCTCTTCAGCAGGCAACAACCAGATATGCGCCAAGTCGCAACCTGTACCATCTCCTGTGGATCTCATCACACCCTCGCCGGCACGCGCACCGCAGCCGATTGCTCATGGCAACCCGCTGCCGTTGGTGTGGTGCCACTGCTGCAAATCACGCAGAGTCATCCGTCGCGTCTCAACCACAATCCGCAACCCTGACCGAGTCTTCTACAAATGCTCGATTCATGGGGTAATAATATGTTTAAGTGTTGTTCTGCTGCTTTCAGTTGCTGATTTTTTTAATAGTTTGGTTGATGATCTACCAATTTGATTCGTGCAGAAAAGGGAAGATTCGTGTGATTTGTATTTCTGGGAAGTTGTTGATGTGGAGGAATGCAACTACGCTGATTATTTGTTTAGCCGAGGAATCCCAATACCAGCAGGTTGGGGTGTTGGACAAGTAACTGAAGGAACGGCAGAAGAGGAAGATGTAGAGCAGAAGGTTAAAGATGCAGTTCCTCTGATCATGGCCAATCAACAGCTGCTGAGCGGCCTTGACAGCAATGAGGAGATGAAAGAGCTTGTGAAGATAATGGGCAAAATCGATGTGCTCTGTAGGATGATTGTCTCTTTACTTGCAGTGTATGTAGCACTCGTGATGTATTCAGTGGCTACGACATGAGCACTTTGCTGAAACTAGTAATTAATGAAACCTGTGTAGCAGGCTGGGCGTAGTGTTGTGAACATCTAATGATTTCTATTAACGGAAATCAGGGGGTATCCCCTTTTGCTCATATAAATAAATAAATAGCAGAGGCCCTGTCGGGTCAGCTTTGTTCTCATTCGAAGACATCGAGCAAATTGCAGTACAACAACAAACTATGTCATCAAATTCAAGTTTCACAGCCAAATATGAGTACAACTAAACAACAATGTCATCATGTTTTAGTTGTCATACAATCACCAAACACAAATCAGCATAAATAACAAGTGATGTTCTCACAGCAAAATACTAAACAACATGTTCATCAGGTTTCAGTTGTCATAGCAAACACAATTTCACATAGTAGATAAAAAAACGTCTTCTGACAGGCAAATACGACAAAAGCAATGTAATCATCATCCGCAGCAGTAGCGTCACCATCTTCGCCATGTGTATCAGTCTGAATCGTAATTCCCCACAGTGTCATCTTCTTCTTTGTCCTCAACGTCCTCGAACGTTGGCTTCTTCTTGATCAACTCTTGTATGTCCACAGCACGACAGGCAATCTTTTCGCCGGCGTCATTGATGTGATGGTTCTTAAAGATATTAGGAACATCTGTGTTATATTGTACATTAGGAGCAGTGTAAGCATCATCTTGTTGTGCAACTTCATTAAAGGAATTCCTCTGCTCAAATCTTTGCAATACTCTCCAGTCATCGCTATGTGCAAATGTGTCTTCCAAGAAAAATATATGTGGTTCTTGATTTGCCAAAATAAAAGGCTCGTTGGTCTAGTACACCACCTTGACATTGATGGATTTGAAGTAATCATCAGCTCTGGGTTTTGCGATCCTAGAAAACAGGTTATACCAACGACAGCACAACAGAACGACACACCGATGATCCTCGAAACTAGAGATATACTGCAACTGAATAATGTCTGTTATGTTAGCATACATTTCAGTTGTCTCTTTGTCATATGTATCAGTGCTCATGATGGCACTGTTTTGTGTCTTCATGCCTTCGTCTCGTGCAAGGGTGTTGTAGCGCACATCTCCAACAACGCAAGATTCATAATGTCTTACCCGAGTATCAGGACCCATTGCTAGTGAGTAAAGGGCATCATCAACTGCCTGCTCATCCTCCCGCATCTTCTTAACCTATGGTTAGAAAATAGACAAGCTGATCATCTTATGTAGTCAATATATTAAAAAAACTGATAGTGCACTTCAAAAGCTTACATGGTTCTTGAACCATTTCGCAAATCCTTCCATAACCAATTTGTCAATGTTTCTTGGATCTTGCGGCAGTAACTCCTCTTTGTAGATGTTGCACAACATAGTGATCGCGTCAAACATCTAAATATATAAGAATGTGCTGCAAGTTTAGTAGATTATGATGTATAAGCTGCAGTACTTCACTTACTTGATATAAGGTAGTATCTTAGGACAGTTATTCAACACATACCAAACCATTTTGTCCAAATCTTTAGGTTTTTCCTCTTGTCGACTCTTCCCTGTAACTCGAACAGAATAATTGAAAACATTGAGCCCGGGATTGTCTTCACCCACCTCTTTGCTAAGCTGATCAGCTGTTTCAATGTACTTTGAGCAGAATGTCAATGCTTCTGTAGCAATGTAGGCCTCTACAATGGAACCCTCGGGTCTAGCTCTGTTCCTAACATAGCCCTTGAAAGTGCCTAGCCGCCTTTCAGTAGGGTACATCCAGCCATACTGTACTGGACCTCTAAGTAGTGCCTCATCAGGTAGATGAACAGCCAAATGCACCATCACATCAAAGAAGGTAGAGGATATATCTTCTCAAGGTCGCATAGGGTAGTTGGTATCTTGTGTCTAAGACGCTCCAAAGTATCTATCCTGATATTCCTACTGCAGAGTTCCCTAAAGAATTGTCCCAACTCTGCAACTGCTCTGTATAAGTCAGGGTCGCCCAATCCTCTAAGGATAATAGGTAAAACCCTTTGAAGTAGGACGTGGCAGTCATGAGTTATCAACCCTTGTACCTTGTTTCCATCTGCACTGACTCTCCTTTCAGGGTTGGAAGCAAATCCATGTGGGAATCTCACACGTGACAGGACCTCGCAGAATTCTTTTCTTTTTACCTTGTCCAAGACGTACACAGCTGGTGCCATATCCCGTGGTTTACCTTCATCTTGCACCTACAAATCATTTCTGATACCCAGGTGTGTCAAATCAATCCTAGATTTTAAGGTATCTTTCGTCTTGCCTTCAATATTAAGAAGTGTGCCGATAATGCTATCACATATATTTTTCTCTATGTGCATCACATCAAGATTATGCCACAGATCCAAATCTTTCCAATACTCCAAGTCCCACAAACTGGACCTGCGGGTAAACAATAATCTCTCTTCTACCCTGCCACGCTTCCTTTTCCCGCTACCATTACCAGGATGGTTTCCTGGTGTAATATGTCTGACCTTCTCTAATTCCACTTGCAACTCATCGGCAGTGAGCCTCTTTGGCGCATCACGGTTTTCATGCTTTGCATCAAAAACATGTCTTCGGTATTTTCTAGGATGCGTCTTGTCCTTGGCAAGGAAACGACGGTGTCCAAAGTAACAGATCTTGCTAAGTATTGCGTATGACAGCGGATTCCTGTCACAACGAACACATGCATTGTAACCATGTGTCGTTCGCCCTGACATAGTGCCCAAAGCCGGATAATCATGGATGCACCAAATTATAGCAGCACGCAGAAAGAAATCAGCCGGTGGGCTGCTATATAGGTCTCGAGTGAGAACACCCTTCCATAGCTGTTGAAGTTCCTCCACAAGAGGCTCCATGAACAAATCAAAATCCTTTCCAGGACTTTTTGGACCCGGGATGAGCAAGGCCATCATGTAGTTTGATTCTTTGGTGCAGACATTTGGAGGCATGTTGTAAGGGATAACAAGCACTGGCCACATGCTATATGTGGCACTCTGGTGGCCAAATGGGTTAAATCCATCTGAAGCTTAGCTAAGTCTAATGTTTCTCGGGTCAGCAGCGAACTCTTTGTGTTTATCATTGAAGCTTTTCCACTCACTACCATGAGATGGATGGCTCATTACATTCTGATCTCTATACTCCTGGTTCCTAGAATGCCACAGTACATCCTGTCTTGTTTTAGCATCATGAAGCAACCTTTGCAATCTTGCTGTAATTGGAAAATGTCTCAGAACATTATGAGGAATCCTCTTCACAGCATCGCCATCTTTCCATCTTGATGATTTGCATTTCGGGCATTCACTTAAGTTGGCATAATCCTTCCGGAACAGAACACAATTATTCTTACAAACATGGATCATATCATATCCAATTCCAACTGCACGAAGGAAATTTTTCATTTTACTGTAGGTGTGTGGCAGCTCAGACGCATCTGGGAAAGATTCGCGGAAAGCAGCCAACATCACATCGAATGATTTGTTGGTCATCCGCTCAGATGTCTTCACCTGAAGAAAGGTGACCATAGCTGAGAATACTGACAGCTTATTTCCTAGGGTGACAGCAACGTTGCATTGTTCCAACATGCGGGCCCACCGTTTTTCTTCTGCAGGTGAAACTTCACAGAATGCACGAGCATTTCGTAGCATTGTTTTAATGTTGGTCAAACTCACTAGCTCCGCCACCACCACCTCCTCCTCCTCTTCCACCTGAGCATCAGGCAGATCAAGATGGTGATCTGCTGCTTCCACGTAGTCAATAACATTGACGTTCACAGCTACACCATGACGAACCCACCTAGTATATGTGACCGACATCCCATACAAGTGTAGATGATTTTGCACAGTTGACTGGGGTCTTGTAACTGAATTCATACAACTGCTACACGGGCAGAGCACATCTGATTTCGGACCACCGTACTCAGCTCTGATAAAGTTCATGAAGTTTTCAACCCCCTCGACATATGCAGCGGAGAATCTTCGAGCAGAAGTTATCCAAGTCATGTCCATCTGTTAGACATACAAATTAGTTCTTCTACTAGATATTACAGGAAAAACATATATTCTTTTTTATGAAGTCCAGAAAAAAAATACCTAGGTCGATGTCTAAAGCTATGGCAAGTTATTTGGACGAGGAGATCTAAGTAACGAAATATATGTAAAGCTAATTCACCAAACAGATTTGAGTGCCAAATTATGGTAGGCTATTTCAGCAGTCAATGAGGCCGAGCACATAGCCATCAAACTATCGAAGGCCATCGCAGAAACAAAGATCGAGTATAAAATGGTGAAGAGCTATTTCACCTAACAGATTGGCTACTAGACCATGGCAATCTACGTCACAATAAATATATGGCAGGATATTTTAGCAACTAATCGGCCTTGGCAAGCCATCTCAGCTAAGCAGATTGAGTGCAGAACCGGGCAAGGAAGCTTCTTAAGCAGAGCATATTGACAGTAAACTACTTCGGCAAACAGTGAGATTAATAGCGTCTATCAGCTAACATTCAGCGCTACACCGACATGAACGGGGCCTCAGTCTAGAATGTGGGTATCGTGGGAGAAGTTGACCACCGTGCATCTCCACACGAACGTCGCCAGCGGTGGCGGTGCTGACCGCCGTGCGGCTCCACAAGAACGTAGCCAGAGGTGGCGGCGCGGCTAGAGGACGGCAGTCTACGAGAGCGTATTGTGAGAGCGAGAGGATCGCCGAACCGCGGTGCCGACGTATCGGCGCGGCGGGAAGGGCGGCTTTGGCGGAGCGAATGGAGTGGAGGGGGATAGGGGGGAGGGGGGTTTGGGGAATATTATTGGCTAGTTGGCCGAAGGGCGGTTGAATCGGATTTGGGGGGAATTTTTGGGTGTGGGGGCGGGGAGGATTTTTGCGTGGTGGGCGGGGGAAGTTTGGCGCATGGTCGGTTTCTCCAAGTGCAGTCCCACGTGTCAGTGAAGAGGCAAGCCGAAGGGCATTCCGTTTGCGTGAGCCATGTGCAGGACCGAACGTGTCTGGGGTGCAATGCGACCGCGACAGGAGTGCTTTGAGTGTACCGCATTTTTTCCTTTTAAACTAGGTGCTTCGCCCCCTATAAATAATCTGTTGCTTCGCACGATCCATCGATACTACTACTAGTAATACGATAATCCCAACTAAAACGGCGCGGCCGGGTCTTTTCCCGTGCGATATGATGGGAGGTTGGCTTAGTTGGGTTTTTTAGGACGAGTAATGCTACACCTACGTAATCCCGGTTATGTAATTAACGTAATTGTGAAACATGTGAGCCATTGATTGTAGATTAGGGGGAGGGAGGGGCCCACCACCATGAAAATCAGGGGAGGAGAGAGAGAGGCAATTTATGTTAACCCTTTTGTAGGTTCCCGCAGATGTAGAAAGATGTGTCCGATCCTGCAATATAGGTCGTCCGATCTATATCTAACGGATAGGAAGGAAAGTATGACAATTTACCCGCACTCCTCTCCACATTTGCAGATAAGGCTTTCCCTCATTCATCCTTTTCTCCCACAAGATCTTGATCTTCCGTGCAACGCACGGGCATCTTGCTAGTACTCCTACAATATGTATATTATTGTGAAAGTTCATATACACCGGCTAAGATTAATGCAAATACGGAAGATTTTCATTACATTTCAAACTTTTATAGGGCAAAAAAAATAAAAGAAACCCGACCCTAAACCTATTCTACGGCGGCGACCGACGTCCTCCATCTGTGATCTCCATGTACGGGGGCGGGTTTCAAGACCCGTGAAGTGAAGGTGTGGTCTCCGGCGAGGGAAAGAGAACACGGGAGAAGGACCGGCCAGTTGGCACACCATGCCCTGCCGCCTCCCATGCCCTACTCATCCTCGGAGGAGTCCCCGACCTCGGTGGTGCCGGACGTTGGACAGCGGCAAGTAGGACGCGTGCCTAACGGTGCTCCCGTCGTCGGCCGCCAGCGTGGCCACCGCTTGTGCGGCGACTTGAGCGAGGGCGGCGACCTCGAGCTCCATCCCCGAAGACATGCTCTCTCGCAGAGCATTCGCACTTGCGGTATTGGCGAATGTGGTTCCAGGTAGGAGGACGATGCGCTATGGTGTGGAGGTTAGCTAGGCGTTGCCGCTTTATGTAGCGCATTCCGGTGAGGCCAAGCGCCCGGGTGCGTCATTAAGTCGCCGGAGTTGGTTTCTCGGGCACCGAGCCTCTTAACGACGACATACGAACGTATGGCATGAATGCGGACAGCTGGCATCGGCTAGGAACGCACCGCGCGACGGCGCGAGGGACGAGGGTTTTGGTGTGCCAGGGTAGTCAACTGCGGTCGTGGCAACGTTGGAGATGCCCTTTGCTCACATGCGATCCCCACATGTCATTGAAAAAGCAAGACGACCCGACATGGTCTCAGGTCCAGAGGATGCAGTTGGACACTCTACACCACTCCGCGGACGCGTCGCGGCGCCCTGTGCATCCTCGACGAGCCGGGTGTTGGGGTGTGCTTGGATTGTGGCCAAAGTGCACCTTGCCAAATTTTTTGTCAAGACCAAAAGATTGGTCTTTGTTTGGATGGTTAACATTTTTTTGGCATGCCAATGAATCCTAGCCAACTCTAGTTCATTTTTCTTGCCAATGTCGGCCAAATCATGGGCAACCAATACCTCAACCAAAATTTTGGTCATGACCCAAAGATTGGTCTTTGTTTGGATGGTTGCCATTTCTTTGGCATGCCAATGAACTCTAGCCAACTCAATTTCATTTTTTTGCCAATGTCGGCCAAATCATGGGCAACCAATACCTCAACCAAAATTTTGGCTACCCAATGCTTTGATGGGGCAACCTTGGGCACAAACCAAACATACTGTTGAAGGAAATATGCCCTAGAGGCAATAATAAAGTTATTACTTATTTCCCTATATCATGATAAATGTTTATTATTCATGCTAGAATTGTATTAACTGGAAACATAATACATGTGTGAATACATAGACAAACAGAGTGTCACTAGTATGCCTCTACTTGACTAGCTCATTAATCAAAGATGGTTATGTTTCCTAGCCATGAACAAAGAGTTGTTATTTGATTAACGAGATCACATCATTAGTTGAATGATCTGATTGACATGACCCATTCCATTAGCATAGCACCCGATCGTTTAGTATGTTGCTATTGCTTTTATCCATGACTTATACATGTTCCTTTAACTATGAGACTATGCAACTCCCATTTACCGTAGGGACACTTTGTGTGCTACCAAACATCACAACGTAACTGGGTGATTATAAAGGTGCTCTACAAGTGTCTCCGAAGGTACATGTTGAGTTGGCATATTTCGAGATTAGGATTTGTCACTCCGATTGTCGGAGAGGTATCTCAGGGCCTTCTCGGTAATGCACATCACATAAAGCCTTGCAAGCATTGCAACCAATGAGTTAGTTGCGAGATGATGTATTACAGAACGAGAAAAGAGACTTGCCAATAACGAGATTGAACTAGGTATTGGATACCGACGATCGAATCTCGGGCAAGTAACATACCGATGACAAAGGGAACAACGTATGTTGTTATGCGGTCTGACCGATAAAGATCTTCGTAGAATATGTAGGAGCCAATATGGGCATCCAGGTCCCGCTATTGGTTATTGACCGGAGACGTGTCTCGGTCATGTCTACATTGTTCTCGAACCGTAGGGTCCGCACGCTTAACGTTACGATGACAGTTATTATGAGTTTATACATTTTGATGTACCGAAGGAGTTCGGAGTCCCGGATGTGATCACGGACGTGACGAGGAGTCTCGAAATGGTCGAGACATAAAGAATTATATATTGGAAGCCTATGTTTGGACAACGGATGCATTCCAGGTGAAATCAAGATTTTACCGGAATACCGGGAGGGTTACCGGAACCCCCCGGGAGCATAATGGGCCAACATGGGCCTTGGAGGAGAGGTGAGAGGGCTGCCCTCATGGGCTGTGCGCCTCCCCCCTTCCCCTAGTCCTATTAGGACTAGGAGAAGTGGGGCGCCCCCTCTCTCTCTCTCTCCCCCTTGGAGAATCCTAGTCCAACTAGGATTGGGGGGGGGGGAATCCTACTCCCAGAGGGAGTAGGACTCTCCTGGCGCACCAAGCCTGGCTGGCCAGCCCCTCTCCCTTGGCTCCTTTATATACGGGGGCAGGGGGCACCCCAAAGACACACAAGTTGATCTACGGATCGTTCCTTAGCCGTGTGCGGTGCCCCCTTCCACCAAATTCCACCTCGATCATATCGTTGCAGTGCTTAGGCGAAGCCCTGCACCGGTAACACATCAAGATCGTCACCCACGCTGTCGTGCTGACGGAACTCTTCCTCGACGCTTTGCTGGATCGGAGCCCGGGGATCGTCATCGAGCTGAACGTGTGCCAAGAACTCGGAGGTGCCGGAGTAACGGTGCTGTGATCGGTTGGATCGCGAGGAGAACGTACAACTACTTCCTCTACGTACAACTACTTCCTCTATGTTGTGTCAACGCTTCCGCTTCAGTCTACGAGGGTACGTGGACAACACTCTCCCCTCTCGTTGCTATGCATCACCATGATCTTGCGTGTGCGTAGGAAATTTTTTTGAAATTACTACGTTACCCAACAGTGGCATCCGAGCCTAGGTTTTATGGTTTGATGTTATTTGCACGAGTAGAACACAAGTGAGTTGTGGGCGATACAAGTCATACTGCCTACCAGCATGTCATACTTTGGTTCAGCGGTATTGTTGGACGAGACGATCCGGACCAACCTTACGCGTACGCTTACGCGAGACCGGTTCCCTCGATGTGCTTTGCACATAGATGGCTTGCGGAAGACTGTCTCTCCAACTTTAGTTGAACCGAGTGTGGCTACGCCCGGTCCTTGAGAAGGTTAAAACGGAGTCTATCTGACAAACTATCGTTGTGGTTTGGATGCGTAGGTAAGATGAGTTCTTGCTTAAGCCCGTAGCAGCCACGTAAAACTTGCAACAACAAAGTAGAGGACGTCTAACTTGTTTTTGCAGGGTATGTTGTGATATGGTCAAGACATGATGCTAAATTTTATTGTATGAGATGATCATGTTTTGTAACCGAGTTATCGGCAACTGGCAGGAGCCATATGGTTGTCGCTTTATTGTATGCAATGCAATCGCGATGTAATGCTTTACTTTATTACTAAGCGGTAGTGATAGTCGTGGAAGCATAAGATTGGCGAGACAAACAACGATGCTACGATGGAGATCAAGGTGTCGCGCCGGTGACAATGGTGATCATGACGGTGCTGCGGAGATGGAGATCACAAGCACGAGATGATGATGGCCATATCATATCACTTATTTTGATTGCATGTGATGTTTATCCTTTTATGCATCTTATCTTGCTTTGATTGACGGTAGCATTATAAGATGATCTCTCACTAAATTATCAAGAAGTGTTCTCCCTGAGTATGCACCGTTGCGAAAGTTCTTCGTGCTGAGACACCACGTGATGATCGGGTGTGATAGGCTCTATGTTCAAATACAACGGGTGCAAAACAGTTGCACACGCGGAATACTCAGGTTTAACTTGACGAGCCTAGCATATACAGATATGGCCTCGGAACACAGAGACCGAAAGGTCGAGCGTGAATCATATAGTAGATATGATCAACATAATGATGTTCACCATTGAAACTACTCCATCTCACGTGATGATCGGACATGGTTTAGTTGATTTGGATCACGTGATCACTTAGAGGATTAGAGAGATGTCTATCTAAGTGGGAGTTCTTAAGTAATATGATTAATTGAACTTTAATTTATCATGAACTTAGTACCTGATAGTATCTTGCTTGTCTATGTTGTGTAGATAGATGGCTCGTGCTGTTGTTCCGTTGAATTTTAATGCGTTCCTTGAGAAAGCAAAGTTGAAAGATGATGGTAGCAATTACACGGACTGGGTCCGTAATTTGAGGATTATCCTCATTGCTGCACAGAAGAATTACGTCCTGGAAGCACCGCTGGGTGCCAGGCCTGGTGCAAGAGCTACGCCAGATGTTGTGATCGTCTGGCAAAGCAAAGCTGATGACTACTCTATAGTTCAGTGTGCCATGCTTTACGGCTTAGAACCGGGACTTCAACGACGTTTTGAACACCATGGAGCATATGAGATGTTCCAGGAGTTGAAGTTAATATTTCAAGCAAATGCCCGGATTGAGAGATATGAAGTCTCCAATAAGTTCTATAGCTGTAAAATGGAGGAGAACGGTTCTGTCAGTGAGCATATACTCAGAATGTCTGGGTATAACAATCACTTAATTCAACTGGGAGTTAATCTTCTGGATGATTGCGTCATTGACAGAATTCTCCAATCACTGCCACCAAGCTACAAGAGCTTCGTGATGAACTATAATATGCAAGAGATGACCAAAACTATGCCCGAGCTCTTCGCGATGCTAAAAGGCCGCGGAGGTAGAAATCAAAAAGGAGCATCAAGTGTTGATGGTTAACAAAACCACTAGTTTCAAGAAAAAGGGCAAAGGGAAGAAAAAGGGGAACTTCAAAAAGAACAGCAAGCAAGTTGCTACTCAAGAGAAGAAACCCAAGTCTGGACCTAAGCCTGAAACTGAGTGCTTCTATTGCAAGCAGACTGGTCACTGGAAGCGGAACTGCCCCAAGTATTTGGCGGATAAGAAGGATGGCAAGGTTAACAAAGGTATATATGATATACATGTTATTGATGTGTACCTTACTAATTCTCGCAGTAGCACCTGGGTATTTGATACTGGTTCTGTTGCTAATATTTGCAACTCAAAACAGGGGCTACGGATTAAGCGAAGATTGGCTAAGGACGAGGTGACGATGCGCGTGGGAAATGGTTCCAAAGTCAATGTGATCGCGGTCGGCACGCTACCTCTACATCTACCTTCGGGATTAATATTAGATCTAAATAATTGTTATTTAGTACCAGCGTTGAGCATGAACATTATATCTGGATCTTGTTTGATGCGAGACGGTTATTCATTTAAATCAGAGAATAATGGTTGTTCTATTTATATGAGTAATATCTTTTATGGTCATGCGCCATTAAAGAGTGGTTTGTTCTTACTTAATCTCGATAGTAGTAATACACATATTCATAATGTTGAAGCCAAAAGATGCAGAGTTGATAATGATAGTGCAACTTATTTGTGGCACTGCCGTTTAGGTCATATCGGTGTAAAGCGCATGAAGAAACTCCATACTGATGGACTTTTGGAGTCACTTGATTATGAATCACTTGGCACTTGCGAACCGTGCCTTATGGGCAAGATGACTAAAACACCGTTCTCCGGTACTGTGGAGAGAGCAACAGATTTATTGGAAATCATACATACTGATGTATGTGGTCCAATGAATGTTGAGGCTCGTGGCGGATATCGTTATTTTCTCACCTTCACTGATGATTTAAGCAGATATGGGTATATCTACTTATTGAAGCACAAGTCTGAAACATTTCAAAAGTTCAAAGAATTTCAGAGTGAAGTGGAAAATCATCGTAACAAGAAAATAAAGTTTCTACGATCTGATCGTGGAGGAGAATATTTGAGTTACGAGTTTGGTCTACATTTGAAACAATGCGGAATAGTTTTGCAACTCACGCCACCCGGAACACCACAACGTAATGGTGTGTCCGAACGTTGTAATCGTACTTTACTGGATATGGTGCGATCTATGATGTCTCTTACCGATTTACCGCTATCTTTTTGGGGTTATGCTCTAGAGACGGCCGCATTCACGTTAAATAGGGCACCATCAAAATCCGTTGAGACGACGCCTTATGAACTGTGGTTTGGCAAGAAACCAAAGTTGTCGTTTCTTAAAATTTGGGGCTGCGATGCTTATGTGAAAAAGCTTCAACCAGATAAGCTCGAACCCAAATCGGAGAAATGTGTCTTCATAGGATACCCAAAGGAGACTATTGGGTATACCTTCTATCACAGATCCGAAGGCAAAATTTTTGTTGCTAAAGTCGGAAACTTTCTAGAGAAGGAGTTTCTCTCGAAAGAAGTGAGTGGGAGGAAAGTAGAACTTGATGAGATAACAGTATCTACTCCCTTATTGAGAAGTAGTACATCACAGAAATCTGTTTCTGTGACACCTACATCAAATAGGGAGGAAGCTAATGATAATGATCATGAAACTTCAGATCAAGTTTCTACTGAACTTCGTAGATCAACCAGAGTAAGATCCACACCAGAGTGGTACGGTAATCCTATTTTGGAAGTCATGTTACTAGACCATGATGAACCTACGAACTATGAAGAAGCGATGGTGAGCCCAGATTCCGCAAAGTGGCTTGAGGCCATGAAATCTGAGATGGGATCCATGTATGAGAACAAAGTGTGGACTTTGGTTGACTTGCCCGATGATCGGCAAGCAATTGAGAATAAATGGATTTTTAAGAAGAAGACTGACGCTGATGGTAATGTTACTGTCTACAAAGCTCGACTTGTCGCAAAAGGTTTTCGACAAGTTCAAGGGATTGACTACGATGAGACTTTCTCACCCGTAGCGATGCTTAAGTCTGTCCGAATCATGTTAGCAATTGCCGCATTTTATGATTATGAAATTTGGCAGATGGATGTCAAAACTGCATTCCTGAATGGATTTCTGGAAGAAGAGTTGTATATGATGCAACCAGAAGGTTTTGTCGATCCAAAGGGAGCTAACAAAGTGTGCAAGCTCCAGCGATCCATTTATGGACTGGTGCAAGACTCTCGGAGTTGGAATAAACGCTTTGATAGTGTGATCAAAGCATTTGGTTTTATACAGACTTTCGGAGAAGCCTGTATTTACAAGAAAGTGAGTGGGAGCTCTGTAGCATTTCTGATATTATATGTGGATGACATATTGCTGATCGGAAATAATATAGAATTTCTGGATAGCATAAAGGGATACTTGAATAAGAGTTTTTCAATGAAAGACCTCGGTGAAGCTGCTTATATATTGGGCATTAAGATCTATAGAGATAGATCAAGACGCTTAATAGGACTTTCACAAAGCACATACCTTGACAAAGTTTTGAAAAAGTTCAGAATGGATCAGGCAAAGAAAGGATTCTTGCCTGTGGCACAAGGTGTGAAGTTGAGTAAGACTCAATGCCCGACCACCGCAGAAGATAGAGAGAAAATGGAAAATGTTCCCTATGCTTCAGCCATAGGCTCTATCATGTATGCAATGCTGTGTACCAGACCAGATGTATGCCTTGCTGTAAGTTTGGCAGGAAGGTACCAAAGTAATCCAGGAGTGGATCACTGGACAGCGGTCAAGAACATCCTTAAGTACTTAAGAAGGACTAAGGATATGTTTCTCATTTATGGAGGTGACAAAGAGCTCGTCGTAAACGGTTATGTCGATGCAAGCTTTGACACTGATCCGGACGATTCTAAATCGCAAACCGGATACGTATTTACATTAAACGGTGGAGCTGTCAGTTGGTGCAGTTCTAAACAAAGCGTCGTGGCGGGATCTACATGTGAAGCTGAGTACATAGCCGCTTCGGAAGCAGCTAATGAAGGAGTCTGGATGAAGGAGTTCATATCCGACCTAGGTGTTGTACCTAGCGTAACGGGTCCAATGAAAATCTTTTGTGACAATACTGGTGCAATTGCCTTGGCAAAGGAATCCAGATTTCACAAAAGAACCAAACACATCAAAAGACGCTTCAACTCCATCCAGGATTTGGTCCAGGTGGGAGACATAGAGATATGCAAGATACATACGGATCTGAATGTTGCAGACCCGTTGACTAAGCCTCTTCCACGAGCAAAACATGATCAGCACCAAGACTCCATGGGTGTTAGAATCATTACTTTGTAATCTAGATTATTGACTCTAGTGCAAGTGGGAGACTGAAGGAAATATGCCCTAGAGGCAATAATAAAGTTATTATTTATTTCCTTATATCATGATAAATGTTTATTATTCATGCTAGAATTGTATTAACTGGAAACATAATACATGTGTGAATACATAGACAAACAGAGTGTCACTAGTATGCCTCTACTTGACTATCTCATTAATCAAAGATGGTTATGTTTCCTAGCCATGAACAAAGAGTTGTTATTTGATTAACGAGATCACATCATTAGTTGAATGATCTGATTGACATGACCCATTCCATTAGCATAGCACCCGATCGTTTAGTATGTTGCTATTGCTTTTATCCATGACTTATACATGTTCCTTTAACTATGAGACTATGCAACTCCCATTTACCGTAGGGACACTTTGTGTGCTACCAAACGTCACAACGTAACTGGGTGATTATAAAGGTGCTCTACAAGTGTCTCCGAAGGTACATGTTGAGTTGGCATATTTCGAGATTAGGATTTGTCACTCCGATTGTCGGAGAGGTATCTCAGGGCCTTCTCGGTAATGCACATCACATAAAGCCTTGCAAGCATTGCAACCAATGAGTTAGTTGCGAGATGATGTATTACAGAACGAGAAAAGAGACTTGCCAATAACGAGATTGAACTAGGTATTGGATACCGACGATCGAATCTCGGGCAAGTAACATACCGATGACAAAGGGAACAACGTATGTTGTTATGCGGTCTGACCGATAAAGATCTTCGTAGAATATGTAGGAGCCAATATGGGCATCCAGGTCCCGCTATTGGTTATTGACCGGAGACGTGTCTCGGTCATGTCTACATTGTTCTCGAACCGTAGGGTCCGCACGCTTAACGTTACGATGACAGTTATTATGAGTTTATACATTTTGATGTACCGAAGGAGTTCGGAGTCCCGGATGTGATCACGGACGTGACGAGGAGTCTCGAAATGGTCGAGACATAAAGAATTATATATTGGAAGCCTATGTTTGGACATCGGATGCATTCCAGGTGAAATCAGGATTTTACCGGAATACCGGGAGGGTTACCGGAACCCCCCGGGAGCATAATGGGCCAACATGGGCCTTGGAGGAGAGGTGAGAGGGCTGCCCTCATGGGCTGTGCGCCTCCCCCCTTCCCCTAGTCCTATTAGGACTAGGAGAAGTGGGGCGCCCCCTCTCTCTCTCTCTCCCCCTTGGAGAATCCTAGTCCAACTAGGATTGGGGGGGGGGGGAATCCTACTCCCAGAGGGAGTAGGACTCTCCTGGCGCACCAAGCCTGGCCGGCCAGCCCCTCCCCCTTGGCTCCTTTATATACGGGGGCAGGGGGCACCCCAAAGACACACAAGTTGATCTACGGATCGTTCCTTAGCCGTGTGCGGTGCCCCCTTCCACCAAATTCCACCTCGATCATATCGTTGCAGTGCTTAGGCGAAGCCCTGCGCCGGTAACACATCAAGATCGTCACCCACGCCGTCGTGCTGACGGAACTCTTCCTCGACGCTTTGCTGGATCGGAGCCCGGGGATCGTCATCGAGCTGAACGTGTGCCAAGAACTCGGAGGTGCCGGAGTAACGGTGCTGTGATCGGTTGGATCGCGAGGAGAACGTACAACTACTTCCTCTACGTTGTGTCAACGCTTCCGCTTCAGTCTACGAGGGTACGTGGACAACACTCTCCCCTCTCGTTGCTATGCATCACCATGATCTTGCGTGTGCGTAGGAAATTTTTTTGAAATTACTACGTTACCCAACAGTGGCATCCGAGCCTAGGTTTTATGGTTTGATGTTATTTGCACGAGTAGAACACAAGTGAGTTGTGGGCGATACAAGTCATACTGCCTACCAGCATGTCATACTTTGGTTCAGCGGTATTGTTGGACGAGACGATCCGGACCAACCTTACGCGTACGCTTACGCGAGACCGGTTCCCTCGATGTGCTTTGCACATAGATGGCTTGCGGAAGACTGTCTCTCCAACTTTAGTTGAACCGAGTGTGGCTACGCCCGGTCCTTGAGAAGGTTAAAACGGAGTCTATCTGACAAACTATCGTTGTGGTTTGGATGCGTAGGTAAGATGAGTTCTTGCTTAAGCCCGTAGCAGCCACGTAAAACTTGCAACAACAAAGTAGAGGACGTCTAACTTGTTTTTGCAGGGTATGTTGTGATATGGTCAAGACATGATGCTAAATTTTATTGTATGAGATGATCATGTTTTGTAACCGAGTTATCGGCAACTGGCAGGAGCCATATGGTTGTCGCTTTATTGTATGCAATGCAATCGCGATGTAATGCTTTACTTTATTACTAAGCGGTAGTGATAGTCGTGGAAGCATAAGATTGGCGAGACAAACAACGATGCTACGATGGAGATCAAGGTGTCGCGCCGGTGACAATGGTGATCATGACGGTGCTGCGGAGATGGAGATCACAAGCACGAGATGATGATGGCCATATCATATCACTTATTTTGATTGCATGTGATGTTTATCCTTTTATGCATCTTATCTTGCTTTGATTGACGGTAGCATTATAAGATGATCTCTCACTAAATTATCAAGAAGTGTTCTCCCTGAGTATGCACCGTTGCGAAAGTTCTTCGTGCTGAGACACCACGTGATGATCGGGTGTGATAGGCTCTATGTTCAAATACAACGGGTGCAAAACAGTTGCACACGCGGAATACTCAGGTTTAACTTGACGAGCCTAGCATATACAGATATGGCCTCGGAACACAGAGACCGAAAGGTCGAGCGTGAATCATATAGTAGATATGATCAACATAATGATGTTCACCATTGAAACTACTCCATCTCACGTGATGATCGGACATGGTTTAGTTGATTTGGATCACGTGATCACTTAGAGGATTAGAGAGATGTCTATCTAAGTGGGAGTTCTTAAGTAATATGATTAATTGAACTTTAATTTATCATGAACTTAGTACCTGATAGTATCTTGCTTGTCTATGTTGTGTAGATAGATGGCTCGTGCTGTTGTTCCGTTGAATTTTAATGCGTTCCTTGAGAAAGCAAAGTTGAAAGATGATGGTAGCAATTACACGGACTGGGTCCGTAATTTGAGGATTATCCTCATTGCTGCACAGAAGAATTACGTCCTGGAAGCACCGCTGGGTGCCAGGCCTGGTGCAAGAGCTACGCCAGATGTTGTGATCGTCTGGCAAAGCAAAGCTGATGACTACTCTATAGTTCAGTGTGCCATGCTTTACGGCTTAGAACCGGGACTTCAACGACGTTTTGAACACCATGGAGCATATGAGATGTTCCAGGAGTTGAAGTTAATATTTCAAGCAAATGCCCGGATTGAGAGATATGAAGTCTCCAATAAGTTCTATAGCTGTAAAATGGAGGAGAACGGTTCTGTCAGTGAGCATATACTCAGAATGTCTGGGTATAACAATCACTTAATTCAACTGGGAGTTAATCTTCTGGATGATTGCGTCATTGACAGAATTCTCCAATCACTGCCACCAAGCTACAAGAGCTTCGTGATGAACTATAATATGCAAGAGATGACCAAAACTATGCCCGAGCTCTTCGCGATGCTAAAAGGCCGCGGAGGTAGAAATCAAAAAGGAGCATCAAGTGTTGATGGTTAACAAAACCACTAGTTTCAAGAAAAAGGGCAAAGGGAAGAAAAAGGGGAACTTCAAAAAGAACAGCAAGCAAGTTGCTACTCAAGAGAAGAAACCCAAGTCTGGACCTAAGCCTGAAACTGAGTGCTTCTATTGCAAGCAGACTGGTCACTGGAAGCGGAACTGCCCCAAGTATTTGGCGGATAAGAAGGATGGCAAGGTTAACAAAGGTATATATGATATACATGTTATTGATGTGTACCTTACTAATTCTCGCAGTAGCACCTGGGTATTTGATACTGGTTCTGTTGCTAATATTTGCAACTCAAAACAGGGGCTACGGATTAAGCGAAGATTGGCTAAGGACGAGGTGACGATGCGCGTGGGAAATGGTTCCAAAGTCGATGTGATCGCGGTCGGCACGCTACCTCTACATCTACCTTCGGGATTAATATTAGATCTAAATAATTGTTATTTAGTACCAGCGTTGAGCATGAACATTATATCTGGATCTTGTTTGATGCGAGACGGTTATTCATTTAAATCAGAGAATAATGGTTGTTCTATTTATATGAGTAATATCTTTTATGGTCATGCGCCATTAAAGAGTGGTTTGTTCTTACTTAATCTCGATAGTAGTAATACACATATTCATAATGTTGAAGCCAAAAGATGCAGAGTTGATAATGATAGTGCAACTTATTTGTGGCACTGCCGTTTAGGTCATATCGGTGTAAAGCGCATGAAGAAACTCCATACTGATGGACTTTTGGAGTCACTTGATTATGAATCACTTGGCACTTGCGAACCGTGCCTTATGGGCAAGATGACTAAAACACCGTTCTCCGGTACTGTGGAGAGAGCAACAGATTTATTGGAAATCATACATACTGATGTATGTGGTCCAATGAATGTTGAGGCTCGTGGCGGATATCGTTATTTTCTCACCTTCACTGATGATTTAAGCAGATATGGGTATATCTACTTATTGAAGCACAAGTCTGAAACATTTCAAAAGTTCAAAGAATTTCAGAGTGAAGTGGAAAATCATCGTAACAAGAAAATAAAGTTTCTACGATCTGATCGTGGAGGAGAATATTTGAGTTACGAGTTTGGTCTACATTTGAAACAATGCGGAATAGTTTTGCAACTCACGCCACCCGGAACACCACAACGTAATGGTGTGTCCGAACGTTGTAATCGTACTTTACTGGATATGGTGCGATCTATGATGTCTCTTACCGATTTACCGCTATCTTTTTGGGGTTATGCTCTAGAGACGGCCGCATTCACGTTAAATAGGGCACCATCAAAATCCGTTGAGACGACGCCTTATGAACTGTGGTTTGGCAAGAAACCAAAGTTGTCGTTTCTTAAAATTTGGGGCTGCGATGCTTATGTGAAAAAGCTTCAACCAGATAAGCTCGAACCCAAATCGGAGAAATGTGTCTTCATAGGATACCCAAAGGAGACTATTGGGTATACCTTCTATCACAGATCCGAAGGCAAAATTTTTGTTGCTAAAGTCGGAAACTTTCTAGAGAAGGAGTTTCTCTCGAAAGAAGTGAGTGGGAGGAAAGTAGAACTTGATGAGATAACAGTATCTACTCCCTTATTGAGAAGTAGTACATCACAGAAATCTGTTTCTGTGACACCTACATCAAATAGGGAGGAAGCTAATGATAATGATCATGAAACTTCAGATCAAGTTTCTACTGAACTTCGTAGATCAACCAGAGTAAGATCCACACCAGAGTGGTACGGTAATCCTATTTTGGAAGTCATGTTACTAGACCATGATGAACCTACGAACTATGAAGAAGCGATGGTGAGCCCAGATTCCGCAAAGTGGCTTGAGGCCATGAAATCTGAGATGGGATCCATGTATGAGAACAAAGTGTGGACTTTGGTTGACTTGCCCGATGATCGGCAAGCAATTGAGAATAAATGGATTTTTAAGAAGAAGACTGACGCTGATGGTAATGTTACTGTCTACAAAGCTCGACTTGTCGCAAAAGGTTTTCGACAAGTTCAAGGGATTGACTACGATGAGACTTTCTCACCCGTAGCGATGCTTAAGTCTGTCCGAATCATGTTAGCAATTGCCGCATTTTATGATTATGAAATTTGGCAGATGGATGTCAAAACTGCATTCCTGAATGGATTTCTGGAAGAAGAGTTGTATATGATGCAACCAGAAGGTTTTGTCGATCCAAAGGGAGCTAACAAAGTGTGCAAGCTCCAGCGATCCATTTATGGACTGGTGCAAGACTCTCGGAGTTGGAATAAACGCTTTGATAGTGTGATCAAAGCATTTGGTTTTATACAGACTTTCGGAGAAGCCTGTATTTACAAGAAAGTGAGTGGGAGCTCTGTAGCATTTCTGATATTATATGTGGATGACATATTGCTGATCGGAAATAATATAGAATTTCTGGATAGCATAAAGGGATACTTGAATAAGAGTTTTTCAATGAAAGACCTCGGTGAAGCTGCTTACATATTGGGCATTAAGATCTATAGAGATAGATCAAGACGCTTAATAGGACTTTCACAAAGCACATACCTTGACAAAGTTTTGAAAAAGTTCAGAATGGATCAGGCAAAGAAAGGATTCTTGCCTGTGGCACAAGGTGTGAAGTTGAGTAAGACTCAATGCCCGACCACCGCAGAAGATAGAGAGAAAATGGAAAATGTTCCCTATGCTTCAGCCATAGGCTCTATCATGTATGCAATGCTGTGTACCAGACCAGATGTATGCCTTGCTGTAAGTTTGGCAGGAAGGTACCAAAGTAATCCAGGAGTGGATCACTGGACAGCGGTCAAGAACATCCTTAAGTACTTAAGAAGGACTAAGGATATGTTTCTCATTTATGGAGGTGACAAAGAGCTCGTCGTAAACGGTTATGTCGATGCAAGCTTTGACACTGATCCGGACGATTCTAAATCGCAAACCGGATACGTATTTACATTAAACGGTGGAGCTGTCAGTTGGTGCAGTTCTAAACAAAGCGTCGTGGCGGGATCTACATGTGAAGCTGAGTACATAGCCGCTTCGGAAGCAGCTAATGAAGGAGTCTGGATGAAGGAGTTCATATCCGACCTAGGTGTTGTACCTAGCGTAACGGGTCCAATGAAAATCTTTTGTGACAATACTGGTGCAATTGCCTTGGCAAAGGAATCCAGATTTCACAAAAGAACCAAACACATCAAAAGACGCTTCAACTCCATCCAGGATTTGGTCCAGGTGGGAGACATAGAGATATGCAAGATACATACGGATCTGAATGTTGCAGACCCGTTGACTAAGCCTCTTCCACGAGCAAAACATGATCAGCACCAAGACTCCATGGGTGTTAGAATCATTACTTTGTAATCTAGATTATTGACTCTAGTGCAAGTGGGAGACTGAAGGAAATATGCCCTAGAGGCAATAATAAAGTTATTATTTATTTCCTTATATCATGATAAATGTTTATTATTCATGCTAGAATTGTATTAACTGGAAACATAATACATGTGTGAATACATAGACAAACAGAGTGTCACTAGTATGCCTCTACTTGACTATCTCATTAATCAAAGATGGTTATGTTTCCTAGCCATGAACAAAGAGTTGTTATTTGATTAACGAGATCACATCATTAGTTGAATGATCTGATTGACATGACCCATTCCATTAGCATAGCACCCGATCGTTTAGTATGTTGCTATTGCTTTTATCCATGACTTATACATGTTCCTTTAACTATGAGACTATGCAACTCCCATTTACCGTAGGGACACTTTGTGTGCTACCAAACGTCACAACGTAACTGGGTGATTATAAAGGTGCTCTACAAGTGTCTCCGAAGGTACATGTTGAGTTGGCATATTTCGAGATTAGGATTTGTCACTCCGATTGTCGGAGAGGTATCTCAGGGCCTTCTCGGTAATGCACATCACATAAATCCTTGCAAGCATTGCAACCAATGAGTTAGTTGCGAGATGATGTATTACAGAACGAGAAAAGAGACTTGCCAATAACGAGATTGAACTAGGTATTGGATACCGACGATCGAATCTCGGGCAAGTAACATACCGATGACAAAGGGAACAACGTATGTTGTTATGCGGTCTGACCGATAAAGATCTTCGTAGAATATGTAGGAGCCAATATGGGCATCCAGGTCCCGCTATTGGTTATTGACCGGAGACGTGTCTCGGTCATGTCTACATTGTTCTCGAACCGTAGGGTCCGCACGCTTAACGTTACGATGACAGTTATTATGAGTTTATACATTTTGATGTACCGAAGGAGTTCGGAGTCCCGGATGTGATCACGGACGTGACGAGGAGTCTCGAAATGGTCGAGACATAAAGAATTATATATTGGAAGCCTATGTTTGGACATCGGATGCATTCCAGGTGAAATCAGGATTTTACCGGAATACCGGGAGGGTTACCGGAACCCCCCGGGAGCATAATGGGCCAACATGGGCCTTGGAGGAGAGGTGAGAGGGCTGCCCTCATGGGCTGTGCGCCTCCCCCCTTCCCCTAGTCCTATTAGGACTAGGAGAAGTGGGGCGCCCCCTCTCTCTCTCTCTCCCCCTTGGAGAATCCTAGTCCAACTAGGATTGGGGGGGGGGGGAATCCTACTCCCAGAGGGAGTAGGACTCTCCTGGCGCACCAAGCCTGGCCGGCCAGCCCCTCCCCCTTGGCTCCTTTATATACGGGGGCAGGGGGCACCCCAAAGACACACAAGTTGATCTACGGATCGTTCCTTAGCCGTGTGCGGTGCCCCCTTCCACCAAATTCCACCTCGATCATATCGTTGCAGTGCTTAGGCGAAGCCCTGCGCCGGTAACACATCAAGATCGTCACCCACGCCGTCGTGCTGACGGAACTCTTCCTCGACGCTTTGCTGGATCGGAGCCCGGGGATCGTCATCGAGCTGAACGTGTGCCAAGAACTCGGAGGTGCCGGAGTAACGGTGCTGTGATCGGTTGGATCGCGAGGAGAACGTACAACTACTTCCTCTATGTACAACTACTTCCTCTACGTTGTGTCAACGCTTCCGCTTCAGTCTACGAGGGTACGTGGACAACACTCTCCCCTCTCGTTGCTATGCATCACCATGATCTTGCGTGTGCGTAGGAATTTTTTTTTTGAAATTACTACGTTACCCAACAACCGTTGGTCGTGCCGCAGTACTAACGCCACCCTCGGCAAACTGAAGCCGACCGTGTCTAGCGACTATATGAGCGTGTCGCTCACCGCGGTCGCCGTGTCCAGAGGCAGTGCTGGAGCTGCGCCCCGTTGTTGGCCCCAACAACCCACATGAACGGCTGTCGGTGGCGAGGAGGTCGTGGGCCAGCTCCTCCATTGGACTAGTCTGCGCTACGTCGTCCCGACGGGTGTGCCCCACATGTCTGTTTCCCTGTTTTCCCGGCCATATTCGAGCGTCAGTGCTCCGCGTTGCGCATTGGGCCTTTCACTATGTAGGCCAAGCGAGACAACTTATTGTTTATTTGAGTCGTTCAAGTATAATCATGTGGTGTTTGCTTATTTTGCATTCCTCTCCAACCCTCTTCTCCATCGATCATGTCGCCCTCCAGTCGAGTTCATCCTCCCGCATGCCTCATTTGAACATTCCGCCGAGTATCATTCGCATGTACCCACCCTAGTCCTCTTTCAATAGATCTTCGGACCCCGAGATGAAATCGAGAGGGAAAGTGGGGGCACGTGATACCTAAGGAGGATTCAAAAATTTGAACCGGTGATCATAGCATCCACAAATCATATATAAAGGGTATTCAATGTTCGTTTCATTTTTGAACGTACAATATACTCCCTCCTATCCTTTCTAGTTTACATATAAGTTTTATGTGTAGTCAAAGTATATCTACTTTGATCAAAAAGGTATCAACATTCAACAACGCCCAATCAATATTGTTAGATTCGTACGTACTCCTAGATTTGTACTCGAGATGGTTTCCAATTTGACTATTGACAAGATTAATTATACATGAGATGTATAATGTGAAAATTATATCATTGGAAACTCCTTTCACATACGAATTGGACCGTATGCTTTGTGTAAGTTGCATGTCATATATTATTACTCTAACATTTGGTCAAAGTTAGCCTCGAAAAACGCATTAGACCATGTATGATTTGTGTAAGTTGCATATCAAATATTATTACTCTAACATTTGTGTAAGTTGCATGTCATATATTATTACTCTAACATTTGGTCAAAGTAGTATAGTGGAAGTGGATCCTCATATGTAGGTATCCCTGCCTTACCCTCCCTTTCGGTTACTTACTGGCGGACCCCATGCTTGCTAGGCCCCGCATGTCAGTTACTCAATGGGTTCGCCCACGTCAGGGGATCCTCATCCGTAGTATACTCCCTCTGTTTTTATTTACTCCGCATAAAACGAAGGGAGTGATGGTATAATAAATGACGCGGGCGGGGGAGGGGGAGGGACGTCGGTTTGCTCTCAACTACGGTCCCACAAGCGAGCGAAAACGCAAGATGAAGCATGTTCCATTCGGTGAGCGACATGGAGGGTCCAGCGTGCCGGGCTGCAATGCGAACGCGACAAGAGCGATGTACAGTCAAAACCGATTAACCGGTCATCACCGGAACCACTATTCACACCAGAACCTTTGCTGCTCGGCCTACGCCAGCCACTGCCCTAAAACCACACCAAATCTCCAGCCCATTCCCCCACCTTTCCATTCCCTAGCCCGCATCAAGCGTCCCCTAGTTCGCCAAAAAGCCATGGTGCACCGCAAGATCACTTACTACAAGATGCTGACGCTGGAGCGCCGCGTAGAAATCGTGGCGGCGGTCGGCACCACAGACCTTCGTTCCAAAGCTCGCTTTGCGGCAGGCCAATCCCCGAGTTCTCTGGAGCCAAGCTACGAGGAGGAGGAAGCCGATCCAATGTTCATGGCAGAGGTCGCGGCGCAGAAGGCCCCCGATGGGTATGAGACGATGGACGTCGACTTCGTGCCGGCGTCCGAGTCCCCCATGGTGCAGGCGGACCAGCGGTTCAACATGGCAATACTAAAGAAAGACCGGGAGGCAGAGGCTCAACTCAACACGGAGCGCGCGCATGCCGCTACCATCGAGGCTCTCCTGCAGGCGGAACCGGATGTCGTGGATGTGAACCGGGCGGCGGAGGCTCAACTTGAGGCTGAGCGCGCGGACGCCGCTGCCATCGAGGCCCTCCTGCAGGCGGAACCGGACGTCCTGGACTTGAACCGGGCGGCAGAGGCTCGACTCGACGCAGAGCGCGCGGATGCCGCTCTCATCGACGCCCTCCTGCAGGTGGAACCAGACATCCTGGACTTGAACCGGGCGACGGAGGTTCGACTCAACGCGGAGCGCGCGGATGCCGCTGCCATCGAGGCCCTCCTGCCGGCGGAACGGGACATCCTCGACTTGAACCGGGCTGTGCTCTCATCCATGCAGAGCGCCCGCACGCTCCGCTTGAACGAGTAGCTGGAGGCCGAGGACAACCACGGTGCGGAGACACACGTCGGCAGCGACGGCTGGTTCGCGCCGGCAGCCAAAGACGACGAGGCCGTATCTTTTCGTGAGCAGTGATAGTTTTTCTTTATGTTGTTCTTTTTATGGATCTTTTGCTGTGTAAAAACATATATTTGTTATGCAAGTCGCCTGACTTGGGTCAGTCTACCATTTCAGGCGGTTGGATGAATATCCTACGTCTCCTAACCCTTCTTTCCTTCTTCCTCACCTCTTCTTCTTCCCCAACAGACCACCGCACGGGTCGTACGGATACTCCCCAACATGCGGTTGGATAAACATACTCTATGAACGAAAATTATGTGTCAGCGATAGAATGGCTGAGTTTGGTGTGTTCACATGCGACAGCACGTGTCAGTGAGGGTGCGTTCCCTTGGTTGGGTTTGTGGCATGCAGGAGCGACTATGTGAGGGTGCGGTGCGACCGCGATAGCCGTGCGCAAGTGTACCTCCTTCTCATTTTGAAAACTTTAGGCAAGCTTGGCAAAAATGTGTGGCGAAGTTTGGCAATGCAAGGCCTAGACCCAAACAGGATAAGTACGTACGTACTAGGAGTACTAGTGTTAAAAAAGAAAGGCTGGGTTTTCCTTCGCGGGATTTAATCGATACAAATCCTTGTTTCACGTGTCAATTAATGCGTATTTTTTTCTCCAAAGACCAAAGAGCTAACCATCTCACTCCTCATCGCTTGATTAATGCAGCGCCATGCAAACCAACCATCTCACTTCCGCATGCATGCAGGGGATATTAATGTCCTTGGTTGCTAACCCCATCAATTTTGCCTCGATTAGTGTTAGTGGCCCTATGCAAATTGTAATTTTGATATACTGGCCTTGTGTACAAAAATTATGGAGGTAGTAACTATATTTGACTTCCTTCCCCATTGCGGTGATGTCAACTATATTTTTATTTATTTTTGGTGGTTTGGTGAAGTGTGTTCGACAGAGAACACCATTGAGGGAGACCACGGTAAGTCGTTCGCAAGTGCCGCCTGCAAGCCGAGATAACCGCCTTACTTGCATCCAGGAAGTCGTTTACTAGTACTACTAGGAGTAACTAATGCGGTGAGATGGCTTCTCGAAGAAGACGATGGAGAAGCGGAGTAAGCAAAGAGTGAAATGATGGTTGCTTCGTCCGTGCTTTTGTGATTTGACGCCTCACTGCTTTGTGATTTGTGATAGAAGGGACAGGGGAGTAGACTCTGTGCTATATACTGTACTACATGCGTCCAAGCATGGGAGAAAGAGGAGAGACGTTGCATTTTTCTATTCCTTCAATCAATCAATCAGGGAGCTTCGGTTCCATCTTTTTGGCTTTGGCAACACTGTCCACAATGGTTCCCACGATGCCAAAAGCTATTTTCACATTTGGCTACACATTGTGGGTGCCCTTAACTGTACCACTTGGTTTTCTCCTGTGTGCTATCTATACAAATCTCAATTATATTGATCTAAAAAAATTATAGAATCGAGATTAGTAAAAAGGAGGTGATTTTGCCGCGCAGATGGCGGGGGAGGTTTCTTATTTGAGAAATGCTATGTCCACGTAATGGTTTACGTAAAGTTACGAACTGATGTGATGTGGGACTATTTGATTGGATTAAAGGAGAGGATCAGGCCCACCCCACCTGAAAATCAGGGGGGCATATATAGTTTAGATGGAAAGTATACGTAGAAGCTACGTAGCCCTTTGTAAGTCTAGGATTAGGCTTCTTATTTTCAGAGGAGGTTGTCCTGGCGGTTTGCTAACATGCGGTCCCACGTGTCAGTGCTTTACCAAGCCGATTCGCGTCCCACATGAGGCAGAACAATGGCAGAAGCAACATGTGGTTAAGTTGAAGAATATGAGGGAGAAGCGGATTCACCAACGAGTGAAATGATGGTTGCTTCGTCCCTCCAACTTAACTGCGGGAAAGGTGTAGCTTTGTGATTTGACGCCTCATTGCTCATTACTACGCCGGCACCATGACTGGGGTGCTTAACTCCGGCTGCTCTGCACTGTATTCCGGTATGGCACGTGAACCCGGTATCTTGATGTCCCACATGTCGGCGAAAGGGACTAGAAGATTTATGAAAGCGAGCGCTCCACTCTTATTACGGAGGAGTAGACGACACGACGGCCCAGTGAACTGTCATTTGTACTGTATAGTACTATAGTTTTGCTGTTTCGCACGATCCATCGATACAAACCCGATTAAACAGGAAAGGGCGGGATTTTTCCCGCGCGGTAGATGATACTGGCCATACATTTCAAAGGCAATTTTAATGTATGCAAACTGAATAATTATAAGTAACAATATGATATCTAGTAAAACTAAAAACACATGTGATTTATTGTGTTAAGAGTGTAGTAGTAGTGTTGTATTGCATAGTTGTTAGATGTAACATGCGAGAACGTGTAGAGATGTAGTTTTGGAGGGCCTACAGAGAGAAAAGCGTAATACGGTCACCGAACTTCAGAATAAGCTGATTACGGTCACTATATACGTTTTGCGGTGATTACACGGTCACTTGCTCACAGCTCAGCATCGGATTGCACTCTGTTGACCGGCCAAATAGTCTGCGTGGCGCCATGTTGACTAGTTAAATTGACCACGTTCGTTGTGGGTCCCACCTTTCAGTTCACATAGGAAAAGGTCAAATAAACACAAATTTACGCAGGCGCGACAAGGCTCCAACCCGTGCGCGGGAATCACCTGGTTGTGTATGTGTCTGTCAGGGCCTGATGTGTGCGCATGCACGTGTAGGTTGAGCACTTGAGCGTGAGAGTGTGTGTTGGTCGTGTAGTGTACTGGTGTGTCCATGCATGTGTGTGTGTGAGTGTTGCGTGTGTGTGTGAGTGATGCGTGCGTGCGTGGCTGCGTGTGTACGTGTGAGTGTTGCGTGCGTGCGTGGGTGCATGTGTTTGTGTGAGTGTTGCGTGGATGCAGTTCGTGTGCATGCGTGCGTGTGTGTATAATCACCACACCAGCTCCTGTGTGTTAAAACAGACGGCTCAGCATACCAATACAAGGCCACCTTGTCTGCTGTGCCCGCGGTCATGACTTCGGACCACCGTCCAAATATATTTTTTGTCGTTTGTTTTCATTCTTACTAGCAAGATGCCCGTGCGTTGCACGTAACATCAAAATGCATTTGTATGACTTGTTTATCTTGTGACAGAAAAGGATGAACGAGGGAAGGCCTTATTTGCAAATGTGGAGAGGTGTGTGGGTACCTTTTTGCAAAATTGCCATAGTTTCTTTCCTATCCGTCCGATATAAATCGGACGGCCTATATTGCAGGATGGCAGGCACACCATCATCACCAACTCTGTTTTTTATAAGAGTGTGTATTTTATGTATTTTATAAGAGTGTATATGTAGAGTAGATACAAGTCGACAGGTGGGCACGATGGTAGTGAGATAATGTGATGCAACACTAGAGGTGCCACGTGGAGCGTTTAACTGGTCAACTATTCATGTCATGAGCAAATACAGAGTTGTACGGTGAGCCCGTGACTGCATAATAACCACTAAACATAAATGGTGACTGTAATGAGTGGATTCTGAAGTCCAATGTATGTATCGTGCTTTCGCTTCAAATACAATGATCGTCATTGCATATATCGCGAGAGAAAGATGAAACATGCGTGAATTTTCTGGGGGCTTACTTTTAGCGGACTTGGAGATAGTTTTGTGTGCATACGTGAAAGGGGTGTATAGGGGGGTATGCGATGGAGAGAGAGATGCTCTTCGTTTCTCTTTATTATGACTAACTTTGTATATAGTATAAAAATATACAAATTCACAGTGCGGAATAAATATCATTGTGGGCACCATGCAATGCAAATTAGCATTCGTACTCCTCCATATAACTTTGTAATGTTGTATATATGTAGAAACTCTAAAATAATTTTTTGGCCACACTTTATCCAAAAGGAATGTTGTATGCGAAATAAACGTGAAGAGAGGGCTTTTTAGATCAATGGGGTACGTGATGTAACATGTGTGAATGTGTAGTTGATGCATTTGGTGGGGCCTAGAGAGGTATGTGTGTGTATTACATATTCGATAGAGGCATGGATAGAGGGGCCGACGGGGGGCGTGGGAGAGATAGCACGAGAAATGAGAGTGGTCGAGAGAGAGAGAGAGAGAGAGAGAGAGAGAGAGAGAGAGAGAGACGAATATGACGTCACGACAAGAGATTCCATTCCCTTGAGTGTGTATATGCAAGGGGGGAGGGAATAGAGGCACCAGGAGAAATTTTCTGTGTGTGTGGTGTTTGTGTTGGTATGTGTGGGTGTGAGAAGATAATGAGACGTGGGGGCAGAGGGTGTGTCACCGCGTGAGGTCCGGGGGGTCGAGGTGAGGCCCTTCGTTCCGTTCCGTCCTGCGCCACATTGGTCAGCCCGTGATGCATTTAGGAAGACCCATGGATGACTAGTCGTACAAAACAAAGATAGCAGAATTGTGAAGGACTCTGTGTCCACTGACAAAGCCGGCTAGGATTTGTAACCCTAGGTTCTCGGACTAAGGTAACGCCTTTATCTCTGATATTACTATTCATCCAACCTAACTTTAAGGGGCATCCTATAGAATGCTCTGCTAGAATCATACTCGTTGATTAGGAAGAAAGGTGTGAGACAATGCGTGAGAGACAGGCGTAAAGATAATGTGCGTACATGAGACACGTAGGCAGGTCCATGTATATAGAAAGGGTCGATGAGGACTGTGTGTGTGTATGTGTGCGAGAGGAAGAGTGCTTGTGATAAAGGTTAGTGAAAACAGTTGTAAATGGTTACGAGAGGGAGGGAGGGTTATATCTAGAGCATGTGTGTGAGAAAGACACCTCGGGAGAGAGTGCGTGAACATGTGTGAGAGACCACCGATGGAGAGTGAAACTACATGTAAAAGACTGCTCTACACATTGATTAAAGATATAAATTGTATCCAAATATTAGGATGGGATCATGATATTTCCAATTCGTGTAAGGAGCGGTCATTGATCCATCAGACATCTAGATTCTATCGAATTTGAGCATGTCTATGTTATTATTCGACATAATTGATCCACATAGTTAGTATTTTGAACTCCAGACAATGCATCGCTTTAGCAATCGAATATAAACGTGAGTATAGTTCATGTTGTGTGTGTAAAGCACATTATACATACGAAAGTTACACAATGGGCATTATAAATAGCTACTACCTATGAACTAGCATACATTTCAATTCAACTTAAGTTGGTTTAAAAAATCGAATTCAACATGAAGTCCATTCAATTATTTGAATTTGATATCATGGCATTTGTAAACCATACCTAAATTATGGGGGCACCAATCTTTGCTCTGATTTTGTACATAATGGCATATGTAGTCGTGTACAAAATAGATTCAAATTTAGCTCCTCCATTCCAAAATAATCGTAGTTATAGGATTTTCAAGTGTCACAATTTCAAAAAGAAGCGGATAATTTAATGAGGTTTTGAAACATACAAGGTCAAATATAACGTTGTACATTTAGGTCAATCCTCATAGTTCAAGAGTACTCTAAACGTGAATGCTTGTGTTTCAAAATTTGAACGAAGCGCAAGAAGAGCCTCTACTCGCCCGAAACCGCGTGAGACCAATGTTTGGTAGTCCAAGGAAATTACTTTTCTAATAACTCCGACCCGTGAAACCTACCAGCCCGACGTCCAAAGGTCTAAACCGCGGTAGGTTTGTAACTTCATCTAGACGCCACGCAACCGCATCCGAAAAACATTCATACACAATGGTCGCCTAAGCACACATGCGCGCGGCCGAAATCGCTCCCACCCACTATTTGGGACACCTGGGATTACCATCCTACCCCGACCCGCAGTAGGTCCGAAAACTAAGAGGGGGGCAAAGTTTGTACTTTCCCCAAAATTCAAACAAGTGTGTCCCATCTTCTGTTCAAAAAAGCCAAAAACAAGCATGTCCCAGATCGAAACATGGTTCCCCCCACCCGTCTGATTCCCCGTTCGTACTCCATGGGCGCCAAAACTACCTCTCCACCATCCGCGAAACCCCGGCGTCTTCCATCCGCCACCCCATCCTACCCATCAACCGCCGCCCTCCTCCATCACGCCGGAGCCGATACCCCGACGTCGTCGTCCACCGCAACCTCAACCGCAACGCCCTCCACGGCTAGTAGTTGAAGCCGAGGTCGAGCCGTCCGTACCCGAGCCAGTTCAACCATGCTATCCTGCCCCTCACCGCTGCCGCCCCAACTTTGCCACCCTCCACCGCACTAGAGCTGTTCCTGCTACGCCGTCCTTCGCCGCCTCGGATATGCTTCCCCTCCGCCGACATACGGCCACGGCAACACAGCCAACAATTTGGCCATGGGTTCGTCCAAGCCTGCACCCTCCAGAACATCGGTTTCCCCGGTAAAAAGAAGAAAATCGGCGCGACATGCGGAGGTGACCACACCGGCAACCGAAAAAGGTACTCCTCTTCCCTTATTCGTGCAAATCTTACGTCTCTGCTTGCACGGTATTCATCCCACAGAAGACACTAGTTGACCGCTTCTTCTTGATACTAGATGTTCCTAGTAACTCGGGATGCACAAGGTTTCTCCTCATAGACTATTTCACCATATCTAGAGGTCCGTCGCCCCCCTGACTTTCAATTTCTGGCCACTTGATTCCCAATTAACGGAAGCATTCCCCGGCGTAACAGGCGCTAGTACACCTATTACGTCGGGGAAGCAGCGCCTTGGTGTTTATCTTAGGGGCGTGTGTGGCCTAGAGCTACTGGCGCCGGATCTGGAGGTCGGCCGGGATTAAAGGGATGGCATGGGGGCGCTGCCAAGCAAGGCGGTTGTGTGAGGTCGATGGGAGGGCGGCGGAGGCAGGGGTCTGGGCCGGTGGTCGCTGGCGGTTCGAGAAAGATCGTCAACAGTGACTGGCGGGAGGTAGACGAAGGCCATTTGCCCGTTCCTTATAGATCGGACGGTTCATTAAAAAAATCGACTGACCTATTTATTTTCAGTCGACTGTTATCTTAGATATGACCACATGTGGTGGTGTGGTGGAGGAGTACCTACATTTCCTGTGCTCATGTATTACAAAATCATACAGAGTAGAATCTAATTTTGTTTGCCATGCAATGTTGTAGAGCTATCATATGTCTCCTGTTATTTATTTTTCAGCCACCTGCTATCTGCTACTTTTACAGTGCACTAGTTCTGCACACACTTCACCCTTACTCTCACTGTTGCGTTTTTATGCAAGGGTATTTCAGACTCTGCTGCCATGAGAGAAGCCAAAAATAAAAGAGATAAGTCGCTCCAGTTTGGTGTGCGGCTAGGCAATACATGTTTCAACACTTTAAAGGATGTAGTTTCAATAGATGGAGACGGGGAACGTAGCTCTGGAGTTGATGACCTCGCTCGCAATGAACCACCATCCCAGGTGCTTGCTTTAACTTCGCGGTGTCATATGTGGTTGCATGTTCCATATGGTGTCTAGCTTGTATTCGAAAGGCCGAAGTCGGTAAGATAAGGAAAGATATGTTTTTACATGAACCACCATCCTGTGAGCACCAGAAGACAAATAGCTAGTCAGGGCACTGGCCGAGCCAGTGACAAGCCTAGCAAAGAAAGGCATCACCTGGAAGCCAACTAAAAAGCTGCGATGGTGGCGAAGCAGCCTGCCTCCCACCAGGCTCTCAGGTCCTAGATGATCATGCTCACCACTCCAGCCAGATGTCTAGCTTGTATTGCTTCCAATTTGGTTAAATTGCATCTGCTTGGCTTACACATTATACCTTTGAATATGACATGCCTTTCTGTTTTTGGTACATACTAGTACATCTGTGTATTAACCATGTTCTTATATCAAACTAATGTTCTTGTGTATCCCTCATCAATCATTTATGACGAGGCAGGCAGGCAAGGGGACTACTCCTCATTTAAATAATGCAGCGTCGGCCTCCTGACATGATTCTCAAGAAACAGAAATGCTAGATGAAGATAGTGAATGTAGCTCTGTAGTTGATTACAGCATTTCCCATACACTAGCATCGTAGGTGCTTGCTCTAACTTGGCAGCATGATATGTGGTTGCATGTTGCATATGGTGTCTAGATTGTAATTCTTCCAATCTGGTTGAACTGCATGTGCTAGTCTGCTTAGCTTATACATTATACATGTTAATGTGACATGCCTTCCTGTATTTAGTACATAGTACATCTGTCTATTAAGCATGTCCTTACATAAAACTATTGTTTTTTTCTATCCCGCATCAATCAACATGATGAGACTCCTTTAGTATATGCAGTGTGATATTAGTTGCATCTTTCATATGATTTATAGCATGCGCTGCTTCTAATTTGTTGAAATTCCATTTATGATGGGACGCTTTTAACTTGGCAGAGTCATATTGGTTGCATCTTTCATGTGGTATCTAGCTTGCATTGCTTCTTATTTGCTGGAATGGTTTCTGCTTAGTTTACACAAACAGTTGTGAACATGCCATGTCGTCCTGTTTTCGTACATATTCCATCCTGGTATCATGTGTTTGCCTTACACACTAGTAGAAAACCGGCCTTTTGTCCCGGTTCGTAAGGGCCTTTAGTCCCGGTTCCCGAACCGGGACTAAAGGGTCGTTACTAATACCCTCACCCTTTAGTCCCGGTTCAAACCAGAACCGGGACAGATGGGCCTCCATGTGGCCTGCGCGCTGAGCCCGGGCAGGAGGGCCTTTGGTCCCGGTTGGTGGCACCAACCGGGACCAATAGACCTCCACACGTCAGCATTTCTGTGGCTGGGGTTTTTGGTTTTTTTTTTTTGAAAGGGGGGGGGGGTTTGGAGGTTTTGGGGGGTTAATTTAGGTATTTCATATATTGTGTTAGATAGCTAATTAATAGAGAGAAGTGTCCTCTCTTATGTCCGTGCTTGGTCGACGCTATGTACTATACATACGTATAGAGAGGACTAGACATGCTAGCTAGCTAGTAAGCAAACGAAGGAAACAGAAGATCGTCATGAACATATATGCATACAGAGAGAAGTGATATCGACCACCTCTCCTTCTCCGAGAGATTGGTCGTATATCTATTGTCCGACACTACCGGCTACATATATACAATAATTATCTTTTACAAATATAATCTCTTAAATTATGGACGCATGGTCCACATAGTATTCTCCGTCTTCAGCGATCACGTGGTCAAGAAAGAATGCCGCCAATTCCTCTTGAATTCCTCGCATGCGATCTGGTCCTAGGAGTTCATTCCGCTGCCGAAACATCTAATTTGAAGAAGGGGGTCAATACATACATACATACATACATACATATATATATATATATGTGTGTGTGTGTGTGTGTGTGTGTGTGTGTGAATGAATGAAACTCAACACAAATGATGGTAATAAACAAAAATTGTGAATATTATTTCTTACGCACTTCATATTGTTTCTCAGAGTACCCGCCCCGCTCACAGGTCGTGTGGCGGATGGACTCGCAGACATAGTATCCACAGAAATCATTCCCTTGTTCCTGCCACAACCACTTTACAAGAAATAGAGGTCAATCAAATAGATAAGCAAGAATGCCAAATGGTATTGATGAAACTAGCGCTTGAATCAATAGCTAGGAGACGCGCGGAACATGGTACTATAGTACTTACTTTCGGGTATCTAAATTCCAGCTCCTTCGGGAGTCCCGGGGATTTTGTGCTGAATTTTCTCCAAACACTTCCAGACAAAAGAAAACAATTACTTGATATCAGGAAATGAACAAATTTGCTGATATGGTGGATAATGATCAATTTAACTTACTTCTTGAGGATTTCAGTCATGTCCGCATACTCCTGGGGATCTTTTCGTCTCGAGTCCAAGACAGTTACTACTCCCTTCTCAAGCCTAATCTCCAGGAGAATATAGTGGAAACTGCGCACGCATGCATAACTCATCAATTACATTACTATAACCTGGACTAATATATAAGGGAAACCGAATATGCACAAGACAACACTCACTTGAAGTTGTAAGGAAAGAGTATTATATCTTTGTGTTCATTTATTTTGAATGATCGTAGCAAGTTGGCCTCGGTTTTTGCGGCATGATCTTTAACCTGAACTGCATCTATGAGATTTGTGTTAATGAACCCAATATCACCGATTTGACTTTTCTTCAATTCTGCGATCTTCAATCTGCATAATATAGTGAGGATAATTATAAATACATGCAATGAAAGAGCTGAGCCATATAGAGACACTTAATGACAGTAGTAGTAGTACTTACAGACAGTAGCAGGTGACCGTTGCTTTATCGAGGGCCAATTGATTAAAAAACTGATAGAACTCCTCAAATGGAACATGCAACAGTTCAATTCCAACGAGGTCATGCTCCGGTTTAACTCTCATATACAAAGTATTCCTCCCCCCAGACTCTCTGCAGGTTTTCATGTACCAATCATGCAATCTTCGCATCATCGTTGTTAGAGATCTTTCATCTTTGACGAGAGGTTTCCCGTACTCGTATATGTGTATCTACACGTCCAGGAAATCATAATCTACATCGCCGGGCAGGTAATCGTCAAGATTGGTATAACCGGGCGCCATCCTCGGATCGACGCTAGGCACCTTGAGCGGGGGGCACGATTGCTTTGCTTGTTCGCCGAGCTAGGCAATTTGTTTCCCAGCTACTCGTCGTTCTTTCAGCCTTTGATCACTGACTGTACTTCCCGACCGCGACGCTTCGGCCCATGTCTTTGCAATAATGTGCTCATAGTTGCCTTTCGGCGGAGACTTGGGTGGTTTTGCCAGGTCAGCCAGAGTGCGCTTCACTTTCACCGAATCTACCTTCTCCTTCGGAGGTGGATGTCTCTGTGCTTTCAACCCTTGAAACCAGTCATCCTTCTCGGTTCGCGCGATCCTCGCGTTCTCCTCCGGGCTCATCTCGTATGGTAACTTCTCTGGAGTCTTCAGAGAAGGACCGAATTTGTATTTTCTCCCACCTCTGGCTGTACTGCTAGACGCCGGCAGAGCAGACTTTGCGGCAGTCTTCTTGACTTGCTTACGAGGCGGAGGAGAAGGACTACGACGCACCGGAGCAGCTGCCGGAGCGGCGGCGGGCCTCTTCCGCCCTTGCTGACGAGGCGAAGGAGTAGGCTGGCTGCTCGGGCGCGCCGGCGCAGGCAGAGAAGGAGGCGGAGTGCCTCCATGCGCCGGAGAAGGAGTCGGCCGAGGGCCCTGATCGTCACTCGCCGGAGGAGGAGGCGGTGGAGGAGGCGGAGTGCCCTGACTCGCCGAAGGAGGAGGAGGAGGAGGCGGAGGCGTCCAGTTTGGAAGCTTGATGAGCTCTTTCCGCCATAGGCATGGAGTCTTCAGAGCAGAACCCAGCCGAGTCTCCCCTTCTCCGGTAGGGTGGTAAAGCGGGAGGTCCTCAAATCCCTCCGTTATTTCATCCACCATCACCTTAGCATATCCTTCTGGAATCGGCTGGCAGTGAAAAGTGGCTTCGGGTTCAATAGGAAAAACAGAGCCAACAGCCGCCTTGACCTTCATATTCATCCATTGCGTCATAAGGTGGCAAATTTGAGCCTCTGTGATAGCATCCACGGGATAGCTGGCAGGAGCCATCAAGACAAGCTCCGGCTGAAGCAGCTCGGTGGAAGCCACGCTGCTTCTCCGTTGAGATGGCGGGGTAGCTTCAGGGGAAGCTTCGGCAGTTCGTTTGCTGCGATTTGCTTCTCGTTCCTCTATCCCGAGTACACCAGCTCGAAACTGACAAGACATTGCGCCACATCACTCCTTAGCCTTGCTACCATTTCTGGATCGATCACCTTCTGAGAGATTGCATTGAGAAATGCACATAGCTTCACAATGGCTAATCGGACGTTTTCTGGTAGAAGCCCCCTCAATGCAACCGGAAGCAGTTGCGTCATAATCACGTGGCAGTCATGAGACTTTAGGTTCTGGAACTTTTTCTCTGGGATATTTATTATTCCCTTTATATTCGACGAGAAGCCAGTCGGGACCTTCATACTGAGCAGGCATTCAAAGAAGATTTCTTTCTCATCTTTCGTAAGAGCGTAGCTGGCAGGACCTTCATACTGCTTTTGAGTCATGCCATCTTTTTCGGGCAAACGTTGCAGGTCCTCCCGTGCCTCAGGTGTATCTTTTGTCTTTCCATACACGCCCAAGAAGCCTAGCAGGTTCACGCAAAGGTTCTTCATCACGTGCATCACGTCGATTGAAGAGCGGACCTCTAGGTCTTTCCAGTAGGGTAGGTCCCAAAATATAGATTTCTTCTTCCACATGGGTGCGTGTCCATCAGCGTCATTCGGAACAGCTACTGCGTCGGGACCCTTTCCAAAGATTACGTGTAAATCATTGACCATAGCAAGTACATGATCACCGGTACGCATGGCGGGCTTCTTCCGGTGATCTGCCTCGCCTTTGAAATGCTTGCCTTTCTTTCGACATTGATGGTTGGTCGGAAGAAATCGACGATGGCCCAGGTACACATTCTTCCTGCATTTGTCCAGGTATATACTTTCAGTGTCATCTAAACAGTGTGTGCATGCGTGGTATCCTTTGTTTGTCTGTCCTGAAAGGTTACTGAGAGCGGGCCAATCGTTGATGGTCACGAACAGCAATGCCTTTAGATTAAATTCCTCCTGTCCGTGCTCATCGAACGTACGTACACCATTTCCATTCCACAGCTGTAAAAGTTCTTCAACTAATGGCCTTAGGTACACATCAATGTCGTTGCCAGGTTGCTTAGGGCCTTGGATGAGAATTGGCATCATAATGAACTTCCGCTTCATGCACATCCAAGGAGGAAGGTTATACATACATAGAGTGACCGGCCAGGTGCTGTGATTGCTGCTCTGCTCCCTGAAAGGATTAATGCCATCCGCGCTTAAAGCAAACCATACGTTCCTTGGGTCCTTTGCAAACTCATCCCAGTACTTTCTCACGATTTTTCTCCACTGCGACCCGTCAGCGGGTGCTCTCAACTTCCTGTCTTTCTTACGGTCCTCACTGTGCCATCGCATCGACTTGGCATGCTTTCCATTTTTTAACAGACGTTTCAACCATGGTATTATAGGAGCATACCACATCACCTTCGCAGGAACCCTCTTCCTGCGGGGCTCACCGTGAACATCACTAGGGTCATCTCGTCTGATCTTATACCGCAATGCACCGCAAACCGGGCATGCGTTCAGATCCTTGTATGCACCGCGGTATAGGGTGCAATCATTAGGGCATGCATGTATCTTCTCCACCTCCAATCCTAGAGGGCATACGACCTTCTTTGCTGCGTATGTACTGTCGGGCAATTCGTTATCCTTTGGAAGCTTCTTCTTCAATATTTTTAGTAGCTTCTCAAATCCTTTGTCAGGCACAGCATTCTCTGCCTTCCACCGCAGCAATTCTAGTACGGTACCGAGCTTTGTGTTGCCATCTTCGCAATTGGGGTACAACCCTTTTTTGTGATCCTCTAACATGCGATCGAACTTCAGCTTCTCCTTTTGACTTTCGCATTGCGTCCTTGCATCGACAATGACCCGGCGGAGATCATCATCATCGGGCACATCGTCTGGTTCCTCTTGATCTTCAGCACCTTCACCCGTTGCAGCATCATTGGGCACATCGTCTGGTTCCTCTTGATCTTCACCAGGTCCCCCCGTTGCAGCATCACGGTATTCAGGGGGCACGTAGTTGTCATCGTACTCTTCTTCTTCGTCGTCTTCCATCATAACCCCTATTTCTCCGTGCCTCGTCCAAACATTATAGTGTGGCATGAAACCCTTGTAAAGCAGGTGGGTGTGAAGGATTTTCCGGTCAGAGTAAGACTTTTATTCCCACAATCAGGGCATGGACAACACATAAAACCATTCTGCTTGTTTGCCTCAGCCGCATCGAGAAACTCATGCACGCCCTTAATGTACTCGGAGGTGTGTCTGTCACCGTACATCCATTGCCGGTTCATCTGCGTGCATTATATATAATTAAGTGTCCAAATTAATAGAAGTTCATCATGACATGCAGTAAAAGCAAAGTACATACATAGTTCTCATCTAACAACATATAGCTCTCTAGAGCATCTAATTAATTAAACCATACATTGAAACTATGTAAAACATTTTAATGCAAAAACAAAGGCGATCATAATCACAACCAAGGTAACAATTGATCAAACGGCATAATGATACCAAGCCTCGGTATGAATGGCATATTTTCTAATCTTTCTAATCTTCAAGCGCATTGCATCCATCTTGATCTTGTGATCATCGACGACATCCGCAACATGCAACTCCAATATCATCTTGTCCTCCTCAATTTTTTTTTATTTTTTCCTTCAACAAATTGTTTTCTTCTTCAACTAAATTTAACCTCTCGACAATAGGGTTGGTTGGAATTTCCGGTTCACATACATCCTAGACAAATAAAATCTATGTCACGTTGGTTCGCATAATTTTCATCAACAATAAGTGAACCAATAGTTATAAAGATTAATGTATATACCACATCCAAATCATAGACAGGACGAGGGCCGGCGGGGGCGGATACCAAAACCATCGCACTATATAAGATGCAATAATAAAAGTAAGAAAATGATACAAGTATCGATCTAAACATACAAGTAACAATATTTTTCCTTTCAGAAAGAAGATAAGAACAAGAGGCTCACCACGGTGGTGTCGGTGATGAGATCGGCGCGGGTGATCGACGGCGGTGAAGACGGGGGTGGGGCGTGACGGACCGCTAAATCTAGACAAATCTCGAGGAAAATGAAGCTTTGAGGTCGAGCTTCGAGAGGAGAAAGCTTAACTAGTGTGGCTCGGGCATTTCATCGAACACCTCATGTGCATAGGAGGTGAGCTAGAGCACCACAAACACCTCCCCTCACCGGCCCAGGAAAACAGAGCACTGGCCAGTGCTCTGCTCGCGGGCGAGGGTATATATAGGCAGCACTATTGGTCCCGGTTCGTGGCATGAAAAGGGACTAAAGAGGATCCTTTGGTCCCGGTTCAGGCCACCAACCGGGACCAATGGTGGTGGGCCAGGAGCCAGGCCCATTGGTCCCGGTTCGTCCCACCAACCGGGACCAAAAGGTCTAGACGAACCGGGACCAATGGCCCACGTGGACCGGCCGGCCCCCTGGGCTCACGAACCGGGACCAATGCCCCCATTGGTCCCGGTTCTAGACTGAACCGGGACTAATGGGCTGCCCCGGCCTGAACCATTGCCCCCTTTTCTACTAGTGACATCAAAGTAGTGATTGTCACTATCATGCATGAATGAGTTCTGAAGAGAGAATTTTATTGCTTTTACTTGTCGGTTTTACTTGACAATTCAAAATTAATAAAGCGGAAGGAAGTTAGCAAGGAAGCGGATAAAGGTGCTCCTTCTGAACGGAGGGCCTCTACAGTTTCTACTCCTCCACACTCACAAGATGATTTCCAAGACAACACATGCATCGACACACAACAAAGTTGTGTTTATGATGAGCACGTCTCCCCTAGTGCAGCATCACCGGTGCTCCCTCTAACTTGGCACTGTTATATGTGGTTGCATGTTATGTGTGATGTCTAGCTTGTATTGCTTCTAATTTTGTTGAATTCCATCTGCTTACTTTACACATTATACTTGAATAAGACACGTGTTCCTGTTTCTAGAACATACAATATCTGTCTATCACACCATGTTCTTACATCAAATTACTACTGTTGTGTAACCTACAACAATCACTTATCATAAGACACGTTTGACTTCGGAGTGTGATATAAGTTACATCTCACATTCTTTTCTAGCTTGTACTACTAATTTGTTGAAATGGCACTTATGACGAGACAGTTTTAACTAGGTAGAGTGATATTCGTTGCATCTTTCATATGGTGTCTAGCTTTCATTGCTTCTAATTTGTTGAAATGCCTTCTCCTTAGTTTACACATCATAAGCTGTGAATATGCAATGCTGTGAATATGCAATGGCACTAATGGCGAGAGACCTCTAACATGGTAGTGTGATGTTGTTTGCATCTTGCATATGATTTATTTCTTTGTACTGCTTCACATTTGTTTAAACGCCATTTATGATGAGACACTGTTAACTTGGCAGAGCGATATTTGTAGCATCTTTCATATGGTGTCTACCTTCCATTGCATTGCTTCTAATTTGGTGAAATGTCTTCTTCTTAGTTTACACATCATAGTTCTGGTTATCTCTTCCGTCCTGTTTTTCATACATATTACATCCTCCTATCATGTGGTTGTCTAACATCAAAGTTTAGTTCGTCTGCATCACGCATCAATCTGTTCTGAAGAACTAAATTGTTATTCGTTTTTCTTGTCGGCTTGACTTAACATGGCACAGAGAAAGAGGAAGAAACACAGAATGGCAGGGAATGAGAAGCGGATGAATCCTGTAGATTCTGCTGGTACTGATGGTGCAATAGAAGGTCAAAGTCTAGCAGTAAATTCTACAAGCACGGCATCCCATGCTACACGAGTTGCAAAAAAAGACAAACAGAAACAAATAGCTGCCACCAAAGAAGTAGAGACAGCCCTAGTTCTTGCAACACCTACCACAGTACTACCAGCTGCACGACGTACTCATGCGTCAACTGAGCAAGCAACACGTTCCCAAGCTCCCTTGCCACCTGACACTACTTCCCAAGCACTCTTGACACAAGACGAGTTGGCAATATCAGATGAACCTTGTGAGCTTCAACAGCAAGAAGGTAGTTGTTGGAGTCAAGTTACAGTTGCATGCTTCTTTATATGTAGTCTCATAGTTTGATGTACACTAACACTTCCTATGTTTGTTGTTGGACTAGCACCTAGGCGCAAGAGGAAACAAACATCAGGGATAATGCTCGATGGGTTAACTAAATCTAGAGGAGGAAGAATGGAGATTCGTTTTGAGGCGGGTTTAAAAAGGCCACGTGATGCTACAGAGTCAGCCAAGTTAGTATCAGAGGCAGCGGTTGCTGTTAGGTGTCATGTACGTATCCTCCCAACATGGATTTAGTACAGGAATGACAAAGACGCACTACACCACAACCTCTAATTAAGGGCAATTAACTGCCGGGAGAAATACGTTATTAGGGGCAGATAATCTGCCGGAGATCGTGCTACTGCCAGCACAAGTACTTAGAGGCAGTGTAACTGCCGGCAGAAGTCACACAACCGGGGCACATGCACTGCCAGTAATCATTGCTCACGTCTAGGGTCACATAATCTGCCGGCACAACTAAACCGAGGCATATTATCTGTCGGTGTTGTTTATGGGCCCACATAAGGCCCAGACGCGCGCTGGCGCGGGAGGAAAAGCCGAAGCGTGGGGGAGGCTGAAAATTCCCCGTCCAAAATAACAAAGGGGTCCTCCCAAATTCACCTAGCCTCCAGAACAGAAGAACCCCCAAATCTCCCAGACCTAACCCTCCGCCGCCGCCGCCGAGGCTGGCCACCCTAGTCACCGGCTCACCACGGTGCCGCCTTCATCCCCGACCACCGTCCGCCGCCCTTCACCACAGCAGCATCTTCGTCCCTGACCAGGCGGCCAAGTGCACCGCCGTCTTCGAGCACGAACCTCCGTCGCAGAGCATCCTTCGCAGGTTCCTCCCCGACCTCCTAGCTCTGGCCGCCGACTCTCAGCCTCCTCCCCAAGCTCCCCGACCAACGCCATGGCTGAGCACACCCCGCCCCGCCGACCACCCTCCCCTGTGCCTGTGCGTCCCCAAGCAGCGCCGCCTCCCCACGCGGGGTTCTCCGGCGACCTAGATCTACCGCCGTCCTCCACCATTCTGCTTCCTCAGGCAGCCGCTTCAACCTCCTGGAGCTCGTTCCCCTGGAAGCACCTTCTCCATGATGCTCCCCTACACACCAGGGTAAGTTATCTTTTTTTCTGAACTTATCAAATGAGGACTTGTGTTGTGACACCGAAACTGGATTGCAGGATGTGGTTGTGTTGCTATATTTTGCCTCGGTATAGTTCTTTATCTTTTTTAGTCTAATAATCTGAAATCCTTTGAGTGCGCAGAAGGCGGATGTGGCCATGGATGGGTGTTGCTGCAAGCATTGCTCCTGCAATAAGTGTGCACTCTTCAATTTGTAGGAGCCCTTGTCTCTTCTATTATTTGTCCATTGCATCACCCTCAGCTCAGTATGCTTGATATTGACAGGTTGTAACTTGTGACTACAACTTTGATCTCTATTATTATTTGTTCATCGCATCACCCTCAGCTCAGTAGGCAGACGGTGCACATGATTAACACTTGTCGGCAGTATATGTATCACTAGCAAATTGATTGCCCTTGATTCAGGAATTATAATGCCGTGTTTGGTTAAACTTGTTATTGCTTATTCTTGGTACAGATTGCCCGAGACATTTAATCTTCATTCGGGGAGGAGCATACGCCTTTTGCTTCATGTATTGAAGACTAATTTTGAATTTGTTTATTTGTCAAAGGTCATATCATGCTTTATTTCGGCAACTGATAACCTATTTATAATTTAGTAGCATGTGTGTTTATGATATTGTGAGTATCCTTCTACGGATATTATTGTATTAATTAAGTTAGTGAATGTCAGGATCAACCAACATAGGTGAGTTATGAAATAATCAAACAAATCATCAGTAAATCTATTGTAAAACCTTCCCCATAATGCACTTCTTAAACTATTGACACTTGCAGATTATTGATTGTACCTTCTCATTCTTAATCACCATATATATTCGATTGTCCCTCAGGTTTTTTGAGTAATGAAAATTTAGGTGTACGATCGCCCTCAACCAACATACCATTTTAACAAATGATCGAACAACCATATCAAAAATGTGATACCATGGAGATAGGATTTTGGAATGCTATGGTATATGAATTGTCTGCTTGACAAAGGTTTCCTTGGCTGAACTTTTTTTTGCTGCTACTGATCTACTATCCCTAGGTTTGCATGTCACAGTTCTTCTAAAGTTTATATACCCTTACACATACTTAACATTGCTATATACAGTTTTAAACTATAAGTTTGCTACATTCTAAAATTAATTGAGATAGAGTCAGAGCCATGCCAGCTATTTTGAAGGCACAGGCAAGCTATTTTGAAGGTGTGGCTTCATAAGCTGTTAGTGTCTATGGTGCACCCATGTTCACTAGCTTCAACTATTTAACCATCTGCAAGGCATGTCGTATGTACTCCTTTCCCCCAAGAAAACTAAGAGATTATCAGAACTATTTTCTCCCGCCATTTGTGTGGTCAAGGAAAGAATATAGATCACTGAATCTGAAGTTATATATTGTATATTCATAGAACAAGTTCATGTTATTCATTATTATTAGTTAAACCCCATAATGTTGATTTTGAAGACTTCCCATTACAGGCCACTAGCAAGATAATATATGTTTTGGTGAAGCCAGAAGTGGAAGAGGAGTAGGCTGTGAGCAAAGCTGGGTCAAAGATGATTGGGGGAAGGTTGATGTTGAGCAAAAAAATCATATGTGGACAACCTTAAAGGTATACTTGATGGCTGGTATTATAACATGCCCTCTTATCTAATACATTATCCTTGCAACACAAAAAATATGTGTATTAATTGCTGCAGTTCTGCTCTGATTTACAGTTTTTTTAAACATACATGTGCAATAAGAGTGGTGGCCCTTCAAGCAAGGCTGCAACCAAAATATCTGTACGTATTTTCAGTTGTAGCAACCTTTATGCTTTGAAGTTGTCAGTTTTTTCTAGAATATTAACTCTTTGTTGCAGTCTTGTTCTCAAAATCATAGAATAATTTTTAATGGTGAGAAAGATGTAGTTGAACTCGAATGGTGTATTTCAAGTTATTAGCAGACCACTCTTTGTAATTGCCAGATTTAACTTTTGTTTTTCATGACCGAGCTTTGTCTGGTTTATATACTAGAAATCAATTAGACATCATCTTTTATATACCAGAAATGAATTCGACATATCTCAACACTTCTATGTCTGGTTCATCTTCGAAATCCGGTTCAAGTTATCTTGTGCTTCAGAAATCTGCACTGTTTTTTAATATAGTTTTACGGCTGCTCCACTGGGAGTACAAACATAATCTGAAGAAATTCTAAATCCTTTTGGTAAATATGCAAAGTATTGACTAATTTCAGTAGCACGCAGTCCAGAAGCATTCATCTTATCCTACCCTTAATTTAATGCTAATCAAACAATTATGTCATGTATAATGGATTATGAGATGCATTGATTTCTGTTCTTCGTAGCCTGGTGTCACCAGTGTATGCATAGGGCCAGATTTTGGGAGTACTGTAAAAAAACTGTAGTATCTTCTATGTATGTTCAGTGCAGCATGTTGAAATCTTTAAAATGTTGATTTAAAATCGGAAACGAGAGCTCCATTTTGAATTTCCAATCTGTTGCAGGTTTCTCAAAGATGCACGAGTTGATTGAGGTCTGGAAGATCTGCAAGTTGCTGCAGTGATGATATATATGTATATGTGTTGTTAGTTGAACTTGGGAGACATTGGCAAGTTTCATTCTGTCCATTTTGGTGGTTTATTTTGGCACATTTAGCCACAGTATACTCATTTTGGTGTGGCGCAATTTATTTACGTAGAAAGATATGTACTTTGCCTTCTGTGGTACAATGTCCTTAATATATGATCGTTTCATGCATGTACCTTGAAACATATGTAACCTACATGTTATGTAATTTCGAGTGAAGCCCTACATGCAACTTTGAGCGAAGTGTATCTATGAGCTGAATGATCTGTCGTGACTGCTTGAAACATAGTAATTTGATATTACCCAGAATAGCTTAGGTTACTTGTGAAACAACACGTCCTGGCATATTACCTGCCGGGTAAATGTGCTTGTGCAGGCAGAAAAACTGCCGGCAAGTAAATTCTTTGGGGCACACAAACTGCCGGGAGAAGTTATCTGCCGGGAGAAGTAATCGCCGGCAGCCGTTCTTGTGGCAGTTCTATCTGCCGGGAGAAATACTCTCCCGGCAGTTTAGCTGCCCCCTTAAGTGTGTTCTCCCGGCAGTTTACCTGCCTTTAGATCCGTGTTGTGGTGTAGTGACATAACCCAGTTCAACATCTTCCTCGACCATTTATCTGTAAGTATGGTTATGTATGGAAACTAGTAATATCATCTTGACCTGTCCAATACTTTCTAGGTTGCTGATAATGAGACTCCCATAATTTTCAACAAATGAGGTTCAAGTTGGATAGCCAAGATGATGCAACAAGACAAGCTTGCACCCATGTTTTCAAGTCTGCTCTGCGACAGTATTGGTATAACTTGAGGAAAACTCACTTTGAAGGCAAGGCTAACAGTGAACTTGCCCAAACATCTCCAGTGCAAAATATATCTGATGAAGACTGGAGAGGCCTTGTTAAACACTGGTCCGATCCGAAGTATCAGGTACATTGTATATATGTCACCAGATCACATGTTACGCATGTGCCACACAAATATATCTTCTTGTAGGTGAACTGTTCAAAGAACAAGGCCAACCGTACGAAAGTGAAATTCCAATAGACGACAGGATCTCGTAGCTATATTGCACACTGCGAGACTCTTGTAATTAGCTGTTGTTTCACTCTTTTCGCTGTACCATATTATCATATCTATATTGACTAGTTCCAAATGCAGAGGAAAGCCCGCAAGGACCAAAAAGTACCTGAACCAAATGTTGTGGAAATCTTCAAGGACTGTCACACCAGCAAGAAGAAGGGCATGACTACACCAGTCAAAGCCGCTGTTGTAAGTCCTTAATCCTCATGCCTTTTAACTACTACTTACTCTGACTTGTGCCTTGAACTACATGGTTTGCAGCCAATGTCTATTACTCTTTTCAATTTTATACACAATTGTCTTAGCGTATCATTGCGCCTTACAAGGTTTAAAAGAGAGGAGTGATGTTCCTTTGATCTTGACCAGTAATCTAGTTCTGTGCTGGACTTGCCCACACAACGTTACAATTGCCTGTTTGTCTGTTCTCAGTTGTTTTGTGATATGAATGACGTCATACTATGCTTACCGTATTATAAACTTCATCACTTTATCCTTAGCCCTCAATACAGTGTGAAAAATAGACAATACATTAGCAATGGTACATGGTCATATGTTTGGAACCTGGTTTTATTACGTACTTTGCAATAAAATACAACTAATATTTTACATGGGTTCACCAGAATAAGTTCTGTATATAGACCAAAGCTATTTTGTTTGGTTTTGCTACCTCCTTAATATCTTCTGTTCTGGTACTACTAATGTAAAACCTCAACTTTTCAGCGAGCTATGGAAAAAATGGTGGAACCGCCACCTTCTGAAGGTGGCGAGGCAACTATAACCGCAATGTCAGCTCTTGCTGCAGTGGGTCAGTACCTGTCCACTAATAGTGACAAAGGCACGTTCCTGCGTAATACTGGGTTGGTTGTTAAGGCAATCTCGTCCAAACTGCCTCATGATCAAGATATGCAAGCTCAAAGCAATGTTGTATCTGCGCTCCAGACACAAGTCCATTCCCTAACAGAGACCCATTGTGAAACAAGGAGAAACATTGCTCAATGTCGTCAAGATATGCATGGTTTTGAAACCAGACTATCAGACATTTGCTATGTTGCTCAGGAGCCTAGGGGAAATGAAGGCGAGGGTTATGGTGCTCCATGGGACAATACAGCATGAAAACATAACATTCAGGTCAAATGAACTGAGCTTCTGAACTTCTGGTGGTGCATTTATCTGCTAGACTGTTAAGTTTTATGCCAACCTTCCTTTTGTTATATAGTTGTAATTTGTTTTGGTGCGATACAAAATTTATTCTTAACGTGCAGCCACCGCCTGAAGAAAACAACAAGCCATTTTTGTCGTGTAGGGTGTTCCCTATATTTGCACTAGTGGCAATCTTTGATGCCGAGTGGATGTAATCTGTGCAATCGCCTTAATAGCCTAGCGTTAGTTTCGGCCTTATTTATTTCCTAGTCTTCTTTTTCCCTAGTTTGCTAGTGGCCGCAACTACCATGGGCCATATACGGGTCGTAGGATCCATGGGTCTCCTACGGGCCGTCGATAAATGGGCCTGTAATCGGTGGGCCTCGGGCCGTCGGATAAATGGGTCTACATGGGCCATAATCGGGCATAATTGGTATTGGCCCAGCATGGTAACAGGCCGTTAACAGGCCATAGGACAGCAAAGGCTTAATTCTGTCACAGGCATAACGGGTCGTTAATGGGCTAGAATATAGGACGGGCTGGAAACGGCGCAACGGGTTAACAGGCCAGAAACAGGCCGACTCTTGCCATGGGCCGAATTTGGCCCATTAGGGTAACATGCCAGTAATGCGCCGACTCTTGCCATGGGCCGAATTTGGCCCATAAGTGGAACAGGCCAGTAATGGGCCGACTCTTGCCATGGGCCAAATTTGGCCCATTAGGGGAACAGGCCAGTAACGGGCCGGAAGTAATCTAGGGCCGAAAAGAAGCCCAAGAACGTATGGGCCATCAATAGGCCGAAAGCTAACACGGGCTAGAAACGGCCCATGTAAATCACGGGCCGTTAACGGGTATAGAGAAAATTATTGTTCATTATGGGCTAGAGTCACCGTGGGCCTGTAATGGGCCGAAAGATACGAAGGCCTCATATGGGCCGAAAGACATCGTGGGGCATACATGGGCCGAAAGTGAAATGGGATGGTATTATATTCGACGTCCCACATGACGTTGTTGGGCCGATTTCCTTTAGGGCCTAAAGGGCCGTGAGTTAACGGGCCGTAAAATGGGCTATTTGCGAAGAGACCGTTAACAGGCTTTTCATGGGCCAGCCCGTTAACTTTTGACCAAGTCAAACGGGTCGACTTCGTAAGCTAAATGGGCCACTGTTGGGTCGTGCCACGTGTCGACATATCATAGGCGCCTATCTGACCCACTGACGAGCTGACACGTGTTTCGTCCGACCAATAAGAATTTTACACGTGGAAATTTCCCATTGGTCGGGGCTGTTAATGGGTTATCGGATCCAAAACCTGACCTGATAGCTTAACGGCGTTCCGTTACGGTGGATGCCACATGTCGGTCACCCTTGATGAAAGCACTTTTGTGACGCGTGATTTATCGTCATGGAAGTGGACACTTCCGTGATGGTAATTTTGGTAATGTCATGGAACACTTCTACGAAAACACAGGTATGACTATCTTGATTCTGTCATAAATTTGTCATGGATGTACATGCATGACAAAAAACGCGACCTACTATGACAAACACGTATCTTCACGGAAGTGTATTTTTTTGTAGTGAAGGGGAAAGTCTGCTACATTTTTTTTCTGGATTTTGCCTGCTCCAGTTGAAAACGGTCGGAACCAAGGCACTAGACATATCTGCAATCTTTTGCGGCAGTTACCGCTGTTGTGACTGTCTCAACTAATTTCTTCTCAACCGCAATCTCAACCATCTCGTCGATGTTTTCTTCAGTTAACCTCCATCTTTCCTTTCTCTCCTCCGTGGTCTCATCGTAGTACTTCTTCCACGTGGCGTCGTCTCCGACATCGTGCACGCGTCCATACGACGGCCGAGTGTCCACCGGGAGATGTTTCAATATGTTCAATGCCCGATTGAATGGGGTGTCCCACTTGGGCCTCACCAATGCCTCAGACAGCGAGTGTCTTTCGGCTGCGATCATGTGTTGCACTCTCTGTGAAAGGAACAAGTATCGTTTACAATATGACTAAATGTGCAGTCGAATTGATCAGAAACTAAAATTACGAGTAGTCTCATGAACTCCGTCGTGATCGGGTCCTTCTTGAAAACCTTCTTGACTGAGTCCCAATTGTGCCATGCCCTGAGGACGTCATGCTCCTGCGGGACGGTGAATTCCGCCAAGGGGTCTGGGATGCCCAGACTTTCGTGTTCCGCGTCCTCCTTGGCCCATATGGACCTCTTCCTGCCGTAACCACGACTTTCGAGGTGGTGGCGCCCCATGTTCCTCTGTTTAAGCCCCTTCATGTACTTCAACTTTTTTGGCAGCTTCGGCCTCGCAAGCCGCCTTGAATATTTCAAACTTCTCTTGCGTGATTGTAGGATTATCCTTTACAATCTCGGAGTAGGGTTCCTTTTTGTTGATGATCCGATGTTTCACCCTTGCTTTCCAGGCGGCCAATGCGTCGCTAAACTTGGTCATGGCGTGTTTGTTTATCTTCTTCATTGTTGGGTCCTTATCTGGATTTTCATATTCCTTTTCATCCCAGCCCGGGAACAAGAATATCTGGTGGAGCTTCTTTAGGAGGGAGGGCCTCATATTATCTATCTTCTTTAGTTTCTCATCGTTGATGGTGGCGGTTGTACATACGATGGAGCCTATTTGATTGCCGCAGCACGATCATGCTTCCTCGGGAGTTGTTGGCTCAAAAATGTTGTCGTCCATCTTCGTGACCACCAGTCTAGTAGTCATGAGCTGGTTTAGGCGTCGTGGCATCTTTTCTTTTGGTTCTATACCAGCTCCGCTAGTCTCGGCACCGGTCTCAGTCTCAGCGTCGGTCTGCATGTCGGTCTCAGTCCCCGATGCGACAGGTGGGCCCAGTAACAACATCCGTTGATCGTCAGCAAGGCTCAAAAATTCGTCTGCTGCCAGGTAGATGTTGTCGCAATCATAAGAACCCTATCCTTCATCATTGCTAGCCATGTTTCCTACGATTAAATCTAGTCAATTAATCTAGCCTTAATAAAATGAATAATGACATAAAAAAGGCCTATGTTTTGTAGGAACAATGACTCCTTCCCGGTGCGGCAAATCCTGGGCACTTGATATGTCCTAGTTTGTAGCACAAGTCATGCCGGAATTCATGGAAAATTTCGGCATGACCTTTGCTAAAAAGTGGACAAATCGAGCACCTAAAATTTGCCGGAAAGGAAATGAATCAACATTCCGGCAAAACATAGGCCACTCGGCTTCATTCTCTGGAAACAACAAAAGGCCACTTGGGCAAAATTGAACCACTTCTATGTTGCATATAACAAGACCACTTAAGAATATGTTAATGAGAAACTACAACAGTAGATAAACATGAGCAAACACAATTGAGGAATTTGCATATATCATCACCACTTCAAATTTGCATTTCCTAGTGTTTGACACTTCAAGAAAATCTACACAAATCTCATGCTCTCTCAAACTCAATTCAAAAACCAAATATATATATATAGATTATATTTAGTTAACTACTAAACTAAATTTTACTCTAAACTAAACCGTACTACCCTAATTAACATCAAGTTAAACAAACTCAGTTCAAAAACTAAACCCTACTGAACTAATTAACATCTACATTATCTACTACTTAACATCTATTATTACCCAAACTAAAAAACATCTACTATTAACCCTACTGCCCTAGTTAACTAGTACCACCACCACTACTAATTAACATCTAGTACTACTACTACTACTAAAAAACATTATCTATGAACCCTACTACTAATTAACATATACTACTACTGCTAATTAACATGGCAGGAAGAAAATGCAGAGAGAGAGAGAGAGAGGAGGGTGGGGGAGGGGTGGGGGACTTACAGAGAGGGGAGAGACGGTGGCGGGGAGGTGCTCTGCGACGGAGGCAGGGCGGGGAGGGCGGGCTCGGGCCCAGGCAGCGGCGGTCCTGGGCGGGCTCGGGCGGCGGTGAGGTCAAGGGCGGCGGCGGTGAGGTCGAGGGCGGCGACAGTGAGGTTGAGGGTGGCCTGGGTGGTAGCGGTGAGGTTGAGGGCGGCCTCGGGTGGAGACGGTGAGTTTGAGGGCGTCAACGTCGGCAGGAGATGGCGGTGAAGTGGGGCAACGGCGAATTGGGGAGACGGCGGCTAAGTGGGGCGACGGCGAATTGGGGAGACGACGGCGAAGTGGGCGAGGGATTTGGGGGTGAAGTGGTGGTCGGGTGGAGGAAAACTGCTGGTTAAGTCAAACAAAGCGGTAGCGCGTTACTGAAAACACGCTATAGCTAAGTTAGCTATAGCGTGTTTAGCTAAAAGCGCTACTGCTATGCCTTTTCTCTTTTTTCCCTTTTTCTTTACATTTTATTTTTTTTCCTTTCTCCTTTTTCTATTTCTTTCATTTTCATTTACTTTTCTATTTGCTTTTCATTTCATTTTATTTTCGTTAGCAGTAGCGTGTTTCTACGTAAATGTTATGCTACAACAATATTAGCGGTAGTGATGTTTCTATAAGACCGCTACTACTATGTGTAGCCTATTGGCTTAATAGTGGGAATTTTAGTAGTAGCACTTTTATCGCTAGACGCGCTACTGCTATATATGTATATGTAGCCATGTTATCCTGCACGCGCTACTACTATGTAGCACTAGCGCGCTTTTTTAGCAAGCGCTATTGCTAAAGTTCTGTGTATAGGGTTTTCCCTAGTAGTGGTCTTGTTCCTCCAGCCGCCCAAACAAAACCACCACGTCGGCTCCGCTTGCTCCCGCCTCCCATGGCTGGTTGCGCCTCCGCCGCCCTACCGTACCCTCCAACGTTGGCCAGTCCCTCCCTCTATTCCCCCACATGTCATGTTATTCTCCGGCGACGTCATCCCCAACAAGCACCCGCACCCGAACTAGTCAACCCTCGTACTCCTCTCCACCTGCGACTGGACCGGCGCATCTTCAATGGCTCCTGTTCATTCCGTCCGAGGCCTCGCCATCGTCCTCCACCTTGGTTTGCTCGCCGTCCGCGGTGCGCCGCCCTCTTGCGTTGTCAACATCATCAATAACCGAGAGGAACAAAGAGATGACTATACGTGGAGAGAATGACAGTAGGGACCCACCAGCTTCATGGCAGTACGCAAGCAAGTGCCTCGTTATTACAAGCCCAAAAAAATGGTTGCTCCTAATGGTTGGACATCTGGGGCTCACGCCATTGTCAACATAGTCAATAAACGAGAGAATTACACAACCAACGGCTGACACCAGGGACCCAGCAGGTCATGTAGTTGTTATTTACTTTTTTTAGGAACAAGCAGTTGTTATTTATACTAGTTTTAGCAATGGATCAGGTAACAACGGGGATGTGCACGTGTTGTGGCCCGTCTAGCCAGGGTTTTATTTATGTTTACCACATCATGAGCCGAGTTGTGTTTTTTCTTGTTGAAAATGGCTAGCCCAGTTTTATTTTTTAAAAGAAATACCCAAACGAGGCCTACTTGCTTTATCATCCCTGTTGGGCTGCAAATCTTTCAAGACGAGGAGAGTTTCATTCGGTTTGCCCAGAAATGGGATGCACATTTTTAAAACACATCAAACCGGGAATTAGTTTCAATTTTTTCATAACAAGATTTTAAATTCCATTGATTTTTATGCGAGGACAATTATTTGGATTTTATATTTATATAATTATTTTTCAAAATAGTTTGAATGTGACTCGATATTTCGGGATTAAAAACAGTTGACCGCACCGAAATATGCAAAATTTCATATAATTTTTAACCGTGGCCTCAATATGGGGTGTAATGCTAACAAAAAGAAGGTGGGCTCCAAAAAAATTCTTAAGAATTAGCAAATGGGCTGTAAATTATTAGAAATAATGGCAGATGGGTTGTATGTTGTTTTCCACATATTTGAGGCTGACTTGTGCGCCTACTACAGGTTGACGCGTATACTTTCCTAAAAAAGGGTTGACACACACGCAACGCCGTGTCAACTTAGTCAACACATGAGAGTAGTGACTGTTGGATGTCCATCCAACGGCCGTCGTGCTTCTACAATCTCTACTCTTCCTGCTCCAGCCGCTTAAACAACCGCCGGTGGGACTGCCTGCTCCCTCCTCCCGCGGCCGGTTGTGCTGCCGCGCAGGCCTCACCACCCCATCGTACACCCATCGCTGGCCTAGCCATCCCTCTACTCACCCACACCTGCTGTTAATCTCCGGCGACGGCAGTCGAACCAGTAAACCCTCGTACTCCCCTCCGCGTGGGAAACAACTGCCGAGTCATCCCTGGCCCCGTGTAGTTCCCTTCCTAGGCCTCGCCATCGTCCACCGTCCTGGTGCTCTTGGCGCGGCATGGTCAACATGGTCAACGAACGACATCCATCGGAAGTGGACTGTACATGGAGAGGCTGACAGCTAGGTCCACAGCCGCACGCAAGGAAATGCCTCCTTATTACACGCAAAATAATGATTCCTCCAGCTGAGAGCTGGGACCCACCGAAACGGCCTATGTATTTCGTGAAAAAACATCCCCCCGCAAATACGTCGGACCCACCAGCTATATCTTCGCACGCAAGGAAGTGCCTCCTTATTACGCACAAAAAATTGAATACTCCCCCTGCTAGCTGGGACCCACCTTAGTGGGAGGCTGACTGTGGGCCTAGTAAGTTGACGGGGACGGAGGGCTTTCTCAACTTAGTCAATATGAACGATTCTAGATCCAGTGACCGTACGATGTCCATCCAACGGCCGTAGTGCTTTTTCAACCTCTGGTCTTCTTGCTCCAGGCGCCCAAAGCAGTGTCGGTCGTGCCGCGTGCCCCTACCTCCCATGGCCGGCTATGATGACGCGGAGGCTCACCGCCCCCAACTACTCCCACCGCTGGCCACGCCATCCCTCTACTCACCCACACCCCCTGTTATTCTGCGGTGACGGCAGCCTCACACCGCAGGCGAACCAGTGAACCCTCGTACTCCTCTCCGCGTGGGCTTCCACTGCCGCGTCTTCCCCGGCTCCACGTCGTCCCCTTCATAGGCCCCGCCGTCGTCCACCGCCCTGGTGCTCTCGGTGCGGCGTGGTCAATGTGGTCAAGGAACGACTTCGATCGGAAGAGTACTGTACGTGGAGAGGCTGACAGTTGGGTCCACGACGGCAGCAAGGAACTGCCTCCTTATTACACCCAAAATAATGATTCCTCGACCTGACAGCAGGGAACCACCGGACAGGCCACCATATTTTGTGAAAAGAAAAACATTTCCCCCTGACTGCTGGAACCTACCAGCTACATCTTCGCACGCAAGGAAGTTCCTGACAGTCGGGACCCACCTGGTCAAAGCGTACGTAGCATTGTCATTCTGGTCGTGAACGTGTACATACATACTGGTCGATCAGTCTGTCACCATGACCGTGTAAGGAAGGGCACGTGTCGTAGTAGAGGCGCGGACGTAGCATGTACACACTACTAGGGAAAACCCTAGTAGTAGCGCTTGAAATATGCATAGCAGTAGCGCTGGGTCCAGCGCTACCACTAAGGCGCTACAGCTAACTAGTAGCAGTAGCGCTTGTTTCCCATGTGCGCTACTAGTATTCCTAGTATACTTGGGAACGGTCTATCAGTTTTAGTAGTTGCTCGTTTTCCATCTCTAAAGCGCTACTGCTATGCTCATAGTAGCAGCGCTTGTAGGTCAACAACGCTACTACTAATTAGCAGCAGCGTTTAATCTTTTCCGGCGCTACTACTATGCTACTGTGTATAAGCATTTTCCTAGTAGTGACACGTACGTACAGCCAGGGTGCAAGAAAGTAAATACGGCCAGTACATACATACAGGTGGGGTCTCGAATGCCTACTCGCGCATACGTACGGCCAGGGCTCGTGTACATGGCTGGGTTGGAACAGAGAAACTGTGTCGTGTTCATCGGGAGCCAACCGGCTTGGACGAAACAGCCAATCAAAATGAGGCCTGGCATACCAAAGAACGGAGGAAACGGGCTTCTGTTCGACCGGCCACGGTCGAAATGGGATCCCGTTCATCGGGAGGGGTCTGGCATATCGCAAAATGGAGGAAACAGATTTCTCTTGGACCTCCTACGGTCGAAACATGGTACTATTGATCGAGAGGGGTGTGGCGTACCACAAAACGGAGGAAACAGACTTGTGTTGGAGCTCTACATTCGGAACAAGGTCCTGTTCACCGGGAGGGGTGTGGCGTACCGCAAAACGGGACTCCACGGGCTACTATTCATCTCCACCATCGATTGCCCCCATGGGCTACTATTCATCTATAGTCGACCTCCTCCAACCTCAACCTGCGACTGTTCATCCACGGTCTCCTGTTCATCCAGCCTCCACCGCTCCTCCACCGGCTACTGTTCAACCAGCCCTCTCCATGGGGTCCTGTTCAACCACCCCTCCATGAGCTACTACTGTTCATCCAGCCCTCCACGAGGTCCTGTTCATCCAGCCCTCCATGGGGTCTTGTTCATCCACCCCAAACCGGCTCGATCGATCGGGGTCCTGTTCATCCAGCGGCAACGACCTCTACTACCACGGGGTCCTATTCATTCAACCCCACATCGGGAACTTTTAGTCCACCCCCCCCCCAATAACGCTCACTATTCATCCACCCCCCCAACAATATTCACTGTTCATCAAGAGGCATCATCGATCGGCTTCAGTTAGCAGCAGTAGCGAAGGAATCACTCGGGTTCAGTTAATAGCAAGTGATCGATCGGGGTTTAGTAACGTAGCTAGTGCAATCGCTCGGGTTCAGTTAGAGCCCAACGCCTCGCTCGGGTTCAGTTAGAGCGCAACCCCTCGCACACACGCGCGTACATGTACGAGAGAAACGTGCAAACCTCCGTGCATCACTCGGCCCCAACCAACCACCGTAACCGGGAAGTCCCTGATATTTTCCTCTCCCTCGCTTCTACCACGATTTTTTCCATCATGGACGACCCAAAGAATGTCACTCAGCTGCGTCTCCGGCCTGCCAAGGACGAAAAGCACATTTTCTGTCAAGATTTTTTGTCGTAGAAGTAGGAGCCCGTCACATCTATGATGATACCGGGTTTTGTCACAATTATCGTCATAGAAGTGTCATAAGGATGACAGGAAAAAAAATCATTCGGCCCAAAATGTCACGATGTGTCTTTTTTTTGTAGTGCTCGACGATGCTCGATAGCGCGTTCGGGCCAGGCCCGGGGGCTCCTGTCGGTGCAACAAACCCTGGTGTGTGCTGCCCTGACTGTACACAGGCTCAAGAGCAAGGTTACAGCGTCCAAGATAAGGCCAAGCAAAAGAGATAGCTCTTTGAGAAATCAAAGGGTGGATCAAGAAGACCAAGACAAGCCAAATGAGCAAATTATCACTAAGGAAAAACCTCCGTTACTAGGCAGGCGAGCCCGATCAGGTCGAGGCCGCACCGAAGACCCTGGCAAGCTTGTTGGGGACACCGAGGGCGGATCACCCCGCCAAGGCTCCACCGCTCCACCTCATAGCAACGCAAGACACCTATCAGTGCGGTGTCAAGCCCCCATGTTATTAAGTGGCTGTCATTTGGCACGTGGCAGCCATTTCTGAGGAAGAACACCCCTAAATGAAACCCGTCCAGAGGCGTGTCACACAAACAGGAGAGAAAGTGGTTGAATAGCACAGCAAGGCTTGCCGGGCTACAACCATGATGTGACACTAAGCGGTGCATTTAATGCGCCTTGTCATGTCTGCAGAGTTAGGTATGATTGAAGGAAATATGCCCTAGAGGCAATAATAAAGTTATTATTTATTTCCTTATATCATGATAAAGGTTTATTATTCATGCTAGAATTGTATTAACCGGAAACATAATGCATGTGTGAATACATAGACAAACAGAGTGTCACTAGTATGCCTCTACTAGACTAGCTCGTTAATCAAAGATGGTTATGTTTCCTAACCATGAACAAAGAGTTGTTATTTGATTAATGAGATCGCATCATTGGTTGAATGATCTGATTGACATGACCCATTATATTAGCTTAGCACCCGATCGTTTGTATGTTGCTATTGCTTTATTCATGACTTATACATGTTCCTATGACTATGAGATTATGCAACTCCCGTTTGCCAGAGGAACACTTTGGGTACTACCAAGCGTCACAACGTAACTGGGTGATTATAAAGGAGTATTACAGGTGTCTCCAATGGTAGATGTTGGGTTGGCGTATTTCGAGATTAGGATTTCTCACTCCGATTGTCGGAGAGGTATCTCTGGGCCCTCTCGGTAATGCACATAACTTAAGCCTTGCAAGCATTGCAACTAATGAGTTAGTTGCGGGATGATGTATTACGGAACGAGTAAAGAGACTTGCCGGTAACGAGATTGAACTAAGTATTGGATACTGACGATCGAATCTCGGACAAGTAACATACCGATGACAAAGGGAACAACGTATGTTGTTATGCGGTCTGACCGATAAAGATCTTCGTAGAATATGTAGGAGCCAATATGGGCATCCAGGTCCCGCTATTGGTTATTGACCGGAGACATGTCTCGGTCATGTCTACATTGTTCTCGAACCGTAGGGTCCGCACGCTTAACGTTACGATGACAGTAATTATGAGTTTATGCATTTTGATGTACCGAAGGTTGTTCGGAGTCCCGGATGTGATCACGGACATGACGAAGAGTCTCGAAATGGTCGAGACATAAAGATTGATATACTGGAAGCCTATGTTTGGACATCGGAAGTGTTCCAGGTGAAATCAGGATTTTACCGGAATACCGGGTGGGTTACCGGAACCCCCCGGGAGCAAAATGGGCCATAGTGGGCCTTAGTGGAAAGGAGAAAGGGGCTGCCCTAGGTGGCCGCACGCCTCCCCCCCTTCCCTAGTCCTATTAGGACTAGGAGAAGGTGGCCGGCCCCCTCTCTCTCTTTCCCCCCTTGAGGAATCCTATTCCAACTAGGATTGGGGGGGGGGGGGAATCCTACTCCCGGAGGGAGTAGGACTCTCCTGGCGCGCCAGGCTTGGCCGGCCAGCCCCTCCCCCTTGGCTCCTTTATATACGGGGGCAGGGGAGCACCCTAGGACACACAAGTTGATCTACGGATCGTTCCTTAGCCGTGTGCGGTGCCCCCTTCCACCAAATTCCACCTCGGTCATATCGTTGTAGTGCTTAGGCGAAGCCCTGCGCCGGTAACACATCAAGATCGTCACCACGCCGTCGTGCTGACAGAACTCTTCCCCGACGCTTTGCTGGATCGGAGCCCGGGGATCGTCATCGAGCTGAACGTGTGCCAATAACTCGGAGGTGCCGGAGTAACGGTGCTGTGATCGGTCGGATCGCGAGGAGAACGTACGACTACTTCCTCTATGTTGCGTCAACGCTTCCGCTTCGGTCTACGAGGGTACGTAGACAACACTCTCCCCTCTCGTTGCTATGCATCACCATGATCTTGCGTGTGCGTAGGAAAATTTTTGAAATTACTACGTTCCCCAACAGTGGCATCGGAGCCTAGGTTTTTATGGTTTGATGTTATTTGCATGAGTAGAACACAAGTAAGTTGTGGACGATACAAGTCATACTGCCTACCAGCATGTCATACTTTGGTTCAGCGGTATTGTTGGACGAGACGATCCGGACCAACCTTACGTGTACGCTTACGCGAGACCGGTTCCCTCGACGTGCTTTGCACATAGATGGCTTGTGGAAGACTGTCTCTCCAACTTTAGTTGAACCGAGTGTGGCTACGCCCGGTCCTTGAGAATGTTAAAACGGAGTCTATTTGACAAACTATCGTTGTGGTTTTGATGCGTAGGTAAGATGAGTTCTTGCTTAAGCCCGTAGCAGCCACGTAAAACTTGCAACAACAAAGTAGAGGACATCTAAGTTGTTTTTGCAGGGCATGTTGTGATGTGATATGGTCAAGACATGATGCTAAATTTTATTGTATGAGATGATCATGTTTTGTAACCGAGTTATCGGCAACTGGCAGGAGCCATATGGTTGTCGCTTTATTGTATGCAATGCAATCGCGATGTAATGCTTTACTTTATTACTAAGCGGTAGTGATAGTCGTGGAAGCATAAGATTGGCGAGACGACAACGATGCTACGATGGAGATCAAGGTGTCGCGCCGGTGACGATGGTGATCATGACGGTGCTTCGGAGATGGAGATCACAAGCACAAGATGATGATGACCATATCATATCACTTATATTGATTGCATATGATGTTTATCTTTTTATGCATCTTATCTTGCTTTGATTGACGGTAGCATTATAAGATGATCTCTCACTAAATTATCAAGAATTGTTCTCCCTGAGTATGCACCGTTGCAAAAGTTCTTCGTGCTGAGACACCACGTGATGATCGGGTGTGATAGGCTCTACGTTCAAATACAACGGGTGCAAAACAGTTGCACACGCGGAATACTCAGGTTATACTTGACGAGCTATGCAAATATGATATGACCTCGGAACACGGAGACCGAAAGGTCGAGCGTGAATCATATAGTACATATGATCAACATAATGATGTTCACCATTGAAGACTAAGCCATTTCACGTGATGATCGGTTATGGTTTAGTTGATTTGGATCACGTGATCACTTAGAGGATTAGAGGGATGTCTATCCAAGTGGGAGTTCTTAATTAATTTGATTAACTGAACTTAAACTTCTCATGAACTTAGTATCTGATAGTATCTTGCTTGTTTATGTTGATTGTAGATAGATGGCTCGTGCTGTTGTTCCGTTAAATTTTAATGCGTTCCTTGAGAAAGCAAAGTTGAAAGATGATGGTAGCAATTACACGGACTGGGTCCGTAACTTGAGGATTATCCTCATTGCTGCGCAGAAGAATTACGTCCTGGAAGCACCGCTAGGTGCCAGGCCTGCTGCTAGAGCAACACCAGAAGTTATGAACGTCTGGCAGAGCAAAGCTGATGACTACTCGATAGTTCAGTGTGCCATGCTTTACGACTTAGAACCGGGACTTCAACAACGTTTTGAACGTCATGGAGCATATGAGATGTTCCAGGAGTTGAAGTTAATATTTCAAGCAAATGCCCGGGTTGAGAGATATGAAGTCTCCAATAAGTTCTATAGCTGCAAAATGGAGGAGAACAGTTCTGTCAGTGAGCATATACTCAAAATGTCTGGGTATAATAATCACTTGATTCAATTGGGAGTTACTCTTCTAGATGATTGCGTCATTGACAGAATTCTCCAATCACTGCCACCAAGCTACAAGAGCTTCGTGATGAACTATAATATGCAAGGGATGACCAAGACTATTCCCGAGCTCTTCGCAATGCTAAAAGCTGCGGAGGTAGAAATCAAGAAGGAGCATCAAGTGTTGTTGGTTAACAAAACCACTAGTTTCAAGAAAAAGGGCAAAGGGAAGAAAAAGGGGAACTTCAAGAAGAACGGCAAGCGAGTTGCTGCTCAAGAGAAGAAACCCAAGTCTGGACCTAAGCCTGAAACTGAGTGCTTCTACTGCAAGCAGACTGGTCACTGGAAGCGGAACTGCCCCAAGTATTTGGCGGATAAGAAGGATGGCAAGATGAACAAAGGTATATGTGATATACATGTTATTGATGTGTACCTTACTAATGTTCGCAGTAGCACCTGGGTATTTGATACTGGTTCTGTTGCTAATATTTGCAACTCAAAACAGGGACTACAGAATAAGCGGACACTAGCAAAGGACGAGGTGACGATGCGCGTGGGAAATGGTTCCAAAGTCGATGTGATCGCAGTCGGCACGCTACCTCTACATCTACCTTCGGGATTAGTATTAGACCTAAATAATTGTTATTTGGTGCCAGCGTTGAGCATGAACATTATATCTGGATCTTGTTTGATGCGAGACGGTTATTCATTTAAATCAGATAATAATGGTTGTTCTATTTATATGAGTAATATCTTTTATGGTCATGCACCCTTGAAGAGTGGTCTATTTTTGATGAATCTCGATAGTAGTGATACACATATTCATAATGTTGAAGCCAAAAGATGCATAGTTGATAATGATAGTGCAACTTATTTGTGGCACTGCCGTTTAGGTCATATCGGTATAAAGCGCATGAAGAAACTCCATACTGATGGACTTTTGGAGTCACTTGATTATGAATCACTTGGCACTTGCGAACCGTGCCTCATGGGCAAGATGACTAAAACACCATTCTCCGGAACTATGGAGAGAGCAACAGATTTGTTGGAAATCATACATACGGATGTATGTGGTCCGATGAATGTTGAGGCTCGTGGCGGATATCGTTATTTTCTCACCTACACAGATGATTTGAGCAGATATGGGTATATCTACTTAATGAAACACAAGTCTGAAACATTTGAAAAGTTCAAAGAATTTCAGAGTGAAGTTGAAAATCATCGTAACAAGAAAATAAAGTAGAGGACATCTAAGTTGTTTTTGCAGGGCATGTGGGCCTTAGTGGGCCTTAGTGGAAAGGAGAAAGGGGCTGCCCTAGGTGGCCGCGCGCCTCCCCCCCCTTCCCTAGTCCTATTAGGACTAGGAGAAGGTGGCCGTCCCCCTCTCTCTCTTTCCCCCCTTGAGGAATCCTATTCCAACTAGGATTGGGGGGGGAATCCTACTCCCGGAGGGAGTAGGACTCTCCTGGCGCGCCAGGCTTGGCCGTCCAGCCCCTCCCCCTTGGCTCCTTTATATACGGGGGCAGGGGAGCACCCTAGGACACACAAGTTGATCTACGGATCGTTCCTTAGCCGTGTGCGGTGCCCCCTTCCACCAAATTCCACCTCGGTCATATCGTTGTAGTGCTTAGGCGAAGCCCTGCGCCGGTAACACATCAAGATCGTCACCACGCCGTCGTGCTGACGGAACTCTTCCCCGACGCTTTGCTGGATCGGAGCCCGGGGATCGTCATCGAGCTGAACGTGTGCCAAGAACTCGGAGGTGCCAGAGTAACGGTGTTGTGATCGGTCGGATCGCGAGGAGAACGTACGACTACTTCCTCTATGTTGCGTTAACGCTTACGCTTCGGTCTACGAGGGTACGTAGACAACACTCTCCCCTCTCATTGCTATGCATCACCATGATCTTGCGTGTGCGTAGGAAAATTTTTGAAATTACTACGTTCCCCAACAATGATAGCACTGTGGCTATCTAATCGTTGTATAATGACTATTTTCCCATTGTGATAACCCCTTAACCTATAAAAGAAGGGTTGTGGCAACCTTAGAAAGGATTCGGACCCTTGTACACTCATACGCGTGTAGCTGCTCTCGTCCCAAGGCGACCTTGTCGGGCTTGAGCGCTGGGTCTCCACCACGGTCCTTTCATCAATCCACCAAAGCAGGAGTAGTGTTTACGGCCTCTACTCTTTGTGCAACGTGCCCTTCACCCTTGCGGAACCACAAGGCGATGATGGCCCCATAGGTGGCCGATTTAAACCACGACAAAGGACTACATTGGATTTAGTGATGGCTCAATAAGAGAGGTACTGAATTAATTACATTTATTGATGAATCTCTGAATATTTGTTATGCCAATAACAATGGTTTGTTGACTCAGGTGCACTTATTCAGGTTGCAAATTATATGCAGGGTTTCAATATGAAGAGGACCTAAGAAGAGGGGAAACAAGAACTAGACTGGCATACGACATCGAGGTGGAAGATGAGGCGATTGGAGAATTTACACTCTCCCTTCATACATGCTTCATGCTTCGACTACATAATGTTCTTTATGTATCCCCTTTGAGAAGAAACCAACCCTAAATTATTTTAATGTGTGGGCCTGCCCTACCTAGGCCAGAGTTTCAATCCAAACATGGGAAAACTAGACCACAAGACCGTCGGCTACAACTTCATTGGTTGTCGTGAAAAATATAAGGCATATCACTTCACAATGTGTGAAATTTGGTGAAAAAAACCTTTGTGGAGGAAAATAAAATGCGCCTAAGATCATTTTCTCTAACGGAAAAATGTCACCAGCTAATTTTCTTCCAGGGCAGCGCTCTCCACAACTTTGTTGATGTTTTGTCCTAATTTTAGGCGACGTATTTCACCGTCATTAGGCATGTGCATATTCTGTGATGGTATTTAGCACAACCAAAAGTACTTTTCTAACATGCTCCAGAATTTTGAACATGTGTCAAAAAATTGTTTCTACATGAAATGAACAAAATATTGGCGATAATTTCAAAATTCTAGAGTTTTTCAGATCTTGTTTGCTTATTTTAAAATTCCTCGAAATCTAGAGCTAATTCCCACCCTAGGCAGTTTCCCCGACCACTCTTCCTCCCCATCTCTGGCCCCTCCCGAATGGTGTGGAGCAATATCCTTTCCGACCACCACCCGTTGTTGTCCCAATGAGGAGCAATATCCGGATCTGCCCCGATGCCATGCACCACCACCACCCTCAATCCAATGCCCCTCTTGCACCTTGGCATACTCCTAATCCATCCACAGAGTTCCATGTGGATTGACAATGGTGGCTGCATCAGGTACAACTTTTGGAGCCTTGCCCCTCCACTCACCTCCCTGCACTCCTATGCATCCGCTCTCTGGTTGTGGATATCAAGCCACGGTGATGCCGTACTATGGGAGATAACCTCTCGTCATGTCAATTTGGTTAGATAATGGTCTATGTAAAGACAATTTAGTTAGCTATAGTGACCTCTCATCGTGGCAATTTGGTTAGCTAGGCTCTAATGATGCTCCTGGTTTTGTAGTACCAGCATTGCCCCTGTAATTGTAGTACAGTCAAATATTGATTCTAGTAGTGTCTATCTATGAGTTCCAACTTAGTCTGGTAAATGCTTATGTAGTAACCAGTTAGTGTATTATTACTACTAAGGCTGCTCTAGTATCTTTGTTAATGGTTGGGATTGTCATCTGGATTAGTGGTCTATTTTCATTGTCATCCAACAAACTATCCATGACCACCCCAGACAAAGATGATCTCCAAGCAGCAACAACGGCTACCAGCGAACAACATAAGGAAACCAGAAATAGTAGTTGTGACACCCAAGCCAGAGATCATCCACCGCAAGACAAGGACCTGCAGAGAACAACAAGGAAAAAAGATAAACGTCTTGCGACGGTCGGGCAAGCGCAGATCTGATGACCCCAACTCCAATATAAATGAACTAAGAAAAAACTATGGGTTAGAGAAGCCCAACCTTAGCTCCACCAACGACGAAGAACATCAGCTCATAAACGACGACCAACACCAACGGCAAGGAAACAAAAGGTTGGAGGAGGCGCGAGCGCACCAGGAAGTAGATAAGGCAAGCAAGCGAGACCAGTGCGCGTGAAGAAAACAACACGTTCACAGCCAGACGAGCAATTGAGAGAATTAACACCCTTCCCATCAAATTTGTTAGCCTTGCAAGGATCAATGTTCCAAGAGAACACTTTCATATACGCATTCGTTGGATTTTGATGTCCTTGTAGGCAAAAAAAGAGTTACTAGGTAGAAACCTAGGCCCGATGATGGTGAGGAGTGCAATCCTTACATGCTAGATATATTACATGGAGACACTATTGATTTTGTTAGTTTCTTCTTTGAAAACACTGTGGTCCTAGTAAGTGACAAAGTAAACAACTATTATGTTCCATGTGAGATGAATTTCCAACTGGTGATTAGGTATAGCCATAGGCATTTAAAGCTGGGAGACCGTGTATAATTTTGGCAACTATTAATTTATATCTATATATAGCACTCTAGGTGTGGACCGTATTGGTAGGGTCTATATATAGGGCACAATTAATAATTGAGTAAACATCATTTGTCCAAGAAAAGAATTTGACCACCCTGCATTATAATCCCTTGCTCCAGTCTCCTCTGATGATGTCATTGCCTTACTTCACCACATCAAAGCCACATGTCAGGCCTTGTGCAGGAGGGCATTGTTGCAGGCCGGAGAGGCGCAATAACATGATGCAACAGGGCGGTGAAAACATTATAGGAGACTGGAGTAAGCGGATGTTGTGCAGGATGGTGTCAATTATTATTTTCAGACAAATTATATTTACTCAAGGATTAATTGTGTCCTATATATAGACCCTATCAATGCGGTCCACACCTAGAGCGTTATATTTGGATAGAAATTAATAGCTGCCAGAATTATACGTGGTCGGCTAGCTTCAATTGCCTATGGCTATGCATAATCACAAGTTGTACATTCATATCTCATTTGGAAGACAATAGTTGCTTACTTTGTCACTTACTGGGACCATGATGCTTTTATAGAAGAAACTATCAAAATAAACAGTACCTCTGTGCAATAGATCTATTATGTAATGATCACACTCCCCACAATCATCGGGCCTAGGTTTCTACCCAACTAGTACTTTTTTTCTTCCTGCAAGGACAACAAAAACAAAGAATGCATATATGAAAGCGTTGATCGTAGAGAATTGATCTTTGCAATGCTAAAAAATTGAAGGTAATGAGCATGTACCATGTTCAAATTTTAGGATAGAGTTTGGGATCAAGTGGAGAAGATTGATGTGGTAGGCATCAAGGACTGCAAGAAGGTTTTTGGAAAATGGGGACAAAACTTCCACCAAAAGAAAGCTGGAGAAAATCATTGTCTCCCCCTGATGGGTTTGAGTCGATTCGTCACCTGGCCTAGTCTCACTGGAAGGCAGAAAACACCGCTTTGGGGGAACACCATGGACCAGCATCTCAAGGGTCGATGAAGGGAGAATCAAGGCGAGCGCAGGCACCATGGAAGATGATGTAGCCCTAGAATATCCATGGTCGATGCCTCATATGTGGTCGACACCGCAACTGTTGCATATAAGTAGTGCGCCTGCCACCCTCTTCGGGGGACGGAAGGATGCCGCTGTGGCATCCGCCGCCCTCTTCTTGGCATTCTTCTTGGTGCCCATGGTGGCAGCAACATGAGAGTCACACGAGGATGGATCAGAGGTCGGAGAAGGGAGAACAGAGGTGAACTATGAGGCAATGCGATGAAAGAGAAAGAGAGGTGCCACCTTTTGACCAGGTGAGAAACAAGGCATAGAAATTAATGCCCCGATCCTTGTGGCGCATAACTAGGGGAGTTACCGCTCCACCCGGAGTCCAAAAAACCGCTTCCCTAGTTTCAGAATAAGCCACATCGTGTTCCCACTTACAGAAGGAGGTTAACACATTTTTCCAAACCAACCCATAAGATGGTTTGGCCACACCCGCAACAAAGAAAAAGGAAGAATTTTTTCTACTACGCAAAACTCCAGGAGTTACCTTTGTTACTTGTTACCCGTTATGAATTATCTTATCATAGAACTATCTGTTAACGATAATTTCCGTGCTTGTAGAGAATACCTTGCCAAAAACCGCTTGTCATTTCCTTATACTCCTCGTTGGGTTCGACACTCTTACTTATTGGAAGGACTACAATTGATCCCCTGCAATTGTCAGTCATCATGCACAGCTTCTCTACTAGTAGTGTGTTTAGTTTCGACAGTAAAATTCAGTTTCGATAGCAAAATTCAGTTTCGACAGTAAAATCTAGTTTCGACAGTTAAATTTAGTTTTGACAGTTAAGTTTAGAGATGAGCGGCTGATGTATTACATCTAGTACTTTTTGGTGATGTATTTTACATCAACTATTGGAGATGCTATTAGAATACCACTTCAGATTAACTTTGTTTCTCTTGTCCTGCTTCAGCCTCACCATCGTACACGTCACTAGAGCTGCTCCAATGACGAAACCATCCATCACAGTGGAGCAGTACCCTCGGCTCCATCTCTAGACGTCTAAGATCTTCTTCCGGGCCTCCGACGGCCACATCAGCCACAGCATCCTCATTGACCAATCCAATGATGCTAAGAACGACATGGCTTCGCTAAACAGGTTGTACACTTGCCGCGTCACTATTTTTACTCTACATGTAATGTAATATATATTGTCCACTAAGCACGCGTAGTAATGAGAAATACCATTAGTTTCTCTCATATGACAAGCAGTGAGGTACTAGGCAAGTTAGCTATCTGTGATGGACTCTCTCCAAAGCCATTGATACGTCCATTTTGCATCATGTTTTCCTACTGTTATTTATGGTGTTTTTAATAAATATAACACTTTGTGGAGTAATTCTAATGCCTTTTCTATCATAATATGCAAGGTTTACACAAAGAGGAAGAATACCGGCAGCTGGAATTTTGGACCTGAAAACCTATATCAGAGATGCCTATTCTTCACATCTCCATATGAGGTGAAATTTTACGTAGATTTATTTTGGAATATATATAAGAATTATTGGAGAAAAGAAATACCAGAGGGGCCACCCAGGTGCCCACTGGGCACAGGGCGCGCCTACCCCCCGGCACGCTCTGGTGGGTAGTGGGGCCCCTAGCCGCCTCTGGTGCCCATCTTCTTGTACATAAGCCCATTTTACCTAGAAATAAATAAGGAGAAGACTTTCGGGATGGAGCACAGCCATCTGAAGGCGGAACTTGGGCAGGAGCACTTTTGCTCTCCAGCGGTGCGATTCCGCTGGAGATACTTCCCTCTAGGAGGGGGACATTGAAGCCATCGTCATCACCAACAATCCTCTCATCTTGGGAGAACCAATCTTCATCAATATCTTCACCAACACCATCTCATCTCAAAACCCTAGTTCATCACTTGTGTTCAATCTTTGTATCAAAACCTCTGATTGGTACCTATGGGTGACTAGTAGTGTTGGTTACATCTTGTAGTTAATGCTAGTTGGTTTATTTGGTGGAAGGTTAAATGTTCAGATCCATTATGCTATTTATTATCCTTCTGATCTTGAGCCTGAATATGGTTTGTGAGTAGTTGCTTTTGTTCTTGAGGACATGGGAGAAGTCTTGTCATAAGTATTCATGTGAATTTGGTATTCGTTCGATATTTTGATGATGTGTATGTTGTGATTCCCTTAGTGGTGTTATGTGAACGTCGACTACATGACACTTCACCATCTTTGGGCCTAAGGGAATGCATTGTGGAGTAGTTATTAGATGATGGGTTACTAGAGTGATAGAAGCTTAAACCCTAGTTTATGTGCTATTCTGTAAGGGGCTGATTTGGATCCATATGTTTAATCCTATTGTTAGATTTTATCTTAATTCTTCTTTCATAGTTGGGGATGCCTGCGCGAGGGGTTAATCATAAGTAGGAGGTTAAGTAAGAACAGCACCCAAGTATCGGTCCACCCACATATCAAAATATCAAAGTAGCGAACGCGAATCAAACAAACATGACGAAAGTGACTAGATGAAATTCCTGTGTGTCCTCAAGAACATTTTACTTATTAGTAAAGACTGTTCCAGCCAGTCCTTTGCTACAAAAAGGATTGGGCTACCTTGCTGCACTTTTGTTACCATTACTATTACTTGCTCGTTATGAACTATCTTGCTATCAAACTATCTATTACCGACAATTTCAGTGCCTGCAGAGAATACCTTGCTGAAAAACAATTGTCATTTCCTTCTGCTCCTCGTTGGGCTCGACACTCTTACTTATTTAAAGGACTACAATTGATCCCCTATACTTGTGGGTCATCAGCCATCATTATTTATTTCTGCGTGTTGGAGTTGTGCATGTGTTGATGGGCCTGGGAGTTGAGCTAGTAGGGAAGTGGCATGGGTCCAAAGTAGTAGAAGTAGTATAAAAACATGTTTGCAGTGTAGGCTTTTGCCTGTTCAAGCCTGCCTACTAGAATCGGCAATGGTTGAGAGGAAAATTGAAGGAAAAACATGGGAATTGGCAAGTTTCTTATGGTACTACTATTCATGCATTTGACTCAAAGGAATGGAGCAAGGGAAAACTATAGGATTTTTTCCTTTAGTGTCACTTTCAAAGAAAAATCGTAGGAATTTTAATATCCACTTGGCCCTCCTTTTTAAATTCCTATTCATTAAGAACAAGACAAAGTGGTAGTAGCATACTAACATTATAATAGTACAATTTCTTGTGGTTTGACTTTAATTTGATCATGCTTCTTTGCATTTATATGAAATTCCAATTCCTATGAACAGAACAACCAGATTGATAGAAATCATGTGTTTGCAAATGCTCTGTTTTTGCACGTGCATTCATATCCTATTCTTGTGTATTTCTTATCCCTGCGCTATTAGAATCCTCCAATTCAAACGAGTCCTTATAGAATTACTTCTGTTACAGATAGGTGTTAAAGAAAACCTTGTGTAGTTTGTTCCACTCCTATCGCGCCATCAACCACCCCAGCTTAGCTTCTCCAACGACGGAAAGGTCCACCAAAGCAGAGATCCCCCCTCCAGACTATGTTTCGGCACCTCAGATCTTCTTCCCCGCCGACAACCACCACAACTTCATTATTATTATCAAGTGAGCGGAGGACCTTGAGGACTACACGAGTCCACAAGAGAGGTCGTACTCTTTCGTGTCTACTTACATTATGCATCGCTTAATATTACCTACGACTTTATTGTCCTGTTCATCTCTTAGACTCTGAGTCAGGTCTAAACTACTGCTCAAACTTGAGTTTTTAAATGGTTGTGGGGTACATACCGGGGCAGCAACAAATAGTATTTGTCTACTATCTGGTTAATCTCGGGTGTCTACTATCTATTTCATGTTGAGTGGGAAACAAACTGTAAAGGAGTCATTATCTGTATTTTTTAACTGAACCTATTATCTGCGTGTTATTAGTGGTTTTGGGTCTATCCACAGGTTGCTACCATCACTCTGGATTTCTACATGCACTCCTTACATAATATCACTATGTTTTATTCCTATGCATGGTTATTGTACACAATGGTACTGAACATGTAGATAAAAAGAGATGAGCCTTGTGTGGCAACAAAATGGCATGCAGATGTCGCTCCATGGTGGGCGCAAAGGCAGCCCCCTCCCCCCATTCCAAATTGTAATCAAGAGGAAGATAACTATACAGAGGGGGGGTTCAGAGGGAGCAAACCACTCCTATTTACCCCATGAGGTCTTTTCTCTAACTTGGCATGCTGATGTTGGTCATATCATCATGCATATGGCGCCTTGCATTTCTTACTTTATACATGAAATATGTCATTTTCTTAGTTTAGACATGATTTGTGTGAATGCCATCTGTTTTGTTTTTATATCGTATATCTGAATTATGCAATGCCATCTTCTTTAGCCAGTTATCATATATGTGAATTTTGCAATGCCATCCTGCTTAGCCTGTCATCTTATATGTGAATTATATCATGACATCCCTTTTTTACTACGTATTACATTTGTCAACAATGTTAGTACATTCAACTACTCTTCCTGTGCATCAGCCATTTGACACGATGATGGAAAATGTGGAGTGAAAACAAGGCCTTCAGAGTGGACAGTGCTATCTGAAGAAGCACATATCTTGCTGGTTACGGGTACTCCTGAGAGGAGGATTCAAAGACAGGTGACGAGTACTATTCCCCTCCCCCTGAGGTGTATGCTCTAACTTGGTAGGGTTATATTTCTCATATCATGCATATGGTGTCTTGCATTGCTACGTCATTTGCTTAGTTTTGACATGCTTTGTGTGAATGCCACCTATTTTGTGTCTAATTACCATATATGTGAATTATGCAATGCCATCTTGTTGCAAGGCATTATATATGTGAATTATGTAATGCCATGTTGTAGCCAAGCATCATATATGTGAATTATATCATGCCATCCTTTTTTTGTATTACATGTTCCATTTGTCGACAATGTCTGTATATTCAACTACTCTTCCTGTGCATCAGCCATTTGAATCGGTGATGAAAAAATCTGGAGTGAAAACAAGGTCTTCAGAGTAGACAATGCTACCTGCTGAAGAAGATATCTTGCTGGTTATAGATAGCTCCTCAGAGGAGGATTCAGAGACAGATGACCAGTCCTATTTTCCCCTTAGGGTGTATGCTCAAACTTGGCAGGGTTATATTACTCATATCATGAATATTGAATGCATATGCTTACTTTAGATATCATTTATGCGATTGCCATCTCCTTACTTGCTTAGTATAAAAATCATGTATTTGAATTATATCATGCCATCATGTTTACATACACAACATGTATCTGAATTATGGCATACCGACGTATTTAATAAAGACATTATATAGTTGTGTCATCTCATCATGTTTACATAGTTATCATATTTTGAATTGTTTCATTCTATCCGTGAATTATATCATGCCATCAAGTTTCCATAGACGGCATGTATGTGAATTATGGCATGCCATCTTATTTAATAAACACATCATATAGTTATATCATGTCATCCTGTTTACATAATCATCATATTTTGAATTATGTCATTCTATCCTTTTTATTTAGCCATCATACATGTGAGATTGTGTCATGCTATCATGTTTAGTTAGCCATCATATATGTGAAACTGTGTCATGTTATCCTGTTTGATTAAACAACATAAATGTGATTTATTTTATGCCCTCTTTTATCCATTGCACTTGTCTATTAAACAATGTTTGTACATTCAACTACTTTTCTTGCTTATAAGCCATTTGAATTGGAGGGGGGAGATGGCAGTATCTAATTAAGGGAGTAAAAACACGGTCTTCAGAAAAGACAGTGCTACCCGTCAATTCAAACAGAACCATGGTTGTACTTGCCAAGAACAAGCCCCACCACACATAACCCAGACTCTCGCAGATTGTACCCCTACCCCGTTGGATAGAGAACCAGCTACACCCCTTCTAACCTCAACTCAAGCAGATGATAACCCAATTCTAGTTGACACAGCACCATCTCCACCACATAGCACCCAAGCATGAGCAGTTAGTAAGGCAACAGCAGTGCCCAAAGCACGAGGAATACCACTCTGAACCCCAACTCAACGCTTAAAGCAAAAGAAGATTGTTCTCAGGTCAGATTCCATAGCTATGGTTCACACCCCTTTGTTCTTGTATCACTGTATTTAGTTATACCAACTAATTTCAAATTTGAAGAATCCAATCAAACTACAATGGCACAACAGGTATGTTTTAAACCAGTTTCTTTAATTGATTTGTTGTTGTAACTTGCTCTATGTTGATTTCAGTTTCAATTGTATAAACAGTTATGCTCTGATGTCATGCACATTACAAGTGTTGTTAGTGTTTTGTAGTTCCCCACACATATTCTATCTATGTTGCTTTATCTTAAACAGTATGATTTGAACTGTGTCACTTATTTGATTTGGCAACATAAACTAGAATGATATAGACCATATAGTGACCATAGTACATAGTTTCATGTTGTGTAGTTTCATGTTGTTATCCTATCCACTTTACTAATGAACTAGTTTACTAAAATGAGTTTCATATACAACATGCTAAACATGTGATGTGTCTGCTTGTTTCTCTTTTAGAATGGCGACAAAATATTGTAGAAGAGTACCCCATTATGCAATTGTAAAGGAAGTAATGCAGATATGGTTCAAGATAGTAAGACATCCTTGTTGGTCTCCAAGAAAACTGATACAAACTATGTTGAAGACAATGAGACGACCCCAAAGTCATGTTTTGATGTAGTGTTCGAGTTACTGGCCTCTACTGTAGGCACAAGCTCTTTGAACTTGCTGCCTGAATCAGTTCAGTTTCTTGAGTCTCAACTACCAGTTGAAAGACATCGATCAGTTGTGCTGTGATAAGAAGACGAAGGACTCAGGAAGTCCCTGCAGAGTTCATATGCATACATTCTTGTGCAACAACAAGAGTTGGAGGATTTAAGCACCAAACAAGAGAAAGCTAATAAGCTTGCTAATTTTCTTGCTAGCATGGTTGGTACCAAGGATATTGTTTTTTTAGCTCTTCTAAAGTGGTTTCAGTTCTAGACTTGTTTTGCTGGAGCATTTATTTGTACTGGTGGCCAACTTTGATGCCCAATGAATGTAATATGCTGCTTTGTTCCCTATATTTGCACTGGTGGCGGACTTTGATGCCTAGTGGATGTAATCTGTGTAATGTCCATAATATCCTAGCGTTAGTTGCTTCCTTACTTATTTTCTTGTAGTCTTGTTTATTTGTTTGCGTGTAGTACTGTAGTTCTTTTTCCTCGGTTTGCTAGTGGCCGCAATAACAATGGTCAACATATGGGCCATGTAACCATGGCCCTGATATGTCTCCAAGATGTCGGTGGAAACGACACATATAGGATCACGGGGAATCCCTTCTACGGTTGGCGGGCGCGGGGCTGTGGAAAGAGTGGGTTTAGAAGATCAACATGGGGAATTTTATCCAGGTTCAGGCCACAAGTGATGCATAATACCCTACTCATGCTAGTTTGTGTTTATCTGGTCTTCTTGGACTAGCTACAAGGCATGCAGGGTCCAAAAAATCCGAATCCTCCTCTAGTACACCTCAGGCCTCCTTTTATAGCCAAAGGAGTCGCCACAGTGGCACACAAGAGGTGGAAACTTTGTACTGTATACAAGTCTATCGCCTGGCGCTATAGGACAAACGCATTTAATGCGCTACTGACATGCCCTCCCACTTTATCGGGGACAGGAAGGAAACTTGTCCCGTTCGCCGCCGCTTCGCCTTGCTATGACGCGTGTCCAGGCTGATTAGGCATGCAGCGCCACACTGGTTGTCTAGCTGCTGAGTCGTGCGGTGGCAGAGTCTTCACGAAGATCTGCATGCCACCACGCAGGTGCTTGCTGAGTTGGCCTGTAAGTTGCACGTCGCCACGCAGGAGCCTGCCTCGTTGGCGGGTCCACTGCAGTGTTGGAACGGCGGTGGAGCCTCGGCGGGTGGGGGCCTAACTGCGGCTCCGCAGATGTCCCCGGCAAGGGTCTTGCCGGTGCCCCCGCAAGGGCCTTGCCGGGGTCTCGCAGGCGTCCCTGGTAAGGATCTGTCGGGGGGTCTTGTGAGCGTCCCCGGCAAGGACCTTGCCGGGGTTTCTGTCTTCTTGTTCTCATCTAGTATTGTATGTTCTTGGTCTTTAGAAAGATCTGCATGCCACCACGCAGGAGCCTCCCGAGCCTTGGTTCCAATGTTGTTGATGGCATCGGAACTCTTAGACTCAAGGGTGGCGTCCCCGCTGGTGTTGGGCAAGTTGCCCCGGCAAGGCTCCTGCCGGGGAGAGCCCACCTTGCCCCTTCGCTCCTCGTGCCTCTGTCTTGGTGTTGCTGTGGTAGTCTTGTGCCTTTGCTTCCCCTTCTACCCCGCCAAGCGCGGCCGCGTGCGTGTGGCAGCGACTGCCCGCGCATAAGTAAAGGGGTACAAAAAGGACCCCTACTTTTGTACACCGACTGGAGCCCCTGGGCCTGGGCCACATATAAGCGCAGAGCGTTATTGGGCAAGGCCCAGAACGGTGCGCGGGTACGCGTAGTAGAGTTTTACCAAAGTAACTCCCTCGATAGTTGCGCTTCCCCATGACCCGCGTTGAATGTGTGACGTGGTGGTCGTGCATGGGGCGGTTGCAGCACGTCTCTGTCACATCGTGGTAAATGGTAAAGAGGCGGCTCGCGCCTTCCCCATAAAAAGAGGAAGGCACAGGCGCGGCTCATTTACTAAGTGGACTCGAGTCACGGCCTTCAAGGCGCCCGGGCCCTACAATCACGGGGTGGAAAATAGTCGCCTCATGTGTCCTCTCAATTCCGGCCCGCTCGTCACGTGTCTTCCATGCCTCAACGGTGGTAGGTGGTGGACATGGAGGGCACGGGCTTTAATGGCGAGGCGGGAAACCGGGCTCGCTGAATGGAGCAGCGGGTCGGTCCTGATTCCCTGCGCCCCTGGCGGCCGGATTGGTTAAGCGGGCGGTCGAGCCCCGGCCCCGCCCCTTTATAAGAAGGGGAGGGGATGGCACCCTTCAATCCTTCAACATCCATCCCCTCCCATCTTGACTCCTTCCTTCCCTTTGCTATGGCGAGAGGGCGCGCCGGTGCCCCGATGGCAGGGACGAGGGTCTCCGCTCGACAGCGTACCCCTCCTCCCCAAGAGCTCGTGGTGGCGGAGCCGACTACGAGAGCAAGAGGGAGGGGCGAGTCCAAGGCCGCCGCGGCACTCGGGGGAGAGGAGGACTGGGCGGCGCACCGGCCACGTCTCCGCCAGCGGCTCCTCCCCCAAGGGAGGGCCATGTCAGAGACCAGCCTCGCAAGTTCTTCATTAGGCTGCACAAGCCAATGTGTGGTCGCCTCCGTCTCCCTACTCTGTTCTCTCTAGAGATGGAGCTCGACCCGCCACAGGCCTTGAGGCTGCATATGAGGGGCTGCAGGAACGGCAACATGCGGGTCGACGTCGACTTCCCCGCCCCTCACGTCATGTATCTCCGCCGTGGGTGGAAAACCTTCGCCCGCGTCGATAGCCTACCGGAGGGGCTTGTCCTTCAATTTGCATTGATGGAGAGCGGCCTGCTTTCCGTCAAATTCTTTGGGAGCTTGGGGACTCGCCTAAGGTTTTGCGTGGAGATCTCCACTGATGACGAAGACTCCTCCTCGAGCGGGAGTGATGAGGAGGACAGCAACAGCGATGACGAGGTCGTCAAGCGGGAGGACACCGACTCCGACTGACTGTGCCGCCCTCCTCCCTCGGCCACGCACACTGCTGAGGGTCTTCCTCGTCAAGCTCTCCATCGGCGCGTTCCCCGTTGTTCCTTTTTGCCTTCACCTGCGGTACCTGGGAGGAAAGGGGCAAGAACGGAGATCATTGGGCACTTATCTTTTTCTTTAAATTGTAGGCACTTGCCAAATCTTAATTTCTAGATAATGTACTCTCTCGAGCCCATGTTTGTGTCTTGTAACCTCTGTTCTTGTATTAGCATGTTAATGAAAAAGTCAAGCCTTGCCGAGAACCCGTGCACCCGTAAGCTCGTGGAGAGGCAAAACGCCTCCTTAATGTAGATAAACGAGTCCCCTCGGCAAGCCGCCTTGTCGGCGCCCTTTGCGCCTGCCGGAGAATCTTATCTTCCGGGTTACAGACAAAGGGCCCAACCCCCACCCACCTCCTTAAAGCAAAGGCTACTACGACCGTTCCGACCGAAGCAGCGTTCGGGCCGGAAATGGGAGCAGCCGAGTCTTTAAAGAAGGGTGGCGAGGTTTCCTAATGCACAAGTCATAGGTTACGAACATGAATGGTCAAGAGGTGAACTTTATCTGTCTGGTTTGCCGGGGATCGCCGTGTGGGACGGTCTTCTCGACTTCTTGCCGGAGCTGGGTCCCTGGCGGGGTCACGTGCCCTTGCCGTGGCTGGAAAGGAGAGAGAGCAAGAGCATGGAACCTCGGTGGTCCACAAACATTTATGGGAATCAAAAAGCAGTATTGTACCCTGGACAAGCATGCATATACGTATACACATAAACATGGAAATCGAAAGGAAACTATACATGGTAAGGGATTCCTTTCCCTGACTGCGCACAGGGTTTGTGCCTGGTTTTGTACATAGGGTTATATGCCTTACCGGCATGGCTAGTACAAAATGGGGGTTGTCGGGGCTCCCGGCAACCGCGCCTTAGGGGTAAAACTTGCGAAGATGTTCCATATTCCAGGAGTTCCTCACTGGAATGCCATCTTCGGTCTCCAGGCGGACTACGCCAGGCCTGGTGACTCGTATTACCCGATAAGGGCCTTCCCACTTTGGCGTCAACTTGTTTGAATTGTTGGCGGATTGAATCCATCGAAGAACAAGGTCGCCTTCCTCAAGGCTTCGGCGTGAACCTTGCAGCTATGATAGCGGCGCAAGGCCTATTGGTAGCGAGCGGCTCGCACAGTAGTCCGAAGACGATCTTCCTCAAGGAGCGTCGCATCCTCTTAGCGCAACTGCTCTTGCTCAAGCTCATCATAAGCGAGCACTCGAGGCGACCCGTATATGAGTTCCGTGGGGAGAACTGCCTCTATCCCGTAAACTAGGGCAAATGGTGTCTGGCCAATAGCTCGATTTTGTGTCGTTCTGATCGACCAAAGAACTGTTGGCAACTCATCAACCCAGCGCCTTCCGGACTTGTTGGGGATATTGCTATCTGGGGTAAACCGGCCTGCAGGGTCCGGGTTACCTCCGTCAATGGACCCGAGATGTTAAAGCCCAAGGAGAAATAGAAGGGCCCAAGGCCTATAATCAGTTTAAAGGTTTATGGTGTAAACCGGCCTGGGGTAAACTTGTATTGTAAGTTAGGAATAGAGAGACCGACCCGGGCACGTTTATAAGCCGGAGGTCGGGACTTTGCAGACCGACAGGCGTCACCCGTGTATATAAGGGGACGACCCGACGGCGGTTTGGGGACAGAGAAGAAGAACTCGAGGTTTAGGCGAAGCTTATCGCTCCCTAAGCCCTCGAAACCCATCAATCCCATCACAACTAGACGTAGGCTTTTACCTTCATCGAAGGGGCCGAACTAGTATAAAAACCGTGTCCTTGTGTCCACTTTTAACCCCTTCAAACTAACCCGTTGCGATGGCTCCACGACTAAGTCCTCTCACTAGGACATCTGCCGTGACAAACCCACGATAGTTGGCGCCCACCGTGGGGCTATCGCGAGATGGTTTCAAGTTTTTGGAGGGCCGCTTTGAAGGACTCGAGGGTTACGCTGTGGGACGGATGACCAAGAGCCGCCGCGGAAAACTCTACATCGACAGCACAGGCTGGGGCCCCGACGCCGGCTCGATCGAGTACGGGTACCGGGTCCCCTTTGGCGGCATCCATGTTTTCATCGGCAAGATCGGAGAACCGGGCCCCGAGTTAGGCGTCTGCGCCGACCTCGTCGAGACAGCTCAGTGCACGAGATCGACCCTGGCTAAACCGACCAGGAAGCACGCCTTCGTGGGAGTCATCCACGGGGGAAGCTACGAGGAAGGATCCGAATCTGGTGACGAAACCGCCATCTACTCCGGCGATGAAACGTCGACCGGGGAGACCGAATCTCTTTACCAGCTACAAGATGATCGGATTGGGGGCGGCTCCGATGGCAACAGTATTCCGGACCCCTCTGATCTGCCCTATCGGGTTGGGATCTTCATGGCTGGAACACAGGCGGCGCCACGATCATCAACTGCAGCAGCAGCAGCGATCTCCGGATCGGCAGCAGCAACGGCTGCGCGGGCGGGAGGCCCTACGGGTTCACCAGCCCAAGTTTTGTCAGACCTGTTTGACGCACTGGCAGCGCTCATGGCGGAAGCCAACCCGGTGGATCAGGAGGTTCATAATGCTGAGATTGCCAAGGTGAGAGAGCAGATCACTCAAGCTAAAGCGGAGCTGGCAGCAGAAGAGATCAGGATGACGGCGGAGCGCGCCGCTTTGGATGCACAGGCTTACAGGCTCATGATGGACCAGAACGCGTCTCAGGAAGTCCTGAAGAGGAAATCCCGATCTCGGTTGCCTGCAGCCCTCGACGCCCGAAATCTCTTCAACACCCCGGGGGTAAACCGTGCGGAGGCGACAGTTGGCGCCCCGGTTCAGCACCGGATAATAAACCTGCCGCGTCACAACACTGGTACACCACAGGCCGTGCCAACACCGTCAGGTCATTATTCCAACCCGATGGATAACCTCGTCGCGGCGGCAGCTCGGCTGGAAGCCATTCCGATCGAAGGCGATTCACCGCAGGACGTAGAAACACGCCGGGTCAAGGAGCTCCTTAGGACCGCGTTGGCCCAACAAGAAGCATATTCACAAAGCCGTGATCGGATTCACTCCACCCCTCGCCCCAGCAGGAGCCATAGTAGGCGTATGGAGGAGCCGGCTGTTTCAAGCAATGCCAGGCGTGAAGCGCTCCGCGGCAACAACCCGGCAGGCGTCGACAATGCTCAGGAGAGTGTGGATCGCACCCGTGCGCGGGAGGCCGGAATAGCAGCGCAGCATCAGACTCGTCAGCTTACACCTATCTTCCCAGCGGCTACGGTTGAACCGGGGGTGGTCTCCAGTTCTTTGGGAGTACCGTGCCTTGTTCCCGCTTTACGCAACGTACGCCTGCCCAAAGACTTCAAAGGCCCCCGCAAGGTACCAAACTACACGGCAGATCAGCCTCCGGAGACATGGGTGGAGAGCTATGAAATGGCTATGGAGATGCTGGATGTGGATGACACGGCGTGTGCCAAGTATTTTACTATGATGTTAGAAGGAACGGCCCGGACTTGGCTAAAGAGCTTACCGCCTAATTCAATTAGTTCATGGGCCCAATTGCGCGCCCGGTTTATCAAGAATTTCAAGGACACGTGTAAACAGCCAATGTCGATAGTTGACCTAGCAGCCTGCGTTCAGCAAGAAGGGGAATCAACTACCCATTGGGTACGGCGGGTATCAGAAGTTTTGCACTCATCAGATCGCATCAACGCAGACACCGCCGTGGTGCTGTTGGAAAGCAACTGTCGGTTTGGCCCTTTGAAGCTAAAGCTGGGCCGGATGAAGCGTGATTGTACAGATATAGGAACGCTCATGACCGCTTTAGTGAAGTATGCGGATTCTGACAGTACCAAGGATCCTGACTCTGGTGATGACAAAGCAGGGAAGGGAAAGAAGAATAGCAACACCAAGGGCCAGCAACATCGGCCGACAGGTAATGGAGGCGGAGGTAAGCGTAAACCGGACGGGAGCATGGACTTGGTGGCCAGCACAAGTGCACAGAATAAAGGCCAGCGGCGTAAGGGGAAACAGCCAAGTTTCCGCGCAAATCCCGGTCCTAATCCGGAGCGTTTGAACTTTTTCTTAAACCAGCCCTGTCCGAAGCACGGAACAAAAGAGGAACCAGCAACCCATCTTTGGAAGGATTGTTATATCATGAAGGAATTCAAAAGCTCAAACACTTTCCAATATGATCACAGCTCCGGCGGTGGTTCAGGTTCCGGATCAGGATACGGTGGCGGAAATTCCGGTCCAGGGTTCCAGGGTAATCCGGGCGGACAGGACAGCCGAAATAATCAAAGTAATCAAAGTGGTTACGAACAGCAGCAATCAGGTTATCAGAACAACCCGAAACAGTTGAGTGGTGGACAGTATCATGTCTTTACTACAAGCTTGGATAAACGAGATAGAAAGCTTCAGAGGCGGGCAGTCAGTGCTGTTGAACCGGCCACGCCTCACTATCTGCGTTGGTCGGAACAGCCTATCATATGGAGCCGAGAAGATCATCCTCCCAGGGTTTATAATCCGGGTCAGTTAGCACTGGTGGTAGCGCCTCAGGTGGGAGGTTATAAGCTTACCAAGGTGCTCATGGACGGAGGAAGCAGCATTAACATCTTGTATTATGAGACCTTCCGTCGCATGGGACTGGTGGATAAGGATCTCAAACCGACCCATACCGTGTTCCACGGGGTGGTGCCTGGCAAGTCTGCATATCCGGTCGGTAAGATAGCCCTTGAAGTGGCCTTTGGCGATAGTCACGATTCTAGATCAGAGACGCTGACGTTCGAAGTGGTTAAAATCCAAAGTCCGTACCACGCTTTGTTCGGACGGCCAGCCTATGCAAAATTTATGGCACGGCCCTGCTACGTGTATCTGCAACTTAAGATGCCGGGTTACAAGGGCACTATAACGGTTCATGGCAGCCGTCGAATTGCTTTGGAATGCGAGGAAGGAGATGCGACTTATGCAGAATCGGTTTGTGCTACGGAGGAGCTAAAGCAGTACAAAGACAGTGTTGATCCGGAAGATATGACTTCATTAAAAAAGCCAACTACAGACCACGATCCGGCCTTGAAGTTCAAGTCAGCGGCCGAAACTAAGCTGGTTGACTTCGTGCCTGGCGATTCATCCAAGCAGTTCAGCATCAGTGCAAACTTGGATCCAAAATAGGAAAGCGCGCTCATCGAGTTCATCCATGAGAATCGGGACATCTTTGCATGGAAGCCGTCTGACATGCCTGGTGTACCGAGGCAACTCGCTGAGCACACCCTTAATGTGGATCCTAAGTATAAACCGGTAAAGCAGTTCTTACGGCGGTTTAACGAAGAAAGACGTAAAGCGATTGGTGAGGAAGTGGCCAGGCTCCTGGCAGTTGGTTTTATTATTGAGGTTTTTCATCCCGAATGGCTTGCTAATCCGGTGCTGGTTCTTAAGAAAAACGGCACCTGGCGCATGTGTGTGGATTACACAGACTTGAATAAAGCTTGTCCAGCGGATCCTTTTGCTCTCCCCCGGATTGATCAAATCATTGATGCAACAGCAGGTTGCGAGCGTTTGAGTTTTTTGGATGCCTATTCGGGTTATCACCAGATCAAGATGGCAGTTAAGGACCAGGAGAAGACGGCGTTCATTACTCCCTTTGGAGCCTTCTGCTATGTGTCTATGCCCTTCGGGCTTAAGAGTGCGCAGGCTACTTATCAACGGTGTGTGCAAAATTGCCTCCACAAGCAGATTGGTCGTAATGTGCATGCTTATGTGGATGATATTGTGGTCAAGTCACGAAAGAAAGAGACCCTGGTTGACGATTTGAAGGAGACTTTCGATAACTTGAGAGTGTAGCAAATGATGCTCAACCCGGCGAAATGTGTTTTTGGTGTGCCTGCAGGCAAGTTGTTGGGGTTTTTAGTATCCCATAGAGGAATTGAGGCTAATCCGGAAAAGATCACAGCCATCACCTCCCTGGCCAAACCTAAATGCGTTAATGATGTTCAGCGCATGGCCGGATGGATTGCAGCGTTAAGCCGGTTCATCAGTCGCCTCGGTGAAAAGGCGATCCCCTTGTATCAAATGCTCAAGAAGACGGATCAATTTGTCTGGAGTGCGGAGGCGGATAAAGCGTTTGAGGACTTGAAGCGGCAGCTAGTCAATCCGCCAGTTTTGGCAGCCCCTGTAGATAAAGAGCCACTCCTGTTATATGTTGCTGCGAATGCCAAAGCGGTTAGTGTGGCGATGGTGGTAGAACGAAAGGAGGCTGGAAAGGAACATCCGGTTCAGCGACCGGTTTATTATATCAGTGAAGTACTTATCGAGTCCAAACAAAGATATCCGCATTGGCAGAAGCTGGTATATGGTGTTTTTATGGCAAGCCGGAAGCTGAGGCAATATTTTCAAGGACACCCTATCACGGTGGTCAGTTCTGCTCCTTTGGGTGACATCATACAGAACCGGGAGGCGACCGGTCGGATTGCTAAATGGGCTATCGAGCTTGGGCCGCACGGTTTAAGATACGTGCCCCGGACGGCTATAAAGTCACAAGCACTTGTCGACTTCATAAACGATTGGACAGAGTTACAAGCGCCGGAGGAGAAGCCAGATAACACCTATTGGACTATTCATTTTGACGGGTCCAGGCAATTGGAAGGCTCGGGGGCTGGAGTCGTTTTAACTTCCCCACGAGGAGATAAGTTTTGTTATGTCCTCCGTTTAATGTTCCCCTGTACAAATAATGCGGCTGAGTATGAAGCTTTGCTTCATGGTCTTCGGATGGCTAAAGAGATGAATCTGAGCAGAGTTAGGTGCTTTGGTGATTCGGATCTGGTGGCTCAGCAGGTATCTGGCACCTGGGATTCTAAGGATCCGCTCATGGCTGCATACCGACGTGAAGTAGATATGGTGGCTGGGCATTTCAAAGGCTATCAAGTGGATCATGTGGACCGCAGAAAGAATGAGGCAGCGGACGCTTTAAGCCGCTTGGGCTCTCAGCGTAATCCGGTCCCACCCAATGTTTTCTTGGATGTATTGTATCACCCATCGGTACAGCTGCCCGGTGAGCTGGAGTTGGCTGTTCCTGATCCGGAGGCTCAATTAGTGGCGGCTCTTCACATCACCCCGGATTGGACGCTCCCTTATCTGGCATATATGAACCGAGGTGAGTTGCCAGAAGATGAAAGCTTGGCTCGACAGATAGTACGACGGTCCAAGTCTATGACCATTTTCAAAGGAGAGTTACATCATCGCAGCGTGTCAGGAGCGCTGCAACGGTGCATATCCCCTAAGGAGGGGTGCGAGATATTACGAGAAATACATGAAGGGGATTGCGGCCACCACGCCGGTTCAAAATCATTGGTGGCCAAAGCATTCCGCCACGGTTTCTACTGGTTAACTGCTCATGCTGATGCAGAAGACCTGGTCAGGTTATGTGATGGTTGCCAGAAATTTTCCAGACGAGCACACATACCGGCTCAAGAATTGAGGATGATTCCAATCACTTGGCCGTTTGCGACTTGGGGGCTTGATATGGTTGGGCCTTTTAAGCGTTCCAAAGATAATAAGACCCACCTACTGGTGGCGGTTGACAAATTTACAAAGTGGGTGGAGGCAGAACCTGTCAGTAAGTGTGATGCTGCCACGGCGGTTCGGTTTATAAAGAAGGTGATCTTCCGGTTTGGCTTTCCACACAGCATCATCACAGATAATGGTACCAATCTATCCAAAGGGGCCATGAAAGAGTTCTGTGCACGGGAGCATATACGGCTTGATGTTTCTTCGGTAGCGCACCCACAATCTAATGGTCAGGCAGAACGAGCGAACCAAGAGATTTTGAGAGGTATCAAACCCCGGCTTCTGGTCCCTTTGCAAAGGACGCCGGGTTGTTGGGTGGAGGAGCTACCGTCTGTATTATGGAGCATCAACACCACGCCTAACAGGTCCACGGGGTTTACGCCATTCTTTATGGTTTATGGAGCAGAGGCGGTTCTCCCAAGTGATATACGCCATGACTCACCTCGTGTGGCAGCATATGTTGAAGCGGACAACGAGCAGGCACGGCAGAACGCTCTTGACTTGTTGGATGAGGAACGTGATTTAGCAGCTGCCCGTTCAGCGATTTACCAGCAAGATCTTCGCCGTTACCATAGCCGTCGGGTTAGGACCAGAACCTTTCAGGAGGGGGATTTGGTGCTTCGACTCATCCAAGACCAGTCTGATCAGCATAAATTATCCCCGCCTTGGGAGGGACCTTTTGTGGTCAGCAAGAATCTGAATAATGGGTCATATTACCTGATTGATATTCGAGAGCGCAAGGATTCACGCACATCAGAGGAGGAGACCAGCAGGCCGTGGAACATAGCTCATCTTCGCCCTTATTATACATGAGCCTTGGGCTCTGTTTATGTACATATCATGACCATGTATATATTATGATTAATACAATAAGCCGGAGCCTCGAGTAAAGCGGGGTCTCTGCTGTTCTTCACATCATGTGTGTTTACCCCTGGAGGTCGCTTCACAGAAGTTCAAATTATAGATTCCGGTTTAAAAGCCGGTTCAAGGGAAGATGTCCCCTACAAGGCTGTGAAGCTCTTAATATCCGGTTCAATATCCTGGTTCAAGCATGAGGCTTCCTGTTCAAACATAGGTCGTATTCGAACCAAAGAGAACATAGCTATTCAAACATGGGGCTTCCTGTTCAAACATAGGTCGTATTCGAACCAAAGAGAACATAGCTATTCAAACACGGGGCTTCCTGTTCAAACATAGGTCGTATTCGAACCAAAGAGAACATAGCTATCCCTATAAAGTCAGTTGGGGACCTAGTCGGCCTGAACCGTAGCTACACCTCCGGGGGGCTTGGTCATGTCTTGACGACGGTAATGCCTTCTGGCTGGCACATTTGCCACTGAATCAGTTGGGGACCTAATCGACTTGAACCGTAGATTACGCATTATGGGAGCTCGGTCATGTCTTGATGATGGTAATGCCTTCTGGTCGGCTTTTTAGCCAATGAATCATTTGGGGGCTTGGTCGTGTCCGAACCAACGCAATGCCACTTGATCGGCCCTTGGCCATTGAGTCACTTGGGGGCTTGGTTGACGAACCAATGCAATGCCATTTGACCGGCATATTTGCCACGATTCAGTTAGGAGCCTAGTCGGCTTAAACCGAAGCTACACCTCTTGGGGGCTTTGTTTATTTTGTCTTGACGATGGTCACGCCTTCTGAACGGTTCATAGCAACCACTATTTGCATGCGTTTTACTATCGCGTTGCCCTTTCATATTTGGTTTTGTTTTCTGCCTTTATTGTGGTGTTTTTTGTTCTTCGGAACGTCAAGTATTCTTAAACCGATTCAGCTGACATAGCCTGGTCCGTTTTTTAACCCGGAGGCAAATTGCCCGGTTTGGCAAAGGCGCAGCACGGTTCAGGTGGTCGAAAAATCACATTGTGCACTCAGTAAGGACAGGAAACATAAGTTGGAAAAGTCATTGGAAAGGGCATCAGTACCCGTGCGCGAAGGCACATTCAAACGCAGAGGTATTAAACTATCTTATTACAAGGCAGCGTAGTGCCTGAATATATTGTTCGTTGACGGATTAAACGTCACCAATTAAGGTGAACCGGAGCGTTGATTACGCCTGTTCGCCGCCTCGGTTCGAAGGTTGGGGATCATCTTGCACCGCATCCTCTTGGCTACCCATTGGCTGGAAATCAGCAGTGGTCCAGTCGATTCCCATTAGCGCTTGAAAGACAGCTTCTTCGTGAATCAGCAAAGACGGTTCAATGTCAGGGGCATAGGTATGCTTACGGATTGGAGGAATAAGATTCTCTGTTGCAGGGACCGGGGCAGCTACTCGCTTATTCTGGTTATCATACTGGGCTTGGTAATGCGACAGATCTGCTTCCTCAGCCAATTGACAAGCTAGGGGGCGCACCGCCCGGTTTATCGCCCTCAAATCGTCTTCACCAAAGTCTGAACCATCTTCCTTCAAGCTGGGATATCCTTGGGCCGCTTCGACAGGATCGAAATCTGGTACCCACGCTTTGGCCCGGATCAAGGCAGTGATGGCTCCAGTTCGAGCAGCTGATCTTTTCAACTCTTCAATCCGGGCTGGAAGCATGGACAGCCTCTTTAACGTGTCTTGAATCAGAGACGGCGCAGGGTTGTTATGCGATGCAGTGGTGATAGCTCTTTGTGCTCCGGTGTACAACTGTTCGATCAGAGTATAAGCAGCTTTGAGTTTCATCCGCACATCAGAACCCAAGTGTCCAATACGTGAGCCTGCAGTGTTTCAAGATGGATTACAAACCGGACATAGGATGTAGCAGACAAGGTACAAATTGGAAGAAGTGCATCGAAAGGTTTACCAAAGATGGCAGAGGTCATGGAGTGTATTTGTCGCTTCACGGTGGATAATTCATCGACCACCGGTTTAAGAGCAGCTTCGGCATTTTCAGCCCTCTTCGTCAAAAGAGCTCTCTCAGTAGCCCAATCAGCTTGTTCTTTTTTGCGGCTTTCTTTCAGCTGTTCCATAACGGTTAAGGCATTGGCCAATGCATCCTTCGCTTTTTCAGTTTCAGCCTGTTGGGTTTTTAAGATTTCCTGAAGGTCCGAGACTTGTTTCGCTTTGGTCTTCAGATCCCCCTGCAGCAGGTCGTCAACAGTGTTCAGAAAATATTGCACGGTTTGGAAGTATCAACCACACAAGCAAGTTATGTGCTCGATACTTGGGGGCTAATGCATACTTGATTTTAACGCAAGTTTTCCATTACAAAAAGTCCCAAGATTAATACAAGTATTTAAACTTGGCACTTGGGGGCTAATGGTTATCTGATGATGTTTTCTGGTTATGACCTATGTTGAAGCCTTGGGTTTTTATTTAAACCGGACCTTAATTGTCAAGGCAGCCTGATCCGGTTTGCCATCTCGGTTTGGAAATATTGATAAGCTAAGTTGCAATGGAATGAAGCACAAGGGAGTTACCTCAAGTTTCTCCTTCATCATCTTGATCATGCCAGCTTCATAATCCCGACTGGTGTACAGTCGGTTCAGGTACCCAGAATAAAGATCCGGGACGCTTAAAGCGGCGTACGTAGAGGAATCAAGGTCCCATTTGCCCTTTATGGCCGAGATTTCGTCCTTGGCAGTATGCTTGGCTAAAGTAGCAGTGTTCCCCGGTTCAGAGTGACCGGTGCCGGTAATCACAACATCATCATCCTTGGAATCGCTGCTCTGCAGTGGCCCTGTCGGTTTATCAACAGTTCCAGAAGGGGGGATGGATTCCTCAACCCGAACAGGACTGGCAGGCGGATCAGTACGGCTGGCAGGTTCGATAGTCCTTTCTTCAGCACAGGTGTCATCTTGCGGAGATAGATAATTCTGAGTATCTTCACGACCCAGAGCGTCAGCACCAGGAGTTTTCTCCGGTTCAGGAGCGGCAGTTCCCTCAGCCGGGTTATCCAGACGAGCCTTCTTGCTCGGTCTAGGTTTAGCCCTGGAAAAAGCCCAAAGATTGAATAAACGGTATAAGATGGATTAAGAGACCCATACAGAGATATGTTATGATCGGTCCAACTTACCCAATGACTGTCTTCAACGGTGGCAGTTGAGTGGCTGAAGATTCACCGGAAGATGAATGGGAAGTGACCTGATAATCGGAGTCAGATGGATTTAGAGGCTGACGAGTTAAACCTGCTTTAGGAGGAAAGCTAGCGCGTAAATCGGAGACCTCTGAGCGGCGTTTCCGAACCGGGCTGTTCGGTAAACCGGCGGAGGTGACTACCTGGCCGCTATGCCGGGTGGTGCGTCGAGCTTCATGTTGCTGGGTCTTCACAAGAAATTTGGGATCCAAGTAAGCAAGAGGGTGAGAAAATTTAATTTTCCGGTTTGCTTGGCGAGGTTTTTTCAAAGGCAAAGGAACGGCATCAGAAGAAAGAATAGTTACCTCTGGGCCTTCGGCATGGCTCGCTTCAGCGTCGTCCTGACAAATATCATCATCAATAAGATGTATAAAAAGCAAACCAACTGAATCGAGGTCTACCCCGAGGTCCGGATTACCCACATCATCCTCCTCTAAATCCGGAGTAGAGGAAGCGGTGTTCCTTTTCCTCTGAGCAGGCTTCTTCACCCTCGTCTTGGGTCGGGTTACCTTTTCGGTCGGCTCTTGAAACTTCTTGCTCCAAAATGGATCATCTCCCTGTGTCAGAAAGGACTGGAGTTAGCAATATGTGTATAAGGAGATCATAAACTCTATAACAGACAGAGGGGAAGTGCTTACAGCAGGTGGCTTGTTTGTGGCACAAAATGGAAGCAGGCCGGTTCGGGCGCAAGCATATTCCGGTTCATTCAGCATCTTTTTCACAGCTTCGGTGACTTCGTCTTCCGTTAGCTGAATGTTGCAGTGCCTCAAAGGATCATCAACCCGGCCCGTGTATTGGCACATTAAACCGGAGCGGATGCTAAGGGGCAGGATGCTCCATGAAATCCAGCAGCGGGCAAGGTCTACCCCTGTCAAACCGTTAGCCATGAAGGCTCTGAGCTTGGACAGCTGAGGGGCATACTTACTCCTCTCTTTGGCGGTTATTGCTAAGCCTCTCCGGACGGAAGCCGGGCAGTGGATTTTCTTCAGCAGGGGAAGTATCCTTGCAATAGAACCAAGTATGATTCCATTCTTGCGGATGACTATGCAGCTTGGCATGAGGATAAGTCACTTCTTTCCTCTTTTGAATCGTCACACCACCCAGCTCCATATTAGGGCCGTCGGTGAATTCAGTACGTCGGTTCAGATGAAAGCAGTCCCGGAACAGCTCTACAGTAGGTTCCTCCTGGAAGTACGCCTCGCAAAGCACTTGAAAATGGCAGATATTCGTGACTGAGTTTGGACCAACATCTTGTGGGCGCAACTTAAAGTTAGCAAGGACGTCCCGATAAAATTTTGAACCGGGTGGATTAAAACCCCGGGCCAGGTGATCCGCAAACACCACCACTTCTCCATTCGGTGGGGTAGGAGGACATTCGTTTCCTGGAACCCTCCAATGAATGGCATTTTTGCTGTTCAAAGCGCCAGTCAGAACTAAGTTGTTCAGTTGGGTCTCAGTGATGCGAGAGGGAACCCAGTTGCATTCGTACACCTGTTTTGCCATGAGAAAATCTACAAGACAAAGGTGTTCCGGTTTAAGAGCGAGTGTGAGTGTAAACCGAAGATGCTCTTATATAGAGTCAGGTTATCTACAATGATATCAACCAGCGGTTCATCAAGGGGACTAATGGATGTGTGGATCGGTTTGTTCGCTTTGCTAAGAGTTAAACCGACCAGATCTAACAGTTGTGAATATGCAAGCAGAAACAGATCCCGTATGGATTCGTTCAAAGCAATGGATCTACAGCTAGGGCGAAAAAGAAGCAAAAATATGAAGTTTGGCTCACAGCAGAACAACGTAAGTTCGGCAAGCAGGAAAAAGAGTGAGATCTAAGGAGATGAGTACAGATTTATGGCGACTGCTGAGAGGGACTACAAGTCACGATACAGGTATCATCATCTGTTCGGAAAAGCGGCTATGGGGATGAACAAGAAACAGTAACAGGATGACGAACCCTAAAACAGATCTAAAAGCAGAAGAACAGAGGCCTTACCGGGATCCAAACGGATGTGGAAGGTCGCCGCGGTGCTCTGGACCGATCAGGTTGATGCAGCGGCCGGAGTTGATGCGGTGGCTGACGGCGGCGGCGGAGCTCTGAGGTCTGGGTTGCGAGGAAGACGAAGAAGGAGACGAACGGGAGGAAAGGAAGATGGCCTTCAAGTCCTATTTATAAGGCGCGGCGCGCGTGTCAGGCGCGCGAATCCAGGGGCCGGAGATTTCGGGAGCCCAGCCGTCGCCCTGATTGTTGCGGATTAGCAAAAGGAGACGATAACTTTGTACTGACGTCATATCGGTTTACCGTAGCAAGGGGAGACGAAGAAACCAGCGGTTCAACAGTTACTGGAAGACATTTGAAGACAGAAATTTTTGTTAAGGATTGACATGAACCTGTTCAAATCAATCTGGGGCCTAATGTTGGGGATATTGCTATCTGGGGTAAACCGGCCTGCAGGGTCCGGGTTACCTCCGTCAATGGACCCGAGATGTTAAAGCCCAAGGAGAAATAGAAGGGCCCAAGGCCTATAATCGGTTTAAAGGTTTATGGTGTAAACCGGCCTGGGGTAAACTTGTATTGTAAGTTAGGAATAGAGAGACCGACCCGGGCACGTTTATAAGCCGGAGGTCGGGACTTTGCAGACCGACAGGCGTCACCCGTGTATATAAGGGGACGACCCGACGGCGGTTTGGGGACAGAGAAGAAGAACTCGAGGTTTAGGCGAAGCTTATCGCTCCCTAAGCCCTCGAAACCCATCAATCCCATCACAACTAGACGTAGGCTTTTACCTTCATCGAAGGGGCCGAACTAGTATAAAAACCGTGTCCTTGTGTCCACTTTTAACCCCTTCAAACTAACCCGTTGCGATGGCTCCACGACTAAGTCCTCTCACTAGGACATCTGCCGTGACAAACCCACGACAGGACTTGTGCAGCTTGTCAAAAGTCCTAGTCTTGAGGCCTCGCAGCACTTCTGTATTTGCCCTCTCGGCCTGGCCATTACTTCTGGGATGAGCGACAGAAGCAAAACAGACCTTGCTGCCGAGGTCCTGGATGTTCTGCATGAAGGTGTGGCTCGTGAACTGCGTGCTGCTGTCGGTGATGACTCTGTTGGGCACACCAAAACAGCAGACTAGCCCTTTGAAGAACTTGACGGCTGACTATGTGGTCACCTTTCTCACTGGTTCCACTTTCGGCCACTTCGTGAACTTGTCGATCGCGACATACAAGTACTCAAAGCCCCCGATAGCACGGGGAAAAGGGCCCAGTATGTCGAGCCCCCAGACCGAAAATGGCCAGGAAAGAGGGATTGTCTGAAGAGCTTGGGCTGGTTGATGAAGCTTCTTTGAATGGAACTGGCATGCTTCACACTTGGTTACTAGGGTAGTTGCATCCTGGAGGGCGGTGGGCCAGAAGAAGCCCTGCCGGAATGCTTTACCGGCAAGGGCTCTCGACCCTATGTGGGAGCCACACATGCCTCCATGTATCTCTGCCAACAGCCTCAGTCCGTCTTCCCGAGGAATGCACTTCAACTTCACACTGTTCGATCTCCTTCTGTATAGGGCATCATCCATAAACTGGTACATGCTAGACCGACGGGCTACTTTCTTTGCTTCTTATTGTTCCTCGGGAAGCTCCCCTTTCTGGAGGAAACGGACGGTGTGTTGTGCCCATGCCGGAGCCTGAGGCTCGACGTCAAGGGCTAAAGGCACAGTATTCATATAGGTGATCTATACATTGTTTATTTCACTAAGAGAGCCCAACCTCGTACTTGTTTAATTGCTAAATCTTCTAAAGGATGATCAAGGCATAGAAGGTTAGGTCATCTTGGCATGCGAAATCTTGGTAAGATTATTAAAGCTGATCATATCATTGGTGTTAAAGATGTTATATTTGACAAGGATAGACTTTGTAGTGCTTGCCAAGCAGGAAAACAAGTTGGAGGAAGTCATCACGTGAAGAACATCATGACCACGAGAAGACCACTTGAGCTACTTCACATGGATCTCTTGGGTCCCAATGCTTATAAGAACCTTGGTAGTAACTCTTTCGGTTTGGTCATTGTTGATGATTTTTCAATATTTACTTGGGTGTTCTTTCTTGATGACAAATCGCAGGTCCAAAAGATCTTCAAGAACTTCGCTAAGAAGGCCCAAAATCAATTTGAAGTGAAGATCAAGAAGGTTCGAAGTGATAATGGAACGGAGTTCAATAACTCCAATGTGGATACTTTTCTTGACGAAGAAGGGATTTCACATGAGTTATCGGCTACATACATACCTCAACAAAATGGAGTTGTTGCAAGGAAAAACCGGACAGTTATTGAGATGGCGAGAACGATGCTTGATGAATACAAGACGCCAAGATACTTTTGGGCGGAAGAGGTTGAGACAGCTTGTCATGCTACGAATTGACTATATCTTCACAAGCTTCTCAGTAAAACGGCATACGAGCTACTCACCAGTAACAAACCCCAAGTTGGATACTTTTGAGTATTTGGCTCAAAGTGCTGCATTCTTGATAAGCATCGTTGTTCAAAATCTGCTCCTCAGTCTCATGAAGATTTTCTACTCAGTTATGGCTCAAACTCTCAGACATACCGTGTCTACAACAATTTCACCTAAAAGGTTGAAGAGACGATAGATGTGAAATTTGATGAATCTAACAGATCGCAAGTAGAGCAATTGCCAATTGATGGAGGAGACAAAGACCCCTCGGAAGCAATTCAAGATTTGTCTATTGGCAAAATTTGCCCAACGGGGGTGAAGGAGAGCACTTCGTCCATACAAGTGGAAGACTCAACTTCACATCAAGGTGAACCACAATTTAACATGGAGGCATCCACAAGTGGAACACGTCAAGACGAAGGAAATGAGGAAGTACATTAAGATAATCCACCACGACCTCCTTCTCCACCTCCACAAGCGAACGACAACGCCAACAACAATGAAGAAGTAGATGATGATGATGAGGATGTTCCACCACAAACCAAGCAAAAGATCTCTCGAGTTAGAGCAAGAGTCTCAAAGAATCATCCCGTTGAACAAATCCTCTACGACATGAATACCGGGAGAATTACTCGCTCTAAAACTCGTTTGGCTAACTTTTGTGAACACTACTCATTCATTTCTAGCATTGAACCTATGAAGGTAGAAGAAGCCCTTGAGGATCCGGATTGGATAAACGCTATGCATGAAGAGCTCCACAACTTTGAAAGAAACCAAGTGTGGACATTGGTTGAGAAGCCCAGCGATGAGCAAAACATCATTGGTACAAAATGGGTGTTTCGTACTAGTAAGATGAAGATGGACAAGTTCTACGCAACAAGGCTCGTCTCGTTGCTCAAGGCTACACACAAGTCAAAGGTATGGACTATGGTGAGACATATGCCCCCGTTGCTAGACTTGAGTCCATTCGCATTTTACTTGCTTATGCCAATCACCATGATATCACCTTATACAAAATGAATATTAAAAGTGATTTTCTAAATGGTGAAATCGAGGAGGAATTCTATGTTAAACAACCTCTCGGCTTTGATAATCCGAAGAAACCTAATCATGTTTACAAACTTCACAAAGCTCTTTATGGTCTTAAACAAGCTCCTAGAGCATGGTATAAATGCTTGAGAAAGTTTCTTATTGAAAAAGGCTTTGAAATTGGAAAAATCGATTCTACACTTTTTACTAAAAGGATTAATGGAGAATTATTTGTGTGCCAAATTTATGTGGATGATATCATATTTGGTTCTACTAACCCCCATTTTAGTGAAAAGTTTGGAAGGTTAATGTTGGAGAAGTTTGAGATGTCTATGATGAGTGAACTCAAATTTTTCCTTGGTTTGCAAATCAAACAAACTAAGGAAAGTACCTTTGTTTCACAAACAAAGTATACCAAGGATATTTTCAAGAAGTTCAACATGCAAGAAAGCAAAGGTATGAAAACACCCATGCCTACTTGTGGACATCTTGACATAACTAAGGATGGCAACCCGATTGACCAAAAGGTTACCGATCTATGATTGGTTCAGTATTGTATCTTTGTGCCTCCCGTCCTGATATTATGCTAAGTGTGTGCATGTGTGCACAATATCAAGTGACTCCAAAAGAATGTCATCTTAAGGTCGTGAAAAGGATAGTGAGATATTTGATTCATACACCAAACTTTGGCACTTGGTATCCTAAAAGGTCATCTTTTGATCTTGTTGGATATTCCGACTCAGACTATGCATGTGACAAGGTTGATAGAAAGTGCACTTCGGGTACATATCAATTTCTTGGTGGATCCCTTTTCTCTTGGTCCTCCAAGAAACAAAACTTGGTATCCTTATCCACCACCGAAGCGGAATACATTGTCGCGGGATCATGTTGTGCTCAATTACTTTGGATGACCCAAACTCTTAAAGATTCTGGGATACATGTGAGACATGTTCCATTACTTTGTGACAATGAGAGTGCTATTAATATTGCACACAATCTCATGCAACATTCTCGAACTAAGCACATTGAAGTTCTTCATCATTTTATTCGTGATCATGTTGCTAAAAGATATATTAATCTTAAGCATGTCCGTACCAATGAGCAATTGGCGGATATCTTCACTAAACCGCTCGATGAAAAGACATTTTGTTGTTTGAGGAGTGAGTTGAACATCACTGATGCCTCAAATTCGGAGTAGAGACTCCATGGATACATGCAAGGCATGAGCCCATATGACTAATCCTTGATATTTCTATTATGATGATGATCATTTATCTTGGATACATTTGCACCCTTGCATGTTATCTAACCCTTGTAGGTACTTGGATGAGCCTCAATCCATCAGATTGCGAATCACTCACATCTTGAGAAATCTCTACATCACCAAGTATCTATACTTTGCTTGTTGAAATCAAGGAATCATGAACTCATTCAACATATCCTTTGATAATTTCTATATAATAAATTTCGCTCTTGTCAATTTGGATACACAAGTGCTATTACTTGCAAGACTAATCCATGTAGGAATATGAGCTTCAAAATCCAAATTAAGGATGCCTCTAACTCTTGATGGACTACATTAACATTGAGCATCTACCATAAGTTCAACTAGATGATCAAGTTCAACACCACAACCCAAGGTAAGTCATTCCATCTTAGAGAAGCTTTGCTCCAAGACATGAGCCAAAGTAACTCAACAAGATGAGAATACATCAAGACGCTGAAATGAAAAATGGTAGCCCCATTTTGAGCTTCATGATGAGTATGACCTATGATCAAGTGATATCACTTGACTCCTAAGTCAATATACTCTAACATAGGTGACTATGTCACTGACCACCCCTAGATGAAGTTCTCTAGTGTTCTTTTCTGGTTGGTACATTTCTTTTGCACTTCTTCTTACTATTGTGTTTCCCTTCTAAAACAAAAAAAACGTCATCAAGATTCTCTTATTTTATTTCTTTTTCTGTTTTGCATCTTCTAAATTCATTGCAAATCCTATCAAATTCCTTGAAAATCTTCGTGGAAGTTCTTTTGCAAGTGAGCTGAGTTGACAAAATCTTTCCTCTACACTGAACTCGGTTCCACCAACTCAAGCCTATTGGCCAGACCAAAGCACAAGGTCTACTTGAGCAATAGTTCATCGGTTGTACTGAAACGGACTACCTCGGACTCATCGGTATGCACCTTCAATGACTCTGCTATCTCGGATTCACCGATTAAACTGGATCAGTGCCATCAATTTCACTGCTGAGAAATTTTTTTTGCCATCTTAAAGTATCTATCTCTTATCAACTCCACTCAATGATTCTTTCCCTCTACCTAAATCTTAAGTTGCATTCTGCTTAGTTGTGACTCTCAAGAACCACACTCACTTAACTCATATCCATGAACACTAACCTTCTTGGAAATTGATGTCAAAGGGGGAGAGAGAGTGCACATTAAAGCTTATCTATATAACAAGAGAGAGCACATCAAAGCTCTTCTAAGAGAGATGCATTTTCATAAGAGGAGAGAATTCACATATCTTTAAGAGGGGAAAGATATGTAAGTCATATTTTAATCCTTAATTTGCTCTGAGCATACTTTACTATAATATCCTTTTGCTCTGATTTTACCTTGCCCTACCTACTCCCATTATCAAATGTTAAATTCAGGGGGAGAGGAAAACTTATTTTCTGGGAAGAACAATCCTTGGAATTTATTGCAAATGCTTAAACCTTTGGGACATGTCTACATTCAAACGAAGTACTCACCCTGTGGTACTCATATATTACATGTCATCCCAGTCTTGATACTCTTATGGACCTTGAAATGTTTCTTGCTTGAAGTTCTCTTCTGTTATTTAACCATGTTTTCTCAAGTCTACTTCTTCAAGAGTCAGCTCAAGAACCACAAGGTAAGTTTGTGCATCACACTCATGTGCATGATGATCTCCTGCTTTTGAACATATTGTTTGCAAGAGAGAGTCATAAACATGAAGGTACACCTCACTTCACTTTATGCTCTGATGCATATAGCCAAGATACATGTAACTCATTACTTGCTCTGTCTTGATGTGCATTCACATGTTGTTTCAGTTCTATCATTACATGATTGCACATATGTAGGGGGAGCTTATGCATGTTACATGTTCTTCCAAAGCTTTACTTACCACTCCTCATATCATTTACTTGAAGCTTTGATGTATGTTGTCATCAATAACCAAAAAGGGGGAGATTGAAAGCACAAGTGCTCCCTGGGTGATTTTGGTAATTAATGTCAACATATCGTTTGTTGGACTAATAGTTTTATCGAGTATATTTCAGATAAGTTCAATAGTGGAATGGCAAGGACAAGAGGATGTGGAACCCCTTCTAAATGCTAAGGATAAGGATTGGCAAAAGCTCAAGACTCTTCATTTCTATTTTGGTGATCCAAGATCACATTGAGTCCATAGGAAAGACAATACTACTAAAAGGGGATGAGGCGTTGCTTAATGGTCTACTTGCTCAAATGTTTAGTGATACTACTCCAAAACCCTCAGCCACTTTCACCATCCAAATATGTCAAAACCCTAAACCCCAACTCGGCCCTACTGATAATTTCTATCCGGAGTCACCAAGTTCATGCTGACATAGCCACTGCTAGAAACTCTAACAGTTTTGTCACACCGATACGGATCTCGGTCTCACCAAGATGGCCTTGCCAACACTCTGTGACTTGTTGCATTCACTTCGGTCCCACCGGGTTTATGCAATCAGTCCCACCGAGTTGGCTTCACAGATTCTATGTTGCCTGTTGCACTCACTTAGGTCTCACCAAGATGAAGTTTTCCCTAAGCCCTAGCACATCGGTCCCACCGAGTTGTTCCAATCGGTCCCATCGAGAATCCTACCATTCATATTTTTGTACAAATCGGAGCTACTGAGTTTACTAATCGGTGCCACCGAGATCCAACAAAGTGTGTAACAGTTAGATTTTGTGTGGAGGCTATATATACCTCTCCACCCTCTTCTTCTCATAGAGGAGAGCCATCAGAACGTGCCTACACTTCCACCATCCATTTTATGAGAGAGAACCACCTACTGATGTGTTGAGATCAAGAGATTCCATTCCAACCATTTGAACCTTGATTTCTAGCCTTCCCCAAGTTGCTTTCCACTCAAATCCTTCTTCCACCATAGCCAAATCTAGGAGAGAGAGTTGAGTATTGGGGAGACTATCATTTGAAGCACAAGAGCAAGGAGTTCATCATCAACACACTGTTTATTACCTTTTGGAGAGTGGTGTCTCCTAGATTGGGTAGGTGTCGCTTGGAAGCCTCGGTCGTGATGTGGAGTTGAACCAAGAAGTTTGTAAGGGTAAGGAGATCGCCTACTTCATGAAGATCTACTCGAGTGAGGCAAGTCCTTCGTGGGCGATGGCCATGGTGGGATAGACAAGGTTGCTTCTTCGTGGACCCTTCGTGGGTGGAGCCCTCTGTGGACTCGCGCAACCTTTACCCTTCGTGGGTTGAAGTCTCCATCAACGTGGATGTACGATAACACCACTTATCATGACCACGCAAAAAAATTCTCTGCGTCTCCATTGCATTTGCGCACTCCAATCCCACCCCTTTACATTCTTGCAAATTGCATGTGTTACTCTTTCCGCTGCCTATACTCTTGTCATGCTTGCTTGAGATGTATTGGATGCCCTTTAACATGTGCTAAACTCAACCTTACTTGAAGAAATTAAAAGTTGTCACTTTTACTTGTTAAGGGTCTAATTCCCCCCCCCCCCCCTCTAGACCCATCTTCTCAATCCTTTCACATGGGTCGTACTGATCGTGGACCAAAGTCAGAACGCAATTTGGGCCGTAAACGGGCCAAAATTTGGAACCGTCTGTTTATGGGCTCATGCCATAGTGGGCCGTTAACAGGCCGTAAGATAGCACATGCTTAATTCTATCGACGGGCATAATGGCTCGTTAATGGGACATAATACATGACGAGATGAATAACACCCAAGGGTTAATGGGCCATAGACGGGATGACTGTAACCACGGGTTAAATTTGGCCCATTAGCGGAACAGGCCAGTAATGGACCATAACTAATCAAGGGCCGGAAATGAGCCTAAGAATATATGGGCCTTAGAAGGCCGAAAGATAACACAGGCTAGAAACGGCCCAACTAAATCATGGGGCCATTAATGGGTATAAAGCAATTTACTGTTTATTATGGGCTAGAGTCACCACGAGTCGTTAAAGGGCCTAGAGATACAAAAGGCCTAATGGGTCGAAAGATGTCATGGGTCATGCATGCGCCGAAAGTGACAATAGGCTGAAATTATATTGGACGGCCCACATGATGCTACTGGGCCTGATTCGAAAAGGCCATAACGGGTCGTGAGTTAACGGGTCGTAAATGGGCTATATGCGAACAGGCCGTTAACAGGCTTTCCATGGGCCGGCTCGTTAACTTTTGACCAAGTCAAATAGCCGACCTTTTTTTACCTAAATGTGCCACTGTTTGGTCGTGCCACATGTTGACGTATCATAAGTGCCTCCTGTAAAATTGCACGGTTGACATCTGTCCCAACACGGAGCTGACACGTGGTTCCTTGGGCCAATGAGAATTTTACACGTGAAAAATTGTCATTGGTCATGGCTGTTAACGGCTGATTAGATCCAAAATCGGACCCGATAGGTTAACGGCGACCCGTTACGATGGATGCCATGTGTGTGTTAACCTTGACGAAAGCACTTCCATGACGCCCATTTATCGTCATGGAAGTGGACACTTCCATGATGATAATTTGAGTATTGTCATGGAACACTTCTACGACAGCACAGGTATGACTATCTTGATTCTGTTATAAAATCATCATGGATGTACATGCATGACAGAAATCGTGATCTACTGTGACAAACACGTATCATCGCGGAAATGTTTTTTGTAGTGCATCGATGGCGCACATGTCGACACCGTACATGGCCACACATCAAGCCAGCGACAGTGCACGTGTACACACCTTATGCAGCCACATACCAAGCCAACGACGTCCATGTGTCATCTTATGATTGCTCCACGTGCCATCCTATGATTGGCCCACTTCTCGTCTTATGGTTGGCCTATTTGTGGTGCTGATGGTCCAGATGTCAAGTAGCTGACAACACACATGTCGAGCTACTATTGGTACATGTGTCAACTTCTCCAGATGCCTCGTGGAAGCAGCCCATCATGCGACATTTTGCATGACGTCATGCTAAACGATAAAGTTAACGTCACCCGACAATCCTGAAAGGGCAATGATTGGCCTAACACACGTGTCAACACTGTCCCGACACGGCGACAGCTAGTCGTGACTTTTTTTCTTCACGGCTAACCGGGTCAGGCAGGCCTCAGGTCTAGGCAGGCAGTCGAAACTCGTCATGGATCCATGTCGGTCTCGTAAAAACGTCGCACTTCCAATCTATGACAGAAGATTGGCAACGGTCCTCAAGACCGTCGCTATGAAATATGACTTCTACCACGGGCCAAAGCAGTAGCAAGCCGAACGTGTTGTAGTGAAGAAACAAGATTCCAATTTGTTAAATTCAATAGAGAAATTCTTACATGAAGCAAGCGTGTTATAGTGAAGAAATAAGACTCCAATTTATTAAATTCAATATGTAAATTCTTACATGAAGCAATTATTTCGTGAAGCAGTGGGAAATAATTTAAAAAACGCATGGCTTACAACATTTACATGCACCATTAAATGGCCCAACTTTACAAAAGCCAGTATGAAAACCCTCTTCCCCACATGTTTCTTGGCATTCGTCGTCCTGTGAACATGCACCTTTGAACTTGCCACTTGGTCCTTCACACAAGTCCTCTGGACACTGTTTATGGCCTTCTGAATTTGAAAACTCATACATCAACATAACAAAATGGAAATAAGGCATGCGCTCAAAAAAATCTAAAAATGCAAACAACAACAATTTGACTATTTTGGTGGAAGTAATTTCAGGTAAAGCAGATTAATAGAATTTACCCGCAGCCATCACGAGCAGCAGTAGCATCGCCATGATGATGAGCGGGCGCAACTTTCGTGGCAACTCCATTCTCACAATAGATGTCAATCTTTGTGAGCACTCTCCTACTCGTTACTTTGAGATCGAGAATGGTGGCACCTGATAATTCTTATATACACATAGAGTAAACGCCATCGACGGAACAAGCGCCATGTGGCGGAGGACAAATGGATCTATATCCTATATATATACATATTGGCTAATATTGGCGCCTACAAGTAACCCCTATATATGTAACTACCTAAAATTAGTTTTGAATAACCACCCGGCGAGGGTGGTCAGCAATCTCTCATTCTATTCTCAAAAAAAGAAAGTTCTGAAATGCACCTCAGGAAAAAAAATACTCCCTCCGATCCTGAAAAAATGTCGCAACGATTAATACAATGTCAATTTACAATTTAGCCCTTCGCCCAGCTCACATCTCCCCATATCTCTAGCTCGCCCAGCACCATGCTCATCTGCATCTCGCCCAGATCCCCAGGCACGTCAACTCTTGGCGGGACGAGGAGCGTTTCTCCGAGCAGCAACTTCCGCACCAGCTCCTCCTCCGGCCTCCGCTGGCTAGCTACTCCTCAGGCCAGCTCTTTTTCCTCATGTGTCTATGCGCCTTCGTGCCATTGACGGATGCATGTGCAGGTTCATTTTTGGCTTCCGGATCCTCCGCGGCATCGTCTTGCTCATCCGTCTCCGGATCGTCAAGTGCAGCGCATTCTTCCTCCTCTGCCTCAGGTACTCCTGCACAAGATACCGCAGAATTTAAACAAACAGTGCCCTGTAGGAATACAAGACTTGAAGAAACGGGAGGAACAGTGAACTGTATGAATACATGATGAAAGTGATGAAACAGTGCTCTGTATGAACACAAGACTTGATGAAACTGCTAAAACAGTGCTCTGTATGTGAATACTTGATGAAACTGATGAAACAGCGCTTTGTATGAATACAAGACTTGATGAAACTAAATCATCAACTGGCTATCAGTTTCAAACTGAACAAAATAAATTCATCATCCACTGCACCATGTTATACCGCATGAACAAGATTCAACTGGAGTAGTTGGCTGTCAGTTTCAAACTGAACACTACTCCATGATGTAGTTGTAAGTATTGCACGTATGCAGTAGCAGTGCCCACATCGATTTGCATCCATCAGTTCATCCAAACATGCATGCTCTGTCCGACCATTTTTTGGTGAAAAGACTGAAATTTTAGCAAGATGGACCTCGCAGCAGCAGCAGATCGGGCAGCATCCCCTGGTAGACGAGAAGTTCTTCCTCCCCGGCGCCCTCGTTGTCGCCTTGTCCAGCAGAAAGAGGCACGATCACGGTCGCCGGGGATCTGGACCGGGCGCTCGGGGAACTTGTCGGAGCAGGATTCTGTGGCAACCGGCGGCAGGCATGTCCTCCTGCCTGAGGACGTCCTGGTGGCCTGTCCTCTTCGCTGCCTCCGCGCGTCCGGCCTCGCGGAAACCGGATCCGGTGCGTCCGGACTCGCAGCCGAGGAAAGGTGGAGGGGAGGGCGGCGGCGGAGCAGAGAGAGGGAGCGCAGAGCGGGTGGAGTGCGGCTGCGGGCGTGGTTGACTCCCGTCCCGTGTCTCGACAGGGGTGGAGTGCGGGTTGAGGAAAAATGGGCTGTTTTGCAAAATTACAACTTTTTTTTCATATCGAAATATAAAATTGAGAATATGTTTGTGCATGCTTCCTTTTTTAAAATGGGTTTGTGCATGCTTGTAGATGTGAATAGCATTCTTCGTATTGGAAAGATAAAAAAGCCTTGACGACGAACGTATCATGGTAGACAAATAAGAATAACAATCTCATGGTGATTTTACACCTGCCCCCTTTCCTCTCCTCCGCGTTGCTCGCTAGGGGCAGCTCGGGTGGAAACCCTAACCACCGCCGCCGCCGCCCCCTCTCACTAGTTCCCCCTCGCCACCGTTGGCTCATGTCAACGAGCAAAGCCCGTTGGCGACCGACGGCGACGGATCTACCTCTCGCGCACTCGCGTTAGTCTAGGGCGTGCCTCTCAGTGGTGCGGGCGGTGGGCTTGCTCACGGGGGTCCCAGCCTTGGCTCACCGGCCGGCCTCGTTTGGGGTGCTGGTCTGGTGTGCGCGGGGACGGCTAGGTTGTGTCGCGCGCTGCAATTGGTCGGCTAGGCATAGCCGCGTGCGCTGACGTTGGGTAGGCGGCGTGTGCTCGCAGGGAGGGTCACGGTGGGCGTGCTAGCACGATGGAGAGGTCGTCCCTTCTGTGACGGCGAGGTGGTCCTTGGCTGCGTGGTGGCTCCCTCGCGCTGCGTGGGGCGGTTCCTGATTTGGGTGGATTTAGGCTAGCTCCGCCCGGAGTTGGCAGGTTGGTGGCGTTTGCGGAACTGGGTTGCGCTTGCTAGAGTGCTGGCTGGGCGTGGCTGCCGGCAGACATGGAGTTGCCGAGCCTCGGGGGCCGCAGAACATCGTGGTGGTGTTTGACGGCTGTGGTGGTGGCTCGGTGTGGTGGTGGCGGAGTGATTCCACATGGATGGTGTGCCCCATTCCGGTGGGCTGGGATGTGCGTGTGCGACAATTCGGACGAAAGTCTTGCTCGTCTTTGGTCGATGCCAGCGGTGTAGGCGCCTGTGGTTTTCGTGGCTCTTCTTGGAGGCATCGCTGTGGTGTGTCGGCACCTTGCTCCCTCTCTGAGGGAGTCCTGGATTAGGGGGTGTTCGGATAGCCGGACTATACCTTCAGCCGGACTCCAGGACTATGAAGATATAAGATTGAAGACTTCGTCCCGTGTCCGGAAGGATCTTTTCTTGGCGTGGAAGGCAAGTTAGGCGTGCGGATATTCGAGATCTCCTACCATTGTAACCGACTCTGTTGTAACCCTAACCCTATCCGGTGTCTATATAAACCGGAGGGTTGTAGTCCGTAGGACAACCATCATCATACACAATCATACCATAGGCTAGCTTCTAGGGTTTAGCCTCCTTGATCTCGTGGTAGATCCACTCTTGTACTACCCATATCATCAATATTAATCTAGCAGGAGTAGGGTTTTTACCTCCACCGAGAGGGCCCGAACCTGGGTAAAATAAAGTGTCCCTTGTCTCCTGTTACCATCCGACCTTGACGCACAGTTCGGGACCCTCTACCCGAGATCCGCCGGTTTTGACACCGACACTCTCACTTTGACTAGATGTCTCCAGGTGAAAGCCTAATTAGTTCAGATCCAGATTGGTGATGGCGGTGTCATCGACGTTGTTCCTTTGTTGGGAGCATTGCTTTGGAAAATATGGCTTGGAGGTCCTAGTTGATGTTTCTTTGGTGCTCGTCATGGTTCTAGATTGTTCGCCAAGTGCGCTATTGACGGCATCGTCGATGAGTCCAAGATGATAACTTTCTCAGGTTGTCTGAGTCCCGCCACGCCACCCATCTGCCAACTCTTTTAGGCAATCAAGCGTGTTTGGTGCGTCAGCAAGGAGAGCTCTTTTGGAGCTATTGCTTTTTGGAGGTGATCGGGCGTGGGTCGAGACGCGGTTTTGTTGGTCAGTGTAGGACAAGGCCTTTTGCGTTGGAGTTTGTATTGTGGCGTTCATGTTGGAGTGATGTTTGCTACTCACGGGCCTATGATGAGAGCTTAGCTGAGTTCTTATAATTTACCCTTTTCCTTCTATAAAGCTAAGACATGTAATTTATGTGTTCCCGAAAAAACACAATCTCATGGTGTTTTCTCTATTATTTAAATATAAACTAGAAATTATCTATGTCTAATTTTTTCTATATTATATATACTCCTGATGATTGATGACACGAAAATAATGGCAGAAGTATACCTAATATAAATGAAACTATAGGTATGTGTTATTTTCGATGATTTTATCATATATTTCATTTCAGGTACAAATGGTTAACATCTGATCACATTCGAGATCACGGTGGTCAGTGGTAATTGATTTTCCCTGCACCTGCGTCGGCATTCTCTGATCATGCGGAAGATGGAAGGCACATCTCCTTGCATTCGTGGCCTTGGCTTGACCAGGCGATCTTGCGGTCTCGCCTCCACCAGGTGCTCTTTTGGCCTCCGTCGACCACTCACGCAGGTGTCGTTGATGGAATTTCCGTGGAAAATTCTTTTTTGGAAAAAATTATCTCCATGTTTTGCATTGTTTACTCTCTTTCCATTTGCAAAGATGGATGGTTTAACATGCATGGCCTCGAAGAAGTAGGAGAGCACAATTTCCTTCTTCAGAGAGGAATCCAACCGAACATGTCACTAGTAGAAAAAGGATCAAACGTGAAGCACATTAATGCCGGTTTGATTTTGGCCCGGTACTAATGGTACCATAAGTGCCGGTTCGAACTGATTTGCATTAATGCCGGTTCGTGTTGAACCTTTAGTACCGGTTCGTGCTGGTGGCAGGCTGGCGTCAGACCGGGGCCCCACGAGCCTCTTTAGTCCCGGTTTGTGGCACAAACCGGTACTAAAGGGCCAACCTTTAGTACCGGTTCGTGCCACAAACCGGCACTAAAGGGGTCTAACCTATAGTCCCGGTTGCCGTCACAAACCGGGCTATAGGGCAATTTTCAAACTTGAAAAAATCATAACTAAATCATCCTAATTCAGAAAAATACATATAATATATCAAAATTTGCAGAACAAAAAGATTGATCCGCTGAAACAACAAGTTTTCCGTTCCGACAAATTTTTAAAATCACAAAATTCCAAAGGGAAAATAGAGTTTTTGGGCGTTTTAGACGTTTTTAGCGTTTAGTGCTAGGGTTTAGATTTCAGAGTTTAGGGTTAGGTTTTATGGTTTAAACCCTTAGTTTTTACTGTTTAGCATAGAGATTCCGACGTTTTAAGTCCCGGGTTTAGGGTTTAGGACAATTTTTGAAATGACAAAATCGTAAAAGGAAAAAAAGATATGCTCTAATTTATGTTTTTTTGAATTTTGGTTAAATCTTGTCAAACCGGTCAAACAACTGATTCATGAAATATAGAGTGTTACTAAATAATTACGCAATAATATTAGTGTTACTAAATAAGTATCTCAGTTTTTTTGAATTTTGGTCAAATCTGGTCAAAATGTGGTCAAACGATGGTCAAACTACTTATTCAAGAAATATTAGTGTTACTACATAATTATTCAAGAATATTAGTGTTACTAAATAATTATTTAATTTTTTTGAATTTTGGTCAAATCTGGTCAAACTATGGTCAAACTATGGTCAAACTTATTCAAGAAATATTAGCGTTACTAAATAATTACTGTTTTTTTAGAATAATAGTTTCAAACTCAAATGGTGAAATGTGTGACTTCATGCTCAAGCTAAACTCCTGAGGGTTAATAGGATTGACATCTTACTATTGTCAGGAAAACAACAAGTGCAGATTCGGAAACGAAGGAGAATTGAACCTGAAAGTTAAGCGTGCTCGGGCTGGAGTAGTGAGAGGGATGGGTGACTGGTCGGGAAGTTAGATGATTTGGAATGAGTGATCCACACTTGAGCAGTTAAGAGAGGTGATTAGAGACTAAATCATCAAATAATTCAGAAAAATTAAAAATTGAAAAAAATCAAAAAAAATTCCAATTTTTTTTAAAAAAAAATTCAAAACCTTTAGTACCGGTTGGTAACACCAACCGGTACTAAAGGTCCCCCATACCAGGGCGCGAGCTCACATCACGTGGTGGCAAATTAGCGTCGGTTCGTGCCGAACCAGTACTAAAGGGGGGGGGGGGCTTTAGTGCCCAAACTTTAGTGCCGGTTCCATAACCGGCACTAAAGGCCCTTACAAACCGGTTTTAAAGCTCCGTTTTCTACTAGTGTGTAGTAATAGGCAATGCTAGAGAGGTTAGCATTCAAAAGGGTAAGCCTCCCCACAGAGGAAGCAGAATTACCAATCCATGATTCACAACTCTTACTGCCCGTTCGGAGGCCCTCCGCTCCACAACTCCGCCACGGAACGGAGCGGGCTGTAGTTCAAATCTTCAGAGCGGTGGAGTGGGTGCTCCGCCAGATTCATGGAGCTGGTGGATTACCAAACAGGCCTTAATATACTTAGACTCCTGAAAAATCCCAGTCCCCCAAATACTTCATAGGAAATTGCCTAATTTGGCAGTTGAAGATATCAACATATGTCTTAAGGATTTCAACACCACCCCCCCCCTCCCCCCCCCCCCCCCCCCCACACACACACATACAATTTCACTATGATTCTACGTATTGACTAATAATCTAACAACACATGTGGATGACATATTTAGCAGTACTTAAGTTGGTGTTCATACAAATAACAAGACGATAATGCATAACCAAGTCTGTTTAATAAATTATTAAAGATGATAAAAGTCGTTTCCGCGGTAACTGCGCGGGACAATGTACCATGGTAACAAGGAAATAAACAGTGCACATTGCACATAGTCTGCAATAACGGCAAGAAGTATAATTATTCCCATAATCCCAAATTGTAGACGACGCATCAAGCAGCTAAAACGACGTTAGCATGGACGCCAGATTTGATCTTGTCAATGGCTTGACAGAGCAGATTCCCCACATTCTCGGCAACAGCTTTGAAGAGATGCTCCGGTGGCTGGCCGCTCAGCAGTGTCTGGTACATGATCGAGACGAGCGATCCGGAGTTGCTCCTGTGACCGGCGGAGGAGCTGGAGGAGCACATGGCAGATGTTGGAGGCGCTCCTGGCTCGGCGTTGCCATCAGGGAGCACGACCACCCCAGACGGCAGGAGGGAGAAGGAGGTGTGGGTACCCTTGATGACATCCTGAATGGTTTGGTCATCAATTTGAGCATACGCCAACACCATGCATGAGGCGTCGATGCATGACTCTTGCAGGATCAGCTTGCCGTATGCTCCGTTGGAAGCCTGTGAGAATTGGATGAAAAAATTTGAGGACCATTAGAGGTTTGGGACACAACGCAAGAGCACAACTTTCTAGCTATCAATCTTTACAATATTTCGATGCTATAGCAACAGCAAAATATTAGTATGAAACTAGCAGAGTAGCCAACCGGACTTACAATGGTGCGCAGGAGAGAGACGGAGTTGCCATCGAGTTGTCCAGTGCTAAAAGAGCCCTCCTGGCGAATGGTGGAGGTACGGTTGGCGCCGATGTCCCACTCGGTTCGGCGATCTCCATCACAGAGGTAGTTGAACACGCGCTGCGCCGGTGTCCCGGGGAGCCACACCGTCGTCGTAGCTCTCAGCACGGTAGCACCTGTACCCACGGGGAAGGTCACCACGCGCACGTCCACCTCAAACCTCTCGGCGCCTACGCCGCAGCTGCCACGCCGCTCATCGACGCTTGTCCATGGCTGGGTCCCCGGGCCACATATCGCTTCGTAGAACTTGAGTGTCATCCGATGTGCTACCTCCAGGACGCTCTTCCTCCCCTCGGGCGTTATAGGAGCTGCTCCACCTTTAGGATCCGTAGATTACATAACAGTTTAAAACTTCGATTCTTATGCTAATTATGTTTTATATATTCTCTACTACTCGGTTGTGAGATGAGTCACTCACCAGATCTGGTGTTGAGGGTGTGAGCAGGGTTGGTATGCAGGGAGGCAATGTAGTCGCATCGCCTCTGGAGGGATGCAATCCAGCGGCACGCACCGAGTGCCCAGCCGGAGCGGAAGAGTGGATGGTGCAGCGGTGGGACAGTGGCCTCATCATGCACCATGTTCACGATCCATGTGACCTATAAAATCAATGGGCGATCAAGTTGCATGTGATCCATAGTACAGCAGAATGATATGAACTACTTGTAGTTCGATGCAACTTTGGTGACAGTGCAAAGAATGACAAATATGCAGTGGCTATGTATGTAGCAAAATGAAGGCAGTACCATTAGTTTTACAAGACAACATTATACTCCTTTTCACTCTTGACGGGGTTTTATGTGCTTTACACTAGTACCATAATTAATTTGCTAGCCATGTTATTCAATGTTAAAACGATGCACATTGCTAAATTTTGTATAGCGATAGAATACCTGGCAATGGCCATTGTTCAACTCCTGGATATGGCAACCACTCGGCTGAAGCCTGCAGGCCGTGTATGTTGAAGGCGCGCCGTCCTGGTCACGAATTCCATCAACAGACACGTCCACCACAACCCATGTGTTCTCCGCGATCTTCTGGCAACGCCTAATGAAGTTGATCTTGCGAACCGGCACCCGCGGCGACAACACCCTCAGCTCTGCACTCATCTGCATGTGGACTATACATTTAACTTGGTACATGACGTATTGAAATTTGAAGCAGTCAGTAGCGCGTTGCTTTGCTTCTCACCAGTTGAACCAGCCCATCTCCGGAATCACCGGGAGTGATGATCTTGCTGGTGGTGGCACTTGCAACGATGCCCGGGAACGTGTGAGACCACCAGTCCTGCAAAAGACCCAACACACACACAAAATCCTGTATGACTATTTCTCAAATACAGTATAAGCTTTACTCAAATTGGATGGAGGTCGGCGACAGAGCCGTACCGCGTTCATGAGGATGCCGACGAGGTCGGTGGCGGTGCACGATATGATGCCAGTCTTCCTAGTGGCCTCCGCACAAAATTCCATCTCGTGGCGCTCATTCGGGAACATCATTTTCATGTACTCCTTGTAGTCGATCACCTCCACCTCGCCACCTTCCGCTAGCGACCAAAGCGGCGCACCCAAGCCCGCAATCACCTTCAACTCTTCCATAGCACAAGCAACATGCTGAATCGCCAAGGTGTCTCCACCGGTTTCAGGGTTGTCGCGGGCAATGCCCTGGTCAGGAATCGTCACTGGATTTGGAGCCGTGAGCGTGAGAGGAGCATGGGTGTCGACGACGGTGTGGTTGATCACTTGTAGCCTTCCACCGGAGACACTGTTAAGGAAGGCGGCGATACGCATGTGCGCGTCCTTGAGCATCACATTCTCGGCGTACAGGCGCTGCCGCTCCGGGGTATCCTCCCCTCTGCATATGATGCAAATCTTGTTTTGCATAGCCGACATGAGTGCTTGTTTTTCAGCTTGGAGCCGCTCGTTCTCTTCCTGAAATTCCTCTGTCTCCTTCTTCTGGGCCTTGCTCTGCATTCATTAGTTTCAGGTACGCATAATTTCAGGTAGCACTATATATACGGTTACAGATCGAACCACTGTATTAGTCAACTGTATAAACCTAACTAGTACGTGCCATGAAAGAAAAGCCGATGGGTAAAAAAATGATGATGTGTGTGTTCCCTATGAACGCATACATACATAAAAACAGTTTGCTGTAGAAAACAATATATTATTATATAACGAGAAGATAATTGGTGGATGACAAAGACATGCGCACCATTAATTTGCATATAAGAACAAGGCATTTGATGATTGATTGGTGAAATAAAAAAACCATTCTCAGTTTGATGGAACATAATTAATATAAATATTGTACCAAAAGTTCCTTTTACTAGACTTCTCTTAGTATTTCAAGAGTACACAAATCATTGGCCAAAAAACATGCCACATATTCGAACAACAACAACAATTATCAATGATTTTTATTAAGAAGAAAAAAATCACTATAATGCAAGTTTTTTTTTTTATGTTTTCCACATTCTGAAGTGTAATTTTGTATAGTTTTAATGTCACACAAAAACAGTCTGCCTCCCCGATAGCTTGCTATCCAAAATTTTGTTTGGTGCATGAATGTAATATATTCGAGTATGACTATATGTTCTAATATTGATATAATATCACATAAGAGTACAATAGGTTGCCTCCCAAAAAAAGTAAAACATCTGGTCATATATCGATTGGACCCTCTTTTAATTAGCAAAGTACTATGACCGACAGCTTTTCATACTTGTATCTAAACATTATACCTTAGATCTTTATAACATCTAAATGTCATCTAAATATTGATTCACCCATGTAAGAAGACTCGAGACTATGTTTCTGATATGTTTGGTGTCACAGAACAAATAGATGCAAAGGCACTAATAATGAAAGAATGATTTCCTACGAAGGCAACACGACAACAATGTGGTAAATCATGGCAAACTAGTCCAAAATACAAAAATAATATGATGCCATACGCCCATACATCGATCATGTTAATTTTTTTGTCCTAAAGTGATTGTTGTTACTTTGCTTTGCTAAAGGTTGAGGGGCCATGCCAGCTGCATTGGCGTTCCTGTACATGTGTTTGTCTCGACTGCAATCAATTTTCACAACTACGACCCGAGCTCATAGTTGTACACCTAGGTAATTTATTTTAGTACTAAACAAAATCTGTCATGTAATACCTTCGCTTTAGTGGATATATATTTTTCCAAGGTTGTTCCACCTTTGCATCCACGGACATCATACCCCTAACACAATACTAAACCTTGATTTGTGTTTCTAGACAATATTGTTTGTGTACCAGAGGATGCTCAAATTTTGTCTCACTTTGTTAGAATGTAATTTGTTATATAATAATGATCATAAATACATCTAAAGAAATAAAGTAAATTACTTGTATTCTCCTAAATGTATATTTATCTCATGCCAAAAATAAAAAAATAGAAATCATAATCATATATGATTCTCTGCGTTGTTAATAGATCTCCTAACATAACATGTCTACTTCTTATTCCTATATAATTCTTTGTGCTCATAATAGATCTCCTAACATAGAATGAGTACTTTTATTACTAATTAAATGTTTACAACAGAAAGAATGGAAACAAAAATATATGATTATCTAAATTAAATAAGTATCAGTGAGAATTTTCCTAAATCAAAGGACATGGCATTGTTAATTTATTTCATTGTGTTTTATTCGTCTTTCATAATTAGATTATATGTTGTATAATTTTTTTATAGTACTATTTGAAAATTATTTCAGGTCCTGGTGTTACGAGTAAATATACACTACTACAAAAATCCTCATCGGTCATCGCAGACGACTCGTAAGAACTCAATCACAGGCGATGACTAGTAATAGTTGGCAGTGACAACCGTTTGCTAATAACCTTGGCAATACAGACAGTTATTGATAGACTACCCTACAGTTACCTCTTTCATAGACGTGGTTTATGGCAGGCCATCTGGCATGCCTGGTATAACTATTTCAGTTACTCCCTCTGTAAATTAATATAAAAGCGTTTTGATAACTAAAGTAGTAATCTAAACGCTCTTATATTAGTTTACGGAGGGAGTACAAAATACTCCCTTTGTAAAAAAAATAAGACTTTTTAGATCACTACTTTAGTGATCTAAGAAGTCTTATATTGTTTTTACAGAGGAGTTACTACTTACCCTGTAAAAGTATGACTTAAGTGTTAAAAAAAGTATGACTCGCAAATTCTATACGGACGTGAATTTGCAAAAATAAGACTAGAATGTTGCATGAATGGGCGACCCTACTAGTTCTATTTATTTAACAAATAACATTGATTAGCAGTATCTAACGGCACAGCTTTCAGAACTTCATATCGTGACCATGTGACGAAATCTCATCTAGTCCACCCGTGGAAGAGAAGGATGTCTACCTTCCCCGAGTTGCGTCGGTTTTGGAACCAGATCTGGACCTGTGTAGGACTCAGGGCAGTCCTCCTGCTAAGCTCCAGCCGGCGCTTCTCATCTGGATGATGGCCTTCTTTGAAAGCACTGCATGTAGCATCAATGAAAATGGATCAGTACGTGCGTACACGTCTGTCGTCTTCAAGAAGAAAGATTTGCAAATTATGAATTGTACGTACGCTTCAAGTATTTGGATCTGTTGTACGTTGTGACGGCGCCTGAAATGCCGTGTCCTCTGGTCACCATTGGCCTGTCCATCGCCGTTGCCTTGATCTGCAGCAGCTGCGTTAGTGTTGTTGTCCATGTTGGCGGCGGCTCCAGGCAGGCCATTCACCTCAGCACCAAGGTTCTGCTGGATAACCTGGTTGTCTCCGCCTGGATACCCGAGGACAAGCCAATTGTACACATCATTGAACTGTTCCGGCCACTCTCCCTCCATGGTGATCTGCTACAGTAAAACATCATGAGGACACAAACTAATCCTACCAATTATAGAAGCGAGGTATTAAAATGTACTTTATTATGAGCGCAAAGAAATATAACACATGATAGATAAATGTTCTATGTGAAACAATTTAAGAATTTTATCAGTGAGCAGTCAACATAATTAGAATACAGCCCCAGTTCTCACGATAGGGCAAACCAGGTGCAAAATATTCTTGTTAAAGCTGATAAATTTTTTATTAGATGATCTATCACGTAGCGATACCGTTAACTTCGGAAGATCCCCGTGAAGTCACTGTGGTAAGTGACAGAGTAAGGAGTAAGCAACTATTGCATTCTAATTTGGATCTGAATCTCATTCCGAGCCAGTAGGTACAGCGATCGGCATTTAAAGCTGGGATACTGTGCTTAAATTTGGCAATTATTAATTTATATCTAAATATAGAACTTTGGATGTGGACTAGTATATATAGGGCATATTTAATGGTGGAGTAAACATAATTCTTCTAGAAAGAAAAGACATGGCACCAGCCTGCATGGCGGTCCCCTGCTCCGGTCTTCTCCGACGACGTCACCGCCCCGCCGGCCCGCATCGACGCCTCTCTCGGGCCCGCAACAACACCCGCCCGTACACCTGCACGCCCCTGCGTCAGCCCTCACTGTCACCTCTCCCTACGCCGGAACCACACGACACTCATCGTCGACTCCCCCCTTTTCATGCTCATAGCACCCCGCCGGCCCGCATCGACGCCTCTCACGAGCACCGCAATAGCGCCCGCCCGCAGACCTGCACACCCCTACATCGGCCCTCACTCTCACCCCTCCCTACGTTGGAACCACACGACACTCATCGCCGACTCCCCCCTTTTCATTTTCATAGCACCCCGTTGGCCCGCATTGACGCCTCTCACGAGCACCGCAACAGCGCCCGCCCGCAGACCTGCATCGGCCCTCACTGTCATCTCTCCATATGCCAGAACCACAGGGCACTCGTCGTCGACTCCCTCCTTTTCCTATTCATAGCACCCCGCCGTCACCCTGGCCCACCTCGCTAGCCCATCCCCCCATGCTCCTATTCCCTACCGAGCTCAAGTACGCTCCATGCCCTCGGTATGTTGTTGGTTGAATGGATGTGCTACCTCCAACATGTTGTACCCCTCAATCATTGACGCTTCACACATCGCGAGTCCAATCCACCAGAGATGGTCTTCCCTCAGGCAAGGTATGTGTCCAATTGTGTCATAGATAATTTTGTATTTTCCTGGTTGGTATTCCTAGTTCATATTATTAACATATGTCATGAATGGGATTCAAAATGATTCTTATGTTTCATAGCATGCTGCGCAGACTCACTTGGTAGAAATAGCCTTCCCTAAAAGAGGCAAGGTGATCACACATGAAATTTCCTTTTGAAGGATATCCTATTTGACTTTTATGCCATACTTGGCCAAGGCCATCGAGACTATATCCATCACCAGCAAGAAGAGAAGTGAAGCCATAATTTCTTCGGGATAAGCCTGAGATATCTAGTATAGTAACAGTGGTCGAATTGTTGCATAGCCCCCCCCCCCCTAATACGAATTTGGCAAATCCTCGTTGTAAAGTTAGCGCACCATTGAGGTAAGTAAATATTAGTAGGCACATAGGCAACATGTTGCAAGGAAGGGAAGAGCAAGAGTTAGGGCTAAGTGGTTGAGTTAAGGTTGTTGACTTAGAATTGTAAGCGAAGAAGCATTCATGTGCTAATTTCATCAACCCGAACATCGTTGTATCTCCTGCTAGGGACAATGGTGACTCCCTCCCCCACTCTCTCCACTCTCACCCATGGCGATTCTTAGTGATATCCAACATGGCGGCACCCATGGAGGGTCTACTCCACTGGATTTCTCCCCCATACTTGAGATTGACGCTTGGGTGCGTCATCGCTTCAAGTCCACGGTGAACTTCTCTCCTTCCTCTATTGCTAAGGAGTCCTTTCTGGAGGTCTCTTTCTCCTCGGCATCGATTGCACTTATGGAAGGAGCTGTGACTTTGGCTCTTCAATATTGTATTGGTGGTTTAAGTGTTGGTTTCGAGGTTTTCAAACTCAGTGACATGAGATTTCGTTTTTCGATGGCCTAAAATCGAGTTGTACACTATATATGGTGTGAAGGATAGGGTTTGGCCTGATTTTCATTTGTTATTTCCATTTGTTCAAAGATGGTGTTGATTTTCTTTATGACTTTGGTTGGCATGCAGATGAAGAGCTCCTTGAAATTGCATCTCATAATGTTGTGGCAATCAAGGCTACTTGGCTCAAATTCCAGGTTGATACACCCATGGAGTCTTCCTTTAGCCAAGACCAAGCTAAGTTTGGTATCACTTGCCGACCGCCTACAATCATAGGAATGAGCCAAGCCGAGCTCACACCAATGCGCTTATTTTTGCCCATCAGTAACGACTCTCTGACAGTTGGGCCACGATCTGAGACGCCGCATTGTGGGCTGTCACGGACTCGTACGTGGGTCAAGCCCATGTCTCTCCGCGCAGATGCGCCTATATAAGTGTGTGGTGTCTCCTAACTCTAGCCGCCACGAACATATAATATCTGCTCCATGCGCACTGCCCATCGTTGTTCCTTTGCTGCCGCTGCCGCCGGTGACTCCATCTCGTCTGCCACGTACATGGCCGACGGGAGAGCAGGTCTCCGACACCCCGCCTCTCCGAATCCTGTATGGGAGAGGGGTGATTAGGTTTTTGGGAAGCAACCATGCGACTGCTCGACTCCGATCTGCTACTTCCTCTACGTCTGTGTCGTCTTTGTCAACATCATGTCTCAGACCGAAGCCGACCGTCTCGCCGCCGAGAAGCTCGAGGCCGACAAGAAGGCATCTGAGGACACCGCTGCTGCTACCACCACCGCGACTTTTGCTGGCCTACTGGAGGGTATAACTCGTTTATCCCGCTCCTACTGTTTTCTATTATAACCATGCTAGCATTATATGTAGATGTATCTGCTATTAGCGTAGTATGTGCTTGTGTGATTCAATATCAGCATGTTGTTAATTCTGTCAATGCCATGCTAGTGATTTATTCATGGATTAAATTAATCAAAAAATTGCCTACTAATTCAACAATCCAAAAACCTAATATGTGTAGGAATTTTTCGGCATGTGGCTTTGCCGCTGCACTAAAACCGGATAAGTTTACCGGAACGTATTTTAAGTGTTGGCGAACTAAGACAACTCTATGGCTCACGGCTATGAACGTGTTCTGGGTCGCCGGTGTCTCCATGGGAATGATTGCTCCTTAACAGGAGAAGGCGTTCAGGGAGGCCACCGTCGTATTCCTCGGAGCGGTTCTTAGCGTGATCGGAGATAAATTGGTTGACGCATATTTACATGTGCATGTTGCCAACGACTTGTGGGAGGCGCTCGAATCTAAATTTGGGGCCACCGATGCTGGGAGCGAAATGTATATTATAGAGTAGTTCCACGATTACAAGATAGTTGAGAACCGTCCTGTATTGGAGCAGGCTCATGAGATAATATGCATCGTTAAGGAGCTTGAGCTTCTTAAGTGTGATTTACCGGGCATGTTTGCCGCGGGATGTATAATAGCTAAGCTCCCTAATTCATGGAGAAACTTTGCTACCACTCTGAAACATCAGAAGCGTGAATTCTCAGTAGAGGATATCATCGGCCATCTGAGTGTTATGCAGAACTCGAGGGCAAAGGAATCACACGGAAAAGGGGTCGAGGGAACTTCTCTCGCCAACATGGTGAACCATAGGAACTTCAACTTCCACAAGTCCAAGGGAAAGAATGGTGTCCAACACAATACCGACTTTAAGAAGAAGGGCAAGAAGACCTTCAAAAAGAACAAGAAGGATGAGGGCTGCTTCACTTGTGGTTCGGTTGAACATTGGGCCAACAATTTCCCAAAAAAGTATAAGAAGCTAGGATAGGACTCCAAGTCTGTCAACATGATTGTGGGCAACAATGAGAATGGGGCATCTGGGCGCAGTAATTTATTACTGTTTTTTCAGTGTTTCAGCCCATTGATTGGTGGGTGGACACAGGTGCAGGTGTTCATGTGTCTGTTGACATTTCATTGTCTTCTTACCATGGCACGGGCCACGGGTCCGTATTGATGGGAAATGGCGCGAGTGCTTCTGTTCATGGTGTTGGCACGGCCGATCTGAAGTTTACTTCGGGAAGGATCGTGCAGTTGAAGAACGTGCAACATGTCCCCACCATCAAGAAGAACCTCGTTAGTGTCTCCCTTATATGTAGAGAAGGGTTTAAGTTGGTTTTCGAGTCTAATAAATTAGTTGCTACTAAGTATGGACTATTTGTTGGAAAAGGTGATGAAAGCGGAGGGATGTTCCCCCTTTCCCTCGCAGATTTTTGTAATAAAGTTGTGAATCATATTCATTCGAGTGTTAATGAATGTGAATTTTGGCATTCACGTCTTTGTCACATTAGTTTCGGAGTAATGACGCGGCTAGCCAAGTTGAATTTAATCCCAGATTTCACTTAGGCCAAAGGTTCTAAGTGCCTTTCTTGTGTGCAAGCTAAGCAACCTCGCAAAGCTCACAAGGCAGCGGAGGAGAGTGATGTCTACTACGCAACTTGTTCTTGTAGACTTGTGTTGGGCCTCCAAGCGCAGAGTTTTGCAGGACAGTAGCAATTTTCCCTCAAGTGGATGACCTAAGGTTTATCAATCCGTGGGAGGCGTAGGATGAAGATGGTCTCTCTCAAACAACCCTGCAACCAAATAATAAGAAGTCTCTTGTGTCCCCTACACACCAAATAAAATGGAAATTTGTATAGGTGCACTAGTTCGGCGAAGAGATGGTGATACAAGTGTAGTATGGATCGTAGATATTGGTTTTTGTAATAAGAACAATAAAAAATAGCAAGGTAGCAATTAAAAAAAATGAGCACAAACTATATTGCAATGCTCGAAAATGAGGCCCAGGGTCCGTACTTTCGCTAGTGCAATCTCTCAACAATGCTAATATAATTGGATCATATAACCATCCCTCAACGTGCGATGAAGAGTCATTCCAAAGTTCCTATCTAGCGGAGAACATAATAATAAATTGTTTGTAGGGTATGAAACCACCTCAAAGCTATTCTTTCCGATCAATCTATCGTAGAGTTCATACTAATAACAATAAGCTAATCTTTCCGATCGATCTAACCGAGAGCTCGTACTAAAATAACACCAAAGCAAATTCAGATTCATAATACTCAATCCGATACAAAGAACTTCAAAGAGTGCGCCAAGATTTCTACCGGAGAAACAAAGACAAGAACGTGCATCAACCCCTATGTGTAGATTAGCCCAATGTCACCTCAGGAATCCGCGCGTTGAGTTCCAAAACATATATCAAGTGAATCAATACGATACCCCATGGTCACCATGAGTATTCATATGCAAGACATATATCAAGTGCTCTCAAATCCATAAAAGTATTCAATCCGATAAGAACAAAATCTCAAAGGGAAAAACTCAATTCATCACAACAAGGTAGAGAGGGGGAAACACCATATGATCCGACTATATTAACAAAGCCCACGATACATGAAGATCGTGCAATCTCAAGAACCCGAGAGAAAGAGAGATTAAACACATAGCTACTGGTACAAACCCTCGTCCCCGAGGGTGGGCTACTCCCTCCTCATTGTGGTGGCCGCCGGGATGATGAAGATGGCCACCGGAGATGATTCCCCCCTCCGGCAGGGTGCCGTAACGGGGTCTAGATTGGTTTTCGATGGCTACAGAGCCTTGCGGCAGCGGAACTTTCGATCTAGGTTAACCCCTAATGGCTTCTCTATTTATAGGATATTTTGGCGTTGGTTTCATGCTAATATGGGCCTTGAGGTGAGCACAACCCACCGGGGCAAGCCAGGCCCATCAGGCACGGCTGGTGCCTTGTGCCCTCCTGATACGTCTCCAACATATCTGTAATTTATGAAGTATTCATGTTGTTATTTTATCATTCTTGGATGTTTTACAATCATTTTATAGCAACTTTATATCATTTTTTGGGACTAACCTATTGACCCAGTGCCCAGTGCCAGTTGTTGTTTTTTGCTTGTTTTTTACATCGCAGGAAATCAATATCAAACTGAGTCCAAACACCGCGAAACTTTTTGGAGATTTTTGATGGACCAGAACACCCAGGATGGGCAAGAGCAGAACCTGGGGGTGCCCCGAGGGGGGCACAATCCACCAGGGCGCGCCTGGGTCAGGGCACCCCTAGGTGCTGCTCTTGCCCATCCTGGCCCAGGCGCGCCCAGGTGGGTTGTGCCCATTGATGTCACTTGAAGCTATGTCGGTATTTCCCCAAAGAGGAATGGATGATGCAGCACAGCGGCAGTAGGTATTTCCCTCAAATGTGAAACCAAGGTTATCGAACCAGTAGGAGAACCAAGCAACACAACGTAAACAACACCTGCACACAAATAACAACTTCTCGCGACCAGACGTGTAAAAGGGGTTGTCAATTCCTTTCGGGTAACGGCGCCCCAGATGGGCAAACGGACGTGAGATAAAATTGTAGTAGATTTATAGATCGAATGCCAAATAAAATAAATAAGAATAAATTGCAGCAAGGTATTTTTGTATTTTTTGTTTAATAGATCTGAAAATAAATGCAAAGGAAAAGTAGATCGCAAAGGCAAATATATGAGAAAGAAGACCCGAGGGCCGTAGATTTCACTAGTGGCTTCTCTCGAGAAAAATAGCAAACGGTGGGTGAACAAATTACTGTTGGGCAATTGATAAAACTTCAAATACTCATGACGATATCCAGGCAATGATCATTATATAGGCATCACGTCCAATATTAGTAGACCGACTCCTGCCTGCATCTACTACTATTACTCCACACATCGACCGCTATCCAGCATGCATCTAGTGTATTAAGTTCAAGGAAAAACGGAGTAATGCAATAAGAACGATGACATGATGTAGACAAGATCTATCTATGTAGAGATAGACCCCCATTGTTTTATCCTTAGTAGCAACGATACATACGTGTCGGTTCCCCTTCTGTCACTGGGATCAGGCACCGTAAGGTCGAACCCACTACAAATTACCTCTTCCCATTGCAAGATAAATAGATCAAGTTGGCCAAACAAACCCCAAATATCGAAGAAGAAATATGAGGCTATAAGCAATCATGCATAAAAGATATCAAAGAAACTCAAATACTTTCACGGATATAAGAAGGTAGATCTGGTCATAAACTCAAAGTTCAGCGATCCCAACAAACACACCGCAAAAGAGTTACAACATATGGATCTCCAAGAGACCATTGTGTTGAGAATTCAGCAAGAGAGAGAGAGAGAGGAAGCCATCTAGCTACTAACTACAGACCCGAAGGTCTACAAAGAACTACTCACGCATCATCAGAGAGGCACCAATGGAGGTGGTGAACCCTATCTGAGATGGTGTCTAGATTGGATCTGGTTGTTCTGGACTCTACGGCGGCTGGATCAATATTTCGTCAACTCCCCTAGGGTTTCTGGAATATTGGGGTATTTATAGAGCAAAGATGCGGTCTGGGTGGCACCCGAGTCGGGCACAACCCACCAGGGCGCGCCTGGGCCTCTTGGCGCGCCCTGGTGGGTTGTGTTCTCCTTGGAGCACCCCCAGGCGCAGCCAAGGCCTATTATGTTCCTTATGGTCCAAAAAAATCTCCGTAAAGTTTCGTTGTGTTTGGACTCCGTTTGATATTGATTTCCTTCAATGTAAAAAACATGCAGAAAATAGCAACTGGCACTTGGCACTATGTTAATATGTTAGTACCAAAAATGATATAAAATGACTCTAAAATGATTATAAAACATCCAAGATTGATAATATAACAGCATGGAACAATACAAAAATTATAGATACGTTGGAGACGTGTCACCCACCTCGGTGGCCTCCCGCACCCCCTCTTTACCCTATAAATTCACAAATATTCCAAAAACCCTCGGGGTTAACGTAGATCAGAAGTTCCACCGCCGCAAGGCTCTGTAGCCACCAAAAACCAATCTAGACCCTTTTCGTCACCCTGCTGGAGGGGGGAATCATCTCCGGTGGCCATCTTCATCATCCCGGCGGCCACCACGATGAGGAGGGAGTAGTCCACCCTCGGGAATGAGGATTTGTACTAGTAGCTACTCTCTCTCTCTCTCTCTCTCTCTCTCTCGTGTTCTTGAGATGTCATGATCTTGATGTATCGCGGGCTTTGTTAATATAGTCGGATCATATGGTGTTTTCCCGTCTCTATCTTGTTGTGATGAATTGAGTTTTTCCCTTTGAGATTCTGTTCTTATCGGATTGAATACTTTTATGGATTTGAGAACACTTGATATATGTCTTGCAATTGAATACTCGTGGTGACAATGGGGTATCGTATTGATTCACTTGATATATGTTTTGTCACTCAACTCGCGGATTCCTGAGGTGACATTGGGGTAATCTATGCATAGGGGTCGATGCATGTTCTTGTCTTTGTTTCTCTGGTAGAAATCTTGGGGCACTCTTTCAAGTTCTTTGTGTTGGATTGAGTATTATGAATATGAATTTTCTTTGGTGTTATTTTAGTACGAACTCTAGGATAGATCAAACAGAAATAATAGCTTTATGTTATTTTAGTACAAAGTCTTGAATAGATCGAATGAAAAGAATAGCTTTGAGGTGGTTTCGTACCCTAAAAATAATTTATTCTTATGTTCTCCGCTAGGTAGGAACTTTGGAGTGATTCTTCATCGCACGTTGAGGGATGGTTATATGATCCTATTATATTAGCATTCTTGAGAGATTGCACTAGTGAAAGTACGGACCCTAGACCTCATTTTCAAGCATTGCAATATCATTTTTGTGCCTGTTTACTATTTACTACCTTGCTTTTTTAATTTATTCAGATTATAAAAATATATTTCTATCATCAATATTACACTTTTATCACCATCTCTTCGCCGAACTAGTGCACCTATACAATTTGCCATTGTATTGGGTGTGTTGGGGACACAAGAGATTTCTTGTATTTGGTTGCAGAGTTGTTTGAGAGAGACCATCTGCACCTACTCCTCCCATGGATTGATAAACCTTAGGTCATCCACTTGAGAGAAAATTGCTACTGTCCTACAAAACTCTGCGCTTGGAGGCCCGACATGAGTCTACAAGAATAAAGTTGTCTAGTACACATCAAGTTCTTTTCTGGCGCCGTTGCCGGGGAGGAGAGTGCTTGAAGGTATATCTTTAGATCTTGCAATTGAATATTTTAGTTTCTTGTTTTATCACTAGTTTGGTTCATAAAATAAAACTACATAAAAATGGAATTGAGGTTGCATCATATTATTGATCATCTTTATAATATCGTTCTTGAAAATGATAGATCGAAAAATTGTGCTCAATTGTTAGAAGAAGTCAATAAAATGTTTAGCACAAAATATTTGAATGATGAGCATGATTGCAATGTTGTTAGTATGGATTCTTTAAATATCCATAATGCTAATGATATGCAAAGCCATAAGCTTGGGGATGCTATGTTTGATGAAGATGATATTTTTAGTCCCCCAAGTTTTAATGAGAAAATTTATTATGACGAAAGCATGCCTCCTATTTATGATGATTATATTGATGAAAGTGGGTTTGGAAAAGTGTCAACTCTAGGTAATGATCCACTATTTTGGAGCGTGTTGAATCTTGTCACAATATTGAAAAAAGTGGATTTGGAGAGGTCATGACATTATTTAGTGATGAATCCACTATTTCAGAAGAGGTTTCGATTGACTATGAAAATAAAGTTTCTATCTATGATGATTATGGTGATGACATGTCTGATATAAAGAACAATATAACCATGAAACTTGTCATCATGATTTTAATTTCCAATCCCATGATAGTTATTTTGTTGAGTTTGCTCCCAATACTATTCATGAGAATAAATTTGCTTGTGTGGAGAGTAATAAATTTTATATGCTTGTGGATCATGAAAAGAATGCTTTATGTGATAGCTATATTGTTGAATTAATTCATGATGCCACTAAATTATTATGAGAGAGGAACATATGATTTTACATATGACAAAAATATCAAGTTTCCCCTCTATGTGTTGAAATTTTGAAGTTATGCTTGTTTTGTCTTCCTATGCTAGTTGATTCTTGTTCCCATAAATTATTTGATCACAAAATCCCTATGCATAGGAAGTGGGTTAGACTTAAGTGTGCTAGTCATATGCTTCATGATGCTCTCTTGTTATGTTTTAATTCTTATCTTTTATGCGAGCATCATCGAAATCATCATGCCTAGCTAAAAGGCATTAAAGAAAAGCGCTTGTTGGGAGACAACCCAACACTTTTGCCTACTATTTTTGTGTGTTCACATGATTATGATACTGTAGTAATCATGTTTATAGCTTTTGTTTCAATAAAGTACCAAGTAAAGTCTTTGGGATAGTGTGGCTGATAGTTGACTTGATTCTGTCCAAAAACAGAAACTTTTGCGTCCAGTCTAGGAATTTATAAAATTCACTGGAATGTGCTTTTGATCTGAATATTTTACAGGTCATATATATACAAATTATCTATGTTTTCCTAATTTTTTAGAATTTTGGAGTAGCAGAAGTATGGTTTGAGTACAGATTACTACAGACTGTTCTGTTTTGACAGATTCTATTTTCAATGCATAGTTTGCTTGTTTTCTAGTTTCTGTGGCTTATATTGCTCAATATAAATTGTATATATGATATGATACTGTAGGAATTGTGTGAGAACAATTATGAATCTTGTCTTTGACAGTACCAAAAGTGGAATGGTTTGCTCTTTATCATACTAACCTATCTCAGAAAGTTCCGTTAAGTTTTGTGTGATTGAAGTTTTCAAGTTTTGGGAGAGATGTCAATATGAGGAGAATAAGGAGTGACAAGACCCTAATCTTGGGGATGCCCAAGGCACCCCCGAGGTAATATTCAAGGAAGATCCAAGCAACTAAGCTTGGAGATGCCCCGGAAGGCATCTCCTCTTTCGTCTCCAACATTATCGGTAACCTCAATTGGAGCTATGTTTTCATTCGTCATATGATTTGAGTTTGACCTGGAGCGTCATTTTAATTTTGTTAGGATTGGCTTTCTGTCATTTAGAATAATGTTTTGCATCTTTTATTTCAATAAAAATGTCAAGTATAGCCTTTTCCATGCTTATTTTGCAAGTCTATATGTGGCTGTTTGAAAAGAAAGTTTATCGATGTTGCAAAAATTCCCTAGAAAAGTCAGAATATGATAAAATTGATGATTTTTTTTTGAAAAATAAGCTATGATAAATTTTCTACAGTGTGGTATTTTTTTCATAATTTTTGGAGTTGAATAAGTATTGATACTCCTGCATTCTTTATAGACTGTACTATTTTGGCATATTGCTATTATGTTTGCATTGTTTGTATATGTTTGCTTGTTTAATGATTCTATTTGAGGATAGGAGTATTAAATATGCAGAGGCATTTAGTATGAAATGTTTAATAATAATTTTAGTGATTTGCCACAGTGGAGAATGATAAGGTTTTTGCATTGGTTTATCCTAACTCATCTCACAAGTTCTTGTTGAATTTGTATGGATGAAGCTTTTGAGATTTAGGAAATCCGTGATATGAGAGGAATTAAGGAGACACAAAAGCTCAAGTGGGTATGCCCAAGGCATCCCAAAATAATGTTTCAATAAGTATCATGCATCTAAGCTTGGGGATGCCCTGGTAGGCATCCCACCTTTTTTCTTCAACAATTATCGGTTAGTATCGGTTGAGCCTAAGTTTTTGCTTCTTCACATGAGTTGTGCTATTCTTAGAATGTCATTTTATTTTCATTTTTCTTGATGTTTTAATAAAAGACTTAGATCTAAAAGTTTTTAAATAAATAGAGTCCTCAAATAGTTGCCAGGGAGGCTACATAAGCGGCACTCACATCCCGTCAACGAAGCTCTTTTCTATGGAATTGCTCTAGTGCTTCAATTGTATCTTTTTGAGCATGGTGTGATTTAGTGTTTTTTAAGAAATTCTCTCTTGCTTCACTTAAATTAATTTGAGAGAAAGAAATATTATGCTCATGATCTTCACTTATATCTTTTCGGAGTAGTTTATCATTTGCTCTTGTGCTTCACTTGTATCCTATGAGTAAATTGTTGAGTAAATTGTTGAATAAATTGAATGTCATGAAGTTGAAGTCATATCATACCTAGTGGTAGCTTCACATTGGGTTTAGAAAGTAAAATATTTTGAAGCTTGACAATCACCATATTGGTCATACAAGCAATTCATGAATAATTAGTAAAAGGAAGAGAACTTTCGCATGCAAATACACTATCTTGGAAATCTTTTTTGATTGTGAACCCCCATCAAAATATTATATGCCAAAATTGTTGACGTTGGACAAGGAAGACAACGTAATGGTTTATGTTTGTTCATATTTACATAGAGGTTATATTATCATAGATCCTTCAACATGTGGTGCTTGCCCCGCATATTTGCTAGCCAAAAATTCTGCACCAAGTAGAGATGCTACTTGTCCATCCAAAAACCCTTAAACCCAAATCTTATTTTCAAGAGTCCACCATACCTACCTAATGATTGAATAAGATCCTTCAAGTAAGTTGTCATCGGTGCAATAAGGCAATAAAAATGCTTCTAAAAGTGTTAGATCATTTAGTGTAAGAGAAAATTGAGCGTTGTATGAACTTGTGATGGCAAAGAATAAAAGCGACAGACTGCATAATAAAGGTTGCTATCAGAAGGGGCAATATAATGTGACATTCTTTTGCACTAAGGGTTGCGCATACAAACAGATAAGCGCATGGCAACCTCTGCTTCCCTCCACGAAGGGCCTATCTTTTACTTTTATGTATTTACTTTTATGCAAAGAGTCAAAGCTTTTCTCTCTATTCCTTTTTATTTTTCTGCTTTGGCAAGCACCATGTGGTGAGGAAAGATCTAGGCACATATGTCCAGTTGAATATGGGTAGCATGAGTTATTATTGTTGACATCACCCTTGAGGTGAATACGTTGGGAGGCAAAATAATAAGCCCCTATCTTTCTATGTGTCCGGTTGAAAAGTTTTGCACATGTGTACGCGGTGAGTGCTAGCAATCATAGAAGACTATATGATGGTTGAATATGTGGAGCTCTTACTTCGACTCTGTTGAATAAGTTGAATTGCAATTGCTTGATGACTAAGAACATAGGTTGTTGAGTTTCAAGAGAGTTCATTGTTTGAACCTTAACATGTGAATTGGTTGCTACTATAACATGAGAAGTTTTATAAGAAAGAATAGTTGTTATGATGCTAGGAAAAGATATTGGAATTATCATTGATCAAACTTATGCACTTTGCTAGCATTCATACTTCATAAATTATTTCTTTTATTATTTACCTACTCCAGGACGAGTAGGAATTAAGCATGGGGATGCTGATGCATCTCCAATGTATCTATAATTTATGAAGTATTCATGCTATTATTTTATCATTCTTGGATGTTTTACAATCATTTTATAGCAACTTTATATCATTTTTTGGGACTAATCTACTGACCCAGTGCTCAGTGCCAGTTGCTGTTTTTTGCTTGTTTCTTACATCGCTGGAAATCAATATCAAACGGATTCCAAACACCGCGACATTTTTTCGAGATTTTTTATGGACCAGAACAGCCAGGAAGGGCCAGAGCAGCACCTGGGGGTGCCCCGTGGGGGGCACAACCCACTAGGGTGCGCCTGGGCGCCTAGGTGCGTCCAGGTGGGTTGTGGCCACCTCGGTGGCCTCCCGCACCCCCTCTTTACCCTATAAATTCACAAATATTACAAAAACCCTCGTGATTAACCTAGATCAGAAGTTTCGCTGAGGCAAGGCTCTATAGCCACCGAAAACCAATCTAGACCCTTTCCGACACCCTGCCGGAGGCGGGAATCAACTCCAGTGGCCGTCTTCATCATCCCGGTGGCCACCACGATGAGGAGGGAGTAGTCCACCCTCCGGGCTAAGGGTTTGTACCAGTAGCTATGTGTTTAATCTCTCTCTCTCTCTCTGGTGTTCTTGAGATGTCACGATCTTGATGTATCGCGGGCTTTGTTAATATAGTCGGATCATATAGTGTTTTCCCCTCTCTATCTTGTTGTGATGAATTGAGTTTTTACCTTTGCGATTTCGTTCTTATTGGATTGAATACTTTTATGGATTTGAGAACACTTGATATATGTCTTGCAATTGAATACTCGTGGTGACAATGGGGTATCGTATTGATTCACTTGATATATGTTTTGGCACTCAACTCGTGGATTCCCGAGGTGACATTGGGTAATCTATGCATAGGGGTCGATGCACGTTCTCGTCTTTGTTTCTCCGGTAGAAATCTTGGGGCACTCTTTGAAGTTCTTTGTGTTGGATTGAGTATTATGAATATGAATTTGCTTTGGTATTATTTTAGTACGAATTCTAGGATAGACCAAACGGAAAGAATAGATTTATGTTATTTTAGTACAAACTCTTGAATAGATCGAATGGAACGAATAGCTTTGAGGTGGTTTTGTACCCTACAAACAATTTGTTCTTATGTTCTCCGCTAGATAGAAATTTTGGAGTGATTCTTCATCGCACGTTGAGGGATGGTTATATGATCCAATTATATTAGCATTGTTGAGAGATTGCACTAGTGAAAGTACGGACCCTTGGCCACATTTTCAATCATTGCAATACCGTTTTTGTGCCCATTTACTATTTTCTACCTTGCTGTTTTTTATTTATTCAGATTCTAAAAATATATTTCTACCATCAATACTACACTTTTATCACCATCTCTTCGCCGAACTAGTGCACCTATACAATTTGTCATTGTACTGGGTGTGTTGGGGACACAAGAGATTTCTTGTATTTGGTTGCAGGGTTGTTTGAGAGAGACCATCTTCATCCTACTCCTCCCACGGATTGATAAACCTTAGGTCATCCACTTGAGGGAAAATTGCTACTGTCCTACAAAACTCTACGCTTGGAGGCCCAACACGAGTCTACAAGAATATAGTTTCGTAGTAGACATCACCTCCTCGTGGCTCTTCTGGCTCTCCCACGAAGCTTCAGGGGTCTATTTTGTTCCACAAAAATCGTCAAAAAGTTCAGCTCATTTGGAGAACTTTCATTTCTGCACAAAATACAACACCACGGTAGTTCTGCTGAAAACAACATCAGTTTGGATAAGTTCCATGCAAGTCATATCAAAACCATATAAAATTGTTGGAAACATGGCATGAATAGTTCATAATTTATAGATACGTTGGAGACATATCAGCATACCCAAGCTTAATTCCTACTCATCCTCGAGTAGGTAAATGATAAAAGAAATAATTTATGAAGTGTGAATGCTAGCAAAGTGCATAAGTTTGATCAATGATAATTTCAATCACTTTTCCTACCATCATAACAACAAATATTTCTCATAAAACTTATCATGATAAAGTAGCAATTTAAAACGGAATTTTTGTTGTGGAATGCTACCTACCATATTCATCATATACTCTTTTCTTCTATAGCATGGACAATTCGACTTGAATGATTCAAAGTAATAGTCCATAATTTGACATGAGGACATCAAGACACAAGCATATCAACAAGAAACCATGTCTTTCAAAATATCAACACTAAAGAAAGCTATCCCTAGCCCATCATGCTCAGTCAACACACTCGCATATTAGCTACATCCAATGCTCAAGTATGATCATACTGCCTCTTAGTTGGTGCTTTATAAGAGAAGATGGAGACTCAAATAAAAATAAAAATTGCATAAAATAAATAGATAGGCCCTTCGCAGAGGGAAGTAGGGATTTGTAGAGGTGCCAGATCTCAAAGCGAAAATTTAGAGATAAAAACATTTTGAGAGGCATACTTTTCCCACCAACAAAAATGACTTAGAGCTCCCAACACTTTCCATGCTATATATATCATAGGTTCCCAAACAAAAAATAAAGTTCATTCCTTTTTCCACCATACTTTCACTTTCCATGGCTAACGTATCCACGGGTGCCCTCCATACCAACACTTTCCAAGGAATTTATTATTTGACAACATAAAGTAATTTCATTTTTCATTTCGGGACTGGGCATCCCTAATACCTTTGCCTTACTCTCGTGCAATGACAAGTGAATAAACACTCATCGTGAGAATAACATATCTAGCATGGGAAATATTGGCCACCCCTCACTACCTCGCGAGCTGTACGAGCACACAAAAGAGAAATTTATTTTGAAAATTAGAGATGGCACACACAAATTTGCTTAGAACGGCAAAAGAATACCGTCTATAGGTAGGTATAGTGGACTCATGTGGCAAAACTAGTTTAAAGGATTTTGGATGCACAAGTAGTGATCATACTTAGTGCAAAATGAAGGCTAGCAAAAGATTGAGAAGCGACCAACCAAGAAACGAATAATCTCATAAGCGAGCATTGAGCATAATTAACACCAAATAATGCACCACAAGTAGGATATAATTTTTGTTGCATGATTATTGACTTTCGTGCTTGCATAGGGAATCACAAACCTTAACACCAATATTCCTACTAAAGCACAATTACTCATCAACATGACTCACATATCACATCATCATATCTCAAAACTATTACAAGGAATCAAGTTTATTTTGTCCAATGATCTTCATGGAAGTTTTTATTATATCCTTCTTGGATATCCATCACTTTGGAACTAATTTTCATGTATTGCTTTTGAGAAGCTCAAACAAATATAAGAGAAGATCATGAGCATAATATTACTTTCTCTCAAACTAATTGAAGTTAAGCAAGAGAGAATTTCTTCAAAAATAATAAAGCACACCGTGCTCAAAAAGATATAAGTGAAGCACTAGAGCAAATGACAAGCTACTCCAAAAAGATATAAGTGAAGATCAAGCGAGTAGTTTAGTAAATGGGGAGCTATTTGAGGACTCTCTCTTATTCAAAAACTTTCAGATCTAAGTATTTTATTAAAACAGCAAGCAAAAACAAAATAAAAAATAGCACACATCATGTGAAGAAGCAAAAACTTAGGCTCAACTGATTCTAACCGATAATTGTTGAAGAAGAAAGCTGGGATGCCTACCGGGGCATCCCCAAGCTTAGATGCTTGAGGGTTCTTGAAATATTATCTTGGGGTGCCTTGGGCATCCCAATGCTTGAGCTTTTGTGTCTCCTTAATTCCTCTCATATCACGGTTTTTCTAAATCTCAAAAGCTTGATCCACACAAAAATCAACAAGAACTCGTGAGATAAGTTAGTATAAACCAATGCAAAACCCTTATCATTCTCTATTGTAGCAAATCACTAAAATTATTATTAAACGTTGCACACTAAATGCCTATGCATATTAATACTTCTATCCTCAAATAGAATCATTAAACAAGCAAACATATGCAAACAACGCAAACATAACAACAATCCGTCAAAACAGTACAGTCTGTAAAGAATGCAAAATTATCAATACTTATTAAACTCCAAAAAATATGAAAATATTACCAAACTGTAGAAATTTTATCAGAGCTTATTCTGCAAAAAGTTTCAACATTTTCTCACATTTTGACTTTTCTAGGGAATTATTGCAACATCGATAAACTTTCTGTTTTGAAACAGCAACATGTAGACTTGCAAAATAAGCATGACAAAGGCTATACTTGACACTTTCATTGAAATAAAAGTTGCAAAACAGTATTCGAAATAAAAGCAAGAAAATAAAAACAAAATAAATTGACGCTCCAAGCAAAACACATATTATGTGATGAACGAAAACATAGCTCCAAGTGAGGTTACCGATAATGTTGGAGACGAAAGAGGGGATGCCTTCCGGGGCATCCCCAAGCTTAGTTGCTCGGATCTTCCTTGAATATTACCTTGGGGTGCCTTGGGAATCCCCAAGATTAGGGTCTTGTCACTCCTTATTCTCCTCATATCAACATCTCACTCAAAACTTGAAAACTACAATCACACAAAACTTTAACAGAACTTCGTGAGATAGGTTAGTATGATAAAGAGCAAACCATTTCACTTTGATACTGTCAAAGACAAGATTCATAATTGTTTCCACACAATGCCTACTGTAGCATATCATTTCCACAATTTATATTGAGCGATATTGTGACGCCCGGATATTTAAGCTACAGTAATTCCTTGTTAATCATGCCACGTCATCGTGGTTACTGTTGTTAATCTCACGTTAGTTCAAAACGATTCAAATTCAAATTTGAGTTAAAGGCAAACCACAAAAGTTTTCAAATATTAAAAATAAAATGTTCAGAGTGTGCAGTTAAATCCCTGGGTAATTATAGTAAAGAAAACACAAATTTATCAAATACTTAAATACCCTAAGTTGAATTAAAACAGTAAAAGAAAATAAATTAAAGAAAAGAAATAAAAACAGAATACAAACAAATACAAAAAAGAGAACCTTCCCCCCACGGCCCACTGGCCCAGCCCACCTGGCCCAGCCGCCACCCCCCCACTCTTTCCATAACCCCCGCTCCCCCCGAAACCCTAGCGTCCCACTCCCCCACTTTTCCCCCATGTCGCCACTCCCTCTTCCCCCTCCCGATCCAATCTGGATCGAGGTGAAACCCTCACTCCCCACTCCACTCGCTCCTCACAACCCCCCTCTGCCCGAACTGATTCGGGCACGACGGCCCCAACCCCGTCGCCGGCGCTCATCGTCATCGCCTCCGATGCCGTTGGACCCCGTCGCCGCCCGGAGATGCCACCCCGTCGCCGCCTCGGCTACTCCGTCGTCGACCCCCTCGCGCTCGTCCTCACCTCCTACCTGCGCCGTCCTCGCGCCGTCGCCTGTCGGGAGCTCATCCCACAGTTGCCGCCGCCCGAGGACCTCGCCGGAGGCCATGATGCCGGAGCCACCCCGCTGGCCTGCTTCCTCTCCGCCGCTCGTCCCCGTCCTCCTCCTCACGCACCGCTGCCCCATTCCTACGAATCCAGGTGAGGCCACGGCCTCGTACTCCTCCTTCCCTGCCTCTGCTCGAGGCCGACCGTACGCACGCGCACCACAGCTTCGGCCACGCCGTCGCCCTCCTTGCTGCTCTTGGTCGTGCCCCGCCGTGAGCACCGCTACCTCCCCTCCTCTTTCCCCGCAGGTCACCGCGCACGTCGTCCTCCCCGTAGCTGTGATCGCCACCCCTCATGCGCGCCCACGGCCGTGCGCGCACTCACGGCCGCGCGCGCTCGCGCATGCCTTGCCATGGCCAACTGCACCGCGGCCTTGTTCGGCCGCCCCCGGCGCCCGCGACGGTGCCTCGCCTCGCCCCACTCCGGCTGTGCCACATCCGCGCCGTCCCCCTGCAGCTGGTCCGCCGTCACCGCCCCGCCTCTAGCTGCGCGGCCACGCCCTCCTTGGCAGGCTCCCACGACGGCTGGCGGGTTCGCCCACGTCCTAGCGACCCGGCGCCCGCCCCCGTTTGCCCTCTGCACCCGGCGCGTGTAAACCCCTTTGGCCCAATAACAAGTGGGGCCGTCCCCTAAAACGTTTTGAAAAAAGGAATAAAAAGAACTAAAAACTAACTAAATAAATAAAATAATAATTAAAATGTTAATTAATTAAAGGATTAATTAACTTAATTAATTCTGATTAGATTAACCTAATCACAAGTTAACTTGACTAAAACCTTGATTAGCCTGAATAGTCAATGACATACGGACCCCACACGCTAGCTTGACCCAGTCAACACCTCTGTTGACTGATGATGTCATGCTGACGTCATGCTGATGTAGTAATGCCATTTTCGAATTAAATTAATGATAATAATTTAGAAAATGTTTTAAAAACTCCAAAAAATAATATAAAATAAACCGTAGCTCGGATGGAAAAACTTTGTACATGAAAGTTGCTCAGAACGACGAGACGAATCCGAATACGCAGCCCGTTCGCCTACCACACATCCCTAGCATAGCAAACACAGAACTTTCCCCCTCCGGTTCTTTTGTCCGAAAACGCGAAACACCGGGAATACTTTCCCGGATGTTTCCCCCCTTCGCCGGTATCACCTCCTACCACGTTAGGGCACACCTAGGACCACGCATTGTTATGTCTTCCATCGTCATGCTTATGTTTGCATTATATTTATTGTTTCTTCCCCCTCTTCTGTCGTTAGACACCGAGACCGACGCCGCTGCTACCTAGTACGACTATGGTGTTGACGACCCCTTCTTGCCAGAGCAACCAGGCAAGCCCCCCCCCCTTGATCACCAGATATCGCCTATTCTTCTGTATACTGCTTGCATTAGAGTAGTGTAGCATGTTACTGCTTTCGGTTAGATCATATTCTGCTGCATAGCCTGTCATTGTTGCTACAGTTGTTACCCTTACCTGCTATCCTACTGCTTAGTATAGGATGCTAGTGTTCCATCAGTGGCCCTACACTCTTGTCCGTATGCCATGCTATACAACTGGTCCGTGATCACTCGGGAGGTGATCATGGGCATATGCTATATACTTTATACTGTTACATTACTTATGATACTGTTCGGAGATGGGGGCTGAGGGGGCAGGTGGCTCCGTCCCGGTAGAGGTGGGCCTGGGTTCCCGACGGCCCTCGACTGTTACTTTGTGGCAGAGCGACAGGGCAGGTTGAGACCACTTAGGAGAGAGGTGGGCCTGACCCTGGTCGGCGTTCGCGGATACTTAACACTCTTAACAAAATCTTGGTATTTGATCTGAGTCTGGCCACTGGCCTATACGCACTAACCAACTACGCGGGAAAGATATGGGCACTCGACGTCGTGGTATCAGTCGAAGCTCTTTTTGACGTCAGCGACTGAGCGACGCGCGCCTGGTTGGACCGCGCAATGCAACTTCCTTTGAAATGGAGGTTGCTAGGTCTGCTCTCCGGCCGCGTACGCAACATGCAGGTGTGCAATGGGCGATGGGCCCAGACCCCTGCGCGCATAGGATTTAGACTGGCGTGCTGACCTCTCTGTTGAGCCTAGGTGGGGCCGCGACGTGTTGATCTTCCGAGGCCGGGCATGACCCAGGAAAGTGTGTCTAGCCAAATGGGATCGAGCGTGTTGAGAAATGTGGTGCACCCCTGCAGGGAAGTTTATCTATTCGAATAGTCGTGTCCCTCGGTAAAAGGACGACCCGGAGTTGTACCTAGACCTTATGACAACTAGAACCGGATACTTAATAAAACACACCCTTCCTAGTGCCAGATATCACCCGGTGATTGCTCTCTCACAGGTCGACGAGGAGAGGATCGTTGGGTTAGGTTTATGCTATGCGATGCTACTTGGTGAACTTACCATCTACTCTCTTCTACATGCTGCAAGATGGAGGTGGCCTGAAGCGAAGTCTTCAACTGGACTAGCTATCCCCCTCTTATTCTGGCATTCTGCAGTTCAGTCCACTGATATTGCCCCTTTACACAGATACCCATGCATATGTAGTGTAGATCCTTGCTTGCGAGTACTTTGGATGAGTACTCACGGTTGCTTTTCCCCCTCTTTCCCCCTTTCCATTCTACCTGGTTGTCGCAACCAGATGCTGGAGCCCAGGAGCCAGACGCCACCGTCGACGACGACTCCTACTATGCTGGAGGTGCCTACTACTACGTGCAGGCCGCTGACGATGACTAGGAGTAGTTTAGGAGGATCCCAAGCAGGAGGCCTGGGCCTCTTTCGATATGTAACCCAGTTTGTGCTAGCCTTCTTAAGGCAAACTTGTTTAACTTATGACTGTACTCAGATATTGTTGATTCTGCTGACTCGTCTATGTTCGAGCACTTGTATTCGAGCGCTCGAGGCCCCTAGCTTGTATTATGGTGCTTGTATGACTTATTTTATTTTTAGAGTTGTGTTGTGATATCTTCCCGTGAGTCCCTGATCTTGATCGTACACGTTTGCATGTATGATTAGTGTACGATTGAATCGGGGGCGTCACAAGTTGGTATCAGAGCCAACTGCCTGTATGTATCCCCCTTCCAAACACCTTGGCCGAAGTCGAGTCTATACTTTACAAAACTTCTACTAACATGGTTGTGCGGCTTACGGCTCCACGTCGCCATTGGGTGGTATTAGAATCTTTTACTCCTCGTCTATACTCTGGGATTCTGATCTCTCTTCTATTCGGCTTAAATAATTTTCTAAAAATATAACTTTAGGTTATCGAAAACACTTTCCCCCGGAGAGCCCCTTCAGTCTAGATGATCGCCGACTGCACCAGAAGATTTCGAAGTTACTCTCCAATATTCTTTCGAGACGTTGTGCCCATTGCTTTTGCAGTTCCGTACCGTCAGAATATCCCTATGGATAAATACATACACCCATCGTTCTTACTGTTATTCCAGTTGATCTTTTTATTACAAGATACCCCAATATTCTCTCTATTACTCCGAGAAAACTTTGTGCCTACTGCCTTGCAGTTCTTTGCCCCCTGAATACCCCTACGGATAATTTCTCACACTTATCGGGTATTCCCTCATCCCCAATTGATTCAAATATTTCATAAAAGTCTTCGAAGTACCATTCGATCTTCCGAAAATCATCGACTGCCTATTATTCTTGAAATTCTTGCTTGCTTGCATTATGGTTAATCCCATAAGTATACTAATCTTATTGGCATCATTTGTCACTATCATTTTTTTAGTCCCTTGATTCAATAAGTTGCGAATGTTCACCATCATCAGTCGAATCCTAGGATTATCCTTCCGGCTCAGACGTCATTTGGATATGAGTTGGTTCTTGAGCAATCAATGCCTTGATCAGTTGTGCTTCTAGGTCTATTGGACTTATTCATTTTCAATCAGAATGATTGCTTCTGATCCCTTGATTTGGAAATCTTAATTCCTTTGCCTTTGAGCTTTGATTTAGTCAGTTGTTTCTATAATTAAATGCCTTTGCATTGTTTCTTCCATTTGGTGGTGTGCAAAAACCTCAAGAAGTTCTTTCCCTGATACATAATGCCTTCGGTAAGTTGTATCCTCTCGTTTTGTCACCCATGCTCTACTATCGAGCTTGTGTTATTTACTATAGAAGCTTGTGGTATAAGTTCCCAAGATGCCCCTAAGGGTTGAACCTATGCCTTCCCAGATCCGGGTAAACCCGAGAACTATCACGAGTCATACTCTTCAGGTGTTTTGCTAGATAAAATTTGAACATTACAACTTCTTTGAAAAATGAGAAGTGAATGAAAGGTTATGCATTGGAGAAGTGGGAGTCGACCTTGAACTTTGTGTTCATGCCCATTGTTGGGGATATTACCACTAGGCGTAAACCGGCCAGGAGAGGCCGGGTTAACTCCATTAGTAGTTCATTATATCTGAAGCCCATGAAGACAGATGGTGACGCTTCATGAAGGCCCAGAGCCCAGAACCGGATTAAGGTCCGTAGACTTAAAACGGCATTGGTATGTAACTTGTATGGTAAGATAGAAAATAGCGGAGACCGAGCCGGACACGTTTATGAGCCAGCCTCGGGATTCTGTAAACCGACGGGTGTCAACCCATGTATATAAGGGGATGACCCAGCGGCGGTTCAAGGACAACAGACAACAACTCGAGACTCAGGCAAAGCGTATTCGCTCCCTAGTCATCGAAACCCCATTAATTCCATCACAACTAGATGTAGGCTTTTACCTTCATCGTAAGGGGCCGAACTAGTATAAAAACTCTCTTGCGTCCCTTGTCCGCTTTAACCCCTTTAAGCTAACCCGTAGCGATGGCTCCACGACTAAGTCCTTTCACGGGGACATCTGCCGTGACAAAACCACGACAGTTGGTGCCCACCGTGGGGCTATCGCATGATGGTTTCAAGTTCATGGAGGGCAACTTCGAAGGACTCAAGGGTTACGCTGTGGGCCGGATGACCAAGAGTCGTCGCGGCAAGCTCTACATCGACGATGCAGGCTGGGGCCCCGAGGCCGGCTCAATCAGGTACGGGTACCGGGTCCCCTTTGGTGGCATACACGTTTTCAGTGGCAAGATCGGCGAACCGGGCCCTGAACTGGACATCTGCACCGACCTCATCGAAACGGCTCAGCGTGCGAGATCTGCCCGGGTCAAGCCTGTCATGAAGCGTGCCTTCGTGGGAGTCATCCATGGTGGGGAATCTGAGTATAGATCGGAATCTGGTGGTGAAACCGTCGTTTATTCCGGCGACGAGTCATCTACCAGAGAGACCGAGTCGTTATATCAGCTACAAGATGGCCGGATTGGGGGCTGTTCCGATGGCGACAGTATTCCGGACCCCTCTGATCTGCCAAACCGGGTTGCAATCTTCATGGCCGGTACGTAACCGGTGCTCCACTCTTCGACCGCCGCGGCGATGATTTCCGGGGCGGCAACAGCAACAGTGGCCGGGGCAGGAGGCCCTGTGCGACCGTCGACTGAAGTTATGTCTGATTTGTTTGACGCATTAGCAACGCTGATGGTGGAGGTTAATCCGGCGGATCAGGACGTGCACAATGCGGAGATCGCGAAGGTGAAGGATCAGATTACTCAGGCCAAAGCCGACTTGGCAGCTGAAGATACCAGGATGGTCGCGGAGCGGGCTGCTTTGGATGCACAGGCTTACCGGCTTATGCTGGATCAGAATGTGTCACATGAAGTCCTGAAAAGGAGGCACCGATCTCGCCTGCCTCCAGTTTATGATGCTAGGAACCTCTTTAATACCCCAGGAGCGGGGACCAGTAATCCGTCGATAGCAAACCGGGCGGAGACGCCTGGAGCAGGGGGGCTGATTCAGCCACGTTTGGTGGATCCGCCTCGTCAGAACGACATTGTGATGCAGCCTGTCCCGACACCACCGAGTCATTATTCTACCCCGATGGACAACCTTGTCGCTGCCGCTTCACGGTTGGCGGCCATCTCGATCGAAGGCGATTCTCCAGCGGCGGTTGACACGCGTCGGGTTGATACGTCTCCAACATATCTATGATTTTTTATTGCTCCATGCTATATTATCTACTGTTTTGGACTATATTGGGCTTTATTTTCCACTTTTATATAATTTTTGGGACTAACCTATTAACCGGAGGCCCGGCCCATAATTGTTGTTTTTTGCCTATTTCAGTGTTTCAAAGAAACGGAATATCAAACGGATTCCAAACAGAATAATCCTTTCTAGAACGTGATTTTCTTCCCGAATATGACCCAGGAGACTTGGACCCTACGCCAAGGAAGCTTCGAGGTGGGCACGAGGTAGGGGGCGCGCCCTACACCCCCAGGCGCGCCCCCACTCTCGTGGGCCCACCGAGGCTCCACCGACGTACTTCTTCCTCCTATATATATCCACGTACCCCCAAACAATCAGAACAAGAGCCAAAAACCTAATTCCACCGCCGCACCTTTCTGTATCCAAGAGATCCCATCTTGGGGCCTGTTCCGGAGCTCCGCCAGAGAGGGCCGTCATCATGGAGGGCTTCTACATCATCATAGCCTCTTTGATGAAGTGTGAGTAGTTTACCTCAGACCTTCGGGTCCATAGTTATTAGCTAGATGGCTTCTTCTCTCTTTTTGGATCTCAATACAATGTTCTCCCCCTCTCTTGTGGAGATCTATTCGATGTAATCTTCTTCTTTTGTGGTGTGTTTGTTGAGACCGATGAATTGTGGGTTTATGATCAAGTCTATCTATGAACAATATTTGAATCTTCTCTGAATTCTTTTATGTATGATTGGTTATCTTTGCAAGTCTCTTCGAATTATCCGTTTGGTTTGGCCGACTAGATTGGTAGTTCTTGCCATGGGAGAAGTGCTTAGTTTTGGGTTCGATCTTGCGGTGTCCTTTACCAATGACAGAAGGGGCAGCAAGGCATGTATTGTATCTTTGCCGTCGAGGATAACAAGATGGGGTTTATTTCATATTGCATGAATTTTTCTCTCTACATCATGTCATCTTGCTTAAAGCGTTACTCTGTTTTTAACTTAATACTCTAGATGCATGCTGGATAGCGGTCGATAGGTGGAGCAATAGTACTAGATGCAGAATCGTTTCGATCTACTTGTCACGGACGTGATGCCTATATACATGATCATGCCTAGATATTCTCATAACTATGGTCAATTATGTTAATTGCTCAACAGTAATTTGTTCACCCACCGTAGAAAACTTATGCTCTTGAGAGAAGCCACTTGTGAAACCTATGGCCCCCGGGTCTATTCTCATCATATCAATCTCCATCACTTTAATCTTGTTTTGCTTTTTACTTTGCCTTTTACTTTTCACTTTGCATCTTTATACCAAAAATACCAAAAATATTATCTCTATTAGATCTCACTCTCGTAAGTGACCGTGAAGGGATTGACAACCCCTAATCGCGTTGGTTGCGAGTTGCTATCGATTTGTGCAGGTACGAGGGACTTGAGCGTGGCCTCCTACTGGATTGATACCTTGGTTCTCAAAAACTGAGGGAAATACTTACGCTAATCTGCTGCATCATGCTCTCCTCTTCGGGGAAAACCAACGCAAGCTCAAGAGGTAGCAAGAAGAATTTCTGGGGCTGTTGCCGCGGAGTCTACGCAAAAAGTCTACATACCAAGTACCCATCACAATCCCTATCTCTCGCATTACATTAGTTGCCATTTGCCTCTCGTTTTCCTCTCCCCCACTACACCCTTGCCGTTTTATTCGCCCTCTCTTTCTCCTTCCCCTTCTCCTTCTCCGTTTGTCTTTTTCTCGCTTGCCGTTTGTTTGCTCGTGTGTTGGATTGCTTGTTTGTCGCGATGGCTCAAGATACTACCAAATTGTGTGACTTCACCAATACCAACAGTAATGATTTCCTTAGCACTTCGATTGCTCCTCTTGCCAATACTGAATCTTGTGAAATCAATACTGCTTTGTTGAATCTTGTTATGAAAGATCAATTCACCGGCCTTCCTAGTGAAGATGCCGCTACTCATCTGAATAGCTTCGTTGATTTATGTGATATGCAAAAGAAAAAAGATGTCGATAATGATGTCGTTAAATTGAAGCTATTTCCTTTTTCGCTTAGAGATCGTGCTAAAGCTTGGTTTTCGTCTTTGCCTAAAAATAGTATTGATTCTTGGAACAAGTGCAAAGATGCTTTTATCTCTATGTATTTTCCTCCCGCTAAGATCATCTCTCTTAGAAACGATATTATGAATTTTAAGCAACTTGATCATGAAGATGTTGCACAATCTTGGGAGAGAATGAAATTAACGATACGTAATTGCCCTACTCATGGTTTAAATTTGTGGATGATTATACAAAAAATTTATGCCGGATTGAATTTTGCTTCTAGAAATCTTTTAGATTCGGCCGCGGGAGGCACTTTTATGGAAATCACTTTAGGAGATGCTACTAAACTCCTAGATGATATTATGGTTAATTATTCACAATGGCATAGTGAAAGATCTTCTAATAAAAAAGTGCATGCGATAGAAGAAATCAATGTTTTGAGTGGAAAGATGGATGAACTTATGAAATTATTTGCTAATAAGAGTGTTTCTTCTGATCCTAATGATATGCCTTTGCCTACTTTGATTGAGAATAACAATGAATCTATGGATGTGAATTTTGTTGGTAGGAATAATTTTGGTAACAACGCGTATAGAGGGAATTTTAATCCTAGGCCATATCCTACTAATCCTTCTAATAATTATGGAAATTCCTACAACAACTCTTATGGAAATTATAATAAGATGCCCTCTGAATTTGAGAATAGTGTTAAAGAGTTTATGAATTCACAAAAGAATTTTAATGCTTTGCTTGAAGAGAAATTGCTTAAAGTTGATGATTTGGCTAGGAACGTTGATAGAATTTCTCTTGAGGTTGATTCTTTAAAGCTTAGATCTATTCCTCCTAATCATGATATGAGTCTCTCAAAGCTATGAGAATTTCCATTGATGAGTGCAAGGAAAGAACCGCTAAAATGCGTGCTTCAGAAGATGCCTTTATTAAAGCGTGTTCTTCCAATTTCTATGAAAATCAAGATGAAGATCTAAAAGTTATTGATGTGTCCCCTATCAAATCTTTGTTTTGCAATATGAATCTTGATGAAACTGAATATGATCTTCCTTTACCTAGAAGGCGTTCCAAAAATTCGGAGTATTTAGATCTTTATGATGAAATTGATGAAAGTGGGATTGAAAGAAATAAAAATTTAGATGTTGCTAAACCCACTATATTGGATTTCAAGGAATTTAACTATGAAAGTTGCTCTTTGATTGATTGTATTTCCTTGTTGCAATCCGTGCTAAATTCTCCGCATGCTTATAGTCAAAAGAAAGCCTTCACCGAACATATTGTTGATGCGTTGATGCAATCTTATGAAGAAAAACTTGAGTTGAAAATCTCTATCCCTAGAAAACTCTATGATGAGTGGGAACCAACTACTAAAATTAAAATTAATGATCATGAGTTTTATGCTTTGTGTGATTTGGGTGCTAGTGTCTCCACTATCCCCAAAACTTTGTGTGATTTGCTAGATTTCCACGATCTTGATGATTGCTCTTTAAACTTACATCTCGCGGATTCTACTATTAAGAAACCTATGGGAAGGATTAATGATGTTCTTATTGTTGCAAATAGGAATTATGTGCCCGTAGATTTGATTGTTCTTGATATAGATTGCAATCCTTGTTGCCCTATTATTCTTGGTAGACCTTTCCTTAGAACGGTTGGTGCGATTATTGATATGAAGAAAGGGAGTATTAGATTCCAATTTCCATTAAAAAAGGGTAGGGAACACTTTCCAAGAAAGAAAATAAAATTTCCATATGAAACCATCATGAGATCCACTTATGGATTTCCTTCCAAAGATGGCAATACCTAGATCTATCCTCGCTTTTATGCCTAGCTAGGGGCATTAAACGATAGCGCTTGTTGGGAGGCAACCCAATTTTATTTTTAGTTTTTTGTGTTTTTCTTCTGTTAGGGAATAAATAACCCATCTACCTTCTGTTTGGATGTGGTTTTGTGTTTTAATTAGTGTTTGTGCCAAGCTAGACCTATTGGATCTTCTTGAATGATAGTTATTTGATCTTGCGGTAATTTCCAGAAACTTTGGGTTCAGTGCCCGAATTATTAAAAATCATTAGAACGTGATAAAATACTGATTCCAATTGCTGCTGATCAATAAACAAATTTTCTAGGTCTTCTAATTTTGGTAGATTTTTGGGAGCTCCAGAAGTTTGCGTTAGTTACAGATTACTACAGATTGTTCTGTTTTTGACAGATTCTGTTTTTCGTGTGTTGTTTGCTTATTTTGATGAGTCTATGGATAGTATTGGAGGGTATGATCCATAGAGAACTTGTAATACAGTAGGTTTAACACCAATATAAATAAAGAATGAGTTCATTACAGTACCTTGAAGTATTCTTTTGTTTTCTTTCTCTAATGGAGCTCACGAGATTTCTATTGAGTTTTGTGTTGTGAAGTTTTCAAGTTTTGGGTGAATTATTTTGATGGATTATGGAACAAGGAGTGGCAAGAGCCTAAGCTTGGGGATGCCCATGGCACCCCCAAGATAATCCAAGGAAACAAAAAATTCAAACCTTGGGGATGCCCCGGAAGGCATCACCTCTTTCGTCCACTTCCATCGGTAATTTACTTGGAGCTGTATTTTTATTCATCAACATGATATGTGTTTTGCTTGGAGCGTCTTGTATTATTTGTGTCTTTGTTTGTTAGTGTGCCACAATCATCCTTTCTGTACACACCTTTGAGAGAGCCATCTATGAATTAAAATTTGATAGAATACTCTATGTGCTTCACTTATATCTTTTGAGCTATGTAGTTTTGCTCTATATGCTTCACTTATATCTTTTGAGCGTTATATTTGCTCTATGTGCTTCACTTAGATCTTTTAGAGAATGGTGGTTTGTTTTAAATAAACTATTGATCTCTCATGCTTCACTTAAATTATTTTGAGAGTCATAATAGCATGGTAAATTGCTTAATATTAATATGCTTGGTATTCATGATTTGTGGAATTTTCTTTTGAGTGCGTCCGATACTAAGAAAAGATTGAAGCATGATAATTGTTTTGATATATGGAGGTGATAATATTAGAGTCATGCTAGTGGAAGTAGTTGTGAATTTAAAGAATACTTGAGTTGAAGTTTGTGATTCCCGTAGCATGCACGTATGGTGAACTGTTATGTAACGAAGTCGAAGCATGAAGTGTTTATTGATTGTCCTCCTTATGAGTGGCGGTCGGGAACGAGCGATGGTCTTTTCCTACCAATCTATACCCCTAGGAGCATGCGCATAATACTTTTCTTTGATAACTTCTAGATTTTTGCAATAAGTATATGAGTTCTTTATGACTAATGTTGAGTCCATGGATTATACGCACTTTTTCCCATCCTTCCACCATTGCTAGCCTATCTAATACCGCACACTTTTCGCTGGTATCATATACCCACCATATATCTTCCTGAAAACAGCCACCATACCTACCTATCATGGCATTTCCATAGCCATTCCTAGATATATTGCCATGCAACTTTCCACCGTTCCGTTTATTATGACACGCTCCATCATTGTCATATTGCTAGCATGATCATGTAGTTGACATCGTATTTGTGGCAAAGCCACCATTCATAATTATTTCATACATGTCACTCTTGATTCATTGCATATCCCGGTACACCACCGGAGGCATTCATATAGAGTCATATCTTGTTCTAAGTATCAAGTTATAATTGTTGAGTTGTAAGAAAAATAAAACTGTGATGATCATCATTTTTAGAGCATTGTCCCAAGTGAGGAAAGAATGATGGAGACTATGATTCCCCCACAAGTCGGGATGAGACTCCGAACGAAAAAAAAGAGGCCATAAAAAAGAAAAGGCCCAAATAAAAAATTAAAAAAATGAGAGAAAAAGAGAGAAGGGACAATGTTACTATCCTTTTACCACACTTGTGCTTCAAAGTAGCACCTAGATCTTCATGATAGAGAGTCTCCTTTGTTGTCACTTTCATATACTAGTGGGAATTTTTCATTATAGAACTTAGCTTGTATATTCCAATTATGGGCTTCCTCAAAATGCCCTAGGTCTTCGTGAGCAAGCAAGTTGGTTGCACACCCACTTAGTTTCTTTTGTTGAGCTTTCATATACTTATAGCTCTAGTGCATCCGTTGCATGGCAATCCCTACTCACTCACATTTATATCTATTAATGGGCATCTCCATAGCCCATTGATACGCCTAGTTGATGTGAGACTATCTTCCCCTCCTTTTGTCTTCTCCACAACCACCGTTCTATTCCACATATAGTGCTATATCCATGGCTCACGCTCATGTATTGCGTGAAGGTTGAAAAAGTTTTGAAAATGTTAAAGTATGAAACAATTGCTTGGCTTGTCATCGGGGTTGTGCATGATTTAAATACTTTGTGTGGTGAAGATGGAGCATAGCCAGACTATATGAATTTGTAGGGATAACTTTCTTTGGCCATGTTATTTTGAGAAGACATAATTGATTTATTAGTATGATTGAAGTATTACTATTTTTATGTCAATATGAACTTTTGTCTTGAATCTTTCGAATCTGAATATTCATACCACAATTAAGAAATTTTGCATTGAAATTATGCCAAGTAGCACTCCGCATCAAGAATTCTCTTTTTATCATTTACCTACTCGAGGACGAGCAGGAATTAAGCTTGGGGATGCCTGATACGTCTCCAACGTATCTATAATTTTTGATTGCTCCATGCTATATTATCTACTGTTTTGGACTATATTGGGCTTTATTTTCCACTTTTATATTTTTTTTGGGACTAACCTATTAACCGGAGGCCCAGCCCAGAATTCCTGTTTTTTTGCCTATTTCAGTGTTTCGAAGAAACGGAATATCAAACGGAGTCCAACAAAATAATCCTTTCTGGAACGTGATTTTCTTCCCGAATATGACCCAGGAGACTTGGACCCTACGCCAAGGAAGCTTCGAGGTGGGCACGAGGTAGGGGGTGCGCCCTACACCCCCAGGCGCGCCCCCACCCTCGTGGGCCCACCGAGGCTCCACCGACGTACTTCTTCCTCCTATATATATCCACGTACCCCCAAACGATCAGAACAGGAGCCAAAAACCTAATTCCACCACCGCAACTTTCTGTATCCATGAGATCCCATCTTGGGGCCTGTTCCGAAGCTCCGCCGGAGAGGGCCGTCATTACGGAGGGCTTCTACATCATCATAGCCTCTCCGATGAATTGTGAGTTGTTTACCTCAGACCTTCGGGTCCATAGTTATTAGCTAGATGGCTTATTCTCTCTTTTTGGATCTCAATACAATGTTCTCCCCCTCTCTTGTGGAGATCTATTCGATGTAATCTTCTTCTTTTGTGGTGTGTTTATTGAGACTGATGAATTGTGGGTTTATGATCAAGTCTATCTATGAACAATATTTGAATCTTCTCTGAATTCTTTTATGTATGATGTTATCTTTGCAAGTCTCTTTGAATTATCCGTTTGGTTTGGCCGACTAGATTGGTAGTTCTTGCCATGGGAGAAGTGCTTAGCTTTGGGTTCGATCTTGCGGTGTCCTTTCCCAGTGACAGAAGGGGCAGCAAGCCACGTATTGTATCATTGCCATCGAGGATAACAAGATGGGGTTTATTTCATATTGCATGAATTTATCTCTCTACATCATGTCATCTTGCTTAAAACGTTACTCTGTTTTTAACTTAATACTCTAGATGCATGCTGGATAGCGGTCGATGAGTGGAGTAATAGTAGTAGATGCAGAATCGTTTTGATCTACTTGTCACGGACGTGATGCCTATATACATGATCATGCCTAGATATTCTCATAACTATGCTCAATTCTGTCAATTGCTCAACAGTAATTTGTTCACCCACCGTAGAAAACTTATGCTCTTGAGAGAAGCCACTAGTGAAACCTATGGCCCCCGGGTCTATTCTCATCATATTAATCTCCATCACTTTAATCTTGTTTTGCTTTTTACTTTTCCTTTTACTTTTCACTTTGCATCTTTATTTGAAAATACCAAAAATATTATCTCTATCAGATCTCACTCTCGTAAGTGATCGTGAAGGGATTGACAACCCCTAATCGCGTTGGTTGCGAGTTGCTATCGATTTGTGCAGGTACGAGGGACTTGAGCGTGGCCTCCTACTGGATTGATACCTTGGTTCTCAAAAACTGAGGGAAATACTTACGCTACTCTGCTGCATCATCCTCTCCTCTTCGGGGAAAACCAACGCAAGCTCAAGAGGTAGCACGGGTTAAGGAGCTTCTTCAAACGACTTTGGTTCAACAGGAGGCTTATTCATATAGTCGCGATCGGATTCATTCCACTCCCCGTCCAAGCCGGAGTTACAACAGGCGTATGGATGAACCGGCGGTGTCAAGCAACGCGCGGAACCGTGATCCGCCCCACGGCAATAACCAGGCGGGTGATGCCTAGGAGGTGGTGGACCGGGCTCGGGCACACAGAGAGGCCGAGTTAGCGGCGCAGCATGAAGCCCGTCAGCTTACTCCATTTCGTCCAACCACGTCGGTGGAACCAGGAGTTACTTCTAGTTCTTTGGGAGTACCATGTCTCGTCCCGGCGTTGCGCAATGTGCGCCTGCCCAAGGATTTCAAAGGCCCGCGCAAGGTGCCGAATTACACCGCCGATTTGTCCCCTGAGACATGGGTCGAAAGCTACGAGATGGCCATGGAGATGCTGGATGTGGATGATGCGGCATGTGCGAAATACTTCACCACGATGCTGGAAGGGACGACCCGCACTTGGTTAAAGAGTTTGCCGGCTAATTCCATCAGGTCATGGGCTGAGTTGAGAGCCCGGTTTATTCAGAATTTCAAGGATACATGCAAGCAGCCCATGTCAATTGTGGACTTAGCTGCCTGTGTCCAGGAGGAAGGAGAATCAACAACCCGTTGGGTGCGCCGGGTCTCGGAAATTTTGCATTCATCGGACCGCATCAACGCTGATACTGCAGTGTTAACATTGGAAGGCAATTTCCGGTTCGAACCTCTGAAGTTGAAGTTGGGACGGCTCAAATGTCACTGTAATGACATGGGAACCCTCATGGCTGCTCTGGTGAAGTATGCCGACTCTGATAGTACCAAGGATCCCGAGTCTGATGATGATAAGACAGGGAAGGGAAAAAGGAGCGGCAACGCCAAGGGGCTAATACCAGCATGCAGGACAAGGGCTAGCGACGTAAGGGAAACCGCCCCAGCACGGTGGAGCACCAAGCCCTAACCCGGACCGCCTATCTTATCTATTGAACCAGCCTTGCCCGAAACATGGGACGAAGGAGATTCCGTCCACACACCTCTGGAAAGATTGCTACATCATGTAGGAGTTCAAAAATTCTAATTCTTTCCGGTATGATAATGGGCCGGGTGGCGGTTCGGGTCACGGGTCTCATGGGCCGGGTTATGGTGGAGGCAGTTCCGATTCAGGATTTCACGGTAACCAGAACGGCCATGGCAATCAAGGCAATCAGGGCAATCAAGGTAGTTATAACAATCAAGGGAATCATCATCATCAGCAGCAGCAGTCGGGTTACCGGAGCAACCCGAAGCAGTTGAATGGCGGATAGTATCATGTCTTCACCACTAGCCTGGACAAGCATGATCAAAAGCTTCATAAAAGGGTCGTGAATACTGTCGAACCGGCGGTGCCCCATTACTTGCGCTGGTCCGAGCAGCCGATTGTATGGAGTAGAGAAGATCACCCGCCTCGGGTTGACAATCTGAGTCATCTGGCACTGGTGGTGGCACCTCAGGTGGGAGGTTATAAGTTCACTAAGGTACTCATGGATGGAGGGAGTAGTATCAATATCCTTTATTATGAAACTTTCCGTCGCATGGGGTTAACAGATAAAAATCTTAAGCCGTCCAATACGGTGTTCCATGGTGTCGTACTGGTAAATCGGCGTATCCTATTGGTAAAATAGCTCTAGAGGTGGCATTTCGAGACGAGCATGACTCGAGATCAGAAACCTTGACTTTTGAAGTAGTGAAAATCAAAAGCCTGTATCATGCCCTATTTGGACAGCCAGCTTATGCTAAGTTTATGGCACGACCTTGTTATGTCTATCTGCAGCTCAATATGCCGGGTCACAAGGGAACTATAACCGTGCATGGGAGCCGCAAGATTGCTCTGGAATGTGAAGAAGGTGATGCGGCTTATGCTGAGTCAGTGTGTGCAACAGAAGAGTTGAAGTTTTACAAAGACAATGTTGATCCGGCAGATATGACTTCATTGAAAAAACCAACTACAGAGCATGATCCAGCCCTGAAGTTTAAATCGGCTGATGAGACTAAGCTTGTTGACTTCGTGCCTGGCGATTCGTCCAAGCAGTTTAGCATCAACGCTAACTTGGATCAGAAATAGGAAAGTGCGCTCATCGAGTTCATCTATGAGAACTAGGACATCTTTGCATGGAAGCCTTCTGACATGCCAGGTGTACCGAGACAACTCGCTGAGCACACTCTTAATGTTGATCCCAAGTATAAACCGGTCAAGCAGTTTCTCCGCCGCTTCAATGAGGAAAGACACAAAGCTATTGGAGAAGAAGTGGCCAGGCTCCTGGCGGCTGGATTTATCGTTGAAGTATTCCATCCTGAGTGGTTGGCTAATCCGGTACTGTTCCTTATGAAGAATGGCACTTGGCGTATGGGTGTGGACTACACAGATCTCAACAAAGCTTGTCCAGCAGATCCTTTTGCCCTCCCCCGTATTGATCAAATTATTGATGCTACGGCGGGCTGCGAGCGTTTGAGATTTTTGGATGCATATTTTGGTTACCATCAGATCAAGATGGCAGTTAAGGACCAGGAGAAAACAGCCTTCATAACTCCCTTTGGAGCCTTCTGCTATGTGTCCATGCCCTTTGGGCTCAAGAGTGCCCAGGCGACTTATCAATGGTGTGTGCAGAATTGTATTCATAAACAAATCGGCCGTAATGTTCATGCCTATGTGGATGATATTGTGGTGAAATCAAGGTAGAAGGAGACATTAATTAATGACTTGAAGGAAACCTTCGATAACCTGCGGGTTTACAAAATGATGCTTAATCCGGCCAAGTGCGTCTTCGGTGTACCGGCAGGCAAGCTATTGGGCTTTTTGGTGTCTAACAGGGGCATTGAGGCTAATCCGGAAAAGATCAAGGCCATTACTTCCTTGGAAAAACCGAAGTGTATCAATGATGTTCAACGCCTGGCGGGCCGGATTGCCGTGTTGAGCCGGTTTATCAGCCCCCTTGGCGAGAAGGCCATTCCTTTGTATCAGATGCTGAAGAAAACGGATAAATTCGCCTGGAGTGACGCCGCAAATGAAGCGTTTGAAGATTTAAAGCAGCAGCTGGCTAACCCGCCGGTTCTTGCTGCTCCAGTTGACAAAGAGCCATTGTTGCTATATGTGGCAGCTAACGCATGGGCAGTTAGTGTGGCTATTGTGGTGGAGCGCAAGGAGGCAGGAAAGGAATATCCGGTTCAACGTCCGGTTTACTATATCAGTGAGGTACTTATCGAGTCCAAGCAGAGGTATCCACATTGGCAAAAAATGGTGTATGGAGTTTTTATGGCCAGCCGGAAGCTTAAGCAATATTTCCAGGGTCATCCTATCACGGTGGTCAGTTCTGCTCCTTTGGGGAATATCATCCAGAACAGAGAAGCAACTGGCCGGATTGCCAAGTGGGCTATTGAACTCGGGCCTCACGGGTTGAAATACATACCCCGAACGGCGATCAAATCTCAGGCACTTGTGGATTTCATCAATGATTGGACAGAATTACAAGCGCCAGAAGAGAAGCCGGATCATACTTATTGGACTATTCATTTTGATGGGTCCAGGCAATTGGAGGGCTCGGGGGCTGGAGACGTGTTAACTTCCCCATGAGGTGATAAGTTTTGTTATGTTCTCCGTTTAATGTTCCCTTGCACTAACAATGCAGCTGAATATGAGGCTTTACTCCATGGTCTTCGGATGGCTAAGGAGATGAACCTAAGCTGAGTTAAGTGCTTCAGTGACTCGGATTTGGTGCCTCAACAAGTGTCCGACACTTGGGACTCCAAGGACCCACTCATGGAAGCATACCGTCGTGAGGTGGATATTGTTGCAAGTCACTTTAAAGGTTACCAGGTGGATCATGTGGATCGACGGAAGAATGAAGCGGCGGACGCTTTAAGCCACTTGGGTTCCCAACGTAAACCGGTTCCACCTAATGTCTTCCTGTACGTGTTGCATAATCCGTCCGTCAAGCTCCCTTCTGAAGAAGATTTGGCTATTCCTGATCCGGAAGCTCAGTTGGTGGCAGCTCTTCATGTTATCCCGGATTAGACGGTTCCATATCTGGCGTATATGAACCGGGGCGAGTTACTAGAGGACGAGACACTGGCCAGGCAGATAATCCAGCGGTCCAAGTCCATGACCATTATCGATGGAGAATTGCATCATTGTAGTGTGACGGGGGCGTTTCAACACTTTGTATCTCCTGAAGAAGGCTGTGAAATTTTGCGTGAGATCCATGAAGGAGACTGTGGTCACCACGCCGGTTCAAAATCTTTGGTGGCCAAGGCATTTCGTCACGGTTTTTATTGGTTAACAGCTCATGCTGGTGTCGAGGACTTGGTCAAAAGATGTGATGGCTGTCAGAAGTTTTCAAGGCGCGCTCATGTACCGGCTCAAGAATTGAGGATGATTCCAATCACGTGGCCATTTGCAATTTGGGGGCTGGATATGGTTGGGCCTTTTAAGAGGTCCAAGGACAAGAAGATCCACCTTTTGGTGGCGGTTGATAAGTTCACGAAGTGGGTAGAGGCAGAGCCAGTTAGTAAGTGTGATGCAGCCACATCGGTTCAATTCATCAAGAAGGTGATCTTCTGGTTTGGCTTTCCACACAGCATTATAACAGAAAATGGTACTAATCTGTCGAAAGGTGCCATGAAGGAGTTCTGTCAACGTGAGCACATCCGGCTTGACGTATCGTCAGTGGCTCACCCTCAATCCAATGGTCAAGCGGAGAGGGCCAATCACGAGATCTTGAGAGGCATCAAACCCCGGCTTATGGTTCCTTTGCAGCGGACGCCGGGTTGTTGGGTGGAGGAACTACCCTTAGTATTATGGAGCATCAATACCACTCCCAACAGATCGATAGGATACACACCGTTCTTCATGGTTTATGGAGCGGAAGCTATTCTTCCTAGTGACATTCGTCATGACTCACCTCGTGTGGCGGCGTACGTTGAAGCTGATGCTACCTCTTGAGCACTGCGTTGGATTTCCCCGAAGAGGAGAGGATGATGTAGCAAAGTAGCGTAAGTATTTCCCTTAGTTTTTGAGAACCAAGGTATCGATTCAATAGGAGGCTACGCGTAAGTCCCTCGTACCTACACAAAACAAATAGCTCAACGCAACCAACGCGATTAGGGGTTGTCAATCCCTTCACGGTCACTTACGAGAGTGAGATCTGATAGATAATATTTTTGGTATTTTTGATATAAAGATGCAAAGTAAAAAGTAAAAAGCAAAGCAATAATAAAGTGATAGAGATTGATATGATGAGAATAGACCCGAGGGCCATAGGTTTCACTAGTGGCTTCTCTCAAGAGCATAAGTATTCTACGGTGGGTGAACAAATTACTGTTGAGCAATTGACAGAATTGAGCATAGTTATGAGAATATCTAGGTATGATCATGTATACAGGCATCACGTCCGAGACAAGTAGACCGACTCCTGCCTGCATCTACTACTATTACTCCACTCATCGACCGCTATCGAGCATGCATCTAGAGTATTAAGTTAAAAACAGAGTAATGCCTTAAGCAAGATGGCATGATGTAGAGGGATAGTTTCATGCAATATGATAAAAAAACCATCTTGTTATCCTCGATGTCAACAATACTATACGTGCCTTGATGCCCCTTCTGTCACTGGGAAAGGACACCGCAAGATTGAACCCAAAGCTAAGCACTTCTCCCATTGCAAGAGAAACCAATCTAGTAGGCCAAACCAAACTAATAATTCGAAGAGACTTGCAAAGATAACCAATCATACATAAAAGAATTCAGAGAAGATTCAAATATTGTTCATAGATAGACTTGATCATAAACCCACAATTCATCGGTCTCAACAAACACACCGCAAAAAGAAGATTACATCGAATAGATCTCTACGAAAGAGGGGGAGAACATTGTATTGATATCCAAAAAGAGAGAAGAAGCCATCTAGCTACTAACTATGGACCCGAAGGTCTGAGGTAAACTACTCACACTTCATCAGAGGGGCTATGATGATGTAGAAGCCCTCCGTGCTGATGGCCTCTTCGGCGGAGCTCCAGAACAGGCCCCAAGATGGGATCTCGTGGGTACAGAAGGTTGCGGCGGTGGAATTAGGTTTTTGGCTCCTGTTATGATCGTTTGGGGTACGTAGGTATATATAGGAGGAAGGAGTACGTTGGTGGAGCTTCGAGGGGCTCACGAGGCAGGGGGCGCGCCCTAGGGGGGCACCCTCCACCCTTATGACCGCCTCTCTTCTTTCTTGACGGAGGGTCCAAGTCTCCTGGATCATATCTGATGAGAAAATCACGTTCCCGAAGGTTTCATTCCGTTTGGACTCCGTTTGATATTTCGTTTCTTCGAAACACTGAAATAGGCAAAAAACAGCAATTCTGGGCTGGGCCTCGGGTTAATAGATTAGTCCCAAAAATAATATAAAAGTGGAAAATAAATCCCAATATAGTCCAAAACAGTAGATAATATAGCATGGAGCAATAAAAAATTATAGATACGTTGGAGACGGGCATCCCCAAGCTTAATTCCTGCTCGTCCTCGAGTGGGTAAATGATAAAAAGAGAACTTTTGATGTGAAGTGCTACTTGGCATAATTTCAATGTAAATCTTCTTAATTGTGGTATGAATATTCAGATCCGAAAGATTCAAGACAAAAGTTCATATTGACATAAAAATAATAATACTTCAAGCATACTAACAAAGTAATTATATCTTCCCAAAGTAACATGGCCAAAGAAAGTTTATCCCTACAAAATCATATAGTTTAGTCATGCTCCATTTTCGTCACACAAGAATGCTCTCATCATGCACAACCCTGATGACAAGCCAAGCAATTGTTTCATACTTTAATAATCTCAAACTCATAAACCTTCACGCAATACATGAGCATGAGCCATGGATATAGCACTATGGGTGGAATAGAATATGATGATGGGGGTTATGTGGAGAAGACAAAAAAGGAGAAGATCTCACATCAACGAGGCTAATCAATAGGCTATGGAGATGCCCCTCGATTGATGTTAATGCAAGGAGTAGGGATTGCCATGGAACGGATGCACTAGAGATATAAATGTATGAAAGCTCAACAAAAGAAACTAAGTGGGTGTGCATCCAACTTGCTTGCTCACGAAGACCTAGGGCATTTGAGGAAGCCCATCATTGGAATATACAAGCCAAGTTCTATAATGAAAAATTCCCACTAGTATATGAAAGTGACAAAACAAGAGACTCTCTATCATGATGATTATGGTGCTACTTTGAAGCACAAGTGTGGCAAAGGATAGTAACATTGTCCCTTCTCTCTTTTTCTCTCTTTTTTTGGGCCTTCTCTTTTTTTATGGCCTTTCTTCTTTTTTTATTCCTCACTTGGGACAATGCTCTAGAAAATTATGATCATCACACTTCAATTTATTTACAACTCAATGATTACAACTCGATACTAGAACAAAGTATGACTCTATATGTATGCCTCCGGCGGTGTATCGGGATGGGCAATGAATCAAGAGTGACATGTATGAAAGAATTATTTACGGTGGCTTTGCCATAAATACTATGTCAACTACATGATCATGCTAAGCGATATGACAATGATGAATGTGTCATGAAGAACGGTATGGTGGAAAGTTGCATGGCAATATATCTTGGAATGGCTATGGAAATGCCATAATAGGTAGGTATGGTGGCTGTTTTGAAGAAGATATAAGGAGGTTTATGTGTGAAAGAGCGTATCATATCACGGGGTTTGGATGCACCAGCGAAGTTTGCACCAACTCTCAATGTGAGAAAGGGCAATGCACGGTACCGAAGAGGCTAGCAATAATGGAAGGGTGAGAGTGCGTATAATCCATGGACTCAACATTAGTCATAAAGAACTCATATACTTATTATAAAAATCTACAATTCATCAAAAACCAAAGCATTACGCGCATGCTCCTAGGGTGATAGATTGGTAGAAAAAGACCATCGCTTGTCCCCGACCGCCACCCATAAGGAGGACAATCAAATAACACCTCATGTTTCAAATTTGTTACATAACGTTTACCATACGTGCATGCTACGGGACTTGCCAACTTCAACACAAGCACTTCTCAAATTCACAATTACTCTACTAGCATGACTTTGATATTATCACCTCCATATCTCAAAAAGTTATCAAGCATCAAACTTTTCTTAGTATTCAACACACTCAAAAGAAAGTTTTACAAATCTTGAATGCCAAGCACATTTTTATTATTAAGCAAATTACCATGCTAATTAAGACTCTCAAAATAATCTAAGTGAAGCCTGAGAGACCAATAGTTTCTTTAAAACAAATCCACCACCGTGCTCTAAAAGATATAAGTGAGGCACTAGAGCAAAACTATAAAGCTCAAAAGATATAAGTGAAGCACATAGAGTATTCTATCAAGTTCCAATTCATGTATGGCTTTATAAAAAGGTGTGTACAGCAAGGATGATTGTGGTATACTAACAATCAAAGACTCAAATCATACAAGACGCTCCAAGCAAAACACATATCATGTGGTGAATAAAAATATAGCTCCAAGTAAAATTACCGATGGAAGTAGACGAAAGAGGGGATGCCTTCCGGGGCATCCCCAAGCTTTGACTTTTTGTTGTCCTTGGATTATATTGGGGGTGCCATGGGCATCCCCAAGCTTAGGCTCGTGCCACTCCTTTTTCCATATTCCATCAAAAGATTTCACCCAAAACTTGAAAACTTCACAACACAAAACTTAACAGAAATCTCATGAGCTCCGTTGGCGAAAGAAAACAAAAGCCCACTTCAAGGTACTGTAATGAACTCATTCTTTATTTGTATTGGTGTTAAAACTACTGTATTCCAACTTCTCTATGGATTATAAACTATTTTACTAGCCATAGATTCATCAAAATAAGCAAACAACACACGAAAAACAGAATTTGTCAAAAACAGAACAGTCTGTAGTAATCTGTAACTAACGCAAACTTCTCGAACTCCAAAACATCTACCAAAATAGGAAGACCTAGATAATTTTTTTATTGATCATCAGCAAATGGAATCAGTATTTTATCACGTTCTAATGATTTTTAATAATTGTTTTCATGAACAGAAAGTTTCTGGAAATTACAGCAAGATCAAATAACTATCATCCAAGAAGATCCTATATGTTTAACTTGGCACAAACACTAATTAAAAGATAAAACCACATCTAAACAGAAGGTAGATGGATTATTTATTCCTAAACAGAAGCAAAAACAAAAAAATTAAAATAAAATTGGGTTGCCTCCCAACAAGCGCTATCGTTTAACGCCCCTAGCTAGGCATAAAAGCAAGGATAGATCTAGGTATTGCCATCTTTGGTAGGCAATCCATAAGTGGCTCTCATGATAGATTCATATGGTAATTTTATTTTCTTCCTAGGGTAGTGTTCCATGCCCTTTTTTAACGGAAATTGAAATCTAATATTCCCTTCCTTCATATCAATAATTGCACCAACCGTTCTAAGGAAAGGTCTACCGAGAATAATAGGGCAAGAAGGATTGAAATCTATATCAAGAACAATAAAATCTACGGGCACATAATTCCTATTTGCAACAATAAGAACATCATTAATTCTTTCCATAGGTTTCTTAATAGTGGAATCCGCAAGATGCAAGTTTGGAGAGCAATCATCAAAATCACGGAAATCTAGCAAATCACACAAAGTCTTGGGAATAGTGGAGACACTAGCACCCAAATCACACAAAGCATAAAACGCATGATCTTTAATTTTATTATTATAGTAGGTTCCCACTCATCATAATGTTTTCTAGGGATAGAAACTTTCAACTCAAGTTTTTCTTCATAAGATTGCATCAAGGCATCAACGATATGTTCGGTAAAAGCTTTATTTTGACTATAAGCATGAGGAGAATTTAACACGGATTGCAACAAGGAAATACAATCAATTAAAGAGCAACTTTCATAATAAAATTCCTTGAAATGCAATATAGTGGGTTTAGCAACATCTAGGGTTTTATTTCTTTCAATCCCACTTTTATCAATTTCATCATCAAGATCTAAATACTCCGAATTTTTGGAATGCCTTCTAGGTAAAGAAAGATCATATTCAGTTTCATCAAGATTCATATTGCAAAACAAAGATTTAATAGGGGACACATCAATAACTTTTAGATCTTCATCTTGATTTTCATAGGAATCCGGTTTAGCGGCCATCTTATTGACTAAGGTGGCTTGCATATCCGAAATTTCGGCAGTTAATTTTTCAAGACGAGCAATTTGAGATCTTATACCATCAAATTCTTTAGACATATCATCGAGCTCTTTGCTCATATAACTCATAAAAATTTTTTGTTCCTTAAGCTCGTTTCTGAAGAAATTATTATGCTCAAATTGCAAAACCATAAACTTCCTGATGTTGTTTTCAATCTCTTCTAGTTTTTTAAGGTGAACATCACCAGATCTAGGAAGAGCCATCGTGACCAGCAGGCAAACCAACACACGAGCAAACAAAAGGCAAGCGAGAAAAAAGGCAAACGGAAAAGAGAGGGCGTATAAAACGGCAAGGGTGAAGTGGTGGAGAGGAAAACGAGAGGCAAATGGCAAATAATGTTGTGCAAGAGATAAGGAATTGTGATGGGTACTTGGTATGCTGACTTTTGCATAGACCTCCCCGGCAACAGCGCCAGAAATTCTTCTTGCTACCTCTTGAGCACTGCGTTGGATTTCCCCGAAGAGGAGAGGATGATGCAGCAAAGTAGCGTAAGTATTTCCCTCAGTTTTTGAGAACCAAGGTATCAATCCAGTAGGATGCTACGCGCGAGTCCCTTGTACCTACACAAAACAAATAGCTCAACGCAACCAACGCGATTACGGGTTGTCAATCCCTTCACGGTCACTTATGAGAGTGAGATCTGATAGATAATATTTTTGGTATTTTTTATATAAAGATGCAAAGTAAAAAGTAAAAAGCAAAGCAATAATAAAGTGATAGAGATTGATATGATGAGAATAGACCCGGGGGCCATAGGTTTCACTAGTGGCTTCTCTCAAGATCATAAGTATTCTACGGTGGGTGAACATATTATTGTTGAGCAATTGACAGAATTGAGCATAGTTATGAGAATATCTAGGTATGATCATGTATATAGGCATCACGTCTGAGACAAGTAGACTGACTCCTGCCAGCATGTACTACTATTACTCCACTCATCGACCGCTATCTAGCATGCATCTAGAGTATTAAGTTAAAACAGAGTAACGTCTTAAGCAAGATGACATGATGTAGAGGGATAGTTTCATGCAATATGATAAAAAACCCATCTTGTTATCCTCGATGGCAACAATACTATATGTGCCTTGCTGCCCCTTCTGTCACTGGGAAAGGACACCGCAAGATTGAACCCAAAGCTAAGCACTTCTCCTGTTGCAAGAAAAACTAATCTAGTAGGCCAAACCAAACTGATAATTCGAAGAGACTTGCAAAGATAACCAATCATACATAAAAGAATTCAGAAAAGATTCAAATATTATTCATAGATAGACTTGATCATAACCCAACAATTCCTCGATCTCAACAAACACACCGCAAAAAGAAGATTACATCGAATAGATCTCCACGAGAGAGGGGGAGAATATTGTATTGAGATCCAAAAAGAGAGAAGAAGCCATCTAGCTACTAACTATGGACCCGAAGGTCTGAGGTAAACTACTCACACTTCATTGGAGGGGCTATGATGATGTAGAAGCTCTCCGTGATGATGGCCCTCTCCGGCGGAGCTCCGAAACAGGCCCCAAGATGGGATCTCGTGGGTACAAAAGGTTGCGGCGGTGGAATTAGGTTTTTGGCTCCTATTCTGATCGTTTGGGGGTACATAGGTATATATAGGAGAAATGAGTACGTCGGTGGAGCTTCGAGGGGCCCATGAGGCAGGGGGCGTGCCCTAGGGGGGGCGCCCTCCACCCTTGTGACCGCCTCTCTTCTTTCTTGACGGAGGGTGCAAGTCTCCTGGATCATATCTGATGAGAAAATCACGTTCCCGAAGGTTTCATTCAGTTTGGACTCCGGTTGATATTCCGTTTCTTCGAAACACTGAAATAGGAAAAAAAATAGTAATTTTGGGCTGGGCCTCCGGTTAATAGGTTAGTCCCAAAAATAATATAAAAGTGGAAAATAAAGCCCAATATAGTCCAAAACAGTAAATAATATAGCATGCAGCAATCAAAAATTATAGATACATTGGAGACGTATCAGCTGACAACGAGAAGGCACGACAGGAAGCTCTTGACCTGTTAGATGAGGAGCGTGACATGGCGGCAGCCCGTTCGGCGGTTTATCAGCAAGATCTGCTCCGTTATCATAGCCGCCGGGTTAGAACCAGAACCTTTCTAGAAGGAGATTTAGTGCTTCGACTCATCCAGGATCAGACGGATATGCACAAGTTATCCCCCCCTTGGGAAGGACCCTTTGTGGTCAGCAAGAATCTACCCAACGGGTCGTACTACCTAATCGATGTTCGAGAGCGCAAAGACTCACGTAAATCAGAGGAGGAGACCAACCGGTCGTGGATATTGCTCATCTTCGGCCTTACTATACTTGAGCTATAGGCTCTGCTTATGTACATATTTTGACAATGTATATATTATGGTCAATATAGTAAACCGGAACCTCAGCTAAAGCGGGGTATCTGTTGTTTTCTTACATCATGTGTGGTTACATGGAGCTTCTGTTTATAAAGCGGCATCCGGTTTACCCCTTGATTTAGCAATTCAAAGCTTTATATCACATCACTTGGGGGCTTGGTCGTATTCGAACCATAGCTACACCTCTTGATCGGTGTAATGCCACAGCATCACTTGGGGGCTTGGTCGTATCCAAACCACAGTCACACCTCTTGATTGGATTAAAGCCAAATCAATCCGGGGCCAAAGAGAGTGTTGTAAAACAACAACTCAAACATAGGCACCCACTGAGCACTGCTCAAAATGTTACTTGGGGATTCTTTGCTATCACAATGAACTTAAAATCTACACTTGTAATGGGCTATCAAGCCATGGCTTGGAAGTTTGGTGTATACACCTCAAACACCGGGTTAACCTGCCTCGTTAAGTAAGTTACTCCGCCCAGGTAAACCTGGTATGACCCTTCGAACTTTGACAAGTTACTCTAAAATACAGACCCTGAACTTGTCAAGTTAAAACGATGATTGGTTAAGGATTGAGGACCATCTTAAAAGGCTTTGCAAAAATGGTTTAACTCAGTGGCCTGGCAGCCCATGAAAAGCCTCGAATTTGGGGCCTGGCAGCCCGTGAAAAGCCTCGACTACAACGGTTTTTATTTGCCTTTTGCTAAGTTTTTCTTTCTTTTGATAAGATTTCTGATGTTTTCAAACTGATGTTTATCAACCCGGTTAGGCTGTCAACTACAAGTTGTCAGTACATGATCAAGTTATAATCCGGCGTTTATTAACCCGGTCTGGTTTTGACGCAAAGTCAACAGTATGGAATAAACCGGTGTTTATCATAACCCGCAACGGTTTTATTGTAAATCGGCATCATATAACAGGAGTTGTTTATCCTGCAGAGTAGGGTTCTGGCCTTCAACGTTGGTCAGCTAACAATATGCTTGCAGATCACAGGGCGCTTTAAGCTTCTTATCTGCAGGGACAGCTTGAATAAATGGTTATGATATCATATCTTAAGCATGTCGAATTAAGGAAGCATCAATTGCAGATAAATATGCGCGATGGCATATTAGACCAAGTATTTTTACTAGCCTATTACAAGGCGATTTGGTGCCCAAAAGAATAATTGTTTTCTCAAGTACATGTTGCAGCATGTAGAAGACTAAATCCGGCCTCCGGTTCATGATTGGTCACCAGCTTGGCCGGACGGCTGCGGGTCATCTCGCGCCGGTGCACCTCCCTCCTCTCTACCTAGCGGCTGGAAGTCAACAGTCGCCCAGTTGATCCCAGTTAAGGCTTGGAATACAGCTTCATCGCTTATAAGCGTGGACGGTTCAATGTCAGGGGCATAAGTGTGCTTACGGATTGGCGGGATAAGATTTTGAGCTTCAGGAATTGGTGCAGCAACCCGTTTGTTCTTGTCATCATAGCTTGCCTGGTAGTATGAAAGGTCTGCTTCTTCAACCAGTTGACAAGCCAATGGGCGTACTTCCCGGTTTATGACTCGGAGATCATCTTTGCCAAATTCGGTTCCGTCTTCCTTCAAACTAGGATAACCTTGTGCCGCTTCAACTGGATCAAAGTCAGGTACCCATGCTTTTGCCCGGGTCAGTGCGGCCAAAGCGCCCATTCTAGCAGCATACTTTTTTAGCTCATCTACCCGGGCAGGAAGCATAGACAACCTTTCTAAGGTATCCTTGATCAAGGTGGGAGGCGGATTATTGTGTGAAGCAGTATAGATGATCCGCTGTGCGCCGGTATACAACTGCTCTATCAGAGTATAGGCCGCTTTCAACTTCTTCTGAACATCAGATCCCAGGTGGCTAATACGAGTTCCTGTATCATTACGAGGATTAGTAAACCGGCAAATGCATGGAAGGATATGTGGCAAGCCTAAGTCAAGGAGGTTTACCGAAAACAGCAGCAGTCATGGAATGAATTTGTCGCTTTACACCGGTCAGTTCGTCAACCACCGGTTTAAGTGCCGCTTCTGCGTTCTCAGCCCTTTTGATCAAAGCGGACTTTTCAATCTCCCAGTCTGCCCGCTCCTTGTTGAAGCCCTCTTTGAGTTTTTCTATAGCGCCTAAAGCGCTGGTTAACTCTTCCTTGGCTTTGGAAGTTTCAGCTTGTTTAGATTTGAGGTTCTCCTGCAGGTCAGCGGTTTGGATTTCTTTCTTGCGCAGTTCAGCCTATAAAGAGATAGATATATAATGAGTTGACAGTACGTATTGGAAGCACCAAGCACATAACAATTTATGCCCTTAGTACTTGGGGGCTAATGCATATTTGCTCTTTATCAGAAACTTTTACAAGTCCCAGGCACAATACAAGTATTAAGCTTGGCACTTGGGGGCTAATTTGTATTTGCTCATAAATTGCTGAGATGGGAATTCTGCTACAAAGTCCAGGTTTATCTTCAGAAAGTTAAACCGTCCCTTAGGGGCTACATCAGTGAAGTTAAGGTGCATTGTTGCAGACATGAAATTGTTATTAAAGTCCCAGTTTAAATTGGTATCTTAAACCGTCACTTGGGGGCTACTGGAGTTGATAAGATGCAATTAAATATAAGGGAAAAACACTTGCGAAGTTACCTCATATCGCTCCTTCATCATATTTACCAGACCGGCTTCATAGTCACGGCTGGTGTACAGACGGTTCAGATAGCCAGAATGAAGGTCTTGAGCATTCAGATGGGCATAAGTTGACAAATCGGCGTTCCATTTGCCTTTGCCAATTGCAGAGAGTTCTTCCTTGGCAGTATGCTTTGATAAAGCGACAGGATTTCCTGGAGCGGTATGGCCAGTGCTAGTAATCATAACGTCATCATCTTTTTCCTCAGCAGCTTTTACTGGAGTTGCCGATTTGTCAATATCTTTTACTGGACTGACTGGTTTGTCAGTCCGGATAGGGCTGGTTGGCCGGTCAGCATGGCCTGTGGTGTCAACTTCCACTCGTTCAGCAACAAATTCATGATCTTGAGGCGATGGGTCATTCAGCATGTCATCAATGTTGGTCTCTTCAGGATCAGGAGTTTTCTCCAGTTCAACAGCCGCGTCTTCCTCTGTCGGTTTATTCAGACGAGCCTTCACTAGTAGAAAAAGGGTCTTTTGTGAAGCACAATAGTGTTGGTTTGAATTTCAGCCGGCACTAATATGTACACTAGTGCCGGTTCGTGGCGGCGATTAATAGCACCGGTTCGTGGAGAACCTTTAGTACCGGTTCGTGCCACGAACCGGCACTAAAGAGGCTGTGTCAGCCCACGGTCAGGCTATGGCCCCACCATCAACCTTTAGTGCCGGTTCGTACCACGAACCGGTACTAATGAGGTTATGGCAGGCTGTTTTTAGTCCCACCTCGCTCCCCTAACAAGCCTTTTACCACCTTAAATATGTTATTTCTCAAACTATCATAAGCACTTGGTCTTCATTGAACTCTATGTGTAGAATTTGTGGCCTCAATATGAGTCTTCATCGGTTTAAAAAACATTGATGACTCATATTGACAATTCAGATTGTACACACAAAGATCATTGATGATCACAGTATTTTTTTGATGTTATAAGATCATATTGACAATTTAGACTGTAGAGAAATATAAGATCATGATCTAAATGCTCTTATATTTTTTGCATTTAGTATGCACCATTCAAAGCGACGCCATCAACTTTCAACCATTTCTGCCTTCATTTGCTATTTTTCATGCATTCAATGATTTGTTTTGAGAACTAAATGACCTGGAAATTGAAAAGCACTACAAATGAACTCTGAAAAAGTTGAAACTTTGCATGGTATCATCATTTCACCCACATAGATTGTTCAAAAAAGTAGAGAGGGTTACGGCAAAAACTGGATGCACTTCGTTCACAAACTGGACAATCACTTTCGAAGTATTCAGGTTTCTGACGAAATTAAACTCATCTGTTACAAAGGCATTTCATTTTTTTCAACTTATTACAACTCCAGACTTTTTGTGCATTCAGTATGCACCATTCAAAGCGACGCCATCAACTTTCAACCATTTCTGCCTTCATTTGCCATAACTGTTTTAAGCGCACCACCTTTAGTACCAGTTGGTGGCTCCAACCGGTACTAAAGGGTGACCAGTACTACAGTTGCTTAGGAAGATGTTTTTTAGTCCCACCTCGCCAACAGAGAGGGACTAGGAGCGGTTTATAAGCCCTGAGTGCAGAGACGATGAAGAAGAGGCTCAATGCTCATGTTGCTTAGCTTCAAGCCTTCAGGAATATGGTAGATTGCACGGAGCTATGCGCAGTGCAGTCTACACTATTCCGAAAGGCTTGAAGCAAATTAACGAGCATTGCACCTTTTTTTTTATTTTTAATAACTTATTACAACTTCGGACTTCTTCTGTTATGGCAAAAACTAATTGCACGTCGGCATTTTTTTTAAACTTTGGTTATAACTCCAGACTTTGACCATCAAGTTTTGCAGAAAAGAAAAAATAGCAGAAAAGAAAAAATAGCAGAAAAGAAAAAAACTATATCTGAAAAGAAAAAAAACTATATAAAAAATTACTCAGAAATAAATAGAACAAAATAAATATAGCAGAAAAGAAAAAACTGCTCAGAAATAAATAGAAGAAAAAATAAAGCAGAAAAGAAAAAAATTATATTTGCTATTTTTCAATCATTTACAAAATGACCGTGGAAATGAAAATCACTACAAAATGAACTCTGAAAATGTTGAATTTTGGCAAACTAGATGAAAAACTACTCATAAATAAATAGAAGAAAATAAATATAACAGAAAAGAAAAAACTATACAAAAAACTACGCAGAAATAAATAGCAGAAAAGAAAAAAAAATATAAAAAAAATTGGGGCGCTGCCCTGTGGGCCTGCTACACCACGGGCGTGCAATTAAATGCCCTAAAGGCCCAGCAGACTCACAGGGCAGCGCGCAGAAATTAGGCCCACAAGCTTGCTATATGGAGGAGTTCAAAGAGGCAGCTGCGGCTGGGTTTATAAATCAGTGCGGCTGCCCTTCGCCCGGCGAGGTGGGACTAAACTTTGGGGTTGCAGCGCGAGGCCTTTAGTACCGGTTGGTGGCTCCAACCGGTACTAAAGACCACCCTTTAGTACCGGTTGGAGCCACCAACCGGTACTAAAGGCCTGCTCTTCCCGCCTCTTTGCCTGGCCAAAGTTGGCCTTTAGTACCGGTTGGTGGCTCCAACCGGTACTTAAGGCATCTCCTATATATACAACACTTGCGAAAATTCAGTTAGATCTCCACTTCTTTCGTCTCTCAACCTCTCGCGCGCGCCCGTCGCCCGTCGTCGTCGCCGCCGCCACCCATCGTCCGTCGACGTCGTCGTCGTCCCCGCCGCCGCCCGTCGTCGTCGTCCCCGCCGCCGCCCGTCGTCGTCGCCGTCTCGCGCCGCCGCCCCGAATGCCGCGCGCCGCCGTTCGTCGTCGTTCGCGGTACGTCTCTCACGCTCTCCCCGCCGCCATCGACTGTCGTCGTCGCACACGTACGCCGCTGCCCCGTACGCCCCCGCCCGTACGTACGCCGCCCCCGCCCCGTACGCCGGCGCCCCCGCTCGTACGTACGGTGCGGTGGCGTACGGGGGCACACACACACATATACACACACATATACGTACACGTACATGCACACATACACACACACACACACACACACTTTTTTAACTCATTTTCTGTTTTTTAGAAAAGTTAATTAGATGATCGAATGTTAGATGAATTAGCTATAGATAGAAAATTGTCGAACTAGAGATTTGAACTAGTTGAATAATTAATATAACTAGTTTATTTTTAGTAAGAAAATTGTCGAACTAGTTTATTTAGGTATATGAGATATTTGAACTAGTTCAATAATTAATATAACTAGTTTATTTTTAGTAAGAAAATTTAGGTATCTGAGATTTGATGGTCTAAGTAAAATATTATTTGTTAATGCATTTTTCTGTTTATTTAATTTTTTATATATAATTTGAGATGAATATAGTTAGAGATGAATATAGTTAGATATAGGAAATGTTAGAGATGAATATAGTTAGATATATTAATGTCAAATGTTAGATGAATATATATTTGGCTAGATATATATATAGGTGTTTAATGTTTCACCTATATGAACATAGGAAATGTCATCTGACGACGAAAAAGATTTCATTACGTGCGAACACTGTGAAGACCAGCGCGGCCTGTGCGACAAAAATTTCCTTGATGATGGTAGGCGCTTCAGCATCAAGCTAGATGAGACATTCGAAGTTGATACAGTAAGTCACTTTGTCAATTATTATTTGAATGCAAAACTTATGCTTCATTTGCTTCAACTTATAATTTTAAATTTTCACTATTCTACTAGTGCATCCCCTGCCATGCAAGAATTTTTGTCTTGGATAAGATAGGTTTTAGTGCTATAGATGATATGGAGGTAAAGAGAGTTTACTTGAAGACGAAGCATGGGTATACTTTCAACGTCAAATTATATAATGGAGACACATACACCCATTTTGAATGCAAAACTTGGCAAGCACTATGCAAGGCTTATGCATTTGAGCCTGATATGGTTATCACCTTTGATATTCGTCCGGAAGATGATATTGAAGGTAATATAGACATCTGGGTCGATGTGCAAACGCCTCCAGTTCTACCATTATGTGAGTTTTTCTCAACCACATGCATGCATATGTTTATGTCTTTGATACAGTTTATTCAAAAATAGTTGACAACTAATTTGTATTAATTGTCAGCTTATTTCAGTTCAAGCAAACATGTTCGGCGCTTGGTAGACAGGACCTACTACTGCCCCGGGGCTCAACTAAACTGCGAGGAGATAAGTCATTATGTTTCATGGCTTGAGGATCTTAATACTGTCAAGAGAAATTTTTTTCCTGAACTTAGAAATGTTAGTACTCAAAACGTGCGACCAATGGTGATCGTATTGAACTACGGTCACATCTATAATCGAAAGATGGTAAGATTTTAAATATTTGTCCTTAATTAGTGCATCTTTTGCATACATTATTCTTGAAGCTAAACTTTCATTGCTTAGTATATTAATTACTATACGATGTTCTTCAACAGGGACTTCCGATGACAGTTGTGCCTCAGTGGATCGAGACAAAAGGTTGCATGTCAATGGTTAGCTTATGACCAAGATTTCCTACATTGCACATGAGTTCATTCAGGATTTCTGAAAGCGAAGAATGCTTAATAGTGAAAGATTGGAGCAAAATTGTTAACGATCGTAGAGAAGTACTAGGGGGCAGCAAGGAGAAGCGCAACCCAAGATTAGGAGACAGATTCATCTGCATGCTCCAGTATGATGAATCAGGAGAGCTATACATGTTCTATGCTATTCTACCTGAGAGGGAGCAGTAGGAGTAGCTACTAGTTCATGCTCTTCATTAGTACTTGTCTCATGTCCGTGTCCTGAACTTCGATGTTGGTGATGATTATGTTGAACTTGATGATATCTTTGCTTCTGTTACAAAGTGAATGTTTCCTCTTTAATTAAGCTAGCCAGCGTTGGTGATGATTAGATAGCTAGCGGTAATGACTATATATGATGATTAAATAGTGGTAATTAGACGACTATGATGATTTTTAGGTAGCTAGATTTTATTTATTTATTAATATGCGATGATGATGATGATGATGACGACTACAACTCATTATAACGTAAAACAATCCTAAATTAAATTGATAACACAAATTTAATTGAAAAATACAAAATAAAACAAAAACCCACTAACATTTAGTACCGGTTGGTGTTACCAACCGGTACTAAAGGTCTCCCGGCCCCCGGAGCTGGCTCGTGCCACGTGGTTGCCCTTTAGCACCGGTTCATGCTGAACCGGTACTAAAGGGGGGGGGCTTTAGTGCCCACACTTTAGTGCTGGTTCCTAAACCGACACTAAAGGTCCTTACGAACCGGTGCTATTGCCCGGTTCTGCACTAGTGCTTCTTGCTGGGTATGGCTTGGCACTGAGGAAAGTAACATGAGGATCAGTACAGTATATATTAAAATAACACATGAAGGATATAAGTAAGAGTATGGCTCACCCAAGCACTATTTTGAGGGGTGGAAGCTTTGTGGCAGACGATTCGCCACAGGATGAGTGAGAAGTACCCTGATAATTTGAGTCAAATGGATTAAGAGGTTGACAAAAACAACCCGCTTTGGGGAGAGAAGTGTCAAGGGGATAAGAGACCTCTGATCGGCGTTTCCATACCGGAGTGTTCGGTAAACCGGCGGAGGTAACTACCTGGCCGCTATGCCGGGTTGTGCGGCGAGCCTCGTGTTGTTGTGTATTCACAAGAAAGTTCGGATCTAAGTAAGCAAGAGGATGAGAAACTTTAACTTTCCGGTTTGCTTGACGGATTTTTAGTGTTGGCAAAGGATTTGAATCGGAGGAAAGAACGATTACCTCTACAACATCGGCTTGGCTGCCTTCAGTGTCGTCCTGACAATAATCATCATCAATAAAGCGTACGAAAAATGAACCAAGTGAGTCAAGTTCTACCTCTAATTCCGGGTTACCCACATCATCATCAGCTGGTAGATCGGAGGATGCAGTAGTCCTTTTCTTGGCAGGTTTTTTGACAACCCTGGTCTTTGGACGAACTAGCTTAACCGGTTTGTCTTGAGGCTTTGCCGATTTGTCTTGTGGGGGTTTCTTGTTCCAGAACGGATCGTCACCCTGTCAGAAAATAATCACACTTTCAGAAAATATTTTGACAGAAGCAATTTCAGATAAAAAAATTATATGATTCTTACAGCTGGCGGTTTGTTGAAGGTGCAGAAAGGGAGTAGTCCGGTTTGAGCACAGACAGCCTCCGGTTCATTCAACATCTTTTTTACAGCCTCAGTGACTTCTTCATCTTAAGCTGAATGTCAATGTGTCGTTGAGCATCCTTCAAACTCCCTGTATACTCACACATCAAGCCGGAGTGCCGGCTTAATGGCAGAATACTCCAGCCTATCCAACAGCGAGCCAGGTCAACTCCTGTCAAACCGTTTGCCAGGAAGGCTCTAAGCTTTGATAATTGAGGAGCATAGTTGGCACTCTCTTTTGCAGTCAACCTTTGAGGGAAAGGATGTGTGTTGCTCAGGCGTTCAGGGCAATAACCCAGCAGGGGGTTTTCATCAGGTGGAGATGTGTCTCTGCAATAAAACCAAGTGGTGTTCCATTCCTTGGGGTGACTGTGAAGTTTGGGATGAGGAAAAGTAACTTCCTACTTTTTTGAACCGCCATTCCACCCAATTCAGTGTTGGGCCCATCTGTGAATTCTGTGCGACGGTTTAAGTGAAAGAAATCCCTGAACAGTTCTACTGTAGGTTCTTCTTGTAGATAAACTTCACAAAAAACTTGGAAGTGGCAGATGTTGGTCACAGAATTAGGGCCGATGTCTTGAGGGCGCAGTTGAAAGCTGGCCAGTACATCCCGGAATTTTTTTGAACCGGGAGGGCTGAAACCCTGGCCTAAGTGATCAGCAAACACAACTACTTCTCCGTCCTTGGGGGTAGGAGGATTTTCTAGACCAGGGACCCTCTAGTGGATAACATCTTTTTTCACCAAAGAGCCCATTTTAACAAGGTTGTTTAGCTGTTCTTCAGACACTCGAGAAGGGGCCCAATTGCATTCATAGACTTGCTTGGCCATGGCAATGAAAATCTAAAACATTATTGTTAACGGTTTAAGATTTACAGTGGACAACTCTACAATGATATGAGGGTACAAGCGTGTTGTTAAACCGGAGTTGGTTGTTCATAAACCGGAGCTTACTAATGGAGACAGCATAATAAGTTAAGTACATTGGTAGTTCAACAAGGGGACTAATGGTATCTACCGGGCTGTCATTTTTTCTAAAAAATTAAACCGCCTAATCTGGCATTGAAGATACAAGTCTACATATGCATAAGTGAAGGAAAAAACAGGTTTCACAAGTTGGCATTATAATTTTGGATCTATCGCATATCAGAAAATGAAAGTATATTCAGACCTAAAAAATGTTTGGTACTCAAGCAGTCGATGAAGGTTCAGATGGGATCTTCTACTTAAACGGGATACATTGGATGGAAAAGAAGGGCTACGACTATTGCTATACAGGATGAATATCAAGGTCTGAATCAAAAAGCAATTACGCACCGACGAACACTGACGAACACCGGTGAACACTGAAACCCTAGAGACAGATCTATGGTGGAAGAACAGAGAGCTTACCGATGCTGATGGAAGAGCGGAGAAGCACCGCGGTTCTCCGGTACGCTTAGAGTGATGCAGCGGCCGGAGTCGAGGCAGAGGCGACGGTCGACGGTGGCGGCGGAGCTCCAGAGGTTGGGCAGCGCAAGGAAGAGGAAGAGATGAAAAGACATGGGGGGAATGGAAAGACCCCCTGGCTCTATTTATAAGGGCAAAAGATAAGCATCAGGCGCGAAAATCGAGGAGTCCAAAATTTGGATATGAGGCGGAGTTGTCGCCTCGATTGCCGGAGGCTCATTAATGAGGACGGATTATATGCAATTTTAAATAACAGATGATGTCATGGCGGTTTACCACGGTCCTGGAAGATGACGTCACGGCGGTTTACCAAAATTATGTGAAGATGTTGAAGACGAAGTTCTCTTAATTATTGAGGACTGTCATGAACCAGTTCAAATCAGTCTAGGACCTAATGTTGGGGATATTACCACTAGGCGTAAACCGGCCAGGAGAGGCCGGGTTAACTCCATTAGTAGTTCATTATATCTGAAGCCCATGAAGACAAATGGTGACGCTTCATGAAGGCCCAGAGCCCAGAACCGGATTAAGGTCCGTAGAATTAAACCAGCATTGGTATATAACTTGTATTGTAAGATAGAAAATAGCGGAGACCGAGCCGGACACGTTTATGAGCCAGCCTTAGGATTCTGTAAACCGACGGGCGTCAACCCATGTATATAAGGGGACGACCCGGCGGCGGTTCAAGGACAACAGACAACAACTCGAGACTTAGGCAAAGCGTATTCGCTCCCTGGTCATCGAAACCCCATTAATTCCATCACAACTAGACGTAGGCTTTTACCTTCATCGTAAGGGGCCGAACTAGTATAAAAATTCTCTTGCGTCCCTTGTCCGCTTTAACCCCTTTAAGCTAACCCATAGCGATGGCTCCACGACTAAGTCCTTTCACGGGGACATCTGCCGTGACAAAACCACGACACCCATGGACACGATGTAGATCCTATCATGAAAGCTTCTTGTAATAATAACTATTTCCTTGATATAATATGCTTTGATATTGGTGGATTGATCCTTTGCAATCGTGCTTCCGATCATATGTTCTTCTTTGATCCCATTTCTCGCGTAAGTTTAAGCACTTGTCTTCTGTGGATCAATACCCCGGTCAAACCTCTACTTTGATCTGTCATCGAGTATTACCCCCTGGTATCTCGAGATTATCTTGGAACTGCATAACTTCCTATGAGTTCTTCATCGAGTACTACATTCTCACTGATTACAATTTTTCATGGGCTCTGAGTTATTAATCACTCAAATACACTGATAATTGAACCGAGTCCGCACTACGGTTCAACAACTCTTAGTAATCTTCTTTAAGTACGAGTTTGTACCCGATCACGCCATTCCTAGCATGTTTGGCTATATGTCTTGATGATTTTAACTGTGCTACCTGGTCCTTATTCCCGGAGCACCACTTTCGACGATGAGCTAAGCTTACGTTGATTTTCCTCGTCATATCATTTCGCCTTGAATAGCAAGCTTGATTTCGAGTTTGTGTCGTACTCGTGGTTCTAATAACCTTTCGCTTCATCATTCCTTTGACTTGATGTCATCGCCGATTGGTTACATCTTCATGAAATCTCTCGACAATTGTGTCGTGATCATCATCAACATTCTGAGCTCTTACAGGATAGCAATCAGATTCGTGATGATAAATACCATCCTTGCCCCTCGATTATTTGTGTTATCATTGACAACATTCTTGCCTTCCCCCAACACAAACTTATCCATGTTTTGAGTTGTATCCTGATTTCCTTGCTATCTAGCTTATATTATGTTATACCTTGACGTATTGTCGTCTTTTATGTCAAGGATGTTGTGAGAATTGCTCCACCTCTTAAGAATTCTTGTTACGGTGATGCTTCTCGCCATCACCATTCTTTCTTGGGTCCTTGTGTTGATTCCAACAGGGGTACCAACAAGTGAGCGGTGTTGTTTGGATTCTGCCCTTCTAGCAACCTTATTGCTTTGAATGTAATGGTCGACATTTCATTCTTAGACCATTGGTTATCGAATCACCATTCTAACGTTGATTATGCTACCTAAGTCCGTACTTTGGGTGCACCTTCAACCAATGTTTAATTGTGTATGTTTTCCTCGAGCATACACCATTATATCATTTGATCTGGCAAATGTTATCTCCTTGTTCACATGATTGTGGAAACCCACCTTTTTGAAATCTGGAGGAATTGTTGTTGAGTCCATCAGCCACATCCTCTTCCTCTCCTTGGATACTGGTGAACTCTAGTTTTGGAACTCGCTTCCATAGTTCATTTCCCCGAGAATCTTAAAATGTCATCTCGACAATTTATGTCGCACCTTTCTCTTCTCAGGCATCCTGACTCTAAGGTATCCTGACACCAATCAGATCTGAATCTCGGCCAGATATGATGGTTGGAACATATTTTCCAAGAGTCATAACATTGGTCCTTATATGACCCGGTAAGGTGATGTCATGCCTAGCACACCTAGCCGGAGGACCTATTGTTATAGTTTCGTTTTTAACAAGGTTAACCATTCCTCCATGAGGAAATTGTAAGACTTATTCTATAAGTTGTTCCTGATGAATCCTTTGTGTATCCAAGTCCGACCTTTGCTTGAAGACCATGTCAATGCTATCTAGAAGCATGTCTGTGGTACTCTGATTATTAACAAGAACATTTGTAACCCAATGCTAAATATTTCTTACTCAATTATCCAAACACCGTTGTATGGGTAATGTCATGAAATTTCTCTCCCCTTTCCTGAAGGGTTTTCTACTTTATATCCTACGAGGGATATCATGCTCTGCTTGTCCTTGGGGAGGATATACCCCCTGAAATATGTGTTTAAAAACATTTTCCTTTCCATTGTTCTGTTTAATTTCATAACAATTTATCCTTTCCATTGTTTGGTTCGACCTTTCTTGAGATCTATATAATCTAAGAAGTAATAATTCACTGCTTATGTAAACACCTCGGTGTACAACTCTATCAGTGAGACCTTGTTACTATTGTTGATGACATCCCGGTAGCCACCGATGGACGAGAACTTTTCCTATTGGTCCGCCACATTTCAACGAGCAGGAAAATGGTTCTCTTCGTCCCTCGCCCTTGGTACCGATGTTGTTGCCAACATAACCGACAGACTATCCTCTGACATGCCTTACTTACATGATCGGGCAAGATGTCACCGCCCTTCCTACTTTTAACCCACATGGTGGGCCCATAACCCATAGTTCTACAGGATCGAAACCTGACTCTCCTATACACCCTCTTGCCAAAGTTATTCCTAGAGCTTGACTTCGTATGTAGTTCACGGGCCACCTGCCTAGTGATCTATTCTGGTATCAGACGCAATACTTATTTCCGTTGCTCCGAATCCCTTTCACACTTTGTTTCAGGCACCGATCGATTGCCTAGTCGCTCAAAACTTCTCATGACACCGTCTTACTTTGCTCTCGATGTTTCTTATTTGTTCAACTCGAGAGATACTCATATGTTCATTCTTGGGATACCCCCAGATGATTCTCCCTTGTAACATCCTATCGTTGTAGAGCTGCCCCTTACCTATTCGTAAGTACGATGGAGTTCCCTGAAGAAAGGACGACAACTTCATCATGATGCATTGGAATAAAGAATTGAAGACATCAAGGAAAGGGATTAACTTCTTCGAGAAGACTCGTTAGAATTTCGTAACCAAATCCCTTCCCCGTCACTTTCCCTCTTAAATCTCGGGACGAGATTTCTTGTAGTGGAGGAGAATTGTGACGCCCGGATATTTAAGCTACAGTAATTCCCTGTTAATCATGCCACGTCATCGTGGTTACTATTGTTAATCTCACGTTAGTTCAAAACGATTCAAATTCAAATTTGAGTTAAAGGCAAACCACAAAAGTTCTCAAATATTAAAACTAAAATGTTCGGAGTGTGCAGTTAAATTCCTGGGTAATTATAGTAAAGAAAACACAAATTTATCAAATACTTAAATGCCCTCAGTTGAATTAAAACAATACAAGAAAAGAAATTAAAGAAAAGAAATAAAAACATAATACAAAAAAATACAAAAAAAGAGAACCTCCCCCCACGGCCCATTGGCCCAGCTGACCGGCTAGCCCACCTAGCCCAGCCCCCCCCCCCCCCACTCTCTCCATAACCACCGCTCCCCCCGAAACCCTAGCGTCCCACTCCCCCACTTTCCCCCACGTCGCCACTCCCTCTTCCCCCTCCCGATCCAATCTGGATCGAGGCGAAACCCCCACTCCCCACTCCACTCGCTCCTCACAACCCCCCTCTGCCCGAACTGATTCGGGCACGGCGCCCCCAACCCCGTCGTCGGCGCTCACCGTCATCGCCTCCGATGACGTTGGACCCCATCGTCGCCCGGAGATGCCACCCCGTCGCCGCCTCAGCCACTCCGTCGTCGACCCCCTCGCACTCGTCATCGCCCCCTACCTGCGTCGTCCTCGCGCTGTCGCCTGTCGGGAGCTCATCCCACCGTTGCCGCCGCCCGAGGACCTCGCCAGAGGCCACGACGCCGGAGCCACCCCGCTGGACTGCTTCCTCTCCGTCGCTCGTCCCCGTCCTCCTCCTCACGCACCGCTGCCCCGTCCCTACGAATCCCGGTGAGGCCACCGCCTCGTCCTCCTCCTTCCCTGCCTCTGCTCGAGGCCGACCGTACGCACGCGCACCACCGTGTCGGACATGCCGTCGCCCCCCTTGCTGCTCTTGGCCGTGCCCCGCCGTGAGCACCGCTACCTCCCCTCCTCTTTCCCAGCAGGTCACCGCGCACGTCGTCCTCCCCGTAGCTGTGCTCGCCGCCCCTCGTGCGCGCCCACGGCCGCACGCGCGCTCGCGCATGCCTTGCCATGGCCACCCGCACCGCGGCCTTGTTCGGCCGCCCCCGGTGCCCGCGACAGCGCCTCGCCTCGCCCCACTCCAACTGTGCCACATCTGCGCCGTCCCCCTGCAGCTGGTCCGCCATCATCGCCCCGCCTCTAGCCACGCGGCCACGCCCTCCTTGGCGGGCTCCCACGACGGCTGGCGGGTTCGCCCATGTCCTGGCGACCCGGCGCCCAACCCCGTTTGCCCTTTGCACCCGGCGCCCGTAAACCCCTTTGGCCCAATGACAAGTGGGGCTGTCCCCTAAAACGTTTTTACAAAAAGGAATAAAAAGAACTAAAAACTAAATAAATAAAATAAATAATAATTAAAATGTTAATTAATTAATTAAAGGATTAATTAACTTAATTAATTCTGATTAGATTAACCTAATCACTAGTTAACTTAACTAAAACCTTGATTAGCCTGAATAGTCAATGACATCCCGACCCCACACGCCAGCTTGACCCAGTCAACACCTCTGTTGGCTGATGACGTCATGCTGACTTCATGCTGATGCAGTAATGCCATTTTCGAATTAAATTAATAATAATAATTTAGAAAATGTTTTAAAAACTTTAAAAATTAATATAAAATAAATCGTAGCTCGGATGGAAAAACTTTGTGCACGAAAGTTGCTCAGCACGATGAGACGAATCCGGATACGCAGGCCGTTCGCCCGCCACACATCCCTAGCATAGCAAACACGCAACTTTCCCCCTCCAGTTCTTTTGTCTGAAAACACGAAACACCGGGAATACTTTCCCGGACGTTTCCCCCCTTCGCCGGTATCACCTCCTACCATGTTAGGGCACACCTAGGACCGCCCATTGTCATGTCTTCCGTTGTCATGCTTATGTTTGCATTATATTTATTGTTTCTTCCCCCTCTTCTGTCGTTAGACACCGAGACCGATGCCGCTGCAACCCAGTATGACTATGGTGTTGACGACCCCTTCTTGCCAGAGCAACCAGGCAAGCCCCCCCCCCTTGATCACCAGATATCGCATATTCTTCTCTATACTGGTTGCATTAGAGTAGTGTAGCATGTTACTGCTTTCGGTTAGATCCTATTCTGCTGCATAGCCTGTCATTATTGCTACAGTTGTTACCCTTACCTGTTATCCTACTGCTTAGTACAGGATGCTAGTGTTCCATCAGTGGCCCTACACTCTTGTCCGTCTGCCATGCTATACTACTGGGCCATGATCACTCGGGAGGTGATCACGGGCATATGCTATATACTTTATACTATTACATTACCTATGATACTGTTCGGAGATGGGGGCTGAAGGGGCAGGTGGCTCCATCCCGGTAGAGGTGGGCCTGGGTTCCCGACGGCCCTCGACTGTTACTTTGTGGCGGAGCGACAGGGCAGGTTGAGACCACTTAGTGGAGAGGTGGGCCTGACCCTGGTCGGCATTCGCAGAAACTTAACACGCTTAACGAGATCTTGGTATTTAATCTGAGTCTGGCCACTGGCCTATACGCACTAACCAACTACGCGGGTATGGGCACTCAACGTCGTGGAATCAGCCGAAGCTCTTTTTGACGTCAGCGACTGAGCAGCACGCGCCGGGTTGGATCGTGTAACACAACTTCCTTTGAAATGGAGGTTGCTAGGTCTGCTCTTCGGCCGCGTACGCAACATGCAGGTGTGCAATGGGCGATGGGCCCAGACCCCTGCGCGCATAGGATTTAGACCAGCGTGCTGACCTCTCTGTTGAGCCTAGGTGGGGATGCGACGTGTTGATCTTCCGAGGCCGGGCATGACCCAGGAAAGTGTGTCCGGCCAAATGGGATCAAGCATGTTGGGAAATGTGGTGCACCCCTGTAGGAAAGTTTATCTATTAGAATAAACGTGTCCCTCGGTAAAAGGACGACCCGGAGTTATACTTTGACCTTATGACAACTAGAACCGGATAATTAATAAAACACACCCTTCCAAGTGCCAGATATCACTCGGTGATTGCTCTCTCACAGGTCGACGAGGAGAGGATCGTTGGGTTAGGTTTATGCTATGCGATGCTACTTGGTGAACTTACCATCTTCTCTCTTCTACATGCTGCAAGATGGAGGTGGCCTGAAGCGTAGTCTTCGACAGGACTAGCTATCCCCCTCTTATTCTGGCATTCTGCAGTTCAGTCCACTGATATTGCCCCTTTACACAGATACCCATGCATATGTAGTGTAGATCCTGAAGGAAATATGCCCTAGAGGCAATAATAAAGTTATTATTAATTTCCTCATATATCATGATAAATGTTTATTATTCATGCTAGCATTGTATTAGCCGGAAACATAATACATGTGTGAATATATAAACAAACAGAGTGTCACTAGTATGCCTCTACTTGACTAGCTCGTTAATCAAAGATGGTTATGTTTCCTAACCATGAACAAAGAGTTGTTATTTGATTAACGAGGTCACATCATTAGTTGAATGATCTGATTGACATGACCCATTCCATTAGCTTAGCACCCGATCGTTTAGTATGTTGCTATTGCTTTCTTCATGACTTATACATGTTCCTATGACTATGAGATTATGCAACTCCCGTTTACCGGAGGAACACTTTGTGTGCTACCAAACATCACAACGTAACTGGGTGATTATAAAGGTGCTCTACAGGTGTCTCCAAAGGTACTTTTTGGGTTGGCGTATTTCGAGATTAGGATTTGTCACTCTGATAGTCGGAGAGGTATCTCTGGGCCCTCTCGGTAATGCACATGCATTGCAACTAATATGTTAGTTGTGAGATGATGTATTACGGAACGAGTAAAGAGACTTGCCTGCAATGAGATTGAACTAGGTATTGGATACCGACGATCGAATCTCGGGCAAGTAACATACCGATGACAAAGGGAACAACGTATGTTGTTATGCGGTCTGACCGATAAAGATCTGTGTAGAATATGTAGGAGCCAATATGGGCATCCAGGTCCCGCTATTGGTTATTGACCGGAGACGTGTCTCGGTCATGTCTACATTGTTCTCGAACCGTACGGTCCGCACGCTTAACGTTACGATGAGAGTTATTATCAGTTTATACATTTTGATGTACCGAAGGTAGTTCGGAGTCCCGGATGTGATCACGGACATGACGAGGAGTCTCGAAATGGTCGAGACATAAAGATCGATATATTGGAAGCCTATATTTGGACATCGGAATCGTTCCGGGTGAAATCGGCATTTTATCGGAGTACCGAGGGGTTACCGGAACCCCCCGGGGGGTTAATGGGCCTTCATGGGCCATAAGGGAGAAGAGAGGGGCCGGCCAGGGCAGGCCGCGCGCCCCCTCCCCCCTTAGTCCGAATAGGACAAGGAAGGGGGGGCGCCCCCCTTAACTCTTCTCCTTCCCCCTTTCCTTCTCCAACAAGGCAAGAGATGGGGGAGTCCTACTCCCGGTGGGAGTAGGACTTCTCCAGGCGCACCCCTTAGGGCCGGCCGCACCTCCCCCTCCCTCCTTTATATACGGGGGCAGGGGGCACCCTAGAACACACAAGTTGATCTTCGTGATCGTTCCTTAGCCATGTGCGGTGCCCCCTTCCACCATATTCCACCTCGGTCATATCGTTGCAGTGCTTAGGCGAAGCCCTGCGTCGGTAGAACATCATCATCGTCATCACGTCGTCGTGCTGACGGAACTCATCCCCGAAGCTTTCCTGGATCGGAGCCCGGGGAGCGTCATCGAGCTGAACGTGTGCTAAGAACTCGGAGGTGCCGGAGTAACGGTGCTTGGATCGGTTGGAACGGGAAGACGTACGACTACTTCCTCTATGTTGCGTCAATGCCTCCGCTTAGGTCTACGAGGATACGTAGACAACACTCTCCCCTCTCGTTCCTATGCATCACCATGATCTTGTGTGTGCGTAGGAAAAATTTTGAAATTACTACGTTCCCCAACAGTGGCATCCGAGCCTAGGTTTTTATGGTTTGATGTTATTTGCACGAGTAGAACACAAGTGAGTTGTGGGCGATATAAGTCATACTGCCTACCAGCATGTCATACTTTGGTTCAGCGGTATTGTTGGATGAAGCGGCCCGGACCGACATTACGCGTACGCTTACGCGAGACTGGTTCTACCGCCGTGCTTTGCACACAGGTGGCTGGCGGGTGTAAGTTTCTCCAACTTTAGTTGAACCGAGTGTGGCTACGCCCGGTCCTTGCGAAGGTTAAAACGGCATCAACTTGACAAACTATCGTTGTGGTTTTGATGCGTAGGTGAGATTGGTTCTTGCTTAAGCCCGTAGCAGCCACGTAAAACTTGCAACAAACAAAGTAGAGGACGTCTAACTTGTTTTTGCAGGGCATGTTGTGATGTGATATGGTCAAGGCATGATGCTAAATTTTATTTTGTGAGATGATCATGTTTTGTAACTGAGTTATAGGCAACTGGCAGGAACCATATGGTTGTCGCTTTATTGTATGCAATGCAATCGCCCTGTAATGCTTTACTTTATCACTAAGCGGTAGCGATAGTCGTAGAAGCATAAGATTGGCGAGACGACAACGATGCTACGATGGAGATCAAGGTGTCGCGCCGGTGACGATGGTGATCATGACGGTGCTTCGGAGATGGAGATCACAAGCACAAGATGATGATGGCCATACCATATCACTTATATCGATTACATGTGATGTTTATCTTTTTTATGCATCTTATCTTGCTTTGATTGACGGTAGCATTATAAGATGATCTCTCACTAAATTATCAAGAAGTGTTCTCCCTGAGTATGCACCGTTGCCAAAGTTCGTCGTGCCCAGACACCACGTGATGATCAGGTGTGATAAGCTCTACGTCCATCTACAACGGGTGCAAGCCAGTTTTGCACACGCGGAATACTCGAGTTATACTTGACGAGCCTAGCATATGCAGATATGGCCTTGGAACACGGAGACCGAAAGGTCGAGCGTGAATCATATAGTAGATATGATCAACATAATGATGTTCACCATTGAAGACTAATCCATTTCACGTGATGATCGGTTATGGTTTAGTTGATTTGGATCACGTGATCACTTAGAGGATTAGAGGGATGTCTTTCTAAGTGGGAGTTCTTAAGTAATATGATTAATTGAACTTTAATTTATCATGAACTTAGTCCTGGTAGTATTAGCATATCTATGTTGTAGATCAATAGCTCGCGTTGTTGCTTTCATATGTTTATTTTGATATGTTCCTAGAGAAAATTGTGTTGAAAGATGTTAGTAGCAATAATGCGGATTGGATCCGTGATCTGAGGTTTATCCTCATTGCTGCACAGAAGAATTATGTCCTTGATGCACCGCTAGGTGACAGGCCTATTGCAGGAGCAGATGCAGACGTTATGAACGATTGGCTAGCTCAATATGATGACTACTTGATAGTTTGGTGCACCATGCTTAACAGCTTAGAATCGGGACTTCAAAGACATTTTGAACGTCATGGACCATATGAGATGTTCCAGGAGTTTAAGTTACTATTTCAAGCAAATACCCGAGTTGAGAGATATGAAGTCTCAAACAAGTTCTATAGCTAAAAGATGGAGGAGAATCGCTCAACTAGCGAGCATGTGCTCAGATTGTCTGGGTACTACAATCGCTTGAATCAAGTGGGAGTTAATCTTCCAGATAAGATAGTGATTGACAGAATTCTCTAGTCACCATCACCAAGTTAGTAGAAATTCGTGATGAACCATAATATGCAAGGGATAACGAAAATGATTCCCAAGCTCTTCGTGATGCTAAAATCAACGAAGGTAGAAATCAAGAAAAACATCAAGTATTGATGGTTAACAAGATCACTAGTTTCAAGAAAAGGGCAAAGGGAAAGAAGGGGAACTTCAAGAAGAATGGCAAGCAAGTTGCTGCTCAAGTGAAAAACCCAAGTCTGGACCTAAGCCTGAGACTAAGTGCTTCTACTGCAAAGGGACTGGTCACTGGAAGCCAAACTGCCCCAAGTATTTGGCGGATAAGAAAGGATGGCAAAATAAACAAAGGTATATTTGATATACATGTTATTGATGTGTACTTTACTAGTGTTTATAGCAACCCCTAAGTATTTGATACTAGTTCAATTGCTATGATTAGTAACTTGAAACGAGAGTTGCAGAATAAACAGAGACTAGTTAAGGGTGAAGTGACGATGTGTGTTGGAAGTAGTTCCAAGATTGATATGATCATCATCGCACACTCACTATACTTTCGGGATTAGTGTTGAACCTAAATAAGTGTTATTTGGTGTTTGCGTTGAGCATAAATATGATTTGATCATGTTTATTGCAATATGGTTATTCATTTAAGTTAGAGAACAATTGTTGTTCTGCTTACATGAATAGAACCTTCGATGGTCATACACCCAATGAAAATAGTTCGTTGGATCTCGATCGTAGTGATACACATATTCATAATATTGAAGCCAAAAGATGCAAAATTAATAATGATAGTGCAACTTATTTGTGGCACTGCCGTTTAGGTCATATTGGTGTAAAGCGCATGAAGAAACTCCATGCTGATGGGATTTTGGAATCACTTGATTATGAATCACTTGATGCTTGCGTACCATGCCTTATGGGCAAGATGACTAAAACTCCGTTCTCCGGAACAATGGAGCGAGAAACTGACTTGTTGGAAATAATACATACTGATGTATGCCATCCGATGAGTGTTAAGGCTCACGGCGGGTATCATTATTTTCTGACCTTCACAGATGATTTGAGCAGATATGGGTATGTCTACTTGATGAAACACTAGTCTGAAACATCTGAAAAGTTCAAAGAATTTCAGAGTGAAGTGGAGAATCATTGTAACAAAAATAAAAGTTTCTACGATATGATCGCAGAGGTAAAATATTTGAGTTACGAGTTTGGCCTTCAATTATAACAATGTGGAATAGTTTCACAAACTCATGCCACCTGGAACACCACAGCATAATGGTGTGTCCGAACGTCATAACCGTACTTTATTGGATATAGTGCAATCTATGATGTTTCTTACCGATTTACCACTATCGTTTTGGGGTTATGCATTAGAGACAGCTGCATTCACGTTAAATAGGGCACCATCTAAATCCATTGAGACGACACTATATGAACTGTGGTTTAGCAAGAAACCAAAGTTGTCGTTTCTTAAAGTTTGGGGTTGTGATGCTTATGTGAAAAAGTTTCATCCTGATAAGCTCAAACCCAAATCGGAGAAATGTGTCTTCATAGGATACCCAAAGGAGACAGTTGGGTACACCTTCTATCACAGATCCGAAGGAAAGACATTCGTTGCTGAGAATGGATACTTTCTAGAGAAGGAGTTTCTCTCGAAAGAAGTGAGTGGGAGGAAAGTAGAACTTGATAAGGTAATTGTACCTTCTCCCTTATTGGAAAGTAGTTCATCACAGAAATCTGTTCCTGTGACTACTACACCAATTAGTGAGGAAGCTAATGATGATGATCATGTAACTTCAGATCAAGTTACTACTGAATCTCGTTGGTAAACCAGAGTGAGATCTGCACCAGAGTGGTACGGTAATCCTGTTCTGGAAGTCATGTTACTAGACCATGACAAACTTGCGAACTATGAGGAAGCGATGATGAGCCCAGATTCCGCGAAATGGTTTGAGTCCATGAAATCTGAGATATGATCCATGTATGAGAACAAAGTATGGACTTTGATGGATTTTCCCGATGATCGGCAAGCCATAGAAAATAAATGGATCTTCAAGAGGAAGACGGACACATATAGTAGTGTTACTATCTACAAAGCTAGAATTGTCGCAAAAAGGTTTTCGACAAGTTCAAGGTGTTGACTACGATGAGAGTTTCTCACTCGTATCTATGCTTAAGTTTGTCCGAATCATGTTAGCAATTGCCGCATTTTATGAAATCTGGCAAATGGATAAACAAAACTGCATTCCTCAATGGATTTATTAAAGAAGAGTTGTATACGATGCAACTAGAAGGTTTTGTCGATCCTAAAGGTGTTAACAAAATATGCAAGCTCCAGCGATCCATCTATGGACTGGTGGAAGCATCTCGGAGTTGGAATATATGCTTTGATAAGATGATCAAAGCATATAGTTTTATACAGACTTGTGGTGAAGCCTGTATTTACAAGAAAGTGAGTGGGAGCACTACAGCATTTCTGATAAGTATATGTAAATGACATATGTTGATCGGAAATAATGTAGAATTATTCTGCAAAGCATAAAGGAGTATTTGAAAGGAGTTTTTCAAAGAAGGACCTCGGTGAAGCTGCTTACATATCGAGCATCAAGATCTATAGAGATAGATCAAAACGCTTGATAAGTTTTTTCAATGAGTACATACCTTGACAAGATTTTGAAGTAGTTCAAAATGGAACAGTCAAAGAAAGAGTTCTTGCCTGTGTTATAAGGTGTGAAATTGAGTAAGACTCAAAGCCCGACCACGGCAGATGATAGAAAGAGAATGAAAGTCATTCCCTATGCCTCAGCCATAGATTCTATAAAGTATGCCATGCTATGTACCAGATCTATTGTATACCCTACACTGTGTTAAGCGAGGGAGTACAATAGTGATCTAGGAAGTAGATCACTGGGCATCGGTCAAAATTATCCTTAGTGAAATAAGGATATGTTTCTCGATTATGGACGTGACAAAAAGGTTCGTCGTAAAAGGTTACGTCGATGCAAGTTTTGACACTAATCTAGATGACTCTAAGTCTCAATCTAGATACATATTGAAAGTGGGAGCAATTAGCTAAGGTAGCTCTGTGCAGAGCATTGTAGACATAGAAATTTGCAAAATACAAACGGATCTGAATTTTGGCAGACCCGTTGACTAAGCTTCTCTCACAAGCAAAACATGATCACACCTTAGTACTCTTTGGGTGTTAATCACATAGAGATGTGAACTAGATTACTGACTCTAGTAAACCCTTTGAGTGTTGGTCACATGATGATATGGGTGTTAATCACATGATGATGTGAACTATTGATGTTAAATCACATGACGATGTGATATAGATTATTGACTCTAGTGCAAGTGGGAGACTGAAGGAAATATGCCCTAGAGACAATAATAAAGTTATTATTAATTTCCTCATATATCATGATAAATGTTTATTATTCATGCTAGAATTGTATTAGCCGGAAACATAACACATGTGTGAATATATAAACAAACAGAGTGTCACTAGTATGCCTCTACTTGACTAGCTCGTTAATCAAAGATGGTTATGTTTCCTAACCATGAACAAAGAGTTGTTATTTGATTAACGAGGTCACATCATTAGTTGAATGATCTGATTGACATGACCCATTCCATTAGCTTAGCACCCGATCGTTTAGTATGATGCTATTGCTTTCTTCATGACTTATACATGTTCCTATGACTATGAGATTATGCAACTCCCGTTTACCGGAGGAACACTTTGTGTGCTACCAAACGTCACAACGTAACTGGGTGATTATAAAGGTGCTCTACAGGTGTCTCCAAAGGTACTTGTTGGGTTGGCGTATTTCGAGATTAGGATTTGTCACTCCGATAGTCGGAGAGGTATCTCTGGGCCCTCTCGGTAATGCACATCACATAAGCCTTGCAAGCATTGCAACTAATATGTTAGTTGTGAGATGATGTATTACGTAACGAGTAAAGAGACTTGCCGGGAACGAGATTGAACTAGGTATTGGATATCGACGATCGAATCTCGGGCAAGTAACATACCGATGACAAAGGGAACAACGTATGTTGTTATGCGGTCTGACCGATAAAGATCTTCGTAGAATATGTAGGAGCCAATATGGGCATCCAGGTCCCGCTATTGGTTATTGACCGGAGATGTGTCTCGGTCATGTCTACATTGTTCTCGAACCGTAGGGTCCGCACGCTTAACGTTACGATGACAGTTATTATGAGTTTATACATTTTGATGTACCGAAGGTAGTTCGGAGTCCCGGATGTGATCACGGACATGACGAGGAGTCTCGAAATAGTCGAGACATAAAGATCGATATATTGGAAGCCTATATTTGGACATCGGAATCATTCCGGGTGAAATCGGCATTTTATCGGAGTACCGAGGGGTTGCCGGAACCCCCCGGGGGGTTAATGGGCCTTCATGGGCCATAAGGGAGAAGAGAGGGGCCGGCCAGGGCAGGCCGCGCGCCCCCTCCCCCCTTAGTCTGAATAGGACAAGGAAGGGGGGCGGCGCCCCCCTTTCCTCTTCTCCTTCCCCCTTTCCTTCTCCAACAAGGCAAGAGAGGGGGGAGTCCTACTCCCGGTGGCAGTAGGACTCCTCCAGGCGCACCCCTTAGGGCCGGCCGCACCTCCCCCTCCCTCCTTTATATACGGGGGCAGGGGGCACCCTAGAACACACAAGTTGATCTTCGTGATCGTTCCTTAGCTATGTGCGGTGGCCCCTTCCACCATATTCCACCTCGGTCATATCGTTGCAGTGCTTAGGCGAAGCCCTGCGTCGGTAGAACATCATCGTCGTCATCACGCCGTCGTGCTGACGGAACTCATCCCCGAAGCTTTGCTGGATCGGAGCCCGGGGAGCGTCATCGAGCTGAACGTGTGCTAAGAACTCGGAGGTGCCGGAGTAACGGTGCTTGGATCGGTTGGACCGGGAAGACGTACGACTACTTCCTCTACGTTGCGTCAACGCTTCTGCTTCTGTCTACGAGGGTATGTAGACAACACTCTCCCCTCTCGTTGCTATGCATCACCATGATCTTGTGTGTGCATAGGAAAATTTTTGAAATTACTACGTTCCCCAACAGTGGCATCCGAGCCTAGGTTTTTATGGTTTGATGTTATTTGCACGAGTAGAACACAAGTGAGTTGTGGGAGGTATAAGTCATACTGCCTACCAGCATGTCATACTTTGGTCCGGCGGTATTGTTGGATGAAGCGGCCCGGACCGACATTACGCGTACGCTTACGCGATTCTGGTTCTACCGTCGTGCTTTGCACACAGGTGGCTGGCGGGTGTCAGTTTCTCCAACTTTAGTTGAACCGAGTGTGGCTATGCCCGGTCCTTGCGAAGGTTAAAACGGCATCAACTTGACAAACTATCGTTGTGGTTTTGATGCGTAGGTGAGATTGGTTCTTGCTTAAGCCCATAGCAGCCACGTAAAACTTGCAACAAACAAAGTAGAGGACGTCTAACTTGTTTTTGCAGGGCATGTTGTGATGTGATATGGTCAAGGCATGATGCTAAATTTTATTGTATGAGATGATCATGTTTTGTAACTGAGTTATCGGCAACTGGCAGGAACCATATGGTTGTCGCTTTATTGTATGCAATGCAATCGCCCTGTAATGCTTTACTTTATCACTAAGCGGTAGCGATAGTCGTAGAAGCATAAGATTGGCAAGACGACAACGATGCTACGATGGAGATCAAGGTGTTGCGCCGGTGACGATGGTGATCATGACGGTGCTTCGGAGATGGAGATCACAAGCACAAGATGATGATGGCCATATCATATCACTTATATCGATTGCATGTGATGTTTATCTTTTTTATGCATCTTATCTTGCTTTGATTGATGGTAGCATTATAAGATGATCTCTCACTAAATTATCAAGAAGTGTTCTCCCTGAGTATGCACCGTTGCCAAAGTTCGTCGTGCCCAGACACCACGTGATGATCGGGTGTGATAAGCTCTACGTCCATCTACAACGGGTGCAAGCCAGTTTTGCACACGCAGAATACTTGAGTTATACTTGACGAGCCTAGCATATGCAGATATGGCCTTGGAACACGAAGACCGAAAGGTCGAGCGTGAATCATATAGTAGATATGATCAACATAATGATGTTCACCATTGAAGAATAATCCATTTCACGTGATGATTGGTTATGGTTTAGTTGATTTGGATCACGTGATCACTTAGAGGATTAGAGGGATGTCTTTCTAAGTGGGAGTTCTTAAGTAATATGATTAATTGAACTTTAATTTATCATGAACTTAGTCCTGGTAGTATTAGCATATCTATGTTGTAGATCAATAGCTCGCGTTGTTGCTTTCATATGTTTATTTTGATATGTTCCTAGAGAAAATTGTGTTGAAAGATGTTAGTAGCAATAATGCGGATTGGATCCGTGATCTGAGGTTTATCCTCATTGCTGCACAGAAGAATTATGTCCTTGATGCACCGCTAGGTGACAGGCCTATTGCAGGAGCAGATGCAGACGTTATGAACGACTACTTGATAGTTTGGTGCACCATGCTTAACAGCTTAGAATCGGGACTTCAAAGACATTTTGAACGTCATGGACCATATGAGATGTTCCAGGAGTTGAAGTTACTATTTCAAGCAAATACCCGAGTTGAGAGATATGAAGTCTCAAACAAGTTCTATAGCTAAAAGATGGAGGAGAATCGCTCAACTAGTGAGCATGTGCTCAGATTGTCTGGGTACTACAATCGCTTGAATCAAGTGGGAGTTAATCTTCCAGATAAGATAGTGATTGACAGAATTCTCTAGTCACCATCACCAAGTTAGTAGAAATTCGTGATGAACCATAATATGCAAGGGATAACGAAAATGATTCCCAAGCTCTTCGTGATGCTAAAATCAACGAAGGTAGAAATCAAGAAAAACATCAAGTATTGATGGTTAACAAGATCACTAGTTTCAAGAAAAGGGCAAAGGGAAAGAAGGGGAACTTCAAGAAGAACGGCAAGCAAGTTGCTGCTCAAGTGAAAAACCCAAGTCTGGACCTAAGCCTGAGACTAAGTGCTTCTACTGCAAAGGGACTGGTCACTGGAAGCAAAACTGCCCCAAGTATTTGGCGGATAAGAAAGGATGGCAAAATAAACAAAGGTATATTTGATATACATGTTATTGATGTGTACTTTACTAGTGTTTATAGCAACCCCTAAGTATTTGATACTAGTTCAATTGCTATGATTAGTAACTTGAAACGGGAGTTGCAGAATAAACAGAGACTAGTTAAGGGTGAAGTGACGATGTGTGTTGGAAGTAGTTCCAAGATTGATATGATCATCATCGCACACTCACTATACTTTCGGGATTAGTGTTGAACCTAAATAAGTGTTATTTGGTGTTTGCGTTGAGCATAAATATGATTTGATCATGTTTATTGCAATACGGTTATTCATTTAAGTTAGAGAACAATTGTTGTTCTGCTTACATGAATAGAAACTTCGATGGTCATACACCCAATGAAAATAGTTCGTTGGATCTCGATCGTAGTGATACACATATTCATAATATTGAAGCCAAAAGATGCAAAATTAATAATGATAGTGCAACTTATTTGTGGCACTGCCGTTTAGGTCATATTGGTGTAAAGCGCATGAAGAAACTCCATGCTGATGGGATTTTGGAATCACTTGATTATGAATCACTTGATGCTTGCGTACCATGCCTTATGGGCAAGATGACTAAAACTCCGTTCTCCGGAACAATGGAGCGAGAAACTGACTTGTTGGAAATAATACATACTGATGTATGTGATCCGATGAGTGTTAAGGCTCGCGGCGGGTATCATTATTTTCTGACCTTCACAGATGATTTGAGCAGATATGGGTATGTCTACTTGATGAAACACTAGTCTGAAACATCTGAAAAGTTCAAAGAATTTCAGAGTGAAGTGGAGAATCATTGTAACAAAAATAAAAGTTTCTCCGATATGATCGCAGAGGTAAAATATTTGAGTTACGAGTTTGGCCTTCAATTATAACAATGTGGAATAGTTTCACAAACTCATGCCACCTGGAACACCACAGCATAATGGTGTGTCCGAACGTCATAACCGTACTTTATTGGATATAGTGCAATCTATGATGTTTCTTACCGATTTACCACTATCGTTTTGGGGTTATGCATTAAAGACAGCTGCATTCACGTTAAATAGGGCACCATCTAAATCCATTGAGACGACACTATATGAACTGTGGTTTAGCAAGAAACCAAAGTTGTCGTTTCTTAAAGTTTGGGGTTGTGATGCTTATGTGAAAAAGTTTCATCCTGATAAGCTCAAACCCAAATCGGAGAAATGTGTCTTCATAGGATACCCAAAGGAGACAGTTGGGTACACCTTCTTTCACAGATCCGAAGGAAAGACATTCGTTGCTGAGAATGGATACTTTCTAGAGAAGGAGTTTCTCTCGAAAGAAGTGAGTGGGAGGAAAGTAGAACTTGATAAGGTAATTGTACCTTCTCCCTTATTGGAAAGTAGTTCATCACAAAAATCTGTTCCTGTGACTACTACACCAATTAGTGAGGAAGCTAATGATGATGATCATGTAACTTCAGATCAAGTTACTACTGAATCTCGTAGGTAAACCAGAGTGAGATCCGCACCAGAGTGGTACGGTAATCCTGTTCTGGAAGTCATGTTACTAGACCATGACAAACTTGCGAACTATGAGGAAGCGATGATGAGCCCAGATTCCGCGAAATGGTTTGAGTCCATGAAATCTGAGATATGATCCATGTATGAGAACAAAGTATGGACTTTGATGGATTTTCCCGATGATCGGCAAGCCATAGAAAATAAATGGATCTTCAAGAGGAAGATGGACACATATAGTAGTGTTACTATCTACAAAGCTAGAATTGTCGCAAAAAGGTTTTCGACAAGTTCAAGGTGTTGACTACGATGAGAGTTTCTCACTCGTATCTATGCTTAAGTTTGTCCGAATCATGTTAGCAATTGCCGCATTTTATGAAATCTGGCAAATGGATAAACAAAACTGCATTCCTCAATGGATTTATTAAAGAAGAGTTGTATACGATGCAACTAGAACGTTTTGTCGATCCTAAAGGTGTTAACAAAATATGCAAGCTCCAGCGATCCATCTATGGACTGGTGGAAGCATCTCGGAGTTGGAATATATGCTTTGATAAGATGATCAAAGCATATAGTTTTATACAGACTTGCGGTGAAGCCTGTATTTACAAGAAAGTGAGTGGGAGCACTACAGCATTTCTGATAAGTATATGTAAATGACATATGTTGATCGGAAATAATGTAGAATTATTCTGCAAAGCATAAAGGAGTATTTGAAAGGAGTTTTTCAAAGAAGGACCTCGGTGAAGCTGCTTACATATCGAGCATCAAGATCTATAGAGATAGATCAAAACGCTTGATAAGTTTTTTCAATGAGTACATACCTTGACAAGATTTTGAAGTAGTTCAAAATGGAACAGTCAAAGAAAGAGTTCTTGCCTGTGTTATAAGGTGTGAAATTGAGTAAGACTCAAAGCCCGACCACGGCAGATGATAGAAAGAGAATGAAAGTCATTCCCTATGCCTCAGCCATAGATTCTATAAAGTATGCCATGCTATGTACCAGATCTATTGTATACCCTACACTGTGTTAAGCGAGGGAGTACAATAGTGATCTAGGAAGTAGATCACTGGGCATCGGTCAAAATTATCCTTAGTGAAATAAGGATATGTTTCTCGATTATGGACGTGACAAAAAGGTTCGTCGTAAAAGGTTACGTCGATGCAAGTTTTGACACTAATCTAGATGACTCTAAGTCTCAATCTAGATACATATTGAAAGTGGGAGCAATTAGCTAAGGTAGCTCTGTGCAGAGCATTGTAGACATAGAAATTTGCAAAATACAAACGGATCTGAATTTTGGCAGACCCGTTGACTAAGCTTCTCTCACAAGCAAAACATGATCACACCTTAGTACTCTTTGGGTGTTAATCACATAGAGATGTGAACTAGATTACTGACTCTAGTAAACCCTTTGAGTGTTGGTCACATGATGATATGGGTGTTAATCACATGATGATGTGAACTATTGATGTTAAATCACATGACGATGTGATCTAGATTATTGACTCTAGTGCAAGTGGGAGACTGAAGGAAATATGCCCTAGAGACAATAATAAAGTTATTATTAATTTCCTCATATATCATGATAAATGTTTATTATTCATGCTAGAATTGTATTAGCCGGAAACATAACACATGTGTGAATATATAAACAAACAGAGTGTCACTAGTATGCCTCTACTTGACTAGCTCGTTAATCAAAGATGGTTATGTTTCCTAACCATGAACAAAGAGTTGTTATTTGATTAACGAGGTCACATCATTAGTTGAATGATCTGATTGACATGACCCATTCCATTAGCTTAGCACCCGATCGTTTAGTATGATGCTATTGCTTTCTTCATGACTTATACATGTTCCTATGACTATGAGATTATGCAACTCCCGTTTACCGGAGGAACACTTTGTGTGCTACCAAACGTCACAACGTAACTGGGTGATTATAAAGGTGCTCTACAGGTGTCTCCAAAGGTACTTGTTGGGTTGGCGTATTTCGAGATTAGGATTTGTCACTCCGATAGTCGGAGAGGTATCTCTGGGCCCTCTCGGTAATGCACATCACATAAGCCTTGCAAGCATTGCAACTAATATGTTAGTTGTGAGATGATGTATTACGTAACGAGTAAAGAGACTTGCCGGGAACGAGATTGAACTAGGTATTGGATATCGACGATCGAATCTCGGGCAAGTAACATACTGATGACAAAGGGAACAACGTATGTTGTTATGCGGTCTGACCGATAAAGATCTTCGTAGAATATGTAGGAGCCAATATGGGCATCCAGGTCCCGCTATTGGTTATTGACCGGAGATGTGTCTCGGTCATGTCTACATTGTTCTCGAACCGTAGGGTCCGCACGCTTAACGTTACGATGACAGTTATTATGAGTTTATACATTTTGATGTACCGAAGGTAGTTCGGAGTCCCGGATGTGATCACGGACATGACGAGGAGTCTCGAAATGGTCGAGACATAAAGATCGATATATTGGAAGCCTATATTTGGACATCAGAATCGTTCCGGGTGAAATCGGCATTTTATCGGAGTACCGAGGGGTTACCGGAACCCCCCCCCCCCGGGGGTTAATGGGCCTTCATGGGCCATAAGGGAGAAGAGAGGGGCCGGCCATGGCAGGCCGCGTGCCCCCTCCCCCCTTAGTCCGAATAGGACAAGGAAGGGGGGGCGGCGCCCCCCTTTCCTCTTCTCCTTCCCCCTTTCCTTCTCCAACAAGGCAAGAGAGGGGGGAGTCCTACTCCCGGTGGGAGTAGGACTCCTCCAGGCGCACCCCTTAGGGCCAGCCGCACCTCCCCCTCCCCCCTTTATATACGGGGGCAGGGGGGCACCCTAGAACACACAAGTTGATCTTCGTGATCGTTCCTTAGCCGTGTGCGGTGCCCCCTTCCACCATATTCCACCTTGGTCATATAGTTGTAGTGCTTAGGCGAAGCCCTGCGTCGGTAGAACATCATCATCGTCATCACGCCATCGTGCTGACGGAACTCATCCCCGAAGCTTTGCTGGATCGGAGCCCGGGGAGCGTCATCGAGCTGAACGTGTGCTAAGAACTCGGAGGTGCCGGAGTAACGGTGCTTGGATCGGTTGGACCGGGAAGACGTACGACTACTTCCTCTACGTTGCGTCAACGCTTCTGCTTCTGTCTACGAGGGTATGTAGACAACACTCTCCCCTCTCGTTGCTATGCATCACCATGATCTTGTGTGTGCATAGGAAATTTTTTGAAATTACTACGTTCCCCAACAGTGGCATCCGAGCCTAGGTTTTTATGGTTTGATGTTATTTGCACGAGTAGAACACAAGTGAGTTGTGGGAGGTATAAGTCATACTGCCTACCAGCATGTCATACTTTGGTCCGGCGGTATTGTTGGATGAAGCGGCCCGGACCGACATTACGCGTACGCTTACACGAGACTGGTTCTACCGTCGTGCTTTGCACACAGGTGGCTGGCGGGTGTCAGTTTCTCCAACTTTAGTTGAACCGAGTGTGGCTACGCCCGGTCCTTGCGAAGGTTAAAACGGCATCAACTTGACAAACTATCGTTGTGGTTTTGATGCGTAGGTGAGATTGGTTCTTTCTTAAGCCCGTAGCAGCCACGTAAAACTTGCAACAAACAAAGTAGAGGACGTCTAACTTGTTTTTGCAGGGCATGTTGTGATGGGATATGGTCAAGGCATGATGCTAAATTTTATTGTATGAGATGATCATGTTTTGTAACTGAGTTATCGGCAACTGGCAGGAGCCATATGGTTGTCGCTTTATTGTATGCAATGCAATCACCCTGTAATGCTTTACTTTATCACTAAGCGATAGCGATAGTCATAGAAGCATAAGATTGGCGAGACGACAATGATGCTACGATGGAGATCAAGGTGTCACGCCGGTGACGATGGTGATCATGACGGTGCTTCGGAGATGGAGATCACAAGCACAAGATGATGATGGCCATATCATATCACTTATATTGATTGCATGTGATGTTTATCTTTTTTATGCATCTTATCTTGCTTTGATTGACGGTAGCATTATAAGATGATCTCTCACTAAATTATCAAGAAGTGTTCTCCCTGAGTATGCACCGTTGCCAAAGTTCGTCGTGCCCAGACACCACGTGATGATCGGGTGTGATAAGCTCTACGTCCATCTACAACGGGTACAAGCCAGTTTTGCACACACAGAATACTCGAGTTATACTTGACGAGCCTAGCATATGCAGATATGGCCTCGGAACACGGAGACCGAAAGGTCGAGCGTGAATCATATAGTAGATATGATCAACATAATGATGTTCACCATTGAAGACTAATCCATTTCACGTGATGATCGGTTATGGTTTAGTTGATTTGGATCACGTGATCACTTAGAGGATTAGAGGGATGTCTTTCTAAGTGGGAGTTCTTAAGTAATATGATTAATTGAACTTTAATTTATCATGAACTTAGTCCTGGTAGTATTTTCATATCTATGTTGTAGATCAATAGCTCGCGTTGTTGCTTTCATATGTTTATTTTGATATGTTCCTAGAGAAAATTGTGTTGAAAGATGTTAGTAGCAATAATGCGGATTGGATCCGTGATCTGAGGTTTATCCTCATTGCTGCACAGAAGAATTATGTCCTTGATGCACCGCTAGGTGACAGGCCTATTGCAGGAGCAGACGCAGAAGTTATGAACGTTTGGCTAGCTCAGTATGATGACTACTTGATAGTTTAGTGCACCATGCTTAACAGCTTAGAATCGGGACTTCAAAGACATTTTGAACGTCATGGACCATATGAGATGTTCCAGGAGTTGAAGTTAATATTTCAAGCAAATACCCGAGTTGAGAGATATGAAGTCTCAAACAAGTTCTATAGCTAAAAGATGGAGAAGAATCGCTCAACTAGTGAGCATGTGCTCAGATTGTCTGGCTACTACAATCGCTTGAATCAAGTGGGAGTTAATCTTCCAGATAAGACAGTGATTGACAGAATTCTCTAGTCACCATCACCTTAGTACCCCGAACTTGTGCACGGGCAGTAGTAGCACCCCGCGGCAAGGCTTGTCAGGTGATCGCCAAAACTCTCCATGGTCCCTTTTTGGGCCATCCAAGAACAAAGTATTTGAGCCAAGGCCCCGGCAGGAGGAGCTTGCTGGGAAGGCCACCCGAAGAGAGCAAGGCCCCGGCAAGAGGAGCTTGCCGGGACGACCGCTCAAAGCACAAGGCCCCGGCAAGAGGAGCTTGCTGGGAAGGCCGACCGAGGCACGACAAGAGACTTGCTGCGACGCGCCCCGCGTCCCGGCAAGGACCGGTGAGCGACAAGCTCCCGGGCGCGACAAGGCATCAACCGCGGCAAGGCGCTTGCCGCGGCAAGTCACCACCCCGCGCCTGTGCTCCAGCTCACCCACCCATGCGTCGCTCTGGGGCCATTCCAGGCGTATGTGGTGAGAGGTTGCGCAGCCAGGGGCATGCGGTGGCGAAGCAACGCTGACAGGGTAGCCGTCGTGGCAAACGGTGGCGCCCCTGACGGTCCCTTTTCTGCACTGTTTGGGCGACCTAGACGGGCATTTAATGCCCTTGTCCCCTGCCGTCAGAGTTAGGTATGATAGCACTGTGCAAACAGCTGTACCCAACACAGCGTTTTCCAGTTTTGCCCCCGCCTACGTTGCCACCTGTCGGTAACCCCTTGCACATATAAAAGGAGGCCCCATGCGCAACGGGGGGGAGGGAAGGAGGAGGCCACTCACGCTCGGTCTGATCAGTTGCCTAAGTGTACTGTAGCACTCAGCGCTCCCGCAACAAGAACACAATACAAACCACAAAGCAGCAGTAGGGTTTTACGCATCCGTGCGGCCCGAAGCTGGGTAAACCCCTTGTGTGCATCGCCTCGATCCGCTCTTCGCGCGACCTCCGCCCCCCGCCGAACCAAGAAAGGGGCTCGGTCCATATAGGTGTTCGCGGAGGCAGATTTCCCCCGACAATAACGAAAACGATTCCCAAGCTCTTCGTGATGCTAAAATCAACGAAGGTAGAAATCAAGAAAATCATCAAGTATTGATGGTTAACAAGATCACTAGTTTCAAGAAAAGGGCAAAGGGAAAGAAGGGGAACTTCAAGAAGAACGGCAAGCAAGTTGCTGCTCAAGTGAAAAAACCAAGTCTGGACCTAAGCCTGAGACTAAGTGCTTCTACTGCAAAGGGACTGGTCACTGGAAGCAAAACTGCCCCAAGTATTTGGCGGATAAGAAAGGATGGCAAAATAAATAAAGGTATATTTGATATACATGTTATTGATGTGTACTTTACTAGTGTTTATAGCAACCCCTAAGTATTTGATACTAGTTCAATTGCTATGATTAGTAACTTGAAACGGGAGTTGCAGAATAAACAGAGACTAGTTAAGGGTGAAGTGACGATGTGTGTTGGAAGTAGTTCCAAGATTGATATGATCATCATCGCACACTCACTATACTTTCGGGATTAGTGTTGAACCTAAATAAGTGTTATTTGGTGTTTGCGTTGAGCATAAATATGATTTGATCATGTTTATTGCAATACGGTTATTCATTTAAGTTAGAGAACAATTGTTGTTCTGCTTACATGAATAGAACCTTCGATGGTCATACACCCAATGAAAATAGTTCGTTGGATCACGATCGTAGTGATACACATATTCATAATATTGAAGCCAAAAGATGCAAAATTAATAATGATAGTGCAACTTATTTGTGGCACTGCCGTTTAGGTCATATTGGTGTAAAGCGCATGAAGAAACTCCATGCTGATGGGATTTTGGAATCACTTGATTATGAATCACTTGATGCTTGCATACCATGCCTTATGGGCAAGATGACTAAAACTCCGTTCTCCGGAACAATGGAGCGAGAAACTGACTTGTTGGAAATAATACATACTGATGTATGCGATCCGATGAGTGTTAAGGCTCGCGGCGGGTATCATTATTTTCTGACCTTCACAGATGATTTGAGCAGATATGGGTATGTCTACTTGATGAAACACTAGTCTGAAGCATCTGAAAAGTTCAAAGAATTTCAGAGTGAAGTGGAGAATCATTGTAACAAAAATAAAAGTTTCTACGATATGATCGCAGAGGTAAAATATTTGAGTTACGAGTTTGGCCTTCAATTATAACAATGTGGAATAGTTTCACAAACTCATGCCACCTGGAACACCACAGCATAATGGTGTGTCCGAACGTCATAACCGTACTTTATTGGATATAGTGCAATCTATGATGTTTCTTACCGATTTACCACTATCGTTTTGGGGTTATGCATTAGAGACAGCTGCATTCACGTTAAATAGGGCACCATCTAAATCCATTGAGACGACACTATATGAACTGTGGTTTAGCAAGAAACCAAAGTTGTCGTTTCTTAAAGTTTGGGGTTGTGATGCTTATGTGAAAAAGTTTCATCTTGATAAGCTCAAACCCAAATCGGAGAAATGTGTCTTCATAGGATACCCAAAGGAGACAGTTGGGTACACCTTCTTTCACAGATCTGAAGGAAAGACATTCGTTGCTGAGAATGGATACTTTCTAGAGAAGGAGTTTCTCTCGAAAGAAGTGAGTGGGAGGAAAGTAGAACTTGATAAGGTAATTGTACCTTCTCCCTTATTGGAAAGTAGTTCATCACAGAAATCTGTTCCTGTGACTACTACACCAATTAGTGAGGAAGCTAATGATGATGATCATGTAACTTCAAATCAAGTTACTACTGAATCTCGTAGGTAAACCAAAGTGAGATCCGCACCAGAGTGGTACGGTAATCCTGTTCTGGAAGTCATGTTACTAGACCATGACAAACTTGCAAACTATGAGGAAGCGATGATGAGCCCAGATTCCGCGAAATGGTTTGAGGCCATGAAATCTGAGATATGATCCATGTATGAGAACAAAGTATGGACTTTGATGGATTTGCCCGATGATCGGCAAGCCATAGAAAATAAATGGATCTTCAAGAGGAAGACGGACACTGATAGTAGTGTTACTATCTACAAAGCTAGAATTGTCGCAAAAAGGTTTTCGACAAGTTCAAGGTGTTGACTACGATGAGAGTTTCTCACTCGTATCTATGCTTAAGTCTGTCCGAATCATGTTAGCAATTGCTGCATTTTATGAAATCTGGCAAATGGATAAACAAAACTGCATTCCTCAATGGATTTATTAAAGAAGAGTTGTATGCGATGCAACTAGAAGGTTTTGTCGATCCTAAAGGTGTTAACAAAATATGCAAGCTCCAGCGATCCATCTATGGACTGGTGGAAGCATCTCGGAGTTGGAATATACGCTTTGATAAGATGATCAAAGCATATAGTTTTATACAGACTTGCGGTGAAGCCTGTATTTACAAGAAAGTGAGTGGGAGCACTACAGCATTTCTGATAAGTATATGTAAATGACATATGTTGATCGGAAATAATGTAGAATTATTCTGCAAAGCATAAAGGAGTATTTGAAAGGAGTTTTTCAAAGAAGGACCTCGGTGAAGCTGCTTACATATTGAGCATCAAGATCTATAGAGATAGATCAAAACGCTTGATAAGTTTTTTCAATGAGTACATACCTTGACAAGATTTTGAAGTAGTTCAAAATGGAACAGTCAAAGAAAGAGTTCTTGCCTGTGTTATAAGGTGTGAAATTGAGTAAGACTCAAAGCCCGACCACGGCAGATGATAGAAAGAGAATGAAAGTCATTCCCTATGCCTCAGCCATAGATTCTATAAAGTATGCCATGCTATGTACCAGATCTATTGTATACCCTACACTGTGTTATGCGAGGGAGTACAATAGTGATCTAGGAAGTAGATCACTGGGCATCGGTCAAAATTATCCTTAGTGAAATAAGGATATGTTTCTCGATTATGGACGTGACAAAAAGGTTCGTCGTAAAAGGTTACGTCGATGCAAGTTTTGACACTAATCTAGATGACTCTAAGTCTCAATCTAGATACATATTGAAAGTGGGAGCAATTAGCTAAGGTAGCTCTGTGCAGAGCATTGTAGACATAGAAATTTGCAAAATACAAACAGATCTAAATTTTGGCAGACCCGTTGACTAAGCTTCTCTCACAAGCAAAACATGATCACACCTTAGTACTCTTTGGGTGTTAATCACATAGAGATGTGAACTAGATTACTGACTCTAGTAAACCCTTTGAGTGTTGGTCACATGATGATATGGGTGTTAATCACATGATGATGTGAACTATTGATGTTAAATCACATGACGATGTGATCTAGATTATTGACTCTAGTGCAAGTGGGAGAATGAAGGAAATATGCCCTAGAGGCAATAATAAAGTTATTATTAATTTCCTCATATATCATGATAAATGTTTATTATTCATGCTAGAATTGTATTAGCCGAAAACATAATACATGTGTGAATATATAAACAAACAGAGTGTCACTAGTATGCCTCTATTTGACTAGCTCGTCAATCAAAGATGGTTATGTTTCCTAACCATGAACAAAGAGTTGTTATTTGATTAACGAGGTCACATCATTAGTTGAATGATCTGATTGACATGACCCATTCCATTAGCTTAGCACCCGATCGTTTAGTATGTTGTTATTGCTTTCTTCATGACTTATACATGTTCCTATGACTATGAGATTATGCAACTCCCGTTTACCGGAAGAACACTTTGTGTGCTACCAAACGTCACAACGTAACTGGGTGATTATAAAGGTGCTCTACAGGTATCTCCAAAGGTACTTGTTGGGTTGGCGTATTTCGAGATTAGGATTTGTCACTCCGATAGTCGGAGAGGTATCTCTAGGCCCTCTCGGTAATGCACATCACATAAGCCTTGCAAGCATTGCAACTAATATGTTAGTTGTGAGATGATGTATTACGGAACGAGTAAAGAGACTTGCCGGGAACGAGATTGAACTAGGTATTGGATACCGACGATCGAATCTCGGGCAAGTAACATACCGATGACAAAGGGAACAACGTATGTTGTTATGCGGTCTGACCGATAAAGATCTTCATAGAATATGTAGGAGCCAATATGGGCATCCAGGTCCTGCTATTGGTTATTGACCGGAGACGTGTCTCGGTCATGTCTACATTGTTCTCGAACCGTAGGGTCCGCACGCTTAACGTTTCGATGACAGTTATTATGAGTTTATACTTTTGATGTACCGAAGGTAGTTCGGAGTTCCGGATGTGATCACGGACATGATGAGGAGTCTCGAAATGGTCGAGACATAAAGATCGATATATTGGAAGCCTATATTTGGACATCAGAATCGTTCCGGGTGAAATCGGCATTTTATCGGAGTACCGAGGGGTTACCGGAACCCCCCGGGGGGTTAATGGGCCTTCATGGGTCATAAGGGAGAAGAGAGGGGCCGACCAGGGCAGGCCGCGCGCCCCCTCCCCCCTTAGTCCGAATAGGACAAGGAAGGGGGGGCGGCGCCCCCCTTTCCTCTTCTCCTTCCCCCTTTCCTTCTCCAACAAGGCAAGAGAGGGGGGAGTCCTACTCCCGGTGGGAGTAGGACTCCTCCAGGCGCACCCCTTAGGGACGGCCGCACCTCCCCCTCCCTCCTTTATATACAGGGGCAGGGGGCACCCTAGAACACACAAGTTGATCTTCGTGATCGTTCCTTAGCCGTGTGCGGTGCCCCCTTCCACCATATTCCACCTCGGTCATATCGTTGCAGTGCTTAGGCGAAGCCCTGTGTCGGTAGAACATCGTCATCATCATCACGCCGTCATGCTGACGGAACTCATCCCCGAAGCTTTGCTGGATCGGAGCCCGGGGAGCGTCATCGAGCTGAACGTGTGCTAAGAACTCGGAGGTGCCGGAGTAACGGTGCTTGGATCGGTTGGACCGGGAAGACGTACGACTACTTACTCTACGTTGCGTCAACGATTTCGCTTCGGTCTACGAGGGTACGTAGACAACACTATCCCCTCTCGTTGCTATGCATCACCATGATCTTGTGTGTGTGTAGAATTTTTTTTGAAATTACTACGTTCCCCAACAGATCCTTGCTTGCGAGTACTTTGGATGAGTACTCACGGTTGCTTTTCCCCCTCTTTCCCCCTTTCCATTTAACCTGGTTGTCGCAACCAGATGCTAGAGCCCAGGAGCTAGACGCCACCGTCGACGATGACTCCTACTACGCTGGAGGTGCCTACTACTACGTGCAGGCCGCTAACGACGGCCAGGAGTAGTTTAGGAGGATCCCAGGCAGGAGGCCTGCGCCTCTTTCGATCTGTATCCTAGTTTGTGCTAGCATTCTTAAGGCAATCTTGTTTAACTTATGTCTGTACTCAGATATTGTTGCCTCCGCTGACTCGTCTATGTTTGAGCACTTGTATTCGAGCCCTCGAGGCCCCTGGCTTGTATTATGATGCTTGTATGACTTATTTTATTTTTAGAGTTGTGTTGTGATATCTTCCCGTGAGTCCCTGATCTTGATCGTACACGTTTGCGTGTATGATTAGTGTATGATTGAATCGGGGGCGTCACAAATATAAGCCATAGAAACTAGAAAACAAGCAAACTATGCATTGAAAACCGAATCTGTCAAAAACAGAACAGTCTGTAGTAATATGTACTCAAACCACACTTCTACTACTCCAAAAATTCTTAAAATATCGGAAAACATAGATAATTTATATATCTATCACCTGAAAAAATTCAGATCAAAATCACATTCCAGTGAAATTTAGAAATTCCTGGACTGGACGCAAAAGTTTTTGTTTTTTGACAGAATCAAGTCAACTATCATCCCCACTATCCCAAAGGCTTTACTTGGTACTTTATTGAAACAAAAGCTATAAAACATGATTAATACGGTAGCATAATCATGTGAACACACACAAAAGTAGGTAAAAGTGTTGGGTTGTCTCCCAGCTAGCGCTTTTCTCTTACGCCTTTTTAGCTAGGCAAGAAGATTTCAATGATGCTCACATAAAAGATAAGAATTGAAACATATCAAGAGAGCATCATGAAGCATATGAATAGCACATTTAAGTATAACACCCTTCCTATGCATAGGGATTTGTGAACAAAAAAATTATGGGAACAAGAATCAACTAGCATTGGAAGGCAAAACAAGCATAACTTCAAAACTCTCAACACATAGAGAGGAAACTTGATATTATTGCAATTCCTACAAGCATAAGTTCCTCCGTCATAATAATTTTTAGTAGCATCATGAAGAAATTCAACAATATAACCATCACATAAAGCATTCTTTTCATGACACAAAAGCATAGAAAACTTATTACTCTCCACGTAAGCAAATTTATTCTCATCAATAGTAGTGGGAGCAAACTCAACAAAATAACTATCATGGGATTGAAAATTAAAATCATGATCACAAGTTTCATGGTTATCATTATTCTTTATAGCATACATATCATCACCATAATCATCATAGATCGCAACTTTGTTGTCATAATCAATTGAAACCTCTTACGAAATAGTGGATTCATCACTAAATAAAGTCATGACCTCTCCAAATCCACTTTTTTTAATATTGTAACAAGATTCAACACCCTCCAAAATAGTGGGATAATTATGTAGAAATGACACTCTTCCAAACCCACTTTCATCAATATAATCATCATAAATAGGAGGCATGCTTTCATCATAATAAATTTTCTCATTAAAACTTGGGGGACTAAAAATATCATCTTCATCAAACATAGCATCCCCAAGCTTATGACTTTGCATATCATTAGCATCATGGATATTCAAAGAATTCATACTAACAACATTGCAATCATGCTCATCATTCAAATATTTTGTGCCAAACATTTTATTGACCTCTTCTTCTAACAATTGAGCACAATTTTCTGAACCATCATTTTCAAGAAAGATATTATAAAGATGATCAATAATATGATGCAACCTCAATTCCATTTTTTATGTAGTTTTCTTTTATAAACCAAAATAGTGATAAAACAAGAAACTAAATGATTCAATTGCAAGATCTAAAGATATACCTTCAAGCACTCACCTCCCCGGCAACGGCGCCAGAAAAGAGCTTCGTTGACAGAATGTGAGTGCCGCTTACCTAGCCTCCCCGGCAACGGCGCCAATTCTACTACGTAACTTGTTCTTGTAGACTAGTGTTGGGCCTCCAAGCGCAGAGTTTTGCAGGACAGTAGCAATTTTCCCTCAAGTGGATGACCTAAGGTTTATCAATCCGTGGGAGGCGTAGGATGAAGATGGTCTCTCTCAAACAACCCCGCAACCAAATAATAAAAAGTCTCTTGTGTCCCCAACACACCAAATACAATGGAAATTTTTATAGGTGCACTAGTGCAGCGAAGAGATGGTGATACAAGTGTAGTATGGATAGTAGATATTGGTTTTTGTAATAAGAACAGTAAAAAAACAGCAAGGTAGCAATTGATAAAACAGAGCACAAACGGTATTGCAATGCTTGAAAATGAGGCCTAGGGTCCGTATTTTCGCTAGTGCAATCTCTCAACAATGCAAATATAATTGGATCATATAACCATCCCTCAATGTGCGATGAAGAGTCACTCCAAAGTTCCTATCTAGCGGAGAACATAATAATAAATTGTTTGTATGGTACGAAACCACCTCAAAGCTATTATTTCTAATCAATCTATCCTAGAGTTCGTACTAAAATAACAACAAGCTATTCTTTCCGATCGATCTAACCAAGAGTTCGTACTAAAATAACACCAAAGCAAATTTAGATTCATAATACTCAATCCGACACAAAGAACTTCAAAGAGTGCACCAAGATTTCTATGGGAGAAACAAAGACAAGAACGTGCATCAACCACTATGCGTAGATTACCCCAATGTCACCTCAGGAATCCACGAGTTGAGTGCCAAAAATATATCAAGTGAATCGATACGATACCCCATTGTCACCATGAGTATTCATATGCAAGACATATATCAAGTGCTCCCAAATCCATAAAAGTATTCAATCCGGTAAGAACAAAATCTCAAAGGGAAAAACTCAATTCATCACCAACAAGACAGAGAGGGGAAAACATCATATGATCCGACTATATTAACAAAGCCTGCGATACATCCAGATTATGCAATCTCAAGAACACGAGAGGGATAGAGAGAGAGAGGGAGAGAGAGAGATTAAACACATAGCTACTAGTACAAACCCTCAGCCCTGAGGGTGGACTACTCCCTCTTCGTCGTAGTGGCCGTCGGGATGATGAAGATGGCCACCAAAGATGATTCCCCCCTCCGGAAGGGTGCCGGAACGGGGTCTAGATTGGTTTTCGGTGTCTACAGAGCCTTGCGGCGGTGAAACTTTTGATCTAGGTTAACTCCTGATGGTTTCTCTATTTATAGGATTTTTTGGCGTTGGTTTCATGCTAAGATGGGCTTCGAGGTGAGCACAACCCACCGGGGCAAGGCCAACGAGGCGTGCCCTGGTGGGTTGTGCCCTCCTCATGGCTCTTCTGGCCCTCCCACGAAGCTTCGGGGGTCTCTTTTGTTCCAAAAATATTGTCAAAAAGTTTCAGCTCATTTGGAGAACTTTCATTTATGCACAAAAAACAACACCACGGTAGTTTTGCTGAAAACAGCGTCAGTCCGGGTTAGTTCCATGCAAATCATAAATTTTTGTAAACATGGCATGAATACTTCATAAATTATAGATACGTTGGAGACGTATCAGAGAGACACTTGACACCATTAGAACTCATACTTTATGATGTTTGTGAGATGAATGGTGTGTTGACTAAAGGTGGGAAGAAATACTTCATGACTTCGATAGATGATTCCACTAGATATTTCTATGTGTATCTGTTAAAAACTAAATATGAGGCTCTACACCACTTTAAAATCTATAAGGCAGAAGTTGAGAATCAACTTGAAAAGAAAACTAAACGAGTCCGATCAGATCATGGTGGAGAGTACTTCTCGAGTGAGTTTGATTCTTTTTGTGCGGAACATGATAATATTCATGAGAGGACGCCTCCAATTCACCCGAGTCAAATGGGGTTGCCGAGCGAAAAAACTGCACTCTAACTGATTTGGTTAATGCCATGTTAGATGCAACGGGTTTATCCAAGGCATGGTGGGGGGAGGCTATATCACTACCGCAAGATGTTGCTAACGCGACACTACGATGAGAGACACTTCGACAAAACTGTGTGCGACGCCATTATCGCAAACGGTGGTGTAAAAAACCGTCAAAAAAGGTGCAAAACGTTTGCGATGGAGGATGCATCAGACACGGTTCAGATTTTAGTTGCGTGTGCGATGCAGGGCATACGGATCAGCTCAATTAACTGTTTGCGATGAGGAGGAACAAAAGAAACAGGCAGCCAGATGAAGGTGTGTGCGATATACAACATCCGGTTTACTCGGATAAACTGTTTGTGATTAGGAAACACAAAAGAAACGGTCAGCCAGATCAAGGTGTGTGCGATATACGGCATGCGGTTCACTTGGATGAACTGTTTGTGTTGAGATAAGAGAACAGAAACGGTTCAATATAACAAGATGTGTGTGATACGCGACAAACATGTCTGTAATCAGAAATGTGTGCGTAGACCGATAATAACACAGACGGTTGCTGCAAATAAGACGTGTGTGTTGTGCGATGGGATTGCATATAGAACAACAACAACAACAACAACAACAACACACACACACACACACACTTATAAGGACATGCTTGCATAACCAAATTAAACATCTACTTACATAGGTGGCTACTACAACCATGGCATTTGCACACACCAAAGTAAACCATTACATGCATAATTACATAGGTGGCTACTACACACATGACATTTCCACACACCAATAAAGTAAACTATATATTACATGCATGATTAACTAGCATAAACGATCATCTGATCATCATCTACTTCTTGTGATGCTTGCTCTGCTTGTGGCTCGATCCGGGCTCGTCGATTTGGGTAACGAGGCACTTCCTCATGTCAACGATCTGCATGTGCATCTCGTAGCATGTGTACACGCTCTTCGTCGTGAACCTGAGGTGAGGTTCATCCAGTTGTCGCATCCAGGCCCTATGCCAAGATAGGGGACTTGTTCTCTAGCCATCCTGCTTCATCTTTTCGTAGTAGGGGTCGATGATGGCCGAGGCGAGTTCAACCAGGGAGTCCTTCTTTGTGCTGCTCCAGACCCTCTAGTCACGGATTTCGACAAGGTTCTTGCAGGCAGCCCGTAACACTGAGCGCGTTTACATCATCGGTGGTTTCCACTGTGGCGAACTTGTAGTCGGTGTTGTTGACAAACATGTTGAAACGGTCGCAAGGCTCTGTGGCCATGCAGTAGTGGTAGATGAGGACATGATGGCGCACAGACAACTGGAGAACGACAACCTTCTGATCTATGCCGGGATGACCAGCGGTGTACTGGAGATTGATGCCGACCACCTTGTACTTGTCTTGAGCAAGCAACTGCTCAACGCTGTTGATGTAATCGTCCACCACGGTCGGGTTGATGGTGTACACCACCGAGAGATCCGTCTCCCTCGCGTGGGTCTCCACTCTATGCTCGCCGAACTCCATTGGAGCGCCGCTGGACATCCCCTCTCTATGTGTCGTCGTGGGTGTGCTTGTTGTTTTGTGGGGCGCGATCGAAAGGTTGAAGAGACTAAGGTTATAATGGTCGCGGGAATTAAAGGGGAAGCCGGACGGCCAGGAATATCGGCAGGCCCTGATGGCAATTCTAATTTGCAGCGCGTAACTCCATCGTGCTGCACGTAACTGCATTGCGTGGCAACGCGCGCGGCGCAATCGCATGCATATGGGGCCCCCGACGTGATCGTGCGCATGCCCAACCGCTGGCAGAGCGCGTGTAACATCCCAAATTTTCAATTTGGATTGTTATACATTAGATAATCATTGCATATCATATTTTATTGCATTTTGGCTTGATCCTAAAAATTCTACGCAACTCAAGAACCCACGGAGAGAGTTGGGGATTTTGTAATTTTCATATTTGAGTTTTCTCAAATTTTGAAAAGATGATCGTTTGATTTTAATTATTTTCTCTTCGAATATTTCTTTTATGAAAATAAAAGAGAAGGGATAAAATGACTTCCCCAAAATAAAGAAATATTGGAGATTTAATATTAAAATCAAATGAGATTTTATTCGGAGTTTTTATCGCTATTTTATTTGAATTAGAAAAAATATGCGTTTTTAAAAATTGCATTAGAGGACCAAATAAATGTTCACCTTCTCTGCTATATTTTTAGAGGACGGGGAAAATTTGTTTCAAGGTTTTTGGAGTCCGTTTAGTATTTCTTTTCCTTGTTTTTCTGCGCGGAATTTTTTTAAAGTCAACTGACTTAGTCGGGCCGTACCCGACTAGGACTTTCGCCGCCCCAGGCTTTATAAGTCGTCCCACCGATCCCGCAGCCCACCCCAGCCCACCCGCCGCCACCACCGAACCCTAACCCTAACCCGCGACCGCGCCGCCGCCGCCACGCGAACCGAGGTAGCCGCCGGTTTTTTTAGAAACCCGCGGTTATTTTTTTAGACCAGTTTTATTTTTTACGGGTTTAGTTATTTAGCAAACGCCCGTTTGTACGTTTGTTTTAACGAACGGTTTTCACTCGTTAGCCGCAGACAGCGAACGTTCGTTCGTTAGCCTGTTCGTTAGTTTTTCTTTTTCCAGGGTTTTTCCGCGATTATTTTCGATCGCGGTTTCGGACCCGATTTTCGTTTTAGTTTATTTCGCTCGTTTATCGGAATCAGGTGATTCAAGCGCCTAGATCTTCGTTTCGAAGCCATCTTTATGTTTAACCAACTTGAACAAGATTTTGGTACTGTAAAATTTGACTTAAGTCTAGATTAGTAATCAGATCTTGTTTCTTTCACAGTTTGAGTTTTGTTGCTTCGTTTGATTTGATTATTTTTGCAACCCGGAGTTCTTAAGTTGAACTTTCTGGTTAGATTTCTTATTTGAGTTTTACCCGTGCTTTTAGTTGAGTGCTTATTGTTTGCGATAGAGTACCCGGAGTGCGAAGCGTGCTACTACGAGTCTCTAGGTTTCACGGATCATCAGCAAGGCAAGTAACACTTTGATCATACCTCTTTACTACCCAGTTTTATTGCATTAGATCAATCCTCAAACAATTGCATGGTTAGGATTTGATTAACTTGTGGGTTTTGGAAAGTAGATGAGGTAGTACCTATTTACCTGTTTATTATCAAACCTATGGGAGTTACTTCTATGTTGCTTATTTGCTATGCTATGCTAGTAGACGTGGACTGGGTTTGAGTGTATCCATGACAGATGTTTTATAATCATTTTATAGTCATTTTATATCATTTTTTGGTACTAACCTATTGACATAGTGCCAAGTGCCAGTTGCTGTTTTTTTCATGTTTTTTACATTGCAGAAAATCCTTATCAAACGGAGTCCAAATGCCACGAAACTTTACGGACATTTTTTATGGGCCAGAAGAAAGGCAATGGGCCCTGGTTGCACCTGGGGGGTGCCTCGAGGGGGGCACAACCCACCAGGGTGCGCCCTGGTGGGTTGTGCCCACCTCGGGTGCCCCCCGGAACGCCTCTTTGCTCTATAAATACCACAATATTCCAGAAACCCTAGAACAAGCGTCGAAATATTCATCCAGCCGTCGCAGAGTCCAGAACCACCAGATCCAATCTAGACACCATCACGGAGGGGTTCACCACTTCCATTGGTGCCTCTCTGATGATGTGTGGGTAGTTCTTTGTAGACCTTCGGGTCCGTAGTTAGTAGCTAGATGGCTTTCTCTCTCTCTCTCTCTCTCTCTCTCTCTCTCTCTCTCTCTCTCTCTCTCTCTCTCTCTCTCTCTCTCTGGATTCTCCATACAATGGTCTCTTGGAGATCCATATGATGTAACTCTTTTGCGGTGTGTTTGTTGGGATCTGATGAACTTTGAGTTTATGATGAGTCATATCTTTTTATATCCATGAAAGTTATTTGAGTTTCTTTGATCTCTTATAGCCTCGTATTTCTTCTCCCATATTTGGGTTTTGTTTGGCCAACTTGATATATTTATCTTGCAATGGGAAGAGGTGCCTGGTAGTGGGTTCGACCTTACAGTGCTCGATCCCAGTGACAGAAGGGGAAACGACACGTACGTATCGTTGCTACTAAGGATAAAAATACGAGATCTATATCTACCGCCATATAGATAAACGGATCTTGTCTACATCATGTCATCGTTCTTATTGCATTACTCCGTTTTTCCATGAACTTAATACACTAGATGCATGCTGGATAGCGGTCGATGTGTGGAGTAATAGTAGTAGATGCAGGCAAGAGTCGGTCTACTAATCTTGGACGTGATGCCTATGTAATGATCATTGCCTGGATATCATCATAATTATTTGAAGTTCTATCAATTGCCCAAGAGTAATTTGTTTACCCATTGTTTGCTATTTTTCTCGAAAGAAGCAACTAGTGAAACCTACGGCCCCCGGGTCTTCTTTATCATATATTTGCCTTGCGATCTACTTTTCCTTTGCATTTTTATTCAGATCTATTAAACCAAAAAAGTACAAAAATACCTTGCTGCACTTTATTTATTTGTGATCTAATATTTCAATCTACTACAATTTACCTCACGTCCGCTTGCCAATTTCTGGCGCCGTTACCTGAAAGGGATTGACAACCTCTTTAACACGTCGGGCTGCGAGGTGTTGTTATTTTTGTGCAGGTGTTGTTTACGTTGTGTTGCTTGGTTCTCCTACTGGTTCGATACCTTGGTTTCATAACTGAGGGAAATACTCTACCGTCGCTGTGCTACATCATTTGTCCCTCTCCTGGGAAATACCGACGTAGTTCTAGCTACCATCAGACCCCCCCCCTATCGCCCACACTCACTAGGTGATGGTTCCGAACACCATCACGGAAAGGGGTTAAAAACCGTTTGTATAGCACCGACGTGTACCGGTGTATTGACGGCATGTCATGTCCTGAATAAAGTTCCGACAAAGGATAATGAGATCACTCCTATGAGAAATGGGCGAAGAGAAGAACAACACTCTTGTACTTGCGTACTTGGGGTTGTTTGGTGAAAGTCAATGTGCCGGTCCCCAAAAAGCGTAAGCTGGGACCGAAGACTGTGGACTATGTTAATTTGGGCTACGCTAAGAACAGCGTTGGCTATAGATTTCTAGTAGTGAAATCTGAGGTACCTGACCAGAAGGTCGGTACAATTATGGAGTCTAAGGATTCTACATTCTTTGAGGATATTTTTTCTATGAGAGATATGCAAAGCACTTCTAGATAGGAATCTGAGGAGACTCCTGAGCCTGCCATTCCTATGGAAAATTATGAACAAACACATGATGAAAATCCCGAGGAGGAAGACGAGGAAACCCTTGGTAGGGGCAAGAGACAAAGGACTGCAAAGACCTTTGGTGATGATTTCTTCATGTACCTCGTGGATGATACTCCCACTTCTATCTCAGAAGCGTATGCCTCTCTAGAAGCTGACTACTGGAAGGATGCGGTCCGTAGTGAGATGGATTCCGTCATGGCTAACGGGACATGGGAGATCACTGAACGTTCCTATGGCTGCAAACCATTGGGATGTAAGTGGGTGTTCAAAAAGAAGCTTAGGCACGATGGTACGATTGAAAAGTACAAGGCTAGGCTTGTGGCAAAGGGCTATGACCAGAAAGAAGAGGAAGATTTCTTCGATACTTACTCGCCTGTGGCTAGACTGACCACCATTCGAGTATTACTCTCGTTTGCGGCCTCGCATGGTCTTCTCGTCCACCAGATGGATGTTAAGACGGCTTTCCTGAATAAAGAGCTAGACGAGGAAATCTACATGCAACAACCAGATGGCTTTGTGATAGATGGCCAGGAAGGAAAAGTGTGTAGGTTGCTGAAATCTTTATATGGCCTGAAACAAGCACCTAAGCAATGGCATGACAAGTTTAATACAACACTGAAATCTGTTGGCTTCGTTGTTAATGAAGCTGACAAATGTGTATACTATCACCATGGTGGGGTACTGTGCTTGTATGGGGGTGAAGGAGTTATACTGTGCTTGTATGTTGCTGACATATTGATATTTTGAACCAATCTCAAAGTGATTGAGGTGGTTAAGTCGTTTTTATCTTAGAACTTTGAGATGAAGGACCTTGGTGTGGCTGCTGTTATCTTGAACATCAAGTTACTAAGAGATAATGAGGGTGGGATTACACTTCTGCAATCCCATTATGTTGAGAAGGTGTTGAGTCATTTTGGATATTCGGACTACAAACCATCTCAAACACCATATGGTCCTAGCGTGTTGATTCGAAAGTACGAAGGCACGACTAGAGATCAATTAAGATACTCTCGAATCATTGGTTCTCTTATGTACCTAGCGAGCGCAACGTGGCCTGACATCACATTTGCTGTGAGCAAACTAAGCCAATTTATTTCCAAACCAGGTGTTGTTGAAAGAGTTATGCGCTATCTAAAAGGTACTATGAACTATGGACTTCACTATACCGGAGACCCGTCGGTACTTGAAGGGTATAGTGATGCGAATTGGATCTTTGACGCTGATGAGACGAAGGCCAAAATTGGGTATATGTTTACCCTTGGAGGTGGTGTTGTTTCCTGGAAGTCTTGCAAACAAACAATCTTAACGAGATCGACAATGATAGCAGAATTAACAGCGTTAGACACATCTGGTGTCGAAGCAGCATGGCTAGAGATCTTTTGATGGACTTGCCATTGGTTGAGAAACCAGTTCCGGCGATCCTTATGAACTATGACAATCAGACTGTTATCACCAAGGTTAAGAGTTCAAAGGACAACGTGAAGTCCAACAAACACATAAGAATGAGACTAAAAGCCGTCAGAAAATTAAGAAACTCCGGAGTGATAGTGTTGGACTATATCCAAACGGCTAAGAATCTAGCAGATCCCTTTACAAAAGGGCTACCGCGTGTTATGATAGATAATGCATCAAGGGAGATGGGTATGAGACCGACCTGAGTTGCCATGGTGGTGACCCACCCTATGTGATCGGAGATCCTGTGACGTAGGACCCGGGAAAACAAGTTAGTGGTGAACTAAGGAGAGTAACTATACTAACCCACTCCATTGGAGATGCAATACTCTCGATACTGTATGGTAGGGTGACTATTGTCTTAATGTGTTCCAAGCTTATGTAAGCAAGATGTTATCCTACATAGCGATCTTTGGAGGAACACACCTATATGAGCCCGACTACTATCACGGTCTATGAGATTGGGGTGAGCTCTAGTAAGCTCACGCATAGGCCGGGAGTGTGACTTATATGCTCCACCCGAGGGGTCAGCCTTCGGCACCCTAGTACTAGTAAGACATGTGGTTAAGCTTCTTTACGCCAAACTGACAATTCAAGGCATAGTCCATTTTTTAGTTGTGAAGGAGTGTAACTATTTGCTCTGGGTGAAGTTCAACCTTAACAGGTCTTCACTGAAACACTGGTATATCGAAACAACAATTGGAACAGAGGACACAAGAGGCCCTCGAGATTTGGCGGGGGGTTGTTGAAATATTAGGGTGGGCCTAAGGCCTATCTAACAATTTCTGAAAATCTCTAAGGGCCCATGTGGTGTTAATTGACACTAGGTGTAGTGGGAAGTTTAATCCACCCCGGAAGTTGGAGAGGAGCTGGACCTTCTTATAAGGGTTTCTCTTCCACATGCTATTGGAGCTTGAGAATAGAAAAGCCCCTCGCGCACTCCTCCTCCGTCGCCCGCCTCGTCACGACGCGCCGCGGGTTGAGCGAATGAGCCGAGCCAAGCTCACACCTATGCGCTTATTTTTGTCAGTCAGTAACAGAGAGTTTCTAATAGCTAGGCCACGATCTGGGATGTCGCATCGTGGACTGTCACGGACTCGGGCGTTGGTCGAGCCCACGTCTCTCCACGCGGTTGCGCCTATATAAGTGTGCGGTGTCTCCTAACCCTAGCCGCCACGAACATATCACATCTGCTCCACGCGCACTGCCCATCGTCGTTCCTTTGCTGCTGCTGCCGCCGGTGACTGTATCTCATCCGCCACGTACACGGTCGACGAGAGAGCAGGTCTCCAAAACCCTGCCTCTCTTGATCCTGTACGGGAGAGGGGCGATTAGGTTTTTGGGAAGCGACGGCTCGCCTCCAATCCGCTACTTCCTCTACGTTCACGTCGTCTTCGTCGACATCATGTCTTAGACCGAAGCCGACCGTCTCGCCGCGGAGAAGCTCGAGGCCGACAAGAAGGCGGCTGAGGACGCTACTGCTGCTACTGCCGTCGCGGCTTGGCCTACTGGACGGTATAACTCGTTTATCCCCGCTCCAACTGTTTTCTGTTATAGCCATGCTAGCGTTATACGTAGATGTATCTGCCATTAGCGTAGTATGTGCTTGTGTGATTCAACATCAGCATGTTGTTAATTATGTCAATGCCATTCTAGTGATTTATTCATGGATTAAATGAATAAAAAAAAGTGCCTACTTATTCAACATTGGACCCCCTAACAAGGCTTCTGTCGGGCTTCCATGAGAGAAGCCATCCCTGGTGCATGGCACCGCCACCCCTCCATTCAAATTGTTCTGAATAAGATGGAGGAGGAGGACACATGGCACCATCACCCCTCACTAGTTAGGTCTTCAGACTTCCGAGTCCGGGTTGTAAACTTGTGGATGGAATTTCTTTACCCTCTCTTCTATTGATACTTCCTCCGTTTCTAAATATTTGTCTTTTTAGAGATTTCAACAAGTGAGTACGTACGAAGCAAAATGAATGAATCTACACTCTAAAATATGTCTATATACATCCGTATGTGGTAGTTCATTTGAAATCTTTAAAAAGACAAATACGTAGGAACGGAGGGAGTATATGATAGTACCACACTTATACATTTCAAAAAATTATTACGACGGAAAAGCATGCTGTACGAGACACGAGACAGAAAAAGGCGGAACGGGATCGTCGCCCTTGCCACGACACACGCTACATAACCCGGCGCCGGGGCACGCATTTGGCGCTTTGAAACCCGAGCAGATCAAGCGGTCAATGACGACCCGACCCACCCACCGCGAGTAACTGCCAATCGCGCGATCCCGGGCATTGTAACTCGGCATCTCTCGCGCAACGTTCCCCTCCCCTCCAGCGGCAATCAAACCAAATCAAATCCACCCGAAGAAAACGCCCGCTCCCCTCCGAGCGAGCACCAACCCAACACGCACCTGCACGATCGGCGCCACCTCGGCACACTGGTGCGGTGCGCGACCGTTGGAGCCGCGGGGTCCGTCTCCCCGCGCTGCCCCCGCGCCGGCCGCGGCGGGGCGCACAGCGGCCGGGGGCACCCTGGGGATTCGGGGCCTGGCGGGGCCCGAGAAAGACACCAGTCCCATGCACGCACGCACGCCGCCCCAAGCTCACACCTCCTCCCTCTCTCTGCTGCTCCCACCGCATGCTCTCCTCTCGCGCCGGTTACTTTTCAGCTCACTCCCTCACTCCACTCCCACTCCCAGCAGAAATTTGGAAGGACGCGACCCGACCGAGCAGTCAAGAGGGGGGGAGCGCGCGGTCAGTGGAGGCAACAACGGTTACTGCCTGCCCTGCCTTCGTCTTCCCAGCCAAGATTTGAGAGGAAGATTTGGGAGGAAGGGGAAGAGGAGGAGGCGACTGACTGACTGATCGATCGGCCGGCGGCCGGCGAGGTGCGGCGGCGATGGGCTGCTGCCAGTCCAGGCTGGAGCGCCAGGAGGCGGTGTCGCGCTGCAAGGCGCGCCGCCGCTACACCAAGCACCTCGTGCAGGCGCGCCGGGACATGGCCGCCGCCCACGCGCTCTACCTCCGCTCCCTGCGGGCCACGGGCGCCGCGCTGCTCCAGTTCGCCACCGCCGAGGCCGACAACCCGCACCCGCGCCCTCCCCGCCACCAGCGCCAACAGCCGCCGCCCTCCCCGCCGCCGCCTCCGCCCCCGCCCCCGCCGCCGCCGCCTCCCCCGCCGCTCAGCCCCGCGCGGACCGCCAGCTCCTGGACCACCACCACCTCCTCCACCATCAGCGCCTCGCAAATCCTGCCACCCCCTCCCCCTCCGCCGCCGCCGCCGCCGGCCCCAATGCCATCCAGCTGGGACTTCTGGGACCCCTTTGCGCCCTCCTCCTCCCGCTCCCCCGCCGACGCCGCCGACTGGGACGACGCGGCCACCTCCCTCGCCGAATCCCCCCGCGCCGCGCCGCCGCCCGTGGTCGTCACGGCCAAGGCCGCCCAGGCCCAGCCCCCGGCCCCGTCCGTCGTCACCGCCACCACGTCCACCGCCAGCGAGCTCACCGTCGTCGCCCTGCCCCGCGGCGGCGGCGGCGGCGCGGCCGGGAAGAAGGACCTCGCCGAGATCGCCACCGAGATCGACGAGTACTTCCTCAAGGCCGCCGACGCCGGCGCCCGCGTCGCCGCGCTGCTCGAGGCCCCAATCTGCGAGCTCCCCAACGCCAACAACAGCCTCCCAGGCAAGAACACTCCTCAGATCAGCTTACCCCCATTTTCCATCGGTCCATCCCGCTCACATTTTCAGTTGTCTGACGAAATCTTTGCTGCGTACGTGCAATGGTATCAATTCTTGCTTCTTCAGGGAGGGTGATGAGCTACGGCAAGAACCTGAAGCCGACGGGATGGTCGTGGGGCGGCGGCGGAGGAGGGTACGGGAAAGGCAGCAGCAATGGCTTCTCCAGGTTCGGGACAGGAGACGAAGGCATGATGGGCAATGGCGGAGGCAGTGGGATCCTCAGCCACTCCTCCACCGTCGAGAGGCTCTACGCCTGGGAGAAGAAGCTGTTTCTCGAGGTCAAGGTGCGTTCGTTCATCATCTGTAACCTCATTCATTTAGGATCATCGATCGAAATGCACAGTAGCTCGAGCAGATAGATTCATCGAAATGCACGGCATGGTTAGATAGATCTCAAACGGTGGGTGAATGAGTGGCTTGGTGCTTTTGAGGAGCCAGTGGCCCTCCTTTCGCTGATTATGACTATCATATTACTACTACATTCTGTGATGGCCATGGGAGATACTAACAAGGATTCCAGCGGGGTGGCAATTGGTTCTGTCTCGACCAAAGTACATTCTGGTCACATGGATGCATTGTTTGTTTGTTCATTCACTTTGCAGTAATCCTTTTTTAACCCTATCTGTCAGGAGGTTCTGTAAATATGATATGGCACCATACGTGCCTTTGGATTCTTCCAAGTAAAAAAGACGATCTGTGCGCGTTATTTTATAACCTGTAAGACAGAATTTCATGTGCTGCTCTGTTCTCCGAATATTGGTACAGCTGATGTGATCCTTCATCGAATAGTTTTAAACTTGTTCAGCTCATTTGCCATGGTAAAGAACTAAAGATAGGCTGTTTCATCGACTTTCACTAAGTAATCATGAAATGTCAGCTTTAGTTTTTACAGCTTTAAAGATGCAAATCCTTGTGCTTCTTTTGATAGATAGGAATAGTGCATACATGGCTTTGCAGAGTCAATTTTTGCCCCTTTATCGCCTCAAAACTTACCACATACTATTACGGTGACGCTTTGGCTAACTAACCGCGCAATCAAATCGAGCAGAACTACGAGGGGCTTAAGCAGGAGCATGACAAGAAGGTGGGGCTGCTGAGGAAGCAGGAGGTGAGGGGCGTGGACTACCTCAAGATGGAGAAGAACAGGATGGAGATGGAGAGCCTCGAGTCCAAGATGCTGGTGGCCACCCAGTCCATCGACACCACCACCTCCGAGATCATCAGGATCAGAGAATCGGAGCTGTTTCCTCAGCTACTTGAGCTGGTTGCTGGGTCAGTACCGCACCACCATCACTCCTCACCCATTCATTTACCGTATGCATCCAGTACTGGTACCTCACATGTCTCACTACTTCCTGTATCTGTCGTTTTTTGCATAGTACTACTTGCATATGCATGGTCAAAAAATAAATAAATATAAGCTTGATGGTATAGCTAGGCTGGACATATGGACCACGGTAAGGGGCTTCCCAGATGAGGCCTGTGATAACAGCAGTGCCATTAGTTCTTTGCTGTTTTGATCCTGCCAACATTAGATTCAGACCATGCATGCTGCTGTTTCTCTTTGGTCCTCATGCAAATGCACCCTTGGCACTGTAGCAAGTCAACACTCACTGATTTGAAGGATGAGCATTCAAGTAGTGGAGTAATGTGATAGTGGTGTTGGTGGGATCCTTATGGGTTGACTGTCCTGACTGAATCTCCTGCTCACTGATTCGGTCAGTACTAGCTAGGCCTGCCTGAGAGATCTCCCAGGCATCAATGCCTGGTCCAGCTGAGCTGACCCCTCCCTTTAGGCAATGGTGGCTGTAGCTATCTTACTTGCACATCAAACCTTTGAGGTCATTCATAGTGGTGGTGGGGTTTGACATGTCATTGCTTGATGCTATGAGCCTGATGATTAGTTTGGTAGTACTGTTTATCGCCATCGGCAGCGTGCCTTTAGGAAGTTTGGAACATAATAGCTAGTTCAACAGTTTCCAAAGAACTTTGTTTTCTTAAAGGAAAAGGAGGAAAGATCATGCGAGTCCCTTGTTCATGGCACCTCTGCTTTGGTATCAGCCGTTGCGTGCCTCACTCGCACTTCTCAGGTTCTTGTATAGTTTTCCATCAATGATACGGTGAGCTAAGCTTGGTGTGTACTTTGTCTTAACATCATGATGCCTCTAAATGAAAGAGTTACTTTGATATTACTGGATACACAAACCTCCTGTTCGTTCCTGCTACCCACATTTTGGTTGCATTGTCAATTACGCAGTTTTGTTCCTGCACTTTACTTCAGTTACTTGTGTACCCAGCTGCTCCCTGCCTGTGAATATCAATACTCTCATAGTACAAGTCAGATAGTTAGATGCATCATTTATTTCCTGCCAGTACATTTCCCTTTCTTGGGTAAACATGTATGTTTGCTCTGTTCTCATGCATGTTTCCTCTTGTGAATGCATTCCATTTCAGCTTGATGAGCATGTGGAGGGGCATGTATGAGTGCCATCAGGTACAGACCCACATGGTGCAGCAGCTTGAATACCTGACCATGAGCAGCAACCCAACCTCCAATGACCACCGGCAAGCGGCGCTCCAGCTCGAGATCGAGGTGGACAGGTGGTACTCGGCGTTCTGCAGCCTGGTTAAGTCCCAGAGAGATTATGTCTACTCGCTGACCGGCTGGCTTCGCCTCTCCCTGTTCCAATGCCTTCACAACCCACTCATGAAAGACATCCAGAACTCGGACATCTACAGCCTGTGCGAGGAGTGGCAGCTGGCCATCGACCGGATCCCCGACAAGGTGGCCTCAGAAGGGATCAAAACCCTCCTGTCGGTGATCCACGCCGTGGTAGTCCAGCAGGCTGAGGAGCAGAAGCAGAAGAAGAGGTCAGATGCTGCATTCAAAGACTTTGAGAAGAAGACAGAGGAACTGCGATCCCTGGAGTCCAAATACGGGCCGTACTCTGCCGAAGGCTATGGAGAGATGACGCGGAAGACACCGGTAGCAGAGAAGCGGGCGAAGGTGGAGGCCCTGAGGAGCAGGGCCGACGACGAGAAGAGCAAGCATGAGAAGAGCGTCGGGGTGACGAGGGCGATGACACTGAACAACCTCCAGACAGGGTTCCCCAACGTCTTCCAGGCGATGACGGGCTTCGCCAGCGTCTGCATGGAGGCATTCGAGTCGGTGTACAACTTCAAGCGGAGCTCGGACCGGGCGCTCGACATGAAGAGGCTGCTGACCTGATGAGAGTGGCATTGCCTCTGGTCACTGTATAAAATGTATACAGTTTGTAGGCTTGTAGTGTGATGGTAGTAGGGCTGGAAGAGAGTTTCATTTCACAGAGCCAACATTGGTCTGGTACCTGGTGACTAGTCTAGGCATAGAAATGCCTGGAGCTCGTTTACTTGCTGTAAATGAACTCGAGGCCTTGCCTTCCTTTCTTTTTGCCTGGCTTCTAGCTGTTAATCATTCAAAATCTGGCTGTTTTGAAGAGCGGCGGTTTTTTATCAGCCGGGCAGATGGTGTGATCTGGGGTTGGCTTTCCATTTATTCCTGTGATCGCACCGGCTTCTGTAGCGCCGCGCCGCCTTCTCTCTCAGGCTTTCTATGCTAATATACTGGAGAATTTGGGCAGATGTGCTGTTTGCACTACCAAAATTTAGACAAGTTGCACATAATAGCAGGGTTGTTTTGTGCCATGGTGTCACACAGGTGGTGTAAAGTGCAATTTCATAAATACAACAATTCAAAATTTCGATCTGTTCACACGATAAGCGTGTCTTCAACCGTGAGCACCCTATCACCGCAAAGAAGTTATAATGTCATTTCTGTTGTGGGCAACGAGCCTACGTTTGTTCTCACGAAACCTTTGAGTAATTAACAGAAAATCTCAAAGCATAGAGTTCATTACATGTTTTTGCAAGCTGCTTCACGGCACGAACCCTCGTGCGCCACAGCATTTTGGCACCTTGCCCGCAGCTTCTATGAAGTTCTCCACTGCAACTCGATTTGAATCTGCCCATATTTCGAGTCGATGAGACGATACTTTTCATTGATCCGCCTATTGCTGATCACGTCTGCCAGGGTTATATCAATGTAGCCCAAGGTTTCCTGTAACAACATAATATAAGCAAAGTGATTGGACAATTTCGTGGCCCAAGGTTTCCAGCCATTGTACTAAGGAATGCCATTAAGAGATATAGTCGAACCCACTTACTCATATCAAAAGATACTGAAGAAATAGAAGTGGTACTGTATCAAATATCTGTTGTGAACAGGAATTTTGTGGCTCTCCGTTATGACTATTTCCTCTAATATGGTCACGGAGCAACCAGAATGCTTGTAAAGCGAATTACTACATCAGTTAAGGGCCAATGCAAGCATTTCTTGTAGAATATCGTACCTTGCCATGTAACATTCCTCCTATCTTTCCAGCTCTGCTTAGGACTTCAACATGCAACTTATCGTTTGTAGGTGGTTCCTCGCAAGCAAACTCAAACTCATGCTCCCAACGTGGATCCCTGTTCTTCGTGACAACCTAGAACAGAGGAGGAAAATCGAGTGCCACAAAGCATGCGAAAAACATCATAACCTTTGTTACAAAAATAGCTAGGTGCAAGTGCCTAATATGTACTGCTACAGTTGCAAATACCTTTGTTTTCTTCTCTTCTCCTTTAAAGGTTATCTCTGCGTATGGGTTTGTGTGATGCTTCCCTTCAACATCTTGAGCTTCGTGAAGGATGACGAAAAGCAGCCCACCACCAGCTGGAGTGTTGCCTGGGGCTTTCTGTACTTGATCAGTACCGTCCATGCTTTCTTCCTCCGTGTCTTCTTCTTGCTTGAAAGGCTTATATGTCACCTCCAAGGTAATCTGACCACGAGATTTCTCATTTTGTACATCATTTGGATCCATGGTCTTCAGTAAGTTAAGAGTCATCACTTTAGTCTCGTCCGGGGCAAGTTCGCTCAACGGAACGCTGTTCATGCCCATCTTCTCATGTTTTCCAACCTAGATACGCCAAACAAATATCTTAGCTGCGTATTATTTGGTAATGTGTACGAAAAGAAGCTACACCGGACTTGATGAACAAAGGAAGGAAGCCATGCCTGTGCCCGGTGGAAGACATTAACAACCAGCGACTGGTTTTCCAGATCCTTCACTACAAATTTGAATTCTTCATTCCACTCCGGATTGAGACTGCTGCGCTTTACTGTTGTTTTCTTGGATGGAAGCTTGTCATCCGACATCTTAAGTTTCACGTATGGGTCTGATTTACTACCCAGCAGGCCCTTCTTTTCCAGATTTTGTGCTCCTGAAACCTTCACAAGTAGAATTCCAACAGGCCTCTTTGATGCGCTGTCAGTATGCGGAAGCCATTAGCAAACAGACATTTTATAGAAACGACACACAAGCAACCACAAAGTCATCAAAACTTTACATCGAGGGATCCATTGTAGGGACTTGTTGTGTCTTCGGCCGCAGCAGACACATGCTGGCAACTTCCTTCTTGATGGTCTCCTGCAAATAAGCAGAACAACAACGAAAACATTTTTACTGAAGGGAATGAAACAGAACAGTTTGAGAGATGCAGCATGAGTGCAGTGCGTGAAGACACCAAAAAACAACGACAGATATAGGCTGCTGGCATCTAAACACATGGCCGCCGCCCGCGCGCTCTACCTCCGGTCGCTGCGGGCCACGGCCGCCGCGCTGCTGCAGTTCGCCGCCGCCGAGGCCGACAACCACCAGCTGCCACCTCCGCCTCCCCCTCCTCCCGGTGAAGTTCCGGTGGGGATCGACACGATGCACAACTCAAATCAGCAAGAGCAGAGCAATTTCTCTCCCGATCCTCTCACAGATGCTTGTATCAATCGGAGTGTAACAGAGTGTATAAGTATGATGTTCTAGGGTTTTGAATTGGGGAACTGAGTTGATGCCGACGCAGCGGCGAAGGAGAGCTCGTATAGCTGTCCAGGCAGTGGAATCACTCCATCTATCTATCTTTTTCTACTCAAGCAAATCTGGTTTGCAGTACCAGATTACATTGGATTGGATGGATCTGCTTTTTAGCTGTGCATACTCGCTTTCCACCTAGCGTGCTTGCGTTGTTTCTCTGTGAATCACTGTGTAGCACTATCGCTCCCTGCTTCTTGCCTCACATGTCACATCCTTCCCCTCTACTTCATCACTTCTTCGCACAGGAGTCCATGGACATACGCCCACATGTTGCGTCGTTGTATCTTTTATAGATGTGGCAATAGGTAAAAAATATAGCTCTGTTTTGTAGCTTGCCAATAAAATCTACCGCTATCTCTACTCTTATAAAAAAACCGAGTTGATGATGATGGTGTGACTGTCATCTTGCAATATAGACCGTCCGATCTATATCTGACGGATAGAAAGCAAGTTATGGCAATTTTGCAAAAAGATACCCGCTCCTCTCTTTACATTTGCAGATAAGGTCTTCTCTCGTTCATTCTTATCTCCCACAATCTCATTGCTGAGCAATTAAAAAAGGAAGCCTCTGGAACAATCTGGCATGGTGGCCGCTGCCGTCGTCGTTCATCCCCATGCCTCCGCTTAGTCCGACCAGCAATCACCACCACACCCACCTCCTCCTCACCTTATCTCTCCTCTTTCTCGAGATATCATTAATTTTTACACATGAGATTACTCCCGCATGGGTCAATCACAACGGGTGTTTTATAAAAAAATTGCATCTTCATGTTCGATGCCATGCACGAACATCTTGCTAGTTTGCAATAAAAGGGGAAACACATACCTACACAAACATTAAAAACCAATTCGATCTTTGGAAGAAAACATGGAGGAATGTCGCAACCGAATCGCTACACTAAAACAACTTCTTTTTAGGTGAACAATCGTAGCAACAAATAGACCAAAAGACCATATTTCTTTAGGAATTACTCCCTCTGTCCCATAATATAAGACATTTTTTGTAAAGACGTCTTATTGAGAGTGGATGCACAAACCCAACACTTAGGTTCAAATCTTCACGGAGGCGAATTTGGGTTCCTAATTATTCTTGAGGGTCAGGCTTTCCTCGTACTCACGCATCTATTGAGGACTAGGCTCGGTGCGTAACCGAGATAAAAAATCCTAGCGCTCATACTTAAAAAGGTTGGGGAAGTGAAATTCTCCCTCAATTTTAGGAAAACCATCTCTTTGTAGCCTAGTTCCCGACCCCCGCGTCACCCCCGCTCGGGCGACTCGGGCAGGTCCCCAGCCCTAGCCTTCCCCATCCCCGAATCCACCTTCCCATACCCCGCCGCCGTCGGGAAGCGCCCCGGGGCCGACGGCGGTGGCAGGGATCCTCCTCTCTCCCGCGTCTCACGGGTGGTGCGAAGCCCTTGCGTGTGCGGAGGCACGGCAGATCTGGCGGCGGTGGCGATGGCCGCGGTGGCGGCAGCGGTGGCTGGTCCTGTCGCGAGCGACGACGACTGCGGTGCGTCGGGCAGCCCGGTCACGGACGTCGACGACTTATGTTGCGGTTGCGCGTCATCCGGCTTCGGATCGGCGGCGGCGTGGAGGGCCTGGTGGGCGGCTTGGCGGCACCTCCAGTCAGATCTAATCTGGCCGGTGCAGCCAGCGGCGGTGGCCATCTCCTCCGTCGGAGGTGGTCGGCCTGAGGCTGGATGATCAGATCTCGAGATCCGTCATCTAGTTCCGGCTGTGAGTCGGAAAGAAATAGTTGCCGGTGAAAACCGAGTCGATGGCAAGCGATGGCGGCGTTATGCGCCGTTACCTTGATGAAGGCCTCGTTGTGCAATGACTGTCGACCCACTCGTGTTGCTCCGGGGGAAACCCTAGGACTGGCCTTCCAGATCGGACGATGGCGATATTGCGGTGTCGTTTCTCTCTTGGGAGCATCATTTGTGGAGTAGCGCTGGAAGACAGAGGCAGGAGGTGGAGCGGCTTCTCTTGCACGGAGCTTTGATGGAGATGTCAAGTCATGCCTGGCCGACAGGTGCTACGCTGTGTCATGCACACAGCCTGGTCGGCAGGTGGTACGCACAACAGATCTTCCAGAATCTTCGCGTCAGGATGGACAGCGCGGGGCAGTGGCGCCGTTGGGCACCGTGGTGACGTCGACGGATGGACGGACTGACAAGAATGATGCGGATCACTCGAAGATGGGTCAGCGGTCCGACAATGATGGCAGCGTCTAAAATGTGTGCATGTGATGTACACTTTAGGTCTGTTGCACCGATAATTCGTTCTGATACGTTATGTGGATGGATCGGCGACGACACCAGTTTAGATATGAGGAGTGAAAGCACTCCGCATTATCAAGTTTTGTAGGTGTGAGTGGTGGCTTCGGGTGACTTGATATATGTTCTTGTTAGACCTTGGTGGAATAATAAATAAAGAAGGCCGCATGCATCGCTTGATGCAAAGGCCGGGGGTTTTAACCTCCTTTTCCGGAAAAAAAAAGGTATGCAACTGATTGTGGTTAAATTTGACAACTATCAAAAGATAATAGACAAAGTTATAAATATATCTTGAAGACAAACAGTACTTGATGGAGAATCACAAGAGGAAGGGAAGCTATTACAAAGTGAACAGTAGAGCTCATAAAATACCATGTACTTCTTCTACGAGATGTAATGGTCCTACAAAATATGGAAATTGTAGCCATAGCCATCATAACCACAATGATCATCACAATAGCAATGATAAAGCTCTACGTGACACAAAAAAAAATACTCTGCTACCAGTGTAGGAGGCCAGGACATTTTGCTAGGGATCGCATGGAGATGGAGAGAATGAATAGAAACCCTATAAGAATGCATTCGGATCATCTCAACCAAGGGCATGTGAATCACGTCATTGTGGGGAATCCGGGACAGTAGAAGGTTGAGACGTGGACCAGACGGCGGAATTAGTGAAGATGAATTCACATGGGAAGTCTATAGCCAAGTACTCCCTCCGTCCGGAAATACTTATCGAAAAAATGCATAAAAATGGATGTATCTAGAACTAAAGTACGTCTAGAGACATCCATTCCTCCGACAAGTATTTTCGAACGGAGGGAGTAATTGAGTTGTGATCTTTTAATTACTAGGAAGAGCCTGATTTGTAACTAGGAGAACGGGGCATGGATAATGTATTCAGTTATGTACCAAGAAGAAAATATGAAAAAGGATATAATAGTCTCCATCATCTTGAGAAATCGAAGCTGCAGAGAATAGCAGGCAGCAGCATGCGTAGCTTTGAGAAGACTAAGGGCATCTCCAACATGGACCCTTAAACCGTCTGCATCTGTCAGGGCCGCAAGGTCAAGACCACGCAAGCCATCCAATGGAGTTCCTCATCCGTCTGCGGACCAGTTCGGACTTTCGTTTTCCTGCAAACTAGAACCAAACCAGTGGGCTTTGCGGGAGTCCGAAGTCCGAACACCAGCCACGTAGGACTCTGACACCATCGGCCCATCCAAAACTAAGGTGAAGCACTGCATTTGGAGTTGGCCGCACCATTTCCGCGGCGAAATCACTCTTTCTTAACCCTCTCTTCCATCTCGCTGCTTTGTACCCCAATTCCTACCCTTTTTTGTCGACGCCGATGCATGAAGGACCCTTACGAAAAGCTGTCAGAGTCGGTGGTGCAGGATCCGACGAAGGAGGCCGCCCGTAAAATCAACTCTGTGACACAGCAAGATTGTCAACTCAGATAAAAGCCAAAGGTAGCATTGTTCAAGAAGCAGAAGGCCGACGGAGTTGGTGGTCATGCAGGGGGTGGTTGTAGTGCAGGGCGGGGCCAGGGATGCAGCGCACTGTCGTCGTCCGTGTAGATGTTGCCCTGGCCAGAGCAATACAAGGCTTCCTACTTCTACGCCGCCCAGCAGCACAAGCTTTTCTGTGTTGACCTCAACGTGGTGCCGCTTTTCCCGGAGTCTACATCGCCACAACTTGTCCAATCATGGACGTCATGTGTGGAGAAACTCAGTGCCCACATGTTGTTCCCTAGCATGCCTCAAGCGGGCGAGCCGGCGTACGACGTCGGGGACAGGAAGTTGTTTGAGATGATCCACTAAGGAGGTGGAGGCGGAGGCTGCTACGAGGACGGGCAGGGTGGATGACTCGGAGTCCACACAGTCGGGCACATACACCCAGTCCAGCACATAAACCTAGCCGGGCACATACACCCAGTCCGGCATGTACACCCATCAAGGCACGCAGTTAGGCACATACGCCCAGCCGACACGTAGCCGGATTGGGCCACCGGGCAGCTGGAGCAGGAGGAGGAGGATGACGACGACCCTTGGTCCGGATGAATTTGTTGCCGATCCAAAGAAAAGGGGTAGAGGAGAAAACTTCAACATGAGGGAGGACGAATTGTTGTGTGATGCGTGGTTGGCAACTAGTATCGATCTGATCCATGGCACGGAGCAAAAGGGCTCAATATCTTGGGCCAACATTAACGCTTCGCTCCATGAGCACAATCATTTCAAGCCCTACACTGACGAGCTCATCCGCAATCGTTTGGTGAAGTCTCTCAACCACCAATGGTACATCATTCAAGAGTTTGTGTTCAAGTATTGCGGCCACTTGAAGCAACTCATCGGACAGTGGCCAAGTGGTGCCAAATCTCTGAGCAAGTAAGTGTGTTGGTTATTTGGTCGGATATGCTCTATGTTTTGGTCAGATGGTGGTCATTTGGCCGGATATGCAACATGTTGGTTGAATGCTCTTTGTTTTGGTAATTTGGCCGAATCGGATATGCAAATTGTGGACGGTGTTTTATACTTTGTAGCCTTCCCACGCGTGCAATTTGGAGAAGAAGACCTTCATCCTCATGCATTTTGGATTGAAGTTGAATGGGCAACCCAAATGGAATTTATTCGTTGCCAACTTCGTCAAGACCGCCAGCATCAGCACCGTGGAAGAAATGGGTGACCCAACCGACCCGACAAAAGAGCCACCGAAGAAGTTAGTAGAGGGTTCCGAAGAAAGAAGTGGGAGGAGGAAAAGTCGAAGCGAGAAGGGGCGGTGGCTAAGATGACAGACAGGTTCAAGGACATTTTACCGAAGAAGGGGGAGGCATATGTCAAGCTCTTCGATATGAAGGAGGCATGTAAGGCCAAGATGTTTAACATGTTGATGGCGGTGACTGACAAGAAGGTTGTGCTCGAAGAGAAGAAGGTTCATATCACAACCATTTCAGAGGAGGCGAAGATGTTGACATTGAAGATGGATGAGTTGGATGACGATGCAAGGATGATCGTGCAAGTCATCCATTTCAAGATGTTGAAGTGGCAAAAGGATCAGCTGGAGGCCAAGAAGGAGGAGGTGGGTAAGAAGGCAGCGGTCGAGACGGGGCGGCAGAGTGAGCGATCATGCTTGGATTGCCTATCTGGCAGGAGAAATTTTTGCAAGGACTGCCAGACTAATATTGTTTTGTGATCGGGCATGTAAAATCTATGCATATTTGCCATCGGACGGACAGAATGTCTCAAAAAAAATTCAGACGGACAGAAACATTAGGACGCTAAATTAGGCGGCTAGAAAGGTTGATGGCATGAGAGGGCTGGGAAGATGCTCAATTTGACCGTCCTGAACGACCTCCGCTTGGAAATTAATCAAGTGTGAGAAATCCTCCTAAAGAAAAGAGCACCTGCTAATGTGCAACATGACAGAAATGCCCCTTCCGCTAACAAACGGCCTAGAATCCAATCTGGACTTTCTGACAAACGGCCTAGAATTCAATCTGGACTTGCTGATAAACGGCCTAGAATTCAATATGGACTTGATGGAGAAACTACTGATGAAAACTTGCTGCGGAAACTACTGACAAGAACTCTGCATGTGGTGGCATGTGGGCATGTTGGAAAAACCTTTAACACTATCGAACACCAGCTGTAATCTGAACTTGCTGACAAACGGCCTAGAATTCAACCTTTACAAGTGGAGGAGCAATCTGAAAATTTGCGCAGATGTAACCCATCATCAAATTACTATTAAATCCCTCAGTTCGCACCACCTAAACTGACACAAATTGCACAGAAAAACAGGGTTAGTAAATCTGCATCGAACACCAGATATTTCAAACTTGCGTGTGCTGCGCTTTGTACCACTTGCTGTGCATTTAGATGCCAAACCCTGGTGTTTTGCGCAATGCAACATAAAATAGAACAAATAAAACTTTAATCTGCTCAAACCATAAGCATATCTGTAAGGGCGAGAACCCTGTCACCACAAAGAAGTCGTAATTCTGTTTCTGTTGTCGATAACAAGCCTGCGTTGTTCTGAAGAAAAATTCGAATAATTGACAGAAAATCTCGACAAAGATCAAGCAGATGTTCTAGAGACGAAGCAATATCTACATGGAATCCGTTACAGGTATTCGCAAGCTGCTTCATGGCATGAACCCTCCTGTACCTTGCGATGCCAGCGTATTTTGGCACCTTGCTCACAGCTTCTATGAAGTTCTCCACTGCAACTCGATTTGAATCTGCCCATTTTTCGAGTCAATGAGATGGAACTTCTCGTTAATCCGCTTGTTGCTGATAACGTCTGCCAGGGCTATATCAATGTAGCCCAAGGCTTCCTGTACCAACATAACATAATAAGCATCAAAAGCTTAAACAATTTCAGACAATCCAACATAACATAATAGGCATTGTATCAAGACATGTCATAAAGAGTTAATCAGGCCCTCAAGATCAAAAGAAACTGAAGGACTAAAAGCGTCAAATATATGTTGTGAACTGCAATTTTGAGGCTCTCCGTTATGAATATTTCTCCTAATCAAGTTGTGGAGCAACCAAAATGCTGTAGTGAATTACCACACCAATTAAGGGCCAAGCATTTCTTGTACAATATCATACCTTCCCATGCAATATTCCTTTTTTTCCAGCTTTACTTAGGACTTCAACATGCAACTTATCATTTGTAGGTGGTTCCTCACAAACAAACTCAAATTCATCCTCCCATCGCGGATCCCTGTTCTTCTTGATCACCTAGTACAGAGAGAAATTCAAGTGCCGTAAATCATGAACACATCATAACCGTTCTAAATAGCTATGCCTAAGCATCGAATATATACTACAGTTACAAATACCTTTGTTTTCTTCTCTTCTCCTTTAAAGATTATCTTTGCGTATGGGTTCGTGTGATGCTTCCCTTCAAGATCTTGAGCTTCGTGAACAACAACAAAAAGCAGCCCACCACCAGCTGGAGTATTGTCTGGAGCTTTCTGCACTTCATCAGCACCATCCACGTTTTCTTTCTCCATATCTTCTTCCTTGAAAGGCTTATATGTCGCCTCCAAAATAATCTGACCACGAGATTTCTCATTTTGTATATCATTTGGATCCATGGTCTTCAGCAAGTTAAGAGTCAACACTTTAGTCTCCTCTGGGGGAAGTTCTTTTAACAGAACCATGTTCATGCCCATCTTTTCATGTTTCCCAACCTAGAAATGTCAATGAAATAGCTTAGCTGGAAATTACTGTCTTCGGTAACATACACAAAATGGAACAACTGCGGACTTCATGAACAAAGGAAGCCATGCCTGTTCCCAGTCGAAGACATCAACTTCCAGCGACTGGTTTTCTGGATCTGTCACGACAAATTTGAAATCTTCATTCCACTCCGGATTGAGATTGCTGCGCTTTACTGATGTTTTCTTGGATGGAAGCTTGTCATCTGTCATCTTAAGTTTCGCGTATGGATCTGATTTACCCAGCAGATCCTTCTTTTTCAGATTTTGAGCTCTTACAACCTTCACAAGTAGAATTCCAACAGGCCTCTTTGATGCTCTGTCAATATGCAGAAGCCATTAGCAACACATATTTTAAAAGCACTACACAAGCAACCACAGAGTGATCTCAAAACTATACTTTGAGGGATCCATTATAGGGACTTCTAGTGTCTTTGGCCACAGATACATGTTCCCAACTTGCTTCTTAATGGTGTCCTGCAAATGCACAAAACGGATTAGTTGAATAACGAAATATTTTTATTGATAGGGTAAAGCTAGACACCACATCTCAGGTTTGAGAGATGCAGCATGACTGCAGTGAGCAAAGACACACAAAAAAAATATACACTATTGACATCACACTACAAGGCAGAAAATCAAGACTTAGGTACACGACAATGTGGTGTCATTTTGTGTGAGCATCATATAGACTACTACAAGCAACAGTGGCATACATACAACAAATTTGATGTCAATGTTACAGACACAGAGATGAAATAATTCAATTTAGAACCAACACCTAAATCAAGTACTCCCCCTGTCCCATAATATAAGAACGTTTTTGGCACTACACTAGTGTAAAAAACGTTCTTATATTATGGGACGGAGGGAGTATATGACAAGAATGAAGAAGCTTAAACATGAGAAGATTCAGAACAGGAGTCAGGAATACCTGAACGAATTTGTAAAGAACAGGAATAGCCATTATATCTGCTCCGAATAGTTTGAGCCCAAAATCAACATGTGGCTGCAAAACAAATTATAACTAGTAAAAAGCTAAAGCAAGTGATCAGCAGGGTAGTAAGAATACAACCGATTAGTTACCAGACCTTCTCCATGAGAGAAACACTGATATTAGCGAAGCAAGGAAATGTAGGCACCAACGGCTTCAGTGTAATACGAGGCGATGCAAAGACTTGCAGATCCACAATCTGAAAGAACAAGACAAAAAGAAGTAAATCACTATGTTAAATTCTACAAACCACAAAACATACTTATCATATCAAGACAGAAGCAGTTAATACCTGGACAGTTGCTTTCAACCCATAGGCCTTCGCAACAACAGTGATATTGGGATTTGCAGCCCACTTTAGAGATGGTTCCATTATCAACTCTTTCTCATCGGTGATATAGACTTTCATTCCTGGGGGAAGACATCAAATGTAAAACATTTAGAATCACATATGATCAATATAATGTAACACCAGCGCATGGAGTGTTAAAAGCACATCATAATCACAAGTAAAAAATCACAATATTGTTAATTCTACGAAGAAGATCGAAAGGGCGACGGCTTTTTTCAAGTGTAATTGCAATGTACTATGGTATAAACAACATATAGCAGATTAACTGGAGTGATAGCAATCTCTACATATTGCACATCTGAAGCTATAGTAACCGCTTGATCAATGGATGGCAGTTTCATTGCACATAAACGTATAAATACAACTGCAGTTCAGATACTGAACACGACAATCACCATATAAAGAGCATGCATCTGTTCACAAATTCATGCACAATTCTTCATACTGATATTCTAGTTCAAAAGAAAGCCTGAAACCATGTAAAATATAGCTGCATTATCCATTTGTGTTAAGGGGGAATAAGAACACAAATCTATGAAGCAGAAACCTTGTTTTTGCCCTAAAGCAGGACCTGGTGCGAGTAAAGAGAACAGGGTGTGGCGCCTTATGCCTAAGAAATGCTACTAACCTTGAAAGGTGGGTGGTAAACTACCCAGAGTAAGTGTTTCAAACTCGACTGAATCTATCTTGTACTTCTCACAGTTCTCAGCAATAATTGGCTTTGCAATATCCTGCGCCATTCTGCAGATAGCCTAAAGGACAAAACCATATAGCACATAAGCTTTAATGCCAACCAGAGATAAACATCTTACGTCAGAGTAATCAACAGCATCAAGTACCTTGTTAAGATTGGGCCACATCAATTCCAGAAACCTGTTGAGCCAATCAACCTAACAACAAAAAGCAAGGAAATGAGGATATAAAGAACTGCGAACTGCTACAACTTAAATACATGCGTTTATTAAAAAATTAGTTGCAAGCTTAAAATTTTGGGAAGCATACTCTATCATAGTCGGGATTCTTGACCCACATAGGAATTTCAGGAAGGATTCCGTCCAAAGAATTTGAGTCATATTCCACAAGTGGGCGAACTTCGACGTCCTGAAAAGTAATCAGGAACAAACATTACCATCATGTAGTACTGGGTTTGACCATGAACATCATATATCAGTTATAATAAAGCAAATTGGGTTTCGGCCGTCCGTCACGCACTTATGCAGAAAACCCCCTGCATTTTTTATGAATTAACCCACAGTACACACTTAAGTCATAACCGAACCGTTATTTTACATTTTTACGGAAACCCCCCTGACGTATTAGATAATTCACCCGCCGATCATATATAAGTCAAACACATGTTTTTCTAAATTATTCATATCTTTTAAACCGTAACTCCGATTTTAACATGTTATATATGAAAATTGATTAGAAAAATGTGTAGAATCTGAATAAGATGTTATTTTGTTTGTTAAATATTTTTTAAATATTATTTTGGAAGATATTTAAGTCAAACAAGTATTTTTCTTAATTATCCATATCTATTAAACCGTAACTCCGGTTTTAACATGTTATATATGAAATTTGAATAGAAAAATATGTAGAATTTGAATATGATGTTATTTTTACCTATTAAATATTTTAAAATATTATTTTAAAAGCAAATTGTTACCTATAGGGCACGTCCGTTTTTCTTTCGTACCGCGACGATCTGGATTGCAAATAAACAATCACTAAAATCATAAAGAGACGAAAGAAAACATCGATAACCACACATGAGCACCTCTGGAAAATCTGGCAGGGGAAAAACAACATTCAAACACACTTTGGTTTGTGTGAACACTGAGGCCACTGAGGGTGAGAAGGAGGATAAGCGGCAACACAAAAATGATGCCTCGCTAAAATAAAGGGCATGAACATATTATGGTCATTGGGTTAAGAGTGTGTGTTATTTTTTTCTCCCGTTGCAACGCACGGGCTCTTTTGCTAGTATCAGTTATAAACCGAACAAAGACATACAACCTCCGTCCCAGAAAGGTTGCCTTAGATTTTTCTAGATACGAAAATCTAAGGCAACCTTTCTGGGACGGAGGGAGTATAAAGCTTAAGGTGTACCGGCCTCCCGGGATCGCATCAGTCAAAATAATTAGACATTTTTTAACAAAGCAGTTATCGTAGCACAACTATATTCATATACAGCAACATAAAATGATGAGTATACAAAGAAAATGAGGTTCGATGAAAGAAACTGCACACCTTGACATTCGTTGGCTGGAAGTAGATGAAGAAATAGTAACCGATAGCAATACCAGAAGAGAATCCAAAGCCAAATCCAAAGAGACCAAGCACCGTGCTGATTATGCCCATCTCAGATTGTTTTTAAGACCTTAAAATGTATGCCAGCTTTCTATCAGAAATTGCAAAACCAAACAAATTAGAAGATCAAATATATTTATAAATTGCCAAGGAACAAGCAGAGAAAGCTAATACCAGTTTTTAACACGCTTATTTTCTGCAAATATCCTGTTCAAGTTTATTCAAATGGGTTTCTGTAGGGCATTATCTCTAGCCTACCCCAACTTGCTTGGGACAAAAGGCTTTGTTGATGTTGCTGTTATTGTTATTGTATCCTATTCAAATTTATACAGATGGCATGAAACAATCCCTGATTTTATACTAGTAGTTCTTTTAATTATAAACATATCTATACGGATTCTGAAAGTTTAACATAAAGCAGTTTCTCAAATTAAAACTGGAGGAACCCATCAGTGTAGATTCCACGACAGTATGGAAGAAATGCCTCAGATCACATATCGCAAAATACTAAGCGAAAGGCTCTTTCAATTAGTGAAAACGACAGCCAGGTTAATGATATAAAACAAAGCTTAGCATAGCTGATGCCAATCGTCCTGGAAATACATAGATAAAGGTACTTGGGGGCGCAAGGAGAATAGCTGTAGCTTTCGAGTTGATCCCACGGATTTTTTTCAGAATAATATAGGGTGGCTCTACCAAGTTGCATGGTGGAGTAAAAGGGTGGTGGCACTTTTGGAGATTGTCCTTGCTCAAGGGCCACGTTGGTACTTAATCTTTGCCTTCAAGGCAGGTTTCTTCTTTGGGATCAGACATGGATTGTAAATTGCAAGTGCCAATAAAACTAAGTGATGGGGCAATTATCAAACAATAGAGGTCATCTCAGCCTTGCCCAATATGACGATTTCTTCAGAAAAAATATGTTAGGTATTAAAAAAATAAAGCAATCTAAAGGAGAGCTGCACGCAGATTACAGGGTGCATGTAGTGCCTAAAGAACACATCCGTGCTGCTAAGAAGAATTCAACAACATCCAGTTGGAGAAACAACCAAGGTTGCCGCATTCATCCATTCACGAACATGCATGTCCTGAATAAACACGATTTGACCATGACAGCAAAATGAAACATGAGGACGCATCAGACAGAGCAGATCGACGCAAAAACGCGCTACCAAACCGACGAATCAGGCGTCCAAACGACACCACCCGATGAGCCCGCGCCACAGGATGCGTCGCGGGAGGCGGATCTGGGCGAGCATCCGGCGCAGAGAAGCCTGCACGAACCCACCGACGGCGGCACCACACCCCCGCCCGGAGAACCGACGCCCGCTCCGCGAGTACGAAACCTCCGGTCCGGCGGGGCACGGACGTACCGGCCACAGCCCGGGCCGCCGCCGAACCCGGGCACGCGACGGGAAACCGAAGGATCGGCGGGGACGCGCAGCGGCCGCGCGCGCGTAGGGCGGCCCGAGACGGTTAGGAGAGAGGGGGAGGGAGTAGGAGAGAGGACGAACCAGAGGGGCCGGCGGCGGGTGTCGCGGTCGCGGTCGCGGTCCGTGCGGCGTCGGTCACCAGAGTGTCTGGGCGGAGGAGGCGGGGCGCGCGGCCATGGAACGCGGCGGGGAGGGGATTTCGAGGGGCGGAGCGGAGGGATCGAATGGGTGTGCGTGTGGGTGTGTGGGTGGGAGGAAACGCCTGGTGCATGGGCCGCTCGGCACGTTGCGGCACACGCGGCCGCGATCCCGGGCGGGCGCGGTGGGGTTAATTAGCGGTGCTGGCTGGCCGGGGCCCACCGCTGATTGAAGACGGTTATTAAGCTGCGAGGGTGAGTGCTCGGTGCCGCTGGCGTGCGGGCCAGGGCACGGGCACGAGCGTATCCGCTCCGCGTACACGGCGGCGATGCGATGCGTGCGCCCCGTGCCTGCCGTGAGTCCGTTTTGGTTTTCTCAGCCGGCCTCTCCGTGAATCGCTAAGTTATTTTATTTTACTTTTTGTGAAATCGCTAAATTATGGTGCCATATGGCAGAGTGACCACCTTCCTGGCAAAGGAAATTCTTCTTTGGTTTGAGGATATTATGGAGCAAGAGGCGATCTTCTGGCTTCGTACAGACAGAGCGGAACGTCTGTTACATGGCGATAGAAACACAAAGTTTTTTCACAATGCGGCCACGGCAAAAAAGAAATGAAATTGTATAAAGAAGCTGCTCCATGACATGAGAGTGTGGCATCCAGGTACAGCTGAAATTAGTGACCATATTATGCGGTACTTTTTTGGTTTATTCACAGCTGAAGTTGATGCTCCTGATTCGAATATCTTGGCACTGGTTAAAAGAATACTAACACATGACATGAACAATGCGTTGCTAGCTCTTTATTCGACCGAAGAGGTCAAGAAGGCACTGTCCGATATTGGCGATCTGAAGGCCCCGAGACCGGATGGCTTGCACGCGATATTTTACAGGGGTTTTGCCCCATGCTTGAAGAAGATTTTGTTGGTGAAGTGTTGAAGGCCGTCAATTCACGTACCCTGAAAATATATTTTCCAGAGAAAGCGACTATGTTCCAGCCTATCAGTCTATGCAATGTTGTTTACAAGGTAATCTCAAATATGCTAGCAGCAAGGCTGAAAGGTTTTTTACCTGACATTATTAGCCCAACGCAGAGTATTTTTGTTCTTGAGCGTCTGATCACAGACAATGTCTTCGTAGCTTATGAAAGTTTTCATGAATTAAGGAACATGAGAGATGGCCATAATGGTTGGTACGTATGCGGTGAAGCTGGACATGCATAAGACATATGACCAGGTTGAATGGCCGTTTCTAGAAGGTATTCTGGTGAAATTGGGATTTCGTGAAGAGTGGGTTAAACTCGTTGTGCAATGTGTTAGTACAGTGGGATATCGCATACGTGGTGGATTGGGCTACCTTACTGCACTTTATTTACCGTTATCGTTACTTGCTTGTTACAAATTATCTTGATATCAAATTACTTGTTACCGACAATTTCAGTGCTTGCAGAAATTACCTTACTGAAAACCACTTGACATTTCCTTCTGCTCCTCGTTGGGTTCGACACTCTTAGTTATCGAAAGGACTACGATTGATCTCCCATACTTGTGGGTCATTAGTAGCCCCCTCTGGTATTTCTTTTCTCTAATATTTTTATATATTCCAAAACAAATCTCCGTAAAATTTCAGCTCATTTAGAGATATGCAGAATAGGTATCTCTAACGTAGGTTTTTCAGGTCCAGAATTCCAGTTGCCGGTATTCTCCCTCTTTATGTAAACCTTGCATATTATGAGAGAAAAGGTATTAAAATTACTTCATAAAGTGTTATATTGAATGAAAACACTATAAATAACAGTAGGAAAACATGATGCAAAATGGACGTATCAAACTCCCCAAGCTTAGACCTCGCTTGTCCTCAAGCGAAAGTCGATATCGAGAATCATGTCCACATGTTTAGAGAGAGAGGTGTTGATAAAAACAAAATACGAACATAGTAGCATCATGATCATTATTATAACAACAATAATTTTATCATAAAACTTCTTATGAGCAAGTAACAATTCATCACAACATCAAATTATAAGGCATAAACTTTCTTAAAAACTAATAAACTATGTTCTCAGTCAACAATGCAATTGCAATTCATCATATTTTCAGGAAGGTTCTCATGTCGGAGCTTTTTAGCAAGTCCACATACTCAACCATCATTTAGTCTTCTATGATTGCTGACACTCACAACATATATATGGAGCAAAAAGTTTCAACCGGACACATAGGAAGATAGGGGCTTATAGCTTCGCCTCCCAACTTATTCACCTCAAGGGTGATGTCAACAATAATAACTCATGATCACTCATATCCAACTGGATATATGTACCTAGATCATTCCCCACCACATGATGCTTGCAAAAGAGAAAAATAAAAGGAATAGAAGGGAATACTATTTACTCTTGCATAAAAATAAAAGATAGGCCCTTCGTAGAGGGAAACAGAGGTTGTCATGCGCTTTTTACTTTTGGATGCATAATCTCTCAATACAAAAGAACGTCACATTATATTGCCCCTTGTGATAGCAAACTTTATGATGCAGTCTGTCGCTTTTATTACTTCGCCATCACAAGTTTGTACAACGCTTATTTTTCCTTACAATAAAAGATCAAACATATTTTGAAGCAATTTTTATTGCCTTATGCACTGATGACAACATACTTGAAGGATCTTATTCAATCCATAGATAGGTATGGTGGACTCTCATAACATGAGAGTGGGTTTAAGGTTTTTGGATGCACAAGTAGTATCTCTACTTGGTGCGGATTTTTTGCTAGCAAAGATATTGGGCAAGCACCACATGTTGGAGGATCTATGACAATATAACTTCTATGTGAATATGAACAAATATAAATCATTGTGTTGTCTTCCTTGTCCAACGTCCATAATTTGACATTGAATACTTGATGGGGGTTCACAATCATAGAAGATGTCCAAGATGGTATATTTGCATGTGAATCTTCTCTTCCCTTATTAATTCTTTAATGAATTGCATCATTGACCAGTGTTATGTTTGTCAACTTTTAATAAATTTTACCACTTATATTTTTCCTTATGTGATGTCATTACTTTTCATAAGATTAGCATATGATCTTTTTCCTTATTTCCTTTATTTCGATTGAAACAAAAAAGTAAAGAAATAAAAAAACTCAGACTAATCTTTATTATATAACTCTCACTCGATTACATAGATAGATCACGAAACTAGCACTCGAAAATAGACCATACTAAACTTTTATTCAACTAAATCACGAAATAACTAAGGACCGAACTAAGATAGGTAAAGATAATGAAAATGATGGTGATACGATACCGGGGCATCTCCCCCAAGCTTGGCGAAAGCCAAGGGGAATGCCCATACCCGTGTACTCAAGTCTCCTTCTTTGGTGATGATGGTGATGAAGAAGTGGTAAGCTTGTCTTCCGGCTTCCATGGCATAGGTTCACCATCATAAGAAGATGCGCGAGTCTCCTGAGTCCTGAAACTTGCAGCTAAACTCATACCATTGAACCTTGCTTCATACTCAAAATTTTGATTCTGGAGATCATAAAATTTGGCCTTGAAGATAATTGTTTTGTTCGTCGAAGTGGAAAGCAATGTCTTTCATAGACTGGCCATCCACCTTGTGATTGATAATCCCCAAGTGCAAGGAATCGTCTAGCACTCTCCAAAGGTGGAAGTGATAAGTATGGAGTGTCGAACACACAAGGAGCTAAAGGTAAGATCAATATTCTCTCAAGCCCTATCTGCCACTGATACGACTCTACGTGCACCGAACGTTTGCTTCCAACTAGCAACGAGAAATAAAACTACGTTGTGGGTATGAAGAAGATAACTTTGCATGGTAACAGAGAGCTAAAACATAAAAGTAGGTGCTGTTATCATAAGGTTAGAATATATTACTTAGTATTATAAATAGCGAGTGTGGAATAATGGTGGATCGGTGTGCGGAATTGTCCTAGGCAATTGTTAACAAGACCGATAGTCACTATTGCAGTTTTATATGAGGGAGAGGCATAAGCTAACATACTTTCTCTACTTGGATCATATGCACTTATGATTGGAACTCTAGCAAGCATCCGCAACTACTAAAGATCATTAAGGTAAAACCCAACCATAGCATTAAAGCATCAAGTCCTCTTTATTCCCATACGCAACAATCCCTCTTACTCGGGTTTGTGCTTCTGTTCACTCACCAACCCACTATAAGCGAATCATGAACGTATTGCAACACCCTACAGCGGGAACCCCTCACGCTTGCGCGACACGGAGGACACCATAGGACAGCACCAAAGTAAAACATACAACTCATACCAATCTAGATCATCAATCAACCCAAAAGACAAAATATATCTACTCAAAACATCATATGGTGGCAACACATCATTGGATCATAATATGTGGCATAAAGTACCATGTTCAAGCAGGGGATTACAGCGGTGTGCGGGAGAGTGGACCGCGTAAAAGAGATGAGGATGGTGATGATGATGGTGATGTTGATGAATACGATCACCGCGACGATGATTCCCCTCCCGATGGCACTCCAGCACCACCGGAAGAGAGGAGGAGAGGTTCTCCCCCTTGTGCTTTTTCCTACATGGCCTCCACCTTCTGGTCCTTGGCCTTCATGGTGATGAAGACCCCTCCGGGATACTCCTCCATGGCCTCCGGTGATGATGGCCCCCTCCGGCAGGGTGCCGGAGAGGGCCCCGATTGGTTTTTGGTGGCTACAGAGGCTTGCGGCGGTGGAACTTCTGATCCAATCTCTGTTCTGGAAGTTCTAGGGTACGGGAGTATATATGGGTGCAGGGAGGACATCGGAGGAGCTACGGGGGCCCCACGAGGCAGGGGGCGCGCCCTAAGGGGGGGGCGCCCCCCACCCTCGTGAGCACCTCCCGTATCTCCTGACGTAGAGTCCAAGTCTATCTGGTGGCTTTCCTTCCAAAAATAACTTCTCGAGTTGATTTCATTCCGTTTTGACTCCGTTTGATATTCCTTTTCTTCGAAACACTGAAATAGGCAAAAAAACAGCAAATCTGGGCTGGGCCTCCGGTTAATAGGTTAGTCCCAAAAATAATATAAAAGTGGATAGTAAAGCCCAATATTGCCCGAAACAGTAGATAATATAGCATGGAGAATTCAAAAATTATAGATACGTTGGAGACGTATGAGGCATCCCCAAGCTTAATTCCTGCTCGTCCTCGAGTAGGTAAATGATAAAAAAGATAATTTTTGATGTGGAATGCTAGTAGTACTTAAGTTTGATCAATGATAATTCCAATCACTTTTTCTAGCATCATTACATGTCATAACAGTAGCTCAACTCATAAAACTTTCCATGATCAAGTAACCAGCAATTCAAAAGTTTAAAGTATGGATCATAAACTTTCTTGAAAACTAACAAACGATATTCTTAGTCATCAAACAATTGCAATTCATCCTATTTTCAGCAAGAGTCTATGTCAGAGCTTTGATTTAGCAAACTTCACATACTCAACTATCATGTAGTCTTTCACAATCGCTAACACTCACGCAATACTTGTGGTTATGGAGTTTTAATCGGACACAGAGAAAGATAGGGGCTTATAGCTTCGCCCCACAACCTTTTACCTCAAGGGTAATGTCAACAATAATAACTCATTCTCCCCTACATCTAATTATATATATATATATATATATATATATATATATATATATATATATATATATATATATATATCATGTTCTTTCCAACATGCTGGCCTTGCCAAAGGATAAAATGAAAAAGGAAAGGTGAAGATCACCATGACTCTTGCATAAGGTAGAAGATAATAATAAAAGATAGGCCCTTCGCAGAGGGAAGCAGAGGTTGCCATGCGCTTTTATGGTTGGATGCACAAAATCTCAATGCGAAAGAACGTCACTTTATATTGCCCCTTGTGATATGAACCTTTATTATGCAGTCCGTCGCTTTTATTACTTCCACATCACAAGATCGTACAAAGCTTACTTCTCCCACACAAATCAATCATACATATTTAGAGCATTTTTATTGCTTTGCACCGATGACAACTTACTTGAAGGATCTTACTCAATCCATAGGTAGATATGGTGGACTCTCATGGCAAAACTGGTTTAAGGATTTTGGAAGCACAAGTAGTATCTCTACTTGGTGCTGAGAATTTTGGCTAGCATGAGGGGGAAAGGCAAGCTCAACATGTTAGAGGATCCATGACAACATACTTTATCTCAGATATAAGAAAACATAACTCATTACATTGTCTTTCTTGTCCAACATCAACTCTTTAACATGTCATATTTTAATGAGTGCTTCCAATCATAAGATATGTCCACGGTAGTATATTTGTATGTGAAATCCCTCTCCCTTCAATATTCTTTCATGAATTGTTCAAGTGACCAATTCTACGTTTGCTAACTTTCAATAAGTTTACTACCTATACTTACTATGTGTGAAGCCATTACTCCCCATGTTATAAGCATATGAAACATATATAAATTCAGGTTTATGACATTCAATTTATTCAACCATTTACTTATAGGATATGCGTGAAGCACATAAGCAAATGACAAACTACTCCAAAAGATATGAGTGAAGAACACTAAGTAGTCAAATAATTAACTAGCCATGGGAGGATTTTCATTCAATAATTCAGATCCAATGATTTTATTCAAACAGAAAGTGAAATTGAAAATACGCTCCAAGCAAAACACATATCATGTGACGAATAAAAATATAGCTCCGAGTAAGGTATACCGATAGTTTTGAAGACGAAAGAGGGGATGCCTTCTGGGGCATCCCCAAGCTTAGGTACTTGAGTCTTCCTTGAATATTACCTTGGGGTTCCTTAGAAATCCCCAAGATTAGAGTCTTTCCACTCCTTATTCTCCTCATATCGATATCTCACCCAAAACTTGAAAACTTCAATCACACAAAACTTAACCAAACTTCGTGAGATAGGTTAGTATGATAAAGAGTAAACCATTCACTTTGGGTACTATCAAAAACAAGGTTCATAATTGTTCTCACACAATGCCTACTGTACCATATCATTTCTACAATTTATATTGAGGAATATAAGTCATAGAAACTACAAAACAAGCAAACTATGCAATGAAAACAGAATCTGTCAGAAACAGAACAGTCTGTAATGATCTGAACAATAACCATACTTCTGCTACTCCAAAAATTATGAAATAAATTGGTGGACGTGAGGAATTTATCTATTAATCTTTTGCAAAAAGAATCAACTCAAAATCACTCTTCTGTAAAAAATGACATCTATTCTCGTGAGTGCAAAGTTTCTGTTTTTTACAACAAGATCACATTAACTTTCACCCAAGTCTTCCCAAAGGTCTTACTTGGCACATTATTGAAACAAAAGCTATAAAACATGATTACTACAGTAGCTTAATCATGTTGAAACACAAAAACAGAAAGGATAAATATTAGGTTGTCTCCCAATAAGCGCTTTTCTTTAATGCCTTTTAGCTAGGCATGATGATTTCAATGATGCTCTCATAAAAGATAAGAATTGAAACACAAAGAGAGCATCTTGAAGAATATGACTAGCACATTTAAATATAACCTACTTCCTATGCCTAGGGATTTTGTGAGTACACACTTATGGGAATAAGAATCAACTAGCATAGGAAGGCAAAACAAGTATAACTTCATAACTTTTAAGCACATAGGGAGGAACCTTGGTATTAATACAACTCCTACAAGCATGTATTCCTCCCTCATAATAATTTTCAGAGGCATCATGGATAGTAACTTTGTGCTCATACTCGATTGGAACCTCTTCCTAAATAGTGGAGTCATTACTAGCTAAAGTTGACACTCTTCCAAGTCCACTTTCATAAATATCACACTAAGATTCAACACTTCCAAAATAGTGGGATCACTAATTCCTAAAGTTGACACTCTTCCAAACCCACTTTAAATGATAGTATTATTCATACTCCAAAATATATAAGTGAAGTTCATGGAGCATTCTACAACTAACCAATATCCATGCTCAAAATGTATAAGTGAAGCACATGAAGCATTCTATAAAACCATACTCAAAAGATTTAAGTGAAGCACAAAGAGCAATTCTATAAGATCATACTTAAAAGATATAAGTGAAGCACATTAAGTACTCTATAAATCATTGAAGGGACATCTCATGCTAGCATGGTTCTTAAAGAAAAAGAAAAACACAAAGGACACAAATCATGTGAACAAAGCAAAAACCAAGGTATACCGATATTTGTTGAAGAAGAAAGATGGGATGCCAACTGGGGCATCCCCAAGCTTAGATGCTTGAGTATCCTTTAAAATATTTACTTGGGGTTCCTTGGGCATCCCCAAGCTTGAACTCTTGCCTCTCTTTATTCTTCTCATATTGATAGCTCCTCGACCTTCGGACACTTCATCCACACAAAACTTTAACAAAAACTTGTGAGATCCGTTAGTGTAATAAAACAAATCACTACCTTTAGGTACTATAATGAACTCATTACTTATTTGTATGGGTGTTAAACTTACTGTATTACAAGTTCTCTATGGTACATACCACCCAATACTAGCCATAGATTCATCGAAATAAGCATCCGCAACTACTAAAGATCATTAAGGTAAAACCCAACCATAGCATTAAAGCATCAAGTCCTCTTTATTCCCATACGCAACAATCCCTCTTACTCGGGTTTGTGCTTCTGTTCACTCACCAACCCACTATAAGCGAATCATGAACGTATTGCAACACCCTACAGTGGGAACCCCTCACGCTTGCGCGACACGGAGGGCACCATAGGACAGCACCAAAGTAAAACATACAACTCATACCAATCTAGATCATCAATCAACCCAAAAGACAAAAGATATCTACTCAAAACATCATAGGATGGCAACACATCATTGGATCATAATATGTGGCATAAAGCACCATGTTCAAGTAGGGGATTATAGCGGTGTGCGGGAGAGTGGACCGCGTAAAAGAGATGAGGATGGTGATGATGATGGTGATGTTGATGAAGACGATCACCGCGGCGATGATTCCCCTCTCGATGGCACTCCAGCACCACCGGAAGAGAGGAGGAGAGGTGAGGGAGTCCTGGATTAGGGGGTGTCCGGATAGCCGGACTATAACCTTTGGCCGGACTATTGGACTATGAAGATACAAGATTGAAGACTTCGTCCCGTGTCTGGAAGGGACTTTCCTTGGCGTGGAAGGCAAGCTTGGCGATACGGATATGTAGATCTCCTACCATTGTAACCGACTCTGTATAACCCTAGCCCTCTCCGGTGTCTATATAAACCGGGGGGGTTTAGTCCGTAGGACGAACAACAGAACAACAATCATACCATAGGCTAGCTTCTAGGGTTTAGCCTCCTTGATCTCGTGGTAGATCTACTCTTGTACTACCCATATCATCAATATTAATCAAGCAGGAGTAGGGTTTTACCTCCATCGAGAGGGCCCGAACCTGGGTAAAAACATCGTGTCCCTTGTCTCCTGTTACCATCCGCCTAGACGCATAGTTCGGGCCCCCCTACCCGAGATCCGCCGGTTTTGACACCGACATTGGTGCTTTCATTGAGAGTTCCTCTGTGTCGTCACTTTTAGGCCCGATGGCTCCTTCGATCATCAACAGCGATACGGTCCAGGGTGAGACTTTTCTCCCCGGACAGATCTTCGTATTCGGCGGCTTTGCACTGCGGGCCAATTCGCTTGGCCATCTGGAGCAGATCGAAAGCTACGCCCCTGGCCATTAGGTCAGATTTGGAAGTCTTAACTACACGGCTGACATCCGCGGAGATTTGATCTTCGACGGATTCGAGCCACAGCCGAGCGCGCCGCACTGTCACGAAGGGCATGATTTAGCTCTGCCGCCGAACAGCGCTCTGGAGGCCGCGCCCGCATCGGCCCCGACCCTTAGTTCGGAGCCGATCGAGCCGATCGAGGACGGGTGGTTGGATGCCGCCTCAGAGGCCGGAATCTCTATGGCGATCGAGCCGAACACCAGCTTTGTCCCCTGCGAAGCCTATGACTCCAAGGTGCCAGACTCCGAGCCCCCCGCGCCCCTGCTGATCGAATCCGATTGGGCGCCGATTATGGAGTTCACCGCCGCGGACATCTTTCAGCACTCTCCCTTTGGCGATATTCTGAATTCACTGAAGTCTCTCTCTTTATCAGGAGAGCCCTGGCCGGACTACGGTCAGCAAGGTTGGGATGCGGATGATGAAGAAATTCAAAACCCACCCACCACCCACTTTGTAGCAACTGTCGATGATTTAACCGACGTGCTCGACTACGACTCCGAAGACATCGACGGTATGGACGCCGATGCAGGAGACCATCAGGAACCAGCGCCTATAGGGCACTGGAAAGGCACCTCATCATATGACATATACATGGTGGACACCCGAAAAGAGGGCGATGGCGATGGAACAGCGGAGGATGACCCCTCCAAGAAACAGCCTAAGCGCCGGCGTCAGCGGCGCCGCTCTAAATCCCGCCAAAGCAAAAACGGTGATTCCGGCATGGGAGATAATAACACTCCGGACAGTGCCAAAGAAAACCCCCTCCAGCAAAACTCAGCATAGGATGATGGAGAAGCCAGCCCTCATGAGAGAGCGGCAGACAGAGAGGTCGAGGATGAAAATTACATGCCTCCCTCCGAAGACGAGGCAAGCCTCAACGACGACAAATTTGTCGTGCCTGAGGATCCCGTCGAACAAGAGCGCTTCAAACGCAGGCTTATAGCCACGGCGAGCAGCCTCAAGAAAAAACAGCTACAACTTAGAGCTAATCAAGACTTGCTAGCCGACAAGTGGACGAAAGTCCTTGCGGCCGAAGAGTATGAACTCGAACGCCCCTCCAAGAGCTACCCAAAGCGCAGGTTGCTACCTCGATCAGAGGAAGAATTACCTACATCACCAGCGCATAATGCGGCCGACCGGCCACCGTGTGGCCGCGACAGAGAGGCCTCTCGGCCCTCCACTCAAGCCGCACCCCGGCGCCACTTTAAAAATACCAAGGCACGGGGGAATGCGCCAGACCTGCGAGATATATTGGAGGACAATGCAAAGCAAACAAGGTCGATCTACGGATCGCGTGGGCGCCCCACGGCACGAGATGGTAATCGTCACGCCGGATAAAGTAAATCCGGCCGGGCCGAACATAGTAGACAAAGCTCGTTTGAGCTACGTCGGGATATAGCCCAATACAGAGGTGCCGCACACCCACTATGCTTCACAAATGAAGTAATGGATCATCAAATCCCAGAGGGTTTCAAACCCGTAAACATCGAATCATATGATGGCACAACAGACCCTGCGGTATGGATCGAGGACTATCTCCTCCATATCCACATGGCCCGCGGTGACGATCTGCACGCCATCAAATACCTCCCACTCAAGCTTAAAGGACCAGCTCGGCATTGGCTTAATAGCTTGCCAGCAGAATCAATTGGTTGTTGGGAGGACCTGGTCGGGCGAACCGCAGTGGCTATCATGCACTGCTCGGGAGAACCGCATTTGCCAAGTTCAATGCGGTACCGCATTACGCATACCTCAAGCTCAAGATGCCAGGCCCTCGAGGAGTCATTACGGTCAATGGAAACACCGAACGCTCTCTCCGTACGGAGGAGCATACGGCGGCTCTCGCAGCGGAAGTACAAAGCAGCCTCTCAAGGCAATTCTCCAGTCCGGCCACTAAACGTCCGGACATCGTCAAGCGCGCCCGGAGTAACCTACAGCAAGACCGCCTGGCATGTTGTGAGCAGGCGTAGCAATGCGGCCCCAACCCCAGCCCTCACGAAATTGCGAAACCAGTACTGCACATACATAACTACGCTCTGGAAATACCATGGGCACAGGGGGAGGGGCACCATCACGGCACGCCCAAAACACGGCTTAAACTGCACTAGGGGCTGCCGATTTCTTACTTTTATCTTACTTTCAGCACTCCATTCTTCAGAAGGCCTAAACCGGCAGTACAATTGCCGCACAAACGATGCAAGAACTAGGGAAGCAGAAAGCCACGCCGCACTACGAAACTCTCAGGTGGTCTCTATAACGAGCAGTATACCTGTTTCGCATACCATTCCACAGTCCACCTCTGGATAGGACATGTCAAATAGTCCCACATTTTGCTTATCGCACCATTTGTATCGTTCTGCTTTGATCGCAGCTTCTTCAAATAAACAATGCATAGCTTTCGTCTATTACTGTATTACTCTTTTTTAAGAATATATGTTCATTAATGACATGTTGCACCCGTACACTTTGGTACGGTCAATACGCCAGGGGCTCAAGCACCCCATAACACGGCGTGAGAAGTCCGAACACTTTCACAGGTGCGGCACCCCAAACTTATATCATTATATGCATCGGCTCCGAATCATGTCTTTGGTCAATAGTTGGGTTTTCCCGGCTCCCATGTTTTGGTACCTTACGTTCCGCTATATCGGCTAAGGTAGCGCTGGGAGAACTACTGCGATTGTGCCCCAGTTAAGCTGGGCCTAAGCACCTCAGTAGAGAAAACTAAAACTGGCTGTCATGATAGGGCGAGAGCTGGTCGCTGTTCGAGAGGTTTTCGAGTCCCTAAAGACTTATGCCGCTTCGAGTGAGGAGTCGGCTTTGTCCGGCCTAGGCGTGGATAGCGCCCCGAACTCGGTCTTCCGAACACTAGGGGCTTCGCCGAAATTTAAAATTATAGAATTCTATGGCTAAGTGAGAGTGTTCAAGCATTATAGTCCGATTGCCTTGTTCGTTGTGTTGAGCGCCTCCCTCGAAGGACCCAAGAATGGGAAAAAGAGCGCTCAAGTTTATCCCGAACACCCCAGCACTCGTGGCATGGGGGCAGAAGCCGACGACTCGCCATCTCTCAAAATTTGATAAACGGCCGCACATAAGGTAATATTTTAAATTCAAAAAGCATTGCTTAGCGCACATGAACAAGTTTTCAGCGCACAGGACAAAAATAAACAAGCTTTACTAAAAAATTACATCTTTCGAGCATTCGTCCGCCATAGGGTGGGCGCCTTCCAGAACGCCCCGATAGTACATCTCGGGGTGGTGATGCTCCTTACCCGGCGGCGGCCCGTCCTTCACAAGCTTCTCCGCATCCAGCTTGCCCTAGTGCACCTTAGCACGGGCAAGCGCCCTACGGGCACCTTCGATGCAGACGGAGCGCTTGATGACCTCGAGCCTTGGACAGGCCTCCACCAGCCGCCTCACCAGCCCGAAGTAGCTCCCAGGCAGAGCCTCTCCAGGCCACAACCGAACTATGAGGCCCTTCATGGCCTGTTCGGCCACCTTGTGGAGCTCGACCAGTTACTTCAGCTGGTCGCTCAAGGGCACAGGGAGTCCGGCCTCAGCATACTGAGACCAGAACACCTTCTCTGTCGAGCTGCCCTCCTCGGCTCGGTAGAATGCGGCGGCATCGGACACGCTGCAGGGCAAATCTGCAAATGCTCCTGGAGAGCTCCGGATTCGGGTAAGTAACAAGTAATTGACTTTCACATGCTTGCTTTGCATAAAGAAAGCCTTACCCGCCGCTATCTTCTTCATCGCCTCAACCTCCTGGAGGGCCTTCTGGGCTTCGGCCTTGGCAGACTTGGCATTCTCAATGGCCGCCGCGAGCTCGGACTCTCGGGTCTTTGAGTCAAGCTCCAAACTCTCATGTTTTTTTGAGAGCCTGGAGCTCTTGCCGCACCTCGCCAACCTGCGCCTCACATTTCTCCCGCTCGGTGCGCTCCCTGACCACCCTCTTCTCGGCCTCGGACAACGCTTGCTTAAGGGTCGCCACCTCCGTTGTGGCCCCTACAATAGCCACGTTAGTCCTGTTACTTTTTGCAATTGCACCTTTTTATATTTAAATAAGGTATTTCTTACCTTCTTTGTCCTCGAGCTGCTTCTTGGCAAGGCCAAGCTCTTGCTCGGACCGCTCGAGGTTCTGCTTTAGCGTGTCCACCTCCGCAGTCAGTGCGGCAGACGCCAGCAGTGAAGCCTGCATACGCATATTGACTTACTTTTGTTAGACTCCTGTGAATTTTATTAGATCCTCTATTCGGCTTTTCTTTCCAAACGCCAAGCAGAGCATCAGGGGCTACTGTCTATGCAGTAATATTTTTACATATTTTTTACATACCTCAAAGCCTGTCAAAATGCCGGCACAAGCTTCGGTCAGCCCGCTCTTGGCGGACTGAACTTTCTGAATCACCGCACTCATAATGGTGCGGTGCTCCTCGTTGATGGAGGCGCCTTTAAGCACCTCCAGCAGATTGTCCGGCGCCTCCGGTTGGACGGGGGCCACCGGCTCAGTGGGCTTGCTCCTCTTGGAAGGAGGTCGCCCGCCGGACTCTGGAACCTTTGAAGGTTCCGGAGCGGTGTCCGGCCTAGGGACGGACTTGGAGCCCTTAGGGGTTCTATCCCCTTGGCGCCTGGGGTCCGGAAGGTCGCCTTGCGGCGCCTCCGGGACCACCTCCTCCTGGCTTGGAACCTCCTTGGACACCACCTCGGCGTCATCCGTAGGGCGGGGGAGGTAGCCGTCGGAAGAGAGTTTATGTCCGACGAGTCTAGGGAACCGCTCGATGACACGTCGAGCCGGTCTTTGGGTGGACTGCATAATCATATTTGACGTAAGGAAAAGCTGTGCAGTGAAGGAATACTATGACTTACTTTGGTATCCAGATACTTACGATTTCGCCAAGGGCTTAGCCCTGTGCGGCCACTCCTCTTCGCCGTCGTTGGCGTTGGTGGAGTAGTCCGGAAGAAGGGTTTTCCCCTTCTTGGACCCTCCGGCCACCCCAGTTGGGGCGGCCTTCCTTTTCTTTCCTTCCCCCGCTGGAGGGGGAGAGGTCTCTTCTTCCTCCTCCTCGTCTTCACGGGAGGATTGCGTCTCGGAGTCGTCGGACGATGAATCCGACACCACCACACGTCGAGCACTCTTTCAAGTCCTCGTGGCCTTCTTCGTGGCCTTCTTCTCCGGCACCACATAGGGTGCCAGAACCAGCAGCTTTGCCAATAGAGCATCTGCTGGGTCTTCGGGCAAAGGAGCCGGACAGTTGATCTGTCCGGACTTCACCTACCAATCCTGTCAAAGGAAAGGGAGCTTAGATCCCGCATAGAGTCAAACTATGAAAAGATAAAATACCTTGTAAAAGGTAAAAACGGCTTACCGCACTAGCGTGACGCTGCGTGCTGAATCCGCGATCCTCGGTAGCGGATGCGGGAGCCTCGACGCCCTTGAATAGCACCTTCCAGGCATCTTCGTACGTCGTGTCGAAGAGCCTGCTTAGAGTTGGGTGCTGCGCCGGGTCGAACTCCCACAGGTTGAAGGCCCGTTGTTGACACGGGAGGATCCGGCGAATGAGCATAACCTGGACTACGTTGACAAGTTTAAGCTTCTTGTTCACCAGGGTTTGGATGCATGTTTGCAGTCTAGTCACCTCTCCTTTGTTGCCCCACGACAGGCCCGTCTCTTTCCAGGACGTGAGCCGCGTAGGAGGTCCAGATCGGAACTCGGGGGCTACGACCCATTCAGGGTCACGCGACTCGGTGATGTAGAACCACCCCGATTGCCACCCCTTCAGGGTCTCCACGAAGGAGCCCTCGAGCCATAGGACGTTGGGCATCTTGCCCACCATGGCGCCTCCGCACTCCGCCTGGTTGCCGCGCACCACCTTTGGCTTGACATTGAAAGTCTTGAGCCATAGGCCGAAATGGGGGCGGATGCAGAGGAAGGCCTCGCACACGACGATAAACGCCGAGATATTGAGGACAAAGTTTGGGGCCAGATCGTGGAAATCTAGGCCATAGTAGAACATGAGCCCCCGGACAAATGGGTGGAGAGGGAAGCCTAGTCCGCGGAGGAAATGGGGGAGGAACACCACCCTCTCGTGGGGCCTTGGGGTGGGGACGAGCAGCCCCTCTTTGGGAAGCCGGTGCGCGATGTCGTTAGACAAGTATCCGACCTTCCTCAGTTTTTTGATGTGTCCCTCCGTGACGGAGGAGACCATCCACTTGCCTCCCGCTCCGGACATGGCTGGAGAAGGTTGAGGTGGGGAGTGCGGACTTGGGCGCTGGAGCTCGAGTGCGCGGAAATGGATAGGCAAAGGAGGAAGAAGGCGTGGATGAGAAAGGTGGATCCTTATCCCCTTATATGGGCGGACGCAACTACGCGTCCCCACCCGCCTGGTAAAACTCATTTATCTCCCAAGCGCCGTAATCAATGGCCGGTTGGGTTACCCACGCCCGTATTGATGAGAATCCCGGAATAAGGGGACACGATCTCTGCTTTGACAAGACGTGCCAAGGAAACCGCCTCGCATAACACGCTGAGGTTGGGTAATAAAACGATTTGAATAAAGGCTTGGCCGTCGTGTGATGTCACGCTGCGGAATACGTCAGCAGATTAGATTTGTGTTAATATTATTCTCTCTATGGCAATATGTGGAAACTTATTTTGCAAAGCCGGACACTACCCTTGTGTTCGAAATCTTCTATGAAGTATGTGGAGGAGGAACCCGCCTTGCAATGCCGAAGACAATCTGCGCGCCGGACTCGTCGTCATTGAAGCCTGGTTCAGGGGCTACTGAGGGAGTCCTGGATTAGGGGGTGTCCGGATAGCCGGACTATAACCTTTGGCCAGACTCCTGGACTATGAAGATACAAGATTGAAGACTTCTTCCCGTGTCCGGAAGGGACTTGCCTTGGCGTGGAAGGCAAGCTTGGCGATACGGATATGTAGATCTCCTACCATTGTAACCGACTCTGTGTAACCCTAGCCCTCTCTGGTGTCTATATAAACCGGAGGGTTTTAGTCCGTAGGACGAACAATAGAACAACAATCATACCATAGGCTAGCTTCTAGGGTTTAGCCTCCTTGATCTCGTGGTAGATCTACTCTTGTACTACCCATATCATCAATATTAATCAAGCAGGAGTAGGGTTTTACCTCCATCGAGAGGGCCCGAACCTGGGTAAAAACATCATGTCCCTTGTCTCCAGTTACCATCCGCCTAGACGCAGAGTTCGGGACCCCCTACCCGAGATCCGCCGGTTTTGACACCGACAAGAGGTTCTCCCCCTTGTGCTTTTTCCTCCATGGCCTCCACCTTCTGGTCCTTGGCCTTCATGGTGATGAAGACCCCTCCGGGATACTCCTCCATGGCCTCCGGTGATGATTGCCCCCTCTAGCAGGGTGCCGGAGAGGGCCCCGATTGGTTTTTGGTGGCTAAAGAGTCTTGCGGCGGTGGAACTTCTGATCCAATCTCCGTTTTGGAAGTTCTAGGGTATGAGAGTATATATGGGTGCAGGGAGGACGTCGGAGGAGCTACGGGGGCCCCACGAGGTAGGGGGCGCGCCCCCACCTTCGTGAGCACCTCCCGTATCTCCTGACGTAGAGTCCAAGTCTACCTGGTGGCTTTCCTTCCAAAAATAACTTCTGTAGTTGATTTCGTTCTGTTTCGACTCCGTTTGATATTCCTTTTCTTCGAAACACTGAAATAGGCAAAACATAGCAAATCTGGGCTGGGCCTCCGGTTAATAGGTTAGTCCCAAAAATAATATAAAAGTGGACAATAAAGCCCAATATTGCCCGAAATAGTAGATAATATAGCATGGAGCAATAAAAAATTATAGATACATTGGAGACGTATTAGTGATCACGGGTGAATTCCGCGATCATGGACGTTGTTGGCGCTAAGTCCATGCTCCACAATCCCTTGGCACTTGAAGATATCCTGCTCCACTACCTCGAGCCTGGCCTCCACGCTTCCCGTCTTGTTGGGCCCTTGAACATCCTGGATGTGGAGCACCCCCTCACGCATCTCAATGTCTTGAGGGTGCTTCATCACCTCCGGTAGGTAGGGGTTGATGACCTTCTCATAGAACTTATCCTTGGAAGAGCTTGGTGAAGCCATGGCGATCCAGATCTGACAGGAAAACAACACGAAACAAGAACAGATATTTCCGCGATGCGGTGATCAAATCGTCCGGGGGTATTGATTGCGGCTTGAAGCTACGTCGGTATTTCCCCAAAGAGGAAGGGATGATGCAGCACAGTGGCGGTAGATATTTCCCTCAGATATGAAACCAAGGTTATCGAACCAGTAGGAGAACCAAGCAACACAACGTAAACAACCCTTGCACACAGATAACAAATCCTTGCAACCTGATACGTCTCCAACGTATCTATAATTTTTTATTGTTCCATGCTATATTATATTCTATTTTGGACATTATTGGGCTTTATTATACACTTTTATATTATTTTTGGGACTAACCTATTAACCGAAGTCCCAACCCAAAATTGTTGTTTTTGCCTATTTCAGAGTTTCGCAGAAAAAGAATATCAAACGGGGTCCAAACGGAATGAAACCTTCGGGAACGTGATTTTCGGAACGAACGTGATCCAGAGGACTTGGACCCTACGTCAAGACATCAACCATGAGGGCACGAGGTAGGGGGCGCGCCTACCCCCCCAGGCGCGCCCTCCACCCTCGTGGGCTCCATGTTGCTCCACCGACGTACTCCTTCCTCCTATATATACCTACGTACCCCCAAACTACTAGATACGGAGCCAAAAACCTAATGCCACCGCCATAACCTTCTGTACCCGTGAGATCCCATCTTGAGGCCTGTTCTGGAGCTCCGCCGGAGGGGACATCGATCATGGAGGGCTTCTACATCAACACCATAGCCTCTCCGATGATGTGTGAGTAGTTTACCTCAGACCTTCGGGTCCATAGTTATTAGCTAGATGGCTTCTTCTCTGTTTTTGGATCTCAATACAATGTTCTCCCCCTCTCTCATGGAGATCTATTCGACATAATCTTCTTTTACGGTGTGTTTGTTGACACCGATGAATTGTGGGTTTATGATCAAGTTTATCTATGAACAATATTTGAATCTTCTCTGAATTATTTTATGTATGATTGGTTATCTTTGCAAGTCTCTTCGAATTATCAGTTTGGTTTGGCCTACTAGATTGATCTTTCTTGCAATGGGAGAATTGCTTAGCTTTGGGTTCAATCTTGCAGTGTCCTTTCCCAGTGACAGTAGGGGCATCAAGGCACGTATTGTATTGTTGCCATCGAGGATAACAAGATGGGGTTTATATCATATTGCATGAGTTTATCCCTCTACATCATGTCATCTTGCTTAAAGCGTTACTCTGTTCTTATGAACTTAACACTCTAGATGCATGCTGGATAGCGGTCGATGTGTGGAGTAATAGTAGTAGATGCAGGCAGGAGTCGGTCTACTTGTCTCGGACGTGATGCCTATATACATGATCATACCTAGATATTCTCATAACTATGCTCAATTCTATCAATTTCTCAACAGTAATTTGTTCACCCACCGTGATACTTATGCTCTTGAGAGAAGCCACTAGTGAAACCTATGGCCCCCGGGTCTATTTTCCATCATATTAATCTTCCATCACTTAGTTATTTTTATTGCCTTCTATTTTACTTTGCATCTTTATCATAAAAATACCAAAAATCTTATCTTATCATATCTATCAGATCTCACTCTCATAAGTGACCGTGTAGGGATTGACAACCCCTTATCGTGTTGGTTGCGATAATTTATTTGTTTGTGTAGGTGCGAGGGACTCGTGTATGCCCTCCTACTGATTGATACCTTGGTTCTCAAAAACTGAGGGAAATACTTACGCTGCTTTACTGCATCACCCTTTCCTCTTGAAGGAAAAACCAACGCAGTGCTCAAGAGGTAGCACAACCCGACGTGTAAAAGGGGTTGTCAATCCCTTTCGGGTAGCGGCGCCCCAAGATGGGCAAACAGACGTGAATAAAATTGTAGTAGATTGATAGATCGAACGCCAAATAAAATAAATAAGAATAAATTGCAGCAAGGTATTTTCGTATTTTTGGTTTAATAGATTTGAAAATAAATGCAAAGGAAAAGTAGATCGCAAAGGCAAATATATGAGAAAGAGACCCGGGGGCCATAGGTTTCACTAGTGGCTTCTCTCGAGAAAAATAGCAAACGGTGGGTGAACAAATTATTGTTGGGCAATTGATAGAACTTCAAATAATCATGACGATATCCAGGCAATGATCATTATATAGGCATCACGTCCAAGATTAGTAGACTGACTCGTGCCTGCATCTACTATTATTACTCCATACATCGACCGCTATCTAGCATGCATCTAGTGTATTAAGTTCATGGAAAAATGGAGTAATGCAATAAGAACAATGACATGTTGTAGACAAGATCTATCTATGTAGAGATAGACCCCCATCATTTTATCCTTAGTAGCAATGATGCATACGTGTCGGTTCCCCTTCTATCACTGCGATCAAGTACCGTAAGATCGAACCCACTACAAAGCACCTGTTGCCATTGCAAGATAAATAGATCAAGTTGGCCAAACAAAACCCAAATATCGAAGAAGAAATACGAGGCTATAAGCAATCATGCATATAAGAGATCAAAGAAACTCAAATAACTTTCATGGATATAAAAAGATAGATCTGATCATAAACTCAAAGTTCATCCGATCCCAACAAACACACCGCAAAAAGAGTTACATCATATGGATCTCCAAGAGACCATTGTATTGAGAATTCAGCGAGAGAGAGAGAGGAAGCCATCTAGCTACTAACTACAGACCTGAAGGTCTACAAAGAACTACTCACGCATCATGGGAGAGGCACCAATGGAGGTGGTGAACCCCATCTGAGATGGTGTCTAGATTGGATCTGGTGGTTCTGGACTCTGCGGCGGCTGCATCAATATTTCGTCGACTTTCCTAGGGTTTCTGGAATATTGGGGTATTTATAGAGCAAAGAGGCGGTACGGGGGGCACCCGAGGTGGGCACAACCCACCAGGGTGCGCCTCCTGGCGCGCTCTGGTGGCTGGTGCTCTCCTCGGAGCACCCCCCAGGCGCAGCTAGTGTCCATTATGTTCCTTCTGGTCCAAAAAAAATCTCCGTAAAGTTTCGTGGCATTTGAACTCCGACTGATATTGATTTCCTGCGATGTAATAAACATGCAGAAAACAACAATTGGCACTTGGCACTATGTCAATAGGTTAGTACAAAGAATGATATAAAATGACTATAAAATTATTATTAAACATCCAAGATTGATAATATAACAGCATGGAACAATAAAAAATTATAGATATGTTGGATACATATCAGCATCCCCAAGCTTAACTCCGACTCGTCCTCGAGTAGGTAAGTGATAAAAACAGAATTTTTGATGTGGAGTGCTGCCTAACATGTCATATCATATTCTTTTCTTCATAGCATGGACATTTGGACTTTTATGTTATTCAAAGCAATAGTCTAGTTTTGACATGATAATTTAAATACTCAAGCATATCAACAAGCAACCACGTCTTTCAAAATATCAATGCTAAAATAAGTTACCCCTAGCCATCATGTTCAAACATTGATCGATTCATAAAACACACTCGCATATAAGCTACACCCAATACTTAAGTACGATCATATTGCCTCCTAGTTGGTGCTTTTATAAGAGAAGATGGAGATTCAAATTCAAAAGAAAAATTGCATAAAGTAAAAGAAAGGCCCTTCGCAGAGGGAAGTAGGGATTTGTAGAGGTGCCAGAGCTCAAAGCGAAAACTTAGAGATAAAAACATTTTGGGAGGTGTATCCATCCCACCAACGAAAACGACTTAGAGTTCCCAACACTCTCCATGCTAGATATATCATAGGCGGTTCCCAAACTGAAAATAAAGTTTATTCCTTTTTCCACCATACTTTCACTTTCCATGGCTAGCCGTATCCACGGTTGCCCTCCATACCAACACTTCCCAAGGAATTTATTATTTGAGAACATAAAGTAAATTCATTTTTTCATTTCGGGACTGGGCATCCCTTTGCCTTACTCTCGTGCAATGACAAGTAAATAAACACTCATCGTGAGAATAGCACATCCGGCATGGAAAATATTAGCCACCCCTCACCGCTCCGCGAGCGGAACAAACACACAAAAGAGAAGTTTTTTTTGAAAATTATAGGTGGCACATGCAAATTTGCTTAGAACGGCAAAAAAATACCGCATATAAGTAGATATAGTGGACCCATGTGGCAAAACTGGTTTAAAGGATTTTGGATGCACAAGTAGAGATCATACTTAGTGCAAAATGAAGGCTAGCAAAAGATTGAGAAGCAACAAACCAAGAAACGAATAATCTCATAAGCAAGCATTAAGTATAATTAACACCGAATAATGCACCACAAGTAGGATATAATTTCATTGCATGACTATTGACTTTCATACTTGCATAGGGAATCACAAACCTTAACACCAATATTCTTACTAAAGCATAATTACTCATCAACATAACTCACATATCACATCACCATATCTCAAAACTATTACTAAGAATCAAGTTTATTTTGTCAAATGATCTTCATGAAAGTTTTTATTATATCCTTCTTGGATATCTATCACTTTGGGACTAGTTTTCATGTGTTGCTTTTCATAAGCTCAAAAAAATATAAGTGAAGATCATGAGCATAATATTTCTTTCTCTCAAAATAATTTAAGTGAAGCAAGAGAGAATTTCTTGAAAATTTTACTAACTCTCAAATAAATCAAAGTGAATCAAGAGAGCATTTCTTCAAAAATACTAAAGCACACCGTGCCCAAAAAGATGTAAGTGAAGCACTAGAGCAAGTCCATAGTTCATAAAAATTTAAGTGAAGCATAGGGAGCAATTCTAACAAGTCCTGACATAATTTTTGGCTCTCTCAAATAGGTGTGTCCAGCAAGGGATCAAGACTTAAAACACAAAATGAAACAAGCAAAGACTCATATCATACAAGACGCTCCAAGCAAAACACATAGTATGTGACAAATAAAAATATTGCTTCGAGTAAAATATCGACGGTCGTTAGAAGAAAGAGGGGATGCCACTCGGGGGCATCCCCAAGCTCAGGCTCTTCTATCCTTCCTTCATCCATCGTAAGATAACCCAAAACTTGAAAACTTCAATCACACAAAACTCAACAAAACCTTCGTGAGATCCGTTAGTATACGAAATCAAACCACTACTATAAGTACTGTATCAAACCAATTCATATTTTATCTTTGCATTATATCTACTGTATTCCAACTTTTCTATGGCAAAAACTCATCAAAGAAAACCATAGAGCCATCAAATCAAGTACACTATGCAAAGAAAATAGAATCTGTCAAAACAGAATAGTCTGCAGCAATATGACTATTTTGAATACTTCTGTAAATCCAAAAATTATGTAAAATTAGCACGACCAGGGTAATTTGTATATTAATCTTTTGCAAAAAGAATGAGGGCAAAAGCATTTTTCTGTGATTTATGAAAACTATTTTTGTGTGTGCATAAGTTTCTGTTTTTCAGCAAGATCAAACAACTATCACCAAAGAAGATCCTAAAGGCTTTACTTGGAACAAACACTAATTAAAACACACAAAAACACAATCATAACAGTAGCATAATTTTGCAAACACTCAAGAACAGAAAGCAAAAAGCAAAAAAATATATTCATTAGGTTGCCTCCCAACAAGCGCTATAGTTTTACGCCCTTAGGTAGGCATAAAGCAAGGATCTAAGTTTTCTCATGCGAAGTTTTGGCAACTTTTGTAAGGGTTTTCTCAAACCTGGGAGGCTCTTTAAGCTTCCCTAAATTCTCCGGGAAAGAAACCATTTTAAGATCCAAAATATCCAATTGCTTGTTGCAAAGAGTAATCACGGTATTCATGCGATTGATACTACCATCCAGGTGTTTGAGAAGTTCATTATATTTCTGTATTTCAACCATATGTTTATGCAAATCACCAAGTTTGTCCAACATTTGAGCTCCCTCAGGGGTAAAATAAAACCCCTTCTTTTGAGGTGGAATTCCCAAAATTCCTTCTAAAATTTCATAGGCAGCATTGGCATCAAGCTCAATAAAATTCCCTTTAGCTGCTAAATCTAGGAGATTTCAATGATGCAAAGCCAATCCTATGTAAAAAATACAAAGCAAAACCTTAGCATCACCTTTTAAATTGGAAATACGATATGATTCCATAAGCCTATACCATGCATCTTTTAAATTTTCTCCTTGTCTTTGCTTGAAGTAAAAAACTTCAAAATTTGGTGACAAAGGAGGAGTAGGAACACTAGCCATCAGAACTGGAAAGCAAGAGAACGGTAGACGGAAAAAGAGATGCGAATAAAATGGCAAATTTTGTGAAGTGGGGGAGAGGAAAACGAGAGTCAAATGGCAAATAATGTAAATTGCTAGGAGATGAGATTTGTGATTAGGAACCTGGTTTATGTTGAAGATCCTCCCCGGCAACGGTGCCAGAAATTCCTTATGATTGCGGCTTGAAGCTACGTCGGTATTTCCCCAAAGAGGAAGGGATGATGCAGCACAACGTTGGTAGGTATTTCCCTCAGATATGAAACCAAGGTTATCGAACCAGTAGGAGAACCAAGCGACACAACGTAAACAACCCCTGCACACAGATAACAAATCGTTGCAACCCGACGTGTAAAAGGGGTTGTCAATCCCTTTCGGGTAGCGGCGCCCCAAGATGGGCAAACGGACGTGAATAAAATTGTAGTAGATTGATAGACCGAACGCTAAATAAAATAAATAAGAATAAATTGCAGCAAGGTATTTTTGTATTTTTGGTTTAATAGATCTAAAAATAAATGCAAAGGAAAAGTAGATCGCAAAGGCAAATATATGAGAAAGAGACCCGGGGGCCGTAGGTTTCACTAGTGGCTTCTCTCAAAAAAAATAGCAAACGGTGGGTGAACAAATTACTGTTGGGCAATTGATAGAACTTCAAATAATCAAGACGATATCCAGGCAATGATCATTATATAGGCATCACGTCCAAGATTAGTAGACCGACTCCTGCCTGCATCTACTACTACTAGGTAGGAAGTGCGGCTTGCCGCACCCGACAACACCGCTGCCGGGTATAATCATATCCAGTCCGATAATACAGTCATTGGAGCGTTGCATATATAAAAAATTGCATGATATTGGTTAAATACAATACCATATATCAAAGTATTATCTATGAACTGACAAAGAAAATTTTAGACAACTACAATGCCTCTATTCTGGTGAAGCCGCAGCTCTAAAGAAGGAACTAATCACTTATAATAGTAATGGTTTGGTTCACTACAGCACTTTGAGCATGTAGTAGGAAATGCAACATGACATAACAAAAGCAAGTCCTAACGATGATCCAATAGAACCGATATATTCTATATGGTTAACAAAAAAATTCTAAAGAGATGGAAGTGAACCTTGAGTGGGAATATAAAAAAAATTGCAAATTAAAAGAGCATGGCCCAAAAAACACCACATTACTAAAACTTCTTCCTTTCTCATGGAGGTACTACCAATAGTAGGTTAACAAATTTCAAATTAGAACATCGGGAAGCAAACTTTTGAATTGAAATTTCATATTGGAACAGAAATAGCATAAAGCAGGCCTGATAAATAAACCAGTGTAAAGGTAAAGTAATAATAAGGAAAAAATGCAGCAAAACGGGTCTCAGTAACGATCTCAGTAATTTGAAATAGTACCTTAGACGAAGCACTGCATGTATTTCTTATACTGCATGAAAAAGAAAAAAAGAAAGACCATAGAACAGTTGTGGTCCAGCACTTAGCCCAGTACACAACAAAGCAAGAGCAAAATCACTAATTTGCATCACTCAACCTATTAGTAATAGAAAACTTTACTATGTACACATCCTTACATTATCAATCAAAAGCACTTGAAACTAATATGACAGAAGAACATTTATCTCCTAAAAGCATAACCTAGCCACATGCTAAAGCAAACGTCAATTTCCCGAACCAGCATATATCACTAAATATTTATATCTGCTAGCACATGACATAACCACATTATCAGAAAATTCCACTTGCTAAACTATCAAAACATTGGCATGTGTCATGGTAATCCCATCGGCTCCCACAGAGCCAACATGAGGATGACGTATTCTTGATGCAAAGGATGAAAGCGGCGTGAATGTCGATGGTGCTGCTTCCACCTGGCGGGGGAAGTGGAGGACATGGACGTTGATACAACTTGTGGACAGTGTACGTAGGTAGCTACACGGGGAGAGGACAATACTGTGGATAGCTCGCCTCCTCTTCTGTCTCCTATGGTCGGGTGCTCCACTTGTCGGATGTTGACTGTCGAGAAGAAGTTGAGCGTCACAGCCAAGAATGGTGGTATAGCAACTGTGACATTAAAATAGTACCGGGTAAAAAAAGGCCTTGCACAACAAATGAATAGTGCTCTTTTATATTATAGGTGATGTTAGTCCAAAAGTTCCGTTGAGATTTAGGAACTACACTCATGAACATCAAATCAACCAAATAACCATTGTTCAAGAAATTGGTAACTGGTAACTGCTCGGCCTGCTTGGGAGTAGCGATTAACCGGTGAATCGGCGTATTAACAGGATTAATCAGTTGACCATTAATCGGTGGATTAAAGAGGAACTTGTCAGCATATTTCTTGTTTTTTTACGTATTATACCATACTCCCATGCTCTCAGCTATGTAATATACCAAAATATGCAATTGTTTGGTCAAACCCTAGCTATTGAGGTGTAAGAGGGGGATAGGAGCGGTTACGGGCCAAAGTTTGTGAGCTTTGTTTGCCCACAAGTTAATGGGCCAGCAGCGAGTAATCGGCCTAACAACCGATTAATCGGTCTGGCAGGCCAATTAATCGGCCTAAAAAGTTAACACGATGAATAGGTGTTATTCGATTTGGCCACCTTACGAGTAGCGATTAAGTGGCCTGTTAACTGATTAATCGGATGAATTCTTGAACAGTGCAAATAACAAACTACTATATCTTAAAAGCATAGTCTATTAACCTGAGGAAGCAAACGTTATTAATTATTTCAAATAAATGAACATCTCAGTAAGTTATTTTACCTAATAAAGCATAGAATAACAAATGGACACTCAATAGCACGCAATACTGTACCATGTAAACATAGGACATCTATTCACAAAATCTATGTTCAGTCATATTACAATTTACAACAATAGTGTAGTGTACAGGAAGCAACATATAGGTTAGGCATAAGTCCATGTTTCTTTCCCTTTTTAGGATTATTCCTTTCATGTTGCATACAAATATCTACTGTACATGGATGCCTACCTTTTTCTCTTGCTGCCTAATTTTTTCCGGGTAAACTTATCTGCACCAAAATCCTTCAAGAAAAATAGATAGGTGGCTTTCCACAGAAAATATGACTCGTCGATCCAGGGTACCCTTACCATATGAGCAAGTACTTATGCAATGTTTTTGCAGAAATTTAGGAACCATACAGATGTGCAGATTCATTAGCTGGATAAAAATATATAAGATTCTTCAACATGGGGGAAAGAGACACAGTTGAGTTGTTGTTTTTAGTCTGACAGCTTAAATTTTGATGTGACTTGTGAAATGCTCATCATGGTCAATTCAGAGAAACAAACTAAATAACGACACATTTACTATATCCATATGCACATCAGCTGATGATCTATACAGCAAATGATATCCAGCTTGGTTTCCTAAGTATGTGAGTTCAGCGAGCACCTCTAGGCTCAATTGGCCATAATTGTAAAGAGGATGGTGGAGAGAAGTGATGGCTCACCAGTGCAACCTAGATCCAAGCACCAGCACCTTGCGGCCTGCTTGTATTTTCACGCAACACCATATAGGCACAGATAAATATGAATCTACACAAACAAAAATGAGATATTAATTTCGGGGGATTAAAACAAAAGACGAGGATGACTGTAAAGTAATAGGGAGAGGATACAATGGCCAAGGGGAACTCGTAAAGTATTACGATGACTGGCATAGAGTATAACCATATACTCAGGGACAAATCAATTTGTACACAATCTAATTATTATGAGAACAAAAGGAATCTAATAATTCAAAAAAGCAAAATTGGTACCCAGAAGTAGCTGCCAGTTACTACTGTTTCTTGATGTTTGTTCTGCACATCCATTTCGATTACATATACCATGTAGATCAAATAGAGGCCAATATGTAAAAAAAAAGAGGTCAAATGGAAGATGCACAGAGTACTAAAAAACTTGATTACACTATGAAACAGTGTACAATATATCAAAAGCAGGCCATAGTGGTAGTCTCAGATAAGTTGTTTACAGTACTTTTATACGACGTAGTTGTTGGGGAACGTAGTAATTTCAAAAAATTTCCTACGCACACGCAAGATCATGGTGATGCATAGCAACGAGAGGGGAGAGTGTTGTCTACGTACCCTCGTAGACCTAAGCGGAAGTGTTGACGCAACGTAGAGGAAGTAGTCGTACGTCTTCCCGATCCGACCGATCCAAGCACCGTTACTCCGGCACCTCCGAGTTCTTGGCACACGTTCAGCTCGATGAGGCACCCCTAGCTCCGATCCAGCAAAGCTTCGGGGAGGAGTTCCGTCAGCACGACGGCGTGGTGACAATCTTGATGTTCTACCGGCGCAGGGCTTCGCCTAAGCACTGCAACGATATATTCGAGGTGGAATATGGTGGAGGGGGGCACCGCACACGGCTAAGGAACGATCACGAAGATCAACTTGTGTGTCCATGGGGTGCCCCCTGCCCCCGTATATAAAGGAGCAAGGGAGGGAGGAGGCCGGCCCTAGGTTTGGGCGTGCCAGGGGAGTCCTACTCCCACCGGGAGTAGGATTCCACCTTTCCTAGTCCAACTAGGTCAAGGGGGAAAGAGGGGAAGAGGGGAAGGAAGGGAGAGAGGGGCCGCGCCCCAAACCCCTTGTCCAATTCGGACTGGGCTTGGGAGGGGCGCGCGCCACCTCCTGGTCCTTCCCACTAAGGCCCATCAAGGCCCATTGCTTCTTCCTCGTATTCCCGTAACTCCCCGGTACCTCCGAAAATACCCGAACCACTCAGAACCCTTCCGATGTCCGAATATAGTCGTCCAATATATCGATCTTTACGTCTCGACCATTTCGAGACTCCTCGTCATGTCCCCGATCTCATCCGGGACTCCGAACTCCTTCGGTACATCAAAACTCATAAACTCATTATATAACTGTCATCGAAACCTTAAGCGTGCGGACCCTACGGTTCGAGAACAACGTAGATATGACCGAGACACGTCTCCGGTCAATAACCAATAGCGGGACCTGGATGCCCATATTGGCTCCTACGTATTCTACGAAGATCTTTATCGGCCAGACCGCATAACAACATACGTTGTTCCCTTTGTCCATCGGTATGTTACTTGCCCGAGATTCGATCGTCGGTATCCAATACCTAGTTCAATCTCGTTACCGGCAAGTCTCTTTACTCGTTCCGTAATACATCATCCAGTAACTAACTCATTAGTTGCAATGCTTGCAAGGCTTAAGTGATGTGCATTACCGAGAGGGCCCAGAGATACCTCTCCGACGATCGGAGTGACAAATCCTAATCTCGAAATACGCCAACCCAACATCTACGTTTGGTGACACCTGTAGTACTCCTTTATAATCACCCAGTTACGTTGTGACGTTTGGTAGCACCCAAAGTGTTCCTCCGGCAAACGGGAGTTGCATAATCTCATAGTCAAAGGAACATGTATAAGTCATGAAGAAAGCAATAGCAACATACTAAACGATCGGGTGCTAAGCTAATAGAATGGGTCATGTCAATCAGATCATTCAACTAATGATGTGATCCCGTTAATCAAATAACAACTCTTTGTTCATGGTTAGGAAACATAACCATCTTTGATTAACAAGCTAGTCAAGTAGAGGCATACTAGTGACACTCTGTTTGTTTATGTATTCACACATGTATCATGTTTCCGGTTAATACAATTCTAGCATGAGTAATAAACATTTATCATGATATATAAGGAAATAAATAATAACTTTATTATTGCCTCTAGGGCATATTTCCTTCAGTCTCCCACTTGCACTAGAGTCAATAATCTAGTTCACATCGCCATGTGATTACCAGCAATACTTCACATCACCATGTGATTAACACCCATAGTTCACATCGATATGTGATCAACACCCAAAGGGTTTACTAGAGTCAGTAATCTAGTTCACATCGCTATGTGATTAACACCCAAAGAGTACTAAGGTGTGATCATGTTTTGCTTGTGAGAGAAGCTTAGTCAACGGGTCTGCCAAAATTCAGATCCGTATGTATTTTGCAACTTTCTATGTCTACAATGCTCTGCACGGAGCTACTTTAGTTAATTGCTCGCACTTTCAATATGTATCTAGATTGAGACTTAGAGTCATCCAGATTAGTGTCAAAACTTGCATCGACGTAACCTTTTACGACGAACCTTTTTGTCACGTCCATAATCGAGAAACATATCCTTATTCCACTAAGGATAATTTTGACCGCTGTCCAGTGATGTACTCCTAGATCATTATTGTACTCCCTTGCCAAAATCAGTGTAGGTTATACAACAGATCTGGTACATAGCATGGCATACTTTATAGAACCTATGGCCAAGGCATAGGGAATGTCTTTCATTCTCTTTCTATGTTCTGCCATGGTCGGGTTTTGAGTCTTACTCAATTTCACACCTTGTAACACAGGCAAGAACTCTTTCTTTGACTGTTCCATTTTGAACTACTTCAAAATCTTGTCAATGTATGTAATCATTGAAAACTTATCAAGTGATTTGATCTATCTCTATAGATCTTGATGCTCAATATGTAAGCAGCTTCACTGAGGTCTTTCTTCGAAAAACTCCTTTCGAATACTCGTTTATGCTTTGCAGAATAATTCTACACTATTTCCGATCAACAATATGTCATTTACATATACTTATCAGAAATGTTGTAGTGCTCCCACTCACTTTCTTGTAAATACAGGCTTCACCGCAAGTCTGTATAAAACCATATGCTTTGATCAACTTATCAAAGCATATATTCCAACTCCGAGATGCTTGCACCAGTCCATAGATGGATCGCTGGAGCTTGCATTTTGTTAACACCTTTAGGATTGACAAAACCTTCTGGTTGCATCATATACAACTCTTCTTTAAGAAATCCATTAAGGATTGCAGTTTTGTTATCCATTTGCCAGATTTCAGAAAATGCGGCAATTGCTAACATGATTCGGATAGACTTAAGCATAGATACGAGTGAGAAACTCTCATCGTAGTCAACACTTTGAACTTGTCGAAAACCTTTTGCGACAATTCTAGCTTTGTAGATAGTAACACTACTATCAGCGTCCGTCTTCCTCTTGAAGATCCATTTATTTTCTATGGCTTGCCGATCATCGGGCAAATCCATCAAAGTCCATACTTTGTTCTCATACATGGATCATATCTCAGATTTCATGGCCTCAAGCCATTTCGCGGAATCTGGGCTCATCATGGCTTCCTCATAGTTCGCAAGTTCGTCATGGTCTAGTAACATGACTTCCAGAACAGGATTACCGTACCACTCTGGTGCGGATCTCACTCTGGTTTACCTACGAGATTCGGTAGTTACTTGATCTGAAGTTACATGATCATCATCATTAGCTTCCTCACTAATTGGTGTAGCAGTCACAAGAACAGATTTCTGTGATGAACTACTTTCCAATAAGGGAGAAGGTACAATTACCTTATCAAGTTCTACTTTCCTCCCACTCACTTCTTTCGAGAGAAACTCCTTCTCTAGAAAGGATCCATTATAAGCAACGAATGTCTTGCCTTAGGATCTGTGATAGAAGGTGTACCCAACAGTCTCCGTTGGGTATCCTATGAAGACATAGTTCTCCGATTTGGGTTTGAGCTTATCAGGATGAAACTTTTTCGTATAAGCATCACAACCCCAAATTTTAAGACAAGACAACTTTGGTTTTCTTGCCAAACCACAGTTCATACGGTGTCGTCTCAACGGATTTAGATGGTGCCCTTTTTAATGTGAATGCAGTTGTCTCTAATGCATAAACCCCAAAACGATAGTGGTAGATCGGTAAGAGACATCATAGATCGCACTATATCTAATAAAGTACGGTTATGACGTTCTGATACACCATTACACTTTGGTGTTCCAGGTGGCACGATTTTGTGAAACTATTCCACATTATTTTAACTGAAGACCAAACTCGTAACTCAAATATTTGTCTCCGCGATCAGATCATAGAAACTTTTATTTTCTTGTTACGATGATTCTCTACTTCACTCCGAAACTCTTTGAACTTTTCAAATGTTTCAGACTTATGTTTCATCAAGTAGATATACCCATATCTGCTCAAATCATCTGTGAAGGTTAGAAAATAATGATACTTGTCGCAAGCCTTAATATTCATCGGACCATATACATCAGTATGTATGATTTCCAACAAATCTGTTGCTTGCTCCATTGTTCCGGAGAACGGCGTTTTAGTCATCTTGCCCAAGAGGCATGGTTCGCAAGCATCAAGTGATTCATAATCAAGTGATTCCAAAATCCCATCAGCATGGAGTTTCTTCATGCGCTTTACACCAATATGACCTAAACGGCAGTGCCACAAATAGGTTGCACTATCATTATTAACTTCGCATCTTTTGGTTTCAATATTATGAATATGTGTATCACTATGATCGAGATCCAATGAACTATTTTCATTGGGTGTGTATGACCATAAAAGGTTCTATTCATGTAAATAGAACAACAATTGTTCTCTAACTTAAATGAATAATCGTATTGCAATAAACATGATCAAATCATATTTATGCTCAACGCAAACACCAAATAACACTTATTTAGGTTCATCACTAATCCCGAAAATATAGGGAGTGTACGATGATGATCATATCAATCTTGGAACCACTTCCAACACACATCGTCACTTCATTCTTAACTAATCTTTGTTCATTCGGCAACTCCCGTTTCGAGTTACTACTCTTAGCAACTGAACCAGTATCAAATACCGAGGGGTTGCTATGAACACTAGTAAAATACACATCAATAATCTGTATATCAAATATACCTTTGTTCACTTTGCCATCCTTCTTATCCGCCAAATACTTGGGGCAGTTCCGCTTCCAGTGACCAGTCCTTTTGCAGTAAACGCACTCAGTCTCAGGCTTAGGTCCAGACTTGGGCTTCTTCACTTGAGCAACAACTTGCTTGCCGTTCTTCTTGAAGTTCCCCTTCTTCCCTTTGCCCTTTTCTTGAAACTAGTGGTCTTGTTAACCATCAATACTTGATGTTTTTCTTGATTTCTACCTTCGTCGATTTCAGCATCACGAAGAGCTTGGGAATTACTTTCGTCATCCCTTGCATATTATAGTTCATCACGAATTTCTACTAACTTGGTGATGGTGACTAGAGAATTCTGTCAATCACTATCTTATCTGGAAGATTAACTCCCACTTGATTCAAGCGATTGTAGTACCCAGACAATCTGAGCACATGCTCACTAGTTGAGCGATTCTCCTCCATCTTTTAGCTATAGAACTTGTTGGAGACTTCATATCTCTCAACTCGGGTATTTGCTTGAAATATTAACTTCAACTCCTGGAACATCTCGTATGGTCCATGACGTTCAAAACGTCTTTGAAGTCCCGATTCTAAGCCGTTAAGCATGGTGCACTAAACTATTAAGTAGTCATCATATTGAGCTAGCAAAACGTTCATAACGTCTGCATCTGCTCCTGCAATAGGTCTGTCACCTAGCGGTGCATCAAGGACATAATTCTTCTGTGCAGCAATGAGGATAAACCTCAGATTATGGATCCAATCCGCGTCATTGCTACTAACATCTTTCAACACAATTTTCTCTAGGAACATATCAAAATAAACATATGAAAGCAACAACGCGAGCTATTGATCTACAACATAGATATGCTAATACTACCAGGACTAAGTTCATGATAAATTAAAGTTCAATTAATCATATTACTTAAGAACTCCCACTTAGATAGACATCCCTCTAATCCTCTAAGTGATCACGTGATCCAAATCAACTAAACCATGTCCGATCATCACGTGAGATGGAGTAGTTTCAATGGTGAACATCACTATGTTGATCATATCTACTATATGATTCACGCTCGACCTTTCGGTCTCCGTGTTCCGAGGTCATATCTTATATGCATAGCTCGTCAAGTATAACCTGAGTATTCCGCGTGTGCAACTGTTTTGCACCCGTTGTATTTGAACGTAGAGCCTATCACACCCGATCATCACGTGGTGTCTCAGCACGAAGAACTTTCGCAACGGTGCATACTCAGGGAGAACACTTCTTGATAATTTAGTGAGAGATCATCTTAAAAAGCTACCGTCGAACTAAGCAAAATAAGATGCATAAAAGATAAACATCACATGCAATCAATATAAGTGATATGATATGGCCATCATCATCTTGTGCTTGTGATCTCCATCTCCGCAGTACTGTCATGATCACCATCTCACCGACGCGACACCTTGATCTCCATCGTAGCATCGTTGTCGTCTCGCCAATCTTATGCTTCTATGACTATCACTACCGCTTAGTGATAAAGTAAAGCATTACAGGGCGATTGCATTGCATACAATAAAGCGACAACCATACGGCTCCCGCCGGTTGCCGATAACTCGGTTACAAAACATGATCATCTCATACAATAAAAGTTAGCATCATGTCTTGACCATATCACATCACAACATGCCCTGAAAAAACAAGTTAGACGTCCTCTACTTTGTTTGTTGCAAATTTTACGTGGCTGCTACGGGCTGAAGCAAGAACCAATCTCACCTACGCATCAAAACCACAACGATACTTCGTCAAATAGACTCCGTTTTAACCTTCTCAAGGACCGGGCATAGCCATACTCGGTTCAACTAAAGTTGGTGAGACAGTCTCCCGCAAGCCATCTGTGTGCAAAGCACGTCGAGGGAACCGGTCTCGCGTAAGCGTACGCGTAAGGTTGGTCCGGGTCGTCTCATCCAACAATACCGCTGACCCAAAGTATGACATGCTGGTAGGCAGTATGACTTGTATCGTCCACAACTCACGTGTGTTCTACTCGTGCAAATAACATCAAACCATAAAAAACTAGGCTCGGATGCCACTGTTGGGGAACGTAGTAATTTCAAAAAATTTCCTACGCACACGCAAGATCATGGTGATGCATAGCAACGAGAGGGGAGAGTGTTGTCTACGTACCCTCGTAGACCAAAGCGGAAGCGTTGACGCAACATAGAGGAAGTAGTCGTACGTCTTCCCGATCCGACCGATCCAAGCACCGTTACTCCGGCACCTCCGAGTTCTTGGCACACGTTCAGCTCGATGACGCACCCCTAGCTCCGATCCAGCAAAGCTTCGGGGAGGATTTCCGTCAGCACGACGGCGTGGTGACAATCTTGATGTTCTACCGGCGCAGGGCTTCGCCTAAGCACTGCAACGATATATTCAAGGTGGAATATGGTGGAGGGGGGCACCGCACACGGCTAAGGAACGATCACGAAGATCAACTTGTGTGTCCATGGGGTGCCCCTGCCCCCGTTTATAAAGGAGCAAGGGAGGGAGGAGGCCGGCCCTAGGTTTGGGCGTGCCAGGGGAGTCCTACTCCCACCGGGAGTAGGATTCCACCTTTCCTAGTCCAACTAGGTCAAGGGGGAAAGAGGGGAAGAGGGGAAGGAAGGGAGAGAGGGGCCGCGCCCCAAACCCCTTGTCCAATTCGGACTGGGCTTGGGAGGGGCGCGCGCCACCTCCTGGTCCTTCCCACTAAGGCCCATCAAGGCCCATTGTTTCTTCCTCGTATTCCCGTAACTCCCCGGTACCTCCGAAAATACCCGAACCACTCAGAAACCCTTCCGATGTCCGAATATAGTCGTCCAATATATCGATCTTTACGTCTCGACCATTTTGAGACTCCTCGTCATATCCCCGATCTCATCCGGGACTCCGAACTCCTTCGGTACATCAAAACTCATAAACTCATTATATAACTGTCATCGAAACCTTAAGCGTGCGGACCCTACGGTTCGAGAACAATGTAGACATGACCGAGACACGTCTCCGGTCAATAACCAATAGCGGGACCTGGATGCCCATATTGGCTCCTACATATTCTACGAAGATCTTTATCGGTCAGACCGCATAACAACATACGTTGTTCCCTTTGTCCATCGGTATGTTACTTGCCCGAGATTCGATCGTCGGTATCCAATACCTAGTTCAATCTCGTTACCGTCAAGTCTCTTTACTCGTTCCGTAATACATCATCCCGTAACTAACTCATTAGTTGCAATGCTTGCAAGGCTTAAGTGATGTGCATTACCGAGAGGGCCCAGAGATACCTCTCCGACGATCGGAGTGACAAATCCTAATCTCGAAATACGCCAACCCAACATCTACCTTTGGTGACACCTGTAGTACTCCTTTATAATCACCCAGTTACGTTGTGACGTTTGGTAGCACCCAAAGTGTTCCTCCGGCAAACGGGAGTTGCATAATCTCATAGTCAAAGGAACATGTATAAGTCATGAAGAAAGCAATAGCAACATACTAAACGATCGGGTGCTAAGCTAATAGAATGGGTCATGTCAATCAAATCATTCAACTAATGATGTGATCCCGTTAATCAAATAACAACTCTTTGTTCATGGTTAGGAAACATAACCATCTTTGATTAACAAGCTAGTCAAGTAGAGGCATACTAGTGACACTCTGTTTGTTTATGTATTCACACATGTATCATGTTTCCGGTTAATACAATTCTAGCATGAATAATAAACATTTATCATGATATATAAGGAAATAAATAATAACTTTATTATTGCCTCTAGGGCATATTTCCTTCAGTAGTCTATATAGTTGACTATACAATAGATAGCCATGTTAAAACACCTTGTCATCCAAGCCATCATTTGCTCTTCTATTTTTTGCAGAGAAGGATAAAAGTTCAGTTCATGAACCAGAAGTAGGAAAGACAATAAGAAAGAAATAATAGAATATAAGGAATTTAGCTATTTGCTAAATCATGAGTTATATACATCCACCACTATCTCTTTGAGGTTGGCACTATCAAATTTTGAGTTCCACATGAATGAAATAGTTCTTGGCTAAGCATTCAAAAGGAAATAACAAAAAGGAATCATTGTGTACAGAAAAATGAGGTGCAGCAGTTACCACCCATAAAATGCTAAATGAAAAAAATGAATAAACTGTATACCTTATTTAGCATATGAAAACATAGGGATACTAACCTTGAGGAACATCTCCAGGGATCATGGCTACTTCCACCTCGACATCACCGCTATCTGGTCTCCTCCTCAGCCTCCCCAGTCTCGCTCTCTCAGTCTAGCCTGCAGCCCTGCACAACAACCATACAAATCAGAGTGATGTGTAAGAAAAGACAACATATCCAAAATAAATGACAAAGGTACATAATTTTAAAGCAAGGGGTTGCACATAAATGGTCTCAAACATTGGCCATCAACAATATATTAAGACCATCACCCTCCAAACATTAATTTTGATCATACTGCAGAGAAGGCATGAGGAGGGACCATAAGAAACTAAAAAGAACAGAGACAAATTGGTACCAAGCAACTAATAAAACGTTTAGTTTTGAATAGAGATGGTTCGCTTCCAGGCAATGAATAAAATAATCTAATGTGTTTGATATAATTCTAAGAACTAGAAAGATTTTTGTGTCCTCCCATAAGATGACATGGTGTTTTATGGCCATAGTATAATAAAATATAAGGTTCAGTATGCAAGTAAAGAAACCTAATGAAGAAAGTAATTTGCAAACATGACTTCATCATCCCGACGTCATTCTCAAGAAATAGAAATGGCATATTGTACATATCAATTTTTTACATTGGAACATATTTTTGTTTGAATGTATCATGCTTGCGATTTGGAAAGCAAAGGTATGAATAATCAACACCCTGATACTTGACTAACTAAACTGCTTGGAAATAAGCTATCACCAATTTATCGACAAATTGTACATAAACGGGCTTGTTCAGATCACAGGAAGAATCCGAGCAGCAGTCCTTGAAAGTGCCCAACCTACCAATATCTGGTAGTACTATAATAACTATTTTTGAACAATGAAGAGCATACCTCCTCCTAACAAACAACTAGTATATATCCAGATGAAATTCTAAGTGACACATGTCAGCGGTTGAAAGCCAAGACATCGACACTATTAAGGAAAAGAAAAGAATAGCATGGAAAGTAAGACTATAGCAGGTTCGAAGAAATTAGTATGTGCTTCAATACCTGGATTTGATGCCTTGTTTCTAGATTACAAGCACAACCCAAATATATAGATATGGTTATATAAATACAATTAGTTGGAGATTGCAGGCATCCAAAGAATAATATTGACTGCAGTCTATTAACTAAAAGGACACTTTCCGGAAAGAATTCATATTCTAGAATGGAAATCACATCAAGATAAGACCATGCCAAAAGATAAAGTTGTATTTTAGAACTGAAATTATTTGCATCCAGTTGATTATTTTATGATGTTTTTTCATTATTAAGCTGTTACCTAAAAGTATATGACCAAGAGCTAGCAGGGACATAAAAATTCAGAAACTCTCTAGCCAGAGCACTCATGGCTGGCTCAGTTTATCTATCAATGCTACCAATTGAATTCACATGTCCAAACGACACATCATGATGTATGGTTGTTCAGGGCGGCTCGAGTTAAAATCTTTTCTTTCCAAAGCTAGGAATATTTGTGTAGTTTAGTTAGTACCTTCCTTTTCTGACTTGATGCTGGTGGTAGCGGTAGTAGGCATCAAGGTCATCGCAGGGCCACTCCCCGTCGTAGCTACTTGATACGTCTCCAACTTATCTATAATTTTTGATTGCTCCATGCTATATTATCTACTGTTTTGGACTATATTGGGCTTTATTTTCCACTTTTATATTATTTTTAGGACTAACCTATTAACCGGAGGCCCAGCCCAGAATTGTTGTTTTTTGCCTATTTCAGTGTTTCGGAGAAACGAAATATCAAACGGAGTCCAAACAAAAGGAAACCTTCAGGAACGTGATTTTCTCATCAGATAAGACCCAGGAGACTTGGACCCTCCGTCATGAAAGCCACGAGGCTGTCACGCGGGTGTAGGGTGCCCCCCTTAGGGCGCGCCCCCTGCCCCGTGGGCCCCTCGAAGCTCCAGCGACGTACTCCTTCCTCCTATATATACCTACGTACCCCCAAACGATCAGATACGGAGCCAAAAACCTAATTCCACCGCCGCAACCTTCTGTACCCACGAGATCCCATCTTGGGGCCTGTTCCAGAGCTCCGCCGGAGAGGGCCATCATCACGGAGGGCTTCTACATCATCATAGCCCCTCCGATGAAGTGTGAGTAGTTTACACTACAAGAAATATGTCAACTTATGACCTTCTGTCAGTGACCCTCGAAGAATTGGTCATAAATTTATGACTATTTTAGACCAATTGGTCAAAAGCTGTCTGGGGGGCTCCAAACCCTAAACCATTGCGACCATTTTGGTCAGAAAGGTTGTAATTTCCTTACACGAAATGGTCATAAAGCAAACAGCGCTAGTCCGCTGCCTTATTTCTAGTTGTTAACGACCAATATAGATGGTCATAGCCTTGTAAATTGTGGTGGGTTGCTATGACTAGGCGCCACCTCATCAGTTTTGCCTATGTGTCATGTCCATGTGGCAGTTTTTGCCCTAGGTTGTGAAGCAACCTATATTTCTGTCATTTCCAAAATTCCCAAAAAAATCTCATAAATTCTTTGGGTCATATCTTCGTCAAATATGTAAAAGCCTTCCTTGCCTAGTTCAAAAATAATTCAAAAATATTCATTTTCCTATTCTGTTCAGAGTAACAGTTTGTGAAGGAAGTACCACTTTGGCATGTCCAAATAGTATCCATTTTCTCCAGTGCTTTCCTATGCCCAAATAACCATCCTCCACCAAATGCCAGCTCAATCCATTCATTATTTTGAGCCAAGCTTCAACATTCGTATTTATGTCCAATGTGGTGGTTTGCAAAGCAAGTACCACCTAGGCTCCTCCTTTTGAGCTGAAAATTTGTGAAGACGGTCTTCTTAGTAACTGATCATCCTCAGCCAAAACTCACGCCCATTAGCCATGTACATTTCCCGTACCGCTAATCAAACACTTGGCTGCTAATTCATGTTTGAGCATCGATCGGTCTCCTCGTGAGAATCTTATGTTGTAATTTTATTCCTAGCACCTACCTGGGGAGTGCCCAACCCACAAGACATGCCTAGGCCTCGCATAACACATGGCGACGCCACAGTCACGCGGTGACCAGGCAGCGGGCATGCGAGTTTACGCGCTCTAGAGTTGGGCCCTCGTCCACCGCCCAAACCTCGACGTATCGCCACCAAACCATGAATTTATGATTAAATAGGTACTTATGTAACTAGAAATGATTTTTGGAAAAAATAAATAGCAAACTATGAGGCAGCTACAGTTCAAATTTGCCCCGCTTCCACCTGAATCGGCAGAAATTTGTCTTTTTCACGAGAGGTGGATCAAAAAAATTTACACCCAACCATTTTGTCAATTGTGCATTAAATATGGCCTAGTATTTTATAAAAATGATTTGGTCCAATTTTGCAACAATTATTTGGTAGTTCCTTCACAAAAAAACCTCCTTTCGGGCACTCGGAAAATGGAAAATGTATTTTCCGTGCAAATAAAATGAAAACTCCCTTAGGAAACATTGTTTGGAATTCCAAGATGCACCCTTGTGCATAATATGAGATCATTTGAACAAACTATGCCAAGAATGTGGCCATAAGTTTGATCATTTGGCTTGAAAACCATGAATCTTCACGCATGATAGCTCATTTCTGAGAACACTTTTTTAAAAATAATTGCCGTATTACAAGTTTGTTATTTTCCCTAGGAACTTGGCCACATATAATGACACAATGCGAAGGTTTCCCAATTTTTTGTTTTTTTGAATTTTTTATGCCCGTTTCAAAATGCGGTCAAAACGGCGGGAATGACCGTTCCTAGCTAGTGGTTGAATCTTGGAATTTTTTTGGTGTTTCTCTGATTAAATAGATACTTATGTACCAATAAATGATTTTCGTAAAAAATGAAGAGCAAAGTACGAGGTAGCTACAGTTCAAATTTGACTCGCTTCCAACTGAATCAGCGGGAACTTGTTTTTTTCACCAGAGGTGGATCAAATCTTTTGACACCCAACCATTTTGTCAATTGTGCATTAAATATGGCCTAGTATTTTAGAAAAATGATTTGGTCCAATTTTGCAACAATTATTTGGGAGGTCCTTCACAAAAAAACCTCCTTTCGGGCGCTCAAAAAATGGAAAATGGTTTTTTCGTCCAAAGAAAATGAAAACTTCCTTAGGCAACATTGTTTGCCATTCCAAAATGCACCCTTGTGCACAATATGAGATCCTTTGAACAAACTATGCCATGGATGTGGCCATAAGATTGATCATTTGGCTTGAAAGCCAATGATCTCCACACGTGATAGCTCGTTTCTGAGAACACTTTTTAAAAATAATTTCCGTATTACAAGTTTGTTATTTTTCCTGGGAACTTGGTCACATATAATGACACAATGCGAAGGTTTCCCAATTGTTTGATTTTTTTTGAATTTTTTATGCCCGTTTCGAAATGCGGTCAAAACGGCGGGAATGACCGTTCCTAGCTAGTGGGTGATTCTTGGATTTTTTTAGTGTTTCTCTGATTAAATAGGTACTTATGTACCTAGAAATTATTTTTGGAAAAAATAAATAGCAAACTATGAGGCACCTGCAGTTCAAATTTGACCCGCTTCCAGCTGAATCGGCGGGAATTTGTCTTTTTCGCCAGAGGTGGATCAAAACTTTTTACACCCAACCATTTTGTCAATTGTGCATTAAATATGGCCTAGTGTTTTAGAAAAATGATTTGGTCCAATTTTGCAACAATTATTTGGGAGGTCCTTCACAAAAAAACCTCCTTTTGGGCACTCGAAAAATGGAAAATGGTTTTTTCGTCCAAAGAAAATGAAAAATTCCTTAGGCAACATTGTTTGCCATTCCAAAATGCACCCTTGTGCACAATATGGGATCCTTTGAACAAACTATGCCATGGATGTGGCCATAAGATTGATCATTTGGCTTGAAAGCCAATGATCTCCACACGTGATAGCTCGTTTCTGAGAACACTTTTTAAAAATAATTTCCGTATTACAAGTTTGTTATTTTTCCTGGGAACTTAGCCACATATAATGACACAATGCGAAGGTTTCCCAATTTTTTTTGATTAGGTCCAATTTTGCCACAATTATTTGGTTGGTTCTTCACAAAAAAACATTTTTGCCACTCAAAAAATGATTAAAAATAGCTAGATATATGAAAAATGCATACAAATTGGTCCCAATCCATAAAATGTGGTCTAACTCTAGTGAAAGTTTGTGTGGTGCCCTTTTGCAAAATATTTTTGATAGCTACTTCATAAAATCCCTCTATTTTTAGTATTTAAAAACTATTTTACATCACTGATTTTCTGAACCAATCTTAACTCTGTCCACGGATCGATGACATGGCATCCATCCATCCATCCATCCATATCTCCATCCCACATCCATCCATCCATCTATCTACAGAAAAAAGAAAAAAGAAAAGAAAAGAAAAGGAGATACCCCCACCGGCAGGCCAAACCCTAGCTCAGATCCCCCCGTCGCCCCCTTCCTCCCTCGTCCCCATCTCCTCGCCGCCGCCGCTCCCCGATCTCGATCTGTCGCCGCCCCCTCCCCGATCTCGATCTGCCGCCGCCCCCACCGCCACCATCGACGACCCGCCGCCCCCACCGCCCCCGCCGCCCTCTACTCCACAGCCGGCGCCCCTACCCTCTCCTCCCCTCTCCCTACATCCCAGATCTATTCGACCGCGGCGACCATCTCCTCCCGCTGGCGATCGCATCCACTCCGCCGCCGGCGCCACCTCCCCTCCCCTCCCCTCCCTGGCTAGAGGTCCCCTCCCCTCCAAGGGCCCGCCGTCGATGAAGGCCGGCAAGGCTGGCTTCAAGGCCCCGCAGGAGGCGTAGCACCGCATCCGCGTCACCCGCAGGAGGCGCAGCACCGCATCCGCATCACCCAAGCGTCAAGAAACTCGAGAAGGGTGATGATGATGGGTGGATCTCGTCGATCCGCACCTCCTCACCCACCACATCGCCGGATCCGCGACATGGGAAGGTGTCCACGAGCTCCGCAGCTCCCCTCTGCATCGACTACGACCACTAGTTCAAGCTGGGCGCCCCCACATCGCCGGATCCGAGCTTCTTCCCCGTCGGCCGCCGCGCGCCTTCCCCCGTCGATCCGCGTCGCCCTCGCTGCTCCGACGTCTCCGGCCTCCCCGAGCTCGTCATCCGCACCGCGGTGAGCCCCTCAGCCGATCCCCCTGTTTGGCATATCAATCGATCAGCATGTGGAATTTTGGGCTCTGATTATTCTGAGAGAGGGATGGTACCATCTCCAAAATACATTTGCTTTCCATTGATTTGAACACATGTTATGTGCCGTGATCTCAGTGCGTATCCACCATTTTTTCTTCAAATTTCTATTCTTCTACTTACAAACTACTAAATCTGTGAAGTGACCTAAAATGTCTTGCATTTGATTACATAGGGAGTAGCAGACAAGTGGATATGCCAGTTTGATAATTAGTACTTGACCATAATATTTAGGTGGTTATATGCAGGTTTGTTTTCTGACTTGTTTCTCTTAGCAAGTAATCATTTGTAATGATGTACCAAGTTGGCTCATTCAATTTTTTTACATTTCATATTAACCCAGATGGACATGGATCAACAGAGATAATATTATTACAGCATGTTGAGGCAGATAACTACATCTGTTATAGTTCTTCTCTTGGCTCTCTGGTTTAGAAACAGAGATGTAGTGTTTTATTTTGATGAGTTTATGTAACTTATTTTATCCTTGTAAGATTCTTCGACTTATCTCAGGTTCATAATTGTTTTAGTAGTTATGCTTCAAGTGTTGCCGAAGATGGATGTTTGTATGTTGATCTAGATTGCTTCCAGTGCACTTGTTTAATCATTTCAAATGGTTTATGTTGGTGACCTATCTGCAGGTCATGGGGAAGCAAAAGCTCAGTGTCAAGACTGAGGAGGACTCCAATCCTCATGACTAGATGGTGGCAATGGTGGATCTACAACTGCTCACTGACTTTCCACATGATTAGATGGATCTGCAACTGCTCAACTGTTCAGTACTATGATATATCTTTTATTTCTAGTTCTTATAATCATTATAGGGCAGTAAATTGGCTGTATGGGCACTTCTTTGTTGTTAGCTGTTAGCCAAGAGATCAACTGTCCTGGTTGAAGTCATAGCCCAGAGGATTTTAGCTGTTAGCTGTTAGCCAAGAGATCAACTGTCCCTCTTCCATGCTTCTGCTCTCCTATTCCAATTTTTGCCTTTTGTGTTCCCTCTTTTACTAGTACAGTAGTTTATTAGTACATGTATATATGGTAGCCGAAGTCCACTCTTTGATACTGATGTATTGAGCAGTAGCAGTAGTAGTTCAATTTACTAGTATATCGTGGCCCGTTATTTATGCCGTGGTCTGATTAGTTGCAACTGCTGTACTGATGTGTTGGGGATTAATTCCTTGAGCTCCTTGTTTCATGTTGACATTCGCACTTGTGCGAAAAGAAAAACTGAAGCAATTGCTTGCATTCCTTTCTACAATTAGTCTTCAAACGGACCAGTTACAACAAACGTGTCTGCTTTTCTTTTTAGTGTAGTTCTCTTTACTGTGTTCCTAATGATTGTCATGTATGAATGTGTTGTAGGCATCTTGCATACCATATTCTCGTGGGTGGGTGCAGCGAGGGGCTGGGCAAGCGCGGTGCATAGTGGATGGAGGTCATCTCGTGGGAGCCCAGGGCGTCCGTCTACCACAACTTCCTGGTAATCACTGCTGCTGCCCACTCCGCCTTCCCTTCAACACCCATAATCACTGCTGCTGCCGCCATGGTTCATTCGGTCCTACACCTGCTCATGCATGCACACTGTCCCGTGTTTGTAACTATTCTAGTTACTATGAACAACAAGCAACCATTCTAGTTACTACCTAGGTGTTCAGAGATTGTTGTATTATTTATGTTCTTTTTACTCCCAGAGTTATTGTTCACATTGCCTGTTTTTCTTGGTGCATACATGTATCTCAAGCATTGTACTTCTGTGTTTGCTTAGGCGGATAGTGGGCAGATCTACTTTGCTGCTTTCCTGCTTACGTTATGTGGTTCCATCAATCTATAGACTTTAGATGGATACCATGTTGGTCTGCTAGTCTGAAACAAACAGAAATTGAGTTGCATGTCCAACACAACCAACAGAAAGAAACACTAGCAGCACTACTGCCTATGCTTGATTTCTGCAGTAAACAGAGCTTAAAATTTGCGTGCTCTCTATTTTTTTGTTCATTTTCTCATATGATCTGATGCGTGCTCTCTTGCTTGGTGTGTGTGCAGTTTGGTACCATCCCGTGGGGAGGGCCAGGGACAAGCTGCTCCGGTCCAGCGAGGATGCGCACCATCTGTTGTTGCCAAGGCGATCTCTCTCTCTCTCTCTACATATCCTGTTACGCATTCAGAAGATACATTCTATAGTAAAGTATGGTTTTGTTGATTAAACTGCTGCTGTGTTCACTTCAATGAGAAAAAGTGTAGTTAATTCAGGTTGTGAACATTTCTTAGGAGTTATGTTAAGACACATACATCACAGCACTATGTTGAAACCAATTGGAAAACAATGGAATAGCCTAACAGGTCATGTTGGCAGTTTTTTAACATATAATAATACTTAGGGATATATGTAACTGTTTTGATTCTGCTTGCAGCACCCACCCAAGTCCTTTATTTTTGGGGTACGGTCCATCACATATGGTTCTGGACTATCCTGTTTTGTGTACTATTCGTTGTCTTGATCATTGTTTCAGTTAAATTCAGTCCAAATTCAGTCCAGGAGTGCTCCAAATTTAGTCCAAACACAGTCTAGATATTGTTTTGGTTTCCTTGTACTCCAAATTCGTTCCAAACACAGTCCAGGAGTATAAACAAGTTTACAGATTCAGTCCAATTTCACTTGTGCAGGAAATTCACCTGTGCGGCGGCGGCGGGGAAGGAGCAGCACCGACGGCCTTGACAGAGGAAGCCACGTTGCCGTTTTGTTTGTTCCCAGCCTTCACTATGGTTGTCCAGCAAGTCCGGCATGTCGTCATTTTCTTGTAAAGCAGTATTGTATCACACTTGTAGAGCTCGTTACACATGTAGATCTTGTAAAGTACTGTATTACACATGGTCATATGTATTGGCAACGTGATCTGGTTGCTCTTATTTGAAGTATCATGTGTGCTTTTTTCTGCCAAGTTAAATACTAGTTGAAATATGAAGAATATGAGCCTGATAGATGGGACACACTTACCAGACCCAAACCTGACAACTGGGACCCATCTGACTGGTGGACCCATTTAATAAAAAAAGGAAATTAAAATTATTTAGACGAAAAGGCCAAGGCCCAGTAATAAAAAAGGCTGCAATGTTGGGCCAGGCCCATGAAGTCGACCAATAATTGACAGAAAATATATAGAAAGGCTGAATTAATGGGCTAGGCCCATGTAGAAAACTGAATTGGACCGGGCTGAATCTTGTGCGACATCAGCTTGCCACGCTGGATGCCTACGTGGCCTGGGGAGGTTGCTAGTGACCAAAACGCCACAGTGGACATATATTGGTCATAAACGTCTTCGACCATTCTAGAAGAAAGGTCGCTATAGTCAGTTTACGACCGCCAACTTTTGACCTTCTGTTTTTGGTCACAAAAAGGTCGCAAATGGAAATTTGTGACCTTTTAGTGACCAATAGTGGTGGTCACAAGTTGACATATTTCTTGTAGTGTTACCTCAGACCTTCGGGTCCATAGTTAGTAGCTAGATGGCTTCTTCTCTCTTTTTGGATCTCAATACAATGTTCTCCCCCTCTCTCGTGGAGATATATTCGATGTAATCTTCTTTTTGCGGTGTGTTTGTTGAGACCGATGAATTGTGGGTTTATGATCAAGTCTATCTATGAACAATATTTCTCTGAATTCTTTTATGTATGATTGGTTATCTTTGCAAGTCTCTTCGAATTATCAATTTGGTTTGGCCTACTAGATTGGTATTTCTTGCAATGGGAGAAGTGCTTAGCTTTGGATTCAATCTTGCGGAGTCCTTTCCGAGTGACAGTAGGGGCAGCAAGGCATGTATAGTATTGTTGCCATCGAGGATAACAAGATGGGGTTTTTATCATATTGCATGAAACTATCTCTCCACATCATGTCATCTTGCTTAAGGCGTTACTCTGTTTTTAACTTAATACTCTAGATGCATGCTGGATAGCGGTCGATGAGTGGAGTAATAGTAGTAGATGCAGGTAGGAGTCGGTCTACTTGTCTCGGATGTGATGCCTATATACATGATCATACCTAGATGTTCTCATAACTATGCTCAATTCTGTCAATTGCTCAACAGTAATTTGTTCACCCACCGTAGAATACTTATGCTCTTGAGAGAAGCCACTAGTGAAACCTATGGCCCCCGGGTCTATTCTCATCATATCAATCTCCATCACTTTATCATTGCTTTGCTTTTTTACTTTGCCTTTTACTTTTTACCTTGCTTCTTTATACCAAAAATACCAAAAATATTATCTATCATCTCTATCAGATCTCACTCCCGTAATTGACCGTGAAGGGATTGACAACTCCTAACCGCGTTGGTTGCGTTGAGCTATTTGTTTTGTGCAGGTACAAGGGACTCGCGCGTAGCCTCCTACTGGATTGATACCTTGGTTCTCAAAAACTGAGGGAAATACTTACGCTACTTTGCTGCATCATCCTTTCCTCTTCGGGAAAATCCAACGCAGTGCTCAAGAGGTAGCAAGAAGAATTTCTGGCGCCGTTGCCGGGGAGTCTATGCAAAAGTCAACATACCAAGTACCCATCACAATCCCTATCTCTCGCACTACATTATTTGCCTTTTGCCTCTCGTCCTCCTCTCCCCCACTTCACCCTTGCCGTTTTATTCGCCCTCTCTTTTCCGTTTGCCTTTTTCTCGCTTGCTTGTCGTTATGTCCGAAATTGGGGAAATTATTACCGACATGGACAATAATAATAACATGGAAAATTCTGATGCTCCGGCTGAAGAACCCCCTACCTTGCATACAAAAAGATTTCGAATTGGTAGCGGTAATATTATTGAAAAAAGGAGTCATTCAAGATTTCTTTACTTGTGTCGGTGCTTTGCCTTCTATGGGCAGTTCTATTCTCCATAGAACTAGTAGTCTTGCGGTCGCTATTTCCATGCTTATCGTTGAACTTGAAAGGCAATTTATGCATATGCATCCTTCAATACAAAGGATTTTTCTAGAATTTTCTAATATCGAGAATTCCTCTGTTAAGCGTGCCGCTACAATCTTTTTGGCTCATGAATTCAGATTTATCATAAAAGAGGCCAAAGAAATCTTTGCGCATTATAGGGTGGACACTGGCCGTCCTCCCATAGAATCTATCCTCTTTGATCAAGAAGAAATAATGCATTTTCAATCTATTGACTACGCTGCTTTTAATGAAAATCTTAGAAAAAAGGTGCCTACCAATATTTTAATTGATAGAATCTCTGAACTTAATGATGATTTGGCTATTCGAAATAATGAGCTAGGGTACTCTCTTGAGTATAGTCTCACAAGGTTCTGGCCAAAGAATGCTTATAATGATGAATTGGTTGTGCAAGACGAAGGGCCGAAAGAGGAACCTATACCTCCTAAAATTGTTCTTGGGGATTTTTGCCCTATTAAATTTAGCCCTTTTGATTACTTTTGCTTGCCTCAAAGAAAGCTTGCTGCCGAACGTAGGGAGTATGAAATGAGTTTCACCGATCTATCTTATTACTACGGCACTACATAGATCTACCCTCGCTTTTATGCCTAGCTAGGGGCGTTAAACGATAGCGCTTGTTCGGAGGCAACCCAATTTTATTTTTAGATTTTTGTTTTTGCTTCTCTTTAGGAATAAATAATCCATCTACCTTTTGTTTAGATGTGGTTTTGTGTTTTAATTAGTGTTTGTGCCAAGTTAAACCAATATGATCTTCTTGGATGATAGTTATTTGATCTTGCTGTAATTTCCAGAAACTTTCTGTTCACGAAAACAATTGTTAAAAATCACCAGGACGTGATAAAATACTGATTCAAATTGCTTATGATTAATAAAGAAACTGTCTAGGTCGTCCTATTTTGGTCGATTTTTTGGAGTTCCAGAAGTTTGCGTTAGTTAAAGATTACTACAGACTGTTCTGTTTTTGACAGCTTCTGTTTCTCGTGTGTTGTTTGCTTATTTTGATGAATCTATGGCTAGTAAAATAGTTTATAATCCATAGAGAAGTTGGAATACAGTAGGTTTAACACCAATACAAATAAATAATGAGTTCATTGCAGTACCTTGAAGTGGTCTTTTGTTTTCTTTCACTAACGGAGCTCACGAGATTTCTGTTGAGTTTTGTGTTGTGAAGTTTTCAAGTTTTGGCTGAAATATTTTGATGGATTATGGAACAAGGAGTGGCAAGAGCCTAAGCTTGGGGATTCCCATGGAACCGCGAAGATAATCCAAGGACACCAAAAATTCAAATCTTGGGGATGCCCCAGAAGGCATCCTCTCTTTCGTCTACTTCCATCGGTAATTTTACTTGGAGCTATATTTTTATACACCACATGATATGTGTTTTGCTTGGAGCGTCTTGTATTATTTGTGTCTTTGCTTGTTAGTGTGCCACAATCATCCTTGCTGTACACACCTTTTGAGAGAGCCATACATGAATTGGAATTTGATAGAATACTCTATGTGCTTCACTTATATCTTTTGAGCTATATAGTTTTGCTCTAGTGCTTCACTTATAACTTTTAGAGCATAGTGGTGGATTTGTTTTAAAGAAACTATTGATCTCTCATGCTTCACTCAGATTATTTTGAGAGTCTTAAATAGCATGGTAATTTTCTTAATAATAATAATATGCTTGGTATTCAAGATTTGTAAAACTTTCTTTTGAGTGCGTTGAATACTAAGATAAGTTTGATGCTTGATAATTGTTTTGAGATATGGAGGTGATAATATCAAAGTCATGCTAGTAGAGTAATTGTGAATTTGAGAAGTGCCTGAGTTGAAGTTTGCAAGTCCCATAGCATGCACGTATGGCAAACGTTATGTAACAAATTTGAAACATGAGGTGTTATTTGATTGTCCTCCTTATGAGTGGCGGTCGGGGACGAGCGATGGTCTTTTTCTACCAATCTATCCCCCTAGGAGCATGCGCGTAATGCTTTGGTTTTTGATGACTTGTAAATTTTTGCAATAAGTATATGAGTTCTTTTTGACTAATGTTGAGTCCATGGATTATACGCACCCTCACCCTTCCATCATTGCTAGCCTCTTTGGTATCGTGCATTGCCCTTTCTCACACTGAGAGTTGGTGCAAAATTCGTCGGTGCATCCAAACCCCATGATATGATATGCTCTTTCACACATAAATCTCCTTATATCTTCCTCAAAACAGCCACCATACCTACCTATTATGGCATTTCCATAGCCATTCCGAGATATATTGCCATGCAACTTTCCACCATACCGTTCTTCATGACACATTCATCATTGTCATTTTCTTAGCATGATCATGTAGTTGACATAGTATTCGTGGCAAAGCCACCGTTCATAATTCTTTCATACATGTCACTCTTGATTCATTGCATATCCCGGTACACCGCCGGAGGCATTCATATAGAGTCATACTTTGTTCTAGTATCGAGTTGTAATCATTGAGTTGTAAATAAATAGAAGTGTGATGATCATCATTCTCTAGAGCACTGTCCCAAGTGAGGAATAAAAATAGGCCATAAAAAAGAAAAAAATGAAAGAAAAAAAAGAGAGAAAAAGAGAGAAGGGACAATGTTACTATCCTTTGCCACACTTGTGCTTCAAAGTAGAACCATAATCATCATAATAGAGAGTCTCTTGTTTTGTCACTTTCATATACTAGTGGGAATTTTTCATTATAGAACTTGGCTTGTATATTCCAACAATGGGCTTCCTCAAATGCCATAGGTCTTCATGAGCAAGCAAGTTGGATGCCCACTGATACGTCCATTTTGCATCATGCTTTTATATCGATATTTATTGCATTATGGGCTGTTATTTCACGTTATGTCACAATATTTATGGCTATTCTCTCTTATTTTACAAGGTTTACATAAGGAGGGAGAATACCGGCAGCTGGAATTCTGGGCTGGAAAAGGAGCAAATATTAGAGGCCTATTCTGCGCAACTCCAAAAGTTCTGAAACTCCACGGAATATCTTACAATAAATAATGAAAAATACCTGCCAAAGATGAAGGCCAGGGGGCCCACACCCTGTCCACGAGGGTGCCCCCCCTAGGGCGTGCCCCTACCTCGTGGGCCCCCTGGTGGCTCTCCGACGCTCATCTTCTGCTATATGAAGTCTTTCATCGAGAAAAAATTAATAAGCAACCTTTCGGGACGAAACTCCACCGCCGCGAGGCGGAACCTTGCCGGAACCAATCTAGGGCTTCGGCAGAGCTGTTCTGCCGGGGACACTTCCCTTCGGGAGGGGGAAATCATCGCCATCGTCATCACCAACGCTCCTCTCATCGGGAGAGGGCAGTCTCCATCAACATCTTCACCAGCACCATCTTATCTCCAAACCCTAGTTCATCTCTTGTATCCAATTCTTGTCTCCAAGTCCGGGATTGGTGCTAGTAGGTTGCTAGTAGTGTTGATTACTCCTTGTAGTTGATGCTAGTTGATTTACTTGGTGGAAGATCATTTGTTCTGATCCTTTATGCCTATTATTACCCCTCTGATTATGAACATGAATATGCTTTGTGAGTAGTTACGTTTGTTCCTGAGGACAAGGGAGAAGTCTTGTTGTTAGTAGTCATGTGAATTTGGTATTCGTTCGATATTTTGATGAGATGTATGTTGTCTAGCCTCTAGTGGTGTTATGTGAACGTCGACTACATAACACTTCACCATTATTTGGGCCTAGAGGAAGGAAATGGGAAGTAATAAGTAGATGATGGGTTGCTAGAGTGACAGAAGCTTAAACCCTAGTTTATGCGTTGCTTCGTAAGGGGCTGATTTGGATCCATATGTTTCATGCTATGGTTAGGTTTACCTTAATACTTTTGTTGTAGTTGCGGATGCTTGCAATAGAGGTTAATCATAAGTGGGATGCTTGTTCAAGTAAGAACAACACCCAAGCACCGGTCCACCCACATATCAAATTATCAAAGTACCGAACGTGAATCATATGAACATGATGAAAACTAGCTTGATGATAATTCCCATGTGTCCTCGGGAGCGCTTTTCCTTATATAAGAGTTTATTACGGCTTGTCCTTTGCTACAAAAAGGATTGGGCCACCTTGCTGCACTTTATTTACTTTTGTTACTTGTTGCTCATTACGAATTATCTTATCACAAACCTATTTATCACCTCTTGTTTCAGTACTTGCAGAGAATACCTTGCTGAAAACCGCTTATCATTTCCTTCTGCTCCTCGTTGGGTTCAACACTCTTACTTATTGAAAGGACTACGATAGATCCCCTATACTTGTGGGTCATCACACACCCACTTAGTTTCTTTTGTTGAGCTTTCATACATTTATAGCTCTAGTGCATCCGTTGCATGGCAATCCCTACTCCTTGCATTAACATCAATCCATGGGCATCTCCATAGCCTATTGATTAGCCTCGTTGATGTGAGACTTTCTCCTTTTTTGTCTTCTCCACATAACCCCCATCATCATATTCTATTCCACCCATAGTGCTATATCCATGGCTCACGCTCATGTATTGCGTGAAGGTTTATGAGTTTGAGATTATTAAAGTATGAAACAGTTGCTTGGCTTGTCATCGGAGTTGTGCATGATGAGAGCATTCTTTTGTGACGAAAATGGAGCATGACTAAACTATAGGATTTTGTAGGGATAAACTTTCTTTGGCCATGTTACTTTGAGAAGACATAATTGCTTAGTTAGTATGTTTGAAGTATTATTATTTTTATGTCAATATGAACTTTTGTCTTGAATCTTTCGGCTCTGAATCCACAATTGAGAAGATTTACATTGAAATTATGCCAAGTAGCACTCCGCATCAAAAAAACTCTTTTTATCATTTACCTACTCGAGGACGAGCAGGAATTAAGCTTGGGGATGCTTGATACGTCTCCAACGTATCTATAATTTTTTATTGCTCCATGCTGTATTATCTACTGTTTTGGACTATATTGGGCTTTATTTTCCACTTTTATATTATTTTTGGGACTTACCTATTAACCAGAGGCCCAGCCCAGATTGCTGTTTTTTGCCTATTTCAGTGTTTCGGAGAAACGGAATATCAAACGGAGTCCAAACGGAATGAAACCTTCGGGAACGTGATTTTCTCATCAGATAAGATCCAGGAGACTTGGACCCTCTGTCAAGAAAGCCACGAGGTGGTCACGCGGGTGGAGGGTGCCCCCCTGCCTCGTGGGCCCCTCGAAGCTCCACCGACATACTCCTTCCTCCTATATATACCTACGTACACCCAAACGATCAGATACGGAGCCAAAAACCTAATTCCACCGCCGCAACCTTCTGTACCCACAAGATCCCATCTTGGGGCCTGTTTCGGAGCTCCGCCGGAGGGAGCCATCATCACGGAGGGCTTCTACATCATCATAGCCCCTCCGATGAAGTGTGAGTAGTTTACCTCAGACCTTCGGGTCCATAGTTAGTAGCTAGATGGCTTCTTCTCTCTTTTTGGATCTCAATACAATGTTCTCCCCCTCTCTCATGGAGATATACTCGATGTAATCTTCTTTTTGCAGTGTGTTTGTTGAGACGATGAATTGTGGGTTTATGATCAAGTGTATCTATGAACAATATTTGAATCTTCTCTGAGTTCTTTTATGTATGATTGGTTATCTTTGCAAGTCTCTTCGAATTATCAATTTGGTTTGGCCTACTAGATTGGTATTTCTTGCAATGGGAGAAGTGCTTAGCTTTGGATTCAATCTTGCGGAGTCCTTTCCCAGTGACAGTAGGGGCAGCAAGGCATGTATAGTATTGTTGCCATCGAGGATAGCAAGATGGGGTTTTTTATCATATTGCATGAAACTATCCCTCTACATCATGTCATCTTGCTTAAGGCGTTACTCTGTTTTTTAACTTAATACTCTAGATGCATGCTGGATAGCGGTCGATGAGTGGAGTAATATACTAGATGCAGGCAGGAGTCGGTATGCTTGTCTCGAACGTGATGCCTATATACATGATCATACCTAGATATTCTCATAACCATGCTCAATTCTGTCAATTTCTCAATAGTAATTTGTTCACCCACCGTAGAATACTTATGCTCTTGAGAGAAGCCACTAGTGAAACCTATGGCCCCCGGGTCTATTCTCATCATATCAATCTCCATCACTTTATTATTGCTTTGCTTTTTTTACTTTGCCTTTTACTTTTTACCTTGCTTCTTTATACCAAAAATACCAAAAATATTATCTATCATCTCTATCAGATCTCACTCCCGTAAGTGACCGTGAAGGGATTGACAACCCCTAACCGCGTTGGTTGCGTTGAGCTATTTGTTTTGTGTAGGTATGAGGGACTCGCGTGTAGCCTCCTACTGGATTGATAACTTGGTTCTCAAAAACTGAGGGAAATACTTACGCTACTTTGTTGCATCATCCTCTCCTCTTCGGGGAAATCCAACGCAGTGCTCAAGAGGTAGCACTACTCCACCCCAGGTCCCAAAACCTACTATACTGGATACCGACTGCTACAGGAGTAATCCCAGCACAGGTCAAGTCAGAGATCATCACATATATGTATCACTTTCATGCAGCTGATTTTTTCAATATATAGAAAAGCCTATATGGAGCTTAGGACTCTGAGCAAGATATACAAAAATATAAAAATCCATTCGGTGGCAGCCAAGAGGGCCGAGGGAGTAACTAAGGGACCAAGTGAACATACATAGCTGAACACAATGGAACACCAGAGATGCTATATAAATGAAGATATATATATATATATATATATATATATATATATATATATATATATATATATATATAAACTTGCTTCACAAAACCAATGGGAAAAAAGCTAGGGAGCACAACTTTGCACCATCTACTTTTATTATTGATTCCTATTTACAAAGTATAACCAAATAAAAGAAAAAAGCGCGAAGATTTGGCTTAAAGTATGATAAAACTCATGATTGATCTACTCGGTCAGATTGTCATGGTCATCAGGCAGTAGCCGCGCCGCAGGCTCAGCTTTGTGCCTGCACACGTTGAATCAAAGGCAAATCGCCAATCCATGTGTTTATTGAACCAGAACATTAAAAATACATATATGATGTGAGGTCATAGGCAAATGAAAGCAATGGGGAGGGAGACAATTACCAGCGAACTTCCTTGCAAGGTAAAGGAAGGGCTTCTCCTAGTTGTAGTTGCTCTTATCAACCTGTCGGTTCTTCACAGAAACCTTGTTACTGTAGAGGACAATGGAGATGTTCTCACACACCCTGCAAGAATTAATGTCCAGACATCAGAAATCCAAACCGTAATTTCACATACATGTAGTAGAGAGCATATGATTGATTCAAAGCCATTGCCCTTTTTTGTAAGCAAATATCAGCCCTATATCTGTGAAAAGTAGTAGGCACCATAGTAAACATCTATGATGAGAACCATACACGTACTACATCCATGGGTATGTACAGACCGTACACATAGATCATATGGACAAAATAGACGAACAGAAAAGGGAAAGGGGCTGAACTTGGATAATTGAAGCACAAAGAAGGTCAAAATATCAAAGGCAAGAGTAAGTCAGCAATGAAATCAGCTAAGTAGATCGGGATAAATCAACCAACTGTTATGGTTGGATCTGAGGGAGCGCAGGTGTGGTCGGAGTTCCTCGCAACAGCTTCTGCCGCTGCTGCGTTGCACTCACCTGCATCGAGCGCCTGCGGCTGGTGCTCCTCGGCCGCGCAGGGCGCAACTGGTGGCAACGACGTGCACCGCCTTGCCTCCTCCCGTCAACGCGCCAACCGGTGGCGATGGCGCTCTGCCTGACCTCCTCCCATCGCCCCGCCTGGCCTTCTCTCGTCGACGGCGCGACGATGCACTCCTCCGAGAAGAGCAGCGCCAACTTCCCTTCCCCGACGATGTGACACACGAGCTCGACGGGGAAGCGCTGGCGGGGGAGATACGAGCGCCATAGTCCACCCCAATGGAGGGATCCGCCACCGTTGGGGCTTGGGCAGGAGGGGAGGTGCAACTGGGATGGAGAGCGGAGCGGCGATCAAGGGGAGGTGCGACGGGGACGCGGGATGGAACGGCGGCCTGAGTTCGACGGCGGGGAGAAGAAGACGTCGCGCGGCGGATGGGAGCGCCGCCAGGAAGGGGAGCGGGGAGGAGGACGAGTGGGAGAGGGCGACGGCTAGGGTTCTCGCGAGGGAGGAGTGGCAGCAGGGAGGAGGACATGTCGGAGAGGGCGGCAGTCAAGGCAGGACGGCGCGTTGCGTTCCTCATGTCCACGGCGGCGCGAGAGGCAAGGGAGAGAGAGTCGTGAGAGCAGAGAGAGGGAAGGGAGATAGGCGGCTAGGGTTCCACCATGGACGTGTTGGATTTTATAGGTCTGCATGTGAAAAGACGAGAATGCTCTTGGTGGGGCACGGTAATTACAGGCGGTGGCATGAACAGGAGCGCACAGCCTTGATCCGACGACCCGTATCGTTTCGTCTGAGATCCAACGGCCCGGATCGATCCACCTCACGATCCAACGGCCAGAACTCGTTTGGACACCCAATCCGACGGCCCAGAATCCAAACGCACAGGGAGGCTTCATTTTGGTCCAGGCTCTAACAATGGGATTACCCCACACATCGACCGCTATCCAGCATGCATTTAGTGTATTAAGTTAATTTAAAGACGGAGTAATGCAATAAGAACGATGACATGATGTAGACAAGATCTATGTAGAGATAGACCCCATCGATTTATCCTTAGTAGCAACGATACATACATGTAGGTTCCCCTTCTGTCACTGCGATCAAGCACCGTAAGATCGAACCCACTACAAAGCACCTCTTCCCATTGCAAGATAAATAGATCAAGTTGGCCAAACAAAACCCAAATATCGGAGAAGAAATACGAGGCTATAAGCAATCATGCATATAAGAGATCAAAGAAACTCAAATAACTTTCATGGATATAAAAAGATAGATCTGATCATAAACTCAAAGTTCATTTGATCCCAACAAACACACCACAAAAAGAGTTATATCATATGGATCTCCAAGAGACCATTGTATTGAGAATTCAACGAGAGAGAGAGGAAGCCATCTAGCTACTAACTACACACCCGAAGGTCTACAAAGAACTACTCACGCATCATCGGAGAGGCACCAATGGAGGTGGTGAACCCCATCTGAGATGGTGTCTAGATTGGATCTGGTGGTTCTGGACTCTGCGGCGGCTGCATCAATATTTCGTCGACTTCCCTAGAGTTTCTGGAATATTGGGGTATTTATAGAGCAAAGAGGTGGTCTGGGGGCACCCGAGGTGGGCACAACCCACCAGGGCGTGCCTGGGCCTCCTGGCGTGCCCTGGTGGGTTGTGCTCTCCTCGGAGCACCCGCCAGGCGCAGCCAGGGCCCATTACGTGTCTTCTGGTCCATAAAAAATCTCTGTAAATTTTCGTGGCATTTGGACTCCGTCTGATATTGATTTCCTGCGATGTAAAAAACATGCAGAAAACAACAACTCGCACTTGGCACTATGTCAATAGGTTAGTACCAAAATATGATATAAAATGACTATAAAATGATTAAACATCCAAGATTGATAATATAACAACATGAAACAATAAAAAATTATAGATACGTTGGAGACGTATCAGGTATATATAAAGAATTTTTATCTTGGGAAACAAGTATACCATAGGAAAACAGAGTCGGGAAGGTTCCCGAGGGGCCCACTACCCACGAGGGCACGCCTCCTACTACCTCTTGAGCACTGCGTTGGATTTCCCCGAAGAGGAGAGGATGATGCAGCAAAGTAGCGTAAGTATTTCCCTCAGTTTTTGAGAACCAAGGTATCAATCCAGTAGGATGCTACGCGCGAGTCCCTTGTACCTACACAAAACAAATAGCTCAACGCAACCAACACGATTAGGGGTTGTCAATCCCTTCACGGTCACTTACGAGAGTGAGATCTGATAGAGATGATAGATAATATTTTTGGTATTTTTGGTATAGAGATGCAAGGTAAAATAAAAGGCAAAGTAAAAAGCAAAGCAAATAATAAAGTGATGGACATTGATATGATGAGAATAGACCCGGGGGCCATAGGTTTCACTAGTGTCTTCTCTCAAGAGCATAAGTACTCTACGGTGGGTGAACAAATTACTATTGAGAAATTGACAGAATTGAGCATGGTTATGAGAATATCTAGGTATGATCATGTATATAGGCATCCCGTCCGAGACAACTAGACCGACTCCTGCCTGCATCTACTACTATTACTCCACTCATCGACCGCTATCCAGCATGCATCTAGAGTATTAAGTTAAAACAGAGTAACGCTTTAAGCAAGATGACATGATGCAGAGGGAAAGTTTCATGCAATATGATAAAAACCCCATCTTGTTATCCTCGATGGCAACAATACTATATGTGCCTTGCTGCCCCTTCTGTCACTGGGAAAGGACACCGCAAGATTGAACCCAAAGCTAAGCACTTCTCCCATTGCAAGAAAAACCAATCTAGTAGGCCAAATCAAACTGATAATTCGAAGAGACTTGCAAAGATAACCAATCATACATAAAAGAATTCACAGAAGATTCAAATATTGTTCACAGATAGACTTGATCATAAACCCACAATTCATCGGTCTCAACAAACACACCGCAAAAAGAAGATTACATTGAATAGATCTCCACGAGAGAGGGGGAGAACATTGTATTGAGATCCAAAAAGAGAGAGAAAAAGCCATCTAGCTACTAACTATGGACCCGAAGGTCTCAGGTAAACTACTCACACTTCATCGGAGGGTCTATGATGATGTAGAAGCCCTCCGTGATGATGGCCCCCTCCAGCGGAGCTCCGAAACAGGCCCCAAGATGGGATCTCGTGGGTACAGAAGGTTGCAGCAGTGGAATTAGGTTTTTGGCTCCGTATCTAATCGTTTGGGGGTACGTAGGTATATATAGGAGGAAGGAGTACGTCGGTGGAGCTTCGAGGGGCCTGTCGGTGTCAAAACCGGCGGATCTCGGGTAGGGGTTCCCGAACTGTGCGTCAAGGCCGGATGGTAACAGGAGACAAGGGACACGATGTTTTTACCCAGGTTCGGGCCCTCTCGATGGAGGTAATACCCTACTCCTGCTTGATTAATATTGATTATATGGGTAGTACAAGTGTAGATCTACCACGAGATCAAGGAGGCTAAACCCTAGAAGCTAGCCTATGGTATGATTGTGTATGAAGATGATTGTCCTACGGACTACAACCCTCCGGTTTATATAGACACCGGATAGGGTTAGGGTTACACAGAGTCGGTTACATAGGCAGGAGATCTTGAATATCCGCATCGCCCAGCTTGCCTTCCACGACAAGGAATGTCCCATCCGGACACAGGACGAAGTCTTCAATCTTGTATCTTCATAGTCCAGGAGTCCGGCGAAGGTATAGTCCGGCTACCCGAACACCCCCTAATCCAGGACTCCCTCAGTAGCCCCTGAACCAGGCTTCAATGACGACGAGTTCGGCGCGCAGATTGTCTTCGGCATTGCAAGGCGGGTTCCTCCTCCAAGTCCTTCATAGAAGATTGTAAACACCAAAAATAGTGTCCGGCTCTGCAAAATAAGTTTCCACATATTGCCATAGAGAGAATAACATTAACACAAATCAAATCTGCTGACATATTCCGCAGTGCGTCATCACACTACGACCAAGTTCTTTACGAATCGTTTTTACTTTTCCACCTCAGCACGTTTTGCGAGGCGGTTTCCTTGGCACATCCCGTCGAAGCAGAGATCGTGTGCCCTTTTTACGGGATTCTCATCAATACGGACATGGGTAACCCAACCGCGCCATTTACCACGGCACTTGGGAGGCAAGCGAGTTTTATTAGGCAGGTGGGGAAGCATAACCGCATCCGCCCATATAAGGGGATAAGGATCCACCTTTTTACCTATGCCTTCTTCCTCCTTTGCCAATCCATCTCTTGCGCACTCGAGCTCCAGTGCCCAAGCCCGCTCTTTTCACCTCAACCTTCTCCGACAATGTCCGGAGCAGGATGCAAGTGGATGGTCTCCTCCGTTACGGAGTCCCAAGTAAAAAAGCTAAGGAAGGCCGGATACCTGCACAAGGACATCCCACACTGGCTTGCCGAGAAGGGGCAGCTTCTCCCCACCCCAAGGCCCCTTGAGAGGGTAGTTTTTCTTCCCCACTTTCTCCGCGGACTGGGTTTCCCACTCCACCCATTTGTCCGGGGACTCATGTTCTACTACGGCCTGGATTTCCACGATCTGGCCCCAAACTTCATCCTCAACATCTCGACGTTTGTCGTCGTGTGTGAGGCCTTCCTCTGCGTCCGCCCCCATTTCAGCCTCTGGCTCAAGACCTTCAACGTCAAGCCCAAGGTGGTGCGCGGCAGCCAAGCGGAGTGCGGAGGCGCCATGGCGGGCAAGATGGCCAACGTCCTATGGTTCGAGGGCTCTTTTGTGGACACCCTAAAGGGGTGGCAAGCAGGGTGGTTTTACATCACCGAGCCACGCGACCCGAAATGGGTCGCAACCCCCAAGTTCCGATCCGGACCCCCACACGGCTAGTGTCCTGGAAAGAGACGGGCCTGTCGTGGGGCAATGAAGAAGAGGTGACCGGATTGCAAACTGGCATCCAGTCCCTGGTGAACAAGCCAATCCGGCTTGTTAATATAGTCCAGGTTATGCTCGTTCGCCGGATCCTCCCGTGCCAGCAACGGGGCTTAAATTTGTGGGAGTTCGACCCGGCGCAGCACCCAACCCTTAACAGGCTCTTCGACATGACGTACGAAGATGCTTGGAAGGGGCTCTTCAAGGGCGCCGAGGCTCCCGCATCCGCCTCCGAGGATCGCGGATACAGCTCGCAGCGTCACGCTAGCGAGGTAAGCTATCTTCACCTTTTACAGGATATTAAGCTCTGTTTTCCTTTCACAGTTTGACTCTGTGCGGGATCTAAACTCCCACTCCTTTGACAGGCTTTGCAGGCGATATCCGGACCAATTAACTGTCCGGCTCCCCTGCCCGAGGACCCAGCCCCTGCGCTCCTAGCGAAGCTGCTGATTCCGGCACCTTATGTGGTGCCGGAGAAAAAGGTCAAGAAGAAGAAGACCACGGGGACTCGAAAGAGCGCCCGTAACATGGTGGTGTTGGACTCGTCGTCTGACGAGTCCGAGACGCCCTCCTCCCGCGAAAACGAGGAGGAGGAGGAAGAAGAAAGCTCTCCCCCCCCAGCGGAGGGAGAAGAGGAGAAGAAGGCCGCCCCAGTAGGGGAGGCTGAGGGGTCTAGGAAAAGGAAGACCCCTCCGCCGGACTACTCCCACGACGCCGAAGAGAGCGAAGAGGAGTGGCCGAACAGGGCCAAGCGTCCGGCGACATCGTAAGTTCGGATATCAGAGTAACTCATGATGTTCCTTTGTTGCACAACTTTCCTTAATGTCGAATGTAATTATGCAGCCCGCCCCAGGCCGAATACAACGAATCGTCGGGCGGTTCCCTGGACTCATCGGACATGAACTCAGTTCCGCCTGCTATCTCCCCCCGCACTGCGGATGACGCCGAAGTGGCGTCGCGACAAGCTCCGGGGCAGGAGGAGGTGGTCCCGGAGGAGCCGCAAGGCAACCTCCCGAACTCCAGGAGTGAAGGGGACAAGACCCCCCAGGGCTCCAAGTCCGGCTTTGAGCCGGACACCGTGCCGGAATCTTCAACAGCTTCGAGCCACGGTAGGCAAACTCCTTCCAAAAGGAGCAAGCCTTCTAAGCCAGCGACTTCCGTCCAACCGAAGTCACTGGACCATCTGCTGGAGGTGCTTGACGGCGCCTCCATCGACAAGGGGCACCGTACTATTATGAGTACGGTGATCCAAAAGGTTCAGTCCGCCAAGAGCGGGCTGACTGAAGCTTGCGCTAGCCTTCTAACAGGCTTCGAGGTGAGTAAAAATATGTCAAAATATTACCACATAGACAGTAGCCCCTGATGCTCTGTTTGGCGTTCGGAAAGAAAAGCCGAATAGACTTGGGGCTCAGGTCGGCGAGGTGCAGCAAGAGCTGCAGGCTCTCATGAAAAAACATGAGAGCTTGGAGCTTGAGTCAAAGGCGCAAGCATCCGAGCTCGCGTCGGCCCTAGAGACCGCCAAGGGTGCCAAGGCCGAAGCCCAGAAGGCCCTCCAAGAGTTGGAGGAGATGAAAAAGATAGCAGCGGGTAAGGCATTCTTAATGCAAGGTAGAAATATAAAAGTAAACTACTTGTCACTTACCCGAATCCGGAGTTCTCCAGGGGCGTTCGCAGATCTTCCCCACAGTGTTTCCGATGCCGCCGCATTCTACCGAGCTGAGGAGGGCAACTCGACGAAGAGTGTGTTCTGGTCTCAGTATTCTGAGGCCGGACACTCTGTACCCTTGAGCGACCAGCTGAAACAGCTGGTCGAGCTCCACAAGGCGGCCGAACAGGCCATGAAGGGCTTCATAGTTCGGCTGTGGCCCGGAGAGGGACTGCCTGGGAGCTATTTCGGGCTGGTGTGGCGGCTGGTAGAGGCCTGTCCAAGGCTCGAGGTCATCAAGCGCTCCGTCTGCATCGAAGGTGCCCGTCGGGCCCTTGCCCGTGCGAAGGTGCACTGGGGTAAGCTGGACGGAGAGAAGCTTGTGAAGGACGGGCCACCGGTGGGGAAGGAGCATCGCAAGTCCGAGAACTACTACAAGGATGTTCTTGCAGGTGCCCGCCTTGTGGCGGATGAATGCACCAAAGATGTAATTTTTGAATGAACTCACTCGTGTTTATCCTGTGCGCTGAAAACTTGTTCATATGCACTAAGCAATGCTTATTGAATTTAAAATATTATTTTCTGTGCGGCCGTTTATCAAAAAATTGAGAGATGGCCAGTCGTCGGCTTCTGCCCCCATGCCACTAGTGCTGGGGTGTTCGGGATAGACCTGAGCGCTCTTTTTCCCATGGTTGGGTCCTTCGAGGGAGGCGCTCAACACAATGAACCAGGCAATCGGACTATAATGCTTGAACACTCTCACTTAGCCATAAAACTTTATAATTTTAAATTTCGGCGAAGCCCCTAGTTCGGAAGACCGAGTTCGGGGCGCTACCCATGCCTTTGGCCGGACAAAGCCAACTCCTCACTCGAAGCGGCATAAGTCTTTAGGGACTCGAAAAACCTCTCGAACAGCGACCGGTCTCTCACCTCATCATGACAGTCAGTTTTAGCTTTCTCCACTGAGGTGCTTAACCCAGCTGAACCGGGGCACAATCGCAGTGGTTCTCCTAGTGCTACCTTAGCCGATATAGCGGAACGTAAGGCACCAAAACATAGGAGCCGGGCAAACCCATTTATTGACCCAAATCATGATTCGGAGCCGATGCATATAGTGCTATAAGTTCGGGGTGCCGCACTTGTGAAAGTGGACGGACTTCTCACACCATAATAAGGGGTACTGAAGCCCCTGGCGTATTTGCCGTACCATGATGTACGGGTGCGGTCATGTCATTTAATGAACATATATATATATATATATGAAAAAAGGATAATGCAAAAAATAGACAAAAAGCTATGCATTGTTTATAGAGAGGCTATTTATCAGAGCCGAACGATACAAGTAGTGCGATAAGCAAAAAATATATTGGACTATTTAACATGTCCTGTCCAGGGGCAGGCCGTGGAATTGTATTCAAAATAGGTATACTGCTCGTAACAGAGACCACCTGTGAGTTCCATAATGCGGCATGGACTTGTCTGCTTCCTTGGATCTTGCATCGTTTGTGTGGCAGCCGAATTGCCGAACAGGTCGTCCGAAGTGTGGAGTCCCGAAAGTAAGAAAAAAGAATTCGGCAGCCCCTGGTACGTTTTAAGCCGTATTTTGGGTGTGCCGTTATTGTGCCCCTTCCCCTGTGCCCATGGTATTTCAAGGGCGTAGTTATGTACGCGAGGCACTGGTTTCGCTATATCGCGAGGGCCGGGGTTGGGGCCGCATTGCTACGCCTGCTCAGAACGTGCTAGGCGGTCTTGTTGTAGGTTACTCCGGGCGCGCTTGGCAGTGTCCGACTTTTTAACGGCCGGACTGGGGAATTGCCTAAGAAGGCTGCTTTATACTTCTGCTGCGAGAGCCGCCGTGTGCTCCTCCGTACGGAGGGAGCGTTCGGTGTTTCCGTTGACCGTGATCACTCCTCGAGGGCCTAGCATCTTGAGCTTGAGGTATGCGTAGTGCGGCACCGCATTGAACTTTGCAAATGCGGTTCGTCCGAGCAGGGCGTGATAGCCACTGCGGAACGGGACTATATCCAAGATTAACTCTTCGCTTCGGAAATTATCCGGAGATACGAAGACCACGTCAAGTGTTACCGAGCCTCTGCAATTGGCCTCTACACCTGGTATAACGCCTTTAAAGGTCGTCTTTGTGGGCTTAATCCTTGAGGGATCGATGCCCATTTTCCGCACTGTATCCTGGTAAAGCAGGTTCAGGCTACTGCCGCCGTCCATGAGGACTCTTGTGAGATGAAATCCGTTGATGATTGGGTCGAGAACCAATGCGGCAAAGCCGCCATGACGGATGCTAGTGGGGTGGTCCCTTCGATCAAAAGTGATCGGGTAGTAAGACCATGGGTTGAACTTTGGGGTGACTAGCTCCATCGCGTATACGTCCCGTAGCGCACGCTTCTGCTCCCTCTTGGGAATGTGGGTTGCGTATATCATGTTCACCGTCCGCACTTGTGGGGGAAACCCCTTCTGTCCATTGTTGTTCGGTGGCCTGGGCTCCTCCTCGTCATCGCTATGCAGCCCCTTGTCTTTGTTTTTGGCTCTTAACTTGCCTGCCTGCTTGAACACCCAACAATCCCTGTTGGTGTGATTGGCTGGCCTTTCGGGGGTGCCATGGATCTGGCACAAGCGGTCGAGTATTCGGACCAAACTGTACGGGCCCGGAGTATTCTTTTTGAATGCCTTTTTCCGCTGACCGGATTTATAGCCTCTGAATCCGGCATTAACTGCTGTATCTTCATTGCTATCGCTGCTAACACGGCGCTTTTGCTTATTTCGACGTGTCCTGTCACTTTTGTCCTTGGTATCCGAATTACGAGGGTTCTTTGATAAGTTGTTGCTGCGAGCTAGCCAGCTATCTTCTCCCGCGCAAAAGCGGGTCATGAGTGTCGTGAGGGCTGCCATAGATTTTGGCTTTTCCTGTCCCAGGTGCCGGGCAAACCACTCGTCGCGGATGTTATGCTTGAAGGCTGCTAGGGCCTCTGTGTCCGGACAGTCGACTATCTGGTTTTTCTTTGTTAGGAACCGTGTCCAGAATTGCCTGGCCGATTCTTCTGGCTGCTGAATTATGTGCCTTAAGTCATCGGCATCCGGTGGTCGCACGTAGGTGCCCTGGAAGTTGTCGAGGAATGCGGCTTCCAGGTCCTCCCAAGAACCGATTGAGTCTGCTGGCAAGCTGTTAAGCCAATGCCGGGCCGGTCCTTTAAGTTTGAGCGGGAGGTATTTGATGGTGTGTAGATCATCGCCACGTGCCATGTGGATGTGAAGGAGATAATCCTCGATCCATACTGCCGGGTCTGTGGTGCCATCGTATGATTCGATGTTCACGGGTTTGAAACCCTCTGGGATTTTATGATCCATTACTTCGTCTGTGAAGCATAGTGGGTGTACGGCGCCCCTGTACTGGGCTATGTCACGACGCAGCTCAGAAGAGCTATGTCTGTTGTGTTCAGCCCGGCCGGATTTGTTGTATCCGGAGTGAGGATCATCGTCACATGTCGTGGGGCGCCTACGCGATCTGTAGATCGATCTTGTTTGTCTTGCTTTATCCTCTAGTATGTCTCGCAGGTCTGGTGCATTTTCCCGTGCCTTGGTTGAGCGGCGTCAGGGCATGGCTTGGGTGGAGGGCCGACAGGCCTCTCTGTCGCGGCCGCGAGGTGGCCGGTCTGCCATGTCGTGCGCTGATGATGTAGGCGCTTCCTCCTCTGATCGGGGTAGCGGCCTGCGCTTTGGGTAACTCTTGGAGGGGCGCTCGAGTTCATACTCTTCGGCCGCAAGGACTTCAGTCCATCTATCAGCTAGCAAATCTTGATCAGCTCTAAGCTGTTGCTGCTTTTTCTTTAGGCTGTTTGTCGTGGCTAGAAGCCTGCGTTTGAAACGCTCTTGTTCGGCGGGGTCTGATGGTACGACAAATTCGTCGTCATCAAGGCTTGCCTCGTCTTCAGAGGGAGGCATATAGTTATCATCCTCAACCTCTCGTTCTGCCGCTCTCTCATGAGGGCTGGCTTCTCCATCTTCCTGTGCCGAATCTTGCTGGGTTGGGTGTTCTTCGGCGCTATCCGGGGTAGTATTATCTCCTGTGTCGGAATCACCGTTTCTGCTTTGGCGGGATTTAGAGCGGCGCCGCTGACGCCGGCGTTTTGGCTGTTTCTTGGAGGTGTCATCCCCCGCTGTTCCATCGCCATCTCCATCTTTTGGAGTATCCACCATATATATGTCATATGATGAGGTGGCCTTCCAGCGCCCTACAGGTGCTGGTTCTTGTTCGTCTCCTACCTCGTCGTCCATACCGTCGAAGTCTTCGGAGCCGAAGTCAAGCATGTCGGTTAAATCGTCGACAGTGGCTACAAAGTGGGTGGTGGGCGGGCTTTGAGTTTCTTCATTGTCCATATCCCATCCTTGCTGACCGTAGTCCGGCCAGGGTTCTCCTGATAGAGAGAGAGACTTGAGAGAATTCAGGATGTCGCCAAAGGGCGAGTGCTGAAAGATGTCCGCGGCGGTGAACTCCATTATCGGCGCCCAATCGGATTCGATCGGCAGGGGCGCGGGGGTTTCGGAGTCCGGAGAAGAGTCCGGACCCTCGGGGTCACGGGTCACGCGGAGTGCGGTGCTGGTGTTCGGCTCGATCGCCTTTGAGATCGCAGCCCCCGAGGTGACGTCCAACCACTCATCCTCAATAGGCGCAATAGGCTCCGAGTTAGGGGTCGGCACCGGTGCGCGTGCGGCCTCCAGGACACCGTTCGGAGGCAGAGCTAGATCATGCCCCTCGAGATAGTGCGGCGCGCTTGGCTGTGGCTCGAACCCGTCGAAGATCAAGTCTCCGCGGATATCAGCCGTGTAGTTTAAGCTTCCAAACCTGACTTGATGGCCAGGGGCGTAGCTTTCAATCTGCTCCAGGTGACCAAGCGAGTTGGCCCTCAGAGCGAAGCCGCCGAAGACGAAGATCTGCCCGGGGAGAAAAGTCTTGCCCTGGACTTCATCATTGTTGATGATCGAAGGAGCCATCGGGCCTAAAGGCGACGACACAGAGGAACTCTCAATGAAAGCACCAATGTCGGTGTCAAAACCGGCGGATCTCGGGTAGGGGGTAATACCCTACTCCTGTTGATTAATATTGATGATATGGGTAGTACAAGAGTAGATCTACCACGAGATCAAGGAGGCTAAACCCTAGAATCTAGCCTATTGTATGATTGTGTATGAAGATGATTGTCCTACGGACTACAACCCTCCGGTTTATATAGACACCGGATAGGGTTAGGGTTACAGAGAGTCGGTTACATAGGTAGGAGATCTTGAATATCCGCATCGCCAAGCTTGCCTTCCACGCCAAGGAAAGTCCCATCCGGACACGGGACGAAGTCTTCAATCTTGTATCTTGATAGTCCAGGAGTCCGGCGAAGGTATAGTCTGGCTACCCGAACACCCCCTAATCCAGGACTCCCTCAGGGCCCACGAGGCAGGGGGCGCGCCCTAGGGGCGCCCTCCACCCTCGTGACTGCCTCTCTTCTTTCTTGACGGAGGGTCCAAGTCTCCTGGATCATATCTATTGAGAAAATCACGTTCCCGAAGGTTTCATTCCGTTTGGACTCCATTTGATATTCTGTTTCTTCGAAACACTGAAATAGAAAAAAAAAACAATTCCGTGCTGGGCCTCCGGTTAATAGGTTAGTCCCAAAAATAATACTCCCTCCGTTCCTCAATATAGGGTGTATAGTTTTTGGCATGGAAATTAAAGAACGCATGTGGAGGGAAAATTTCATAAGTTTTGAGAGAGATTGCACCTGACTAATTGACATGAGAAAATAAAGGAGCTTCCCTGTATAAGGAAATGTAATCAAATCCCTTAAAAAATTATCCAAATGAGTGGTGCAACGCAATAAACCTTATATTTTGGACTTTTTCTCAAAAATCTATACACCTTATATCAAGGAACAAAGGGAGTATAAAAGTGGAAAATAAAGCCCAATACAGTCCAAAACAGTAGATAATATAGCATGGAGCAATCAAAAATTATAGATATGTTGGAGACGTATCAGGCATAATTTCAATGTAAATCTTCTCAATTCTGGTATGAATATTCAGATTCGAAAGATCCAAGATAAGAGTTCTTATTGACATAAAAATAATAATACTTCAAGCATACTAACAAAGCAATTATGTCTTCTGAAAGTAACATGGCCAAAGAAAGTTTATCCCTACAAAATCATATAATTTAGTCGTGCTCCATTTTCGTCACACAAGAATGCTCTCATCATGCACAACCCCGATGACAAGCCAAGCAATTGTTCCATACTTTAATAATCTCAAACTCATAAACCTTCACGCAATACATGAGCGTGAGCCATGGATATAGCACTATGGGTGGAATAGAATATGATGATGGGGGTTATGTGGAGAAGACAAAAAAGGAGAAGATCTCACATCAATGAGGCTAATCAATAGGCTATGGAGATGCCCATCGATTGATGTTAATGCAAGGAGTAGGGATTGCCATGCAACGGATGCACTAGAGCTATAAATGTATGAAAGCTCAACAAAAGAAACTAAGTGGGTGTGCATCCAACTTGCTTGCTCACCAAGACCTAGGGCATTTGAGGAAGCCCATCGTTGGAATATACAAGCCAAGTTCTATAATGAAAAGTTCCCACTAGTATATGAAAGTGACAAAACAAGAGACTCTCTATCATGATGATTATGGTGCTAGTTTGAAGCACAAGTGTGGCAAAGGATAGTAACATTGTCCCTTCTCTCTTTTTCTCTAATTTTTTTGGGCCTTCTCTTTTTTTATGGCCTTTCTTCCTTTTTTATTTATTCCTCACTTGGGACAATGCTCTAGAAAATGATGATCATCACACTTCTATTTATTTACAACTCAATGATTACAACTCGATACTAGAACAAAGTATGACTCTATATGAATGCCTCCGACGGTGTACCGGGATATGCAATGAATCAAGAGTGACTATGAAAGAATTATGAACGGTGGCTTTGCCATGAATACTATGTCAATAACATGATCATGCTAAGCAATATGACAATGATGAATGTGTCATGAAGAACGGTGTGGTGGAAAGTTGCATGGCAATATATATGTCGGAATGGCTATGGAAATGCCATAATAGGTAGATATGGTGGCTGTTTTGAGGAAGATATAAGGAGGTTTATGTGTGAAAGCGTGTATCATATCATGGGGTTTGGATGCACCGATGAAGTTTGCACCAACTCTCAATGTGAGAAAGGGCAATGCACGGTACCGAAGAGGCTAGCAATGATGGAAGGGTGAGAGTGTGTATAATCCATGGACTCAACATTAGTCATGAAGAACTCATATACTTATTGCAAAAATCTACAAGTCATCAAAAACCAAAGCATTACGCGCATGCTCCTAGGGGGATAGATTGGTAGGAAAAGACCATCGCTCGTCCCTGACCGCCACGCATAAGGAGGACAATCAAATAACACCTGATGTTTCAAATTTGTTACATAACATTTACCATACGTGCATGCTACGGGACTTGCCAACTTCAACACAAGCACTTCTCAAATACACAATTACTCTACTAGCACGACTTTGATATTATCACCTCCATATCTCAAAACAATTATCAAGCATCAAACTTTTCTTAGTATTCAACGCACTCAAAACAAAGTTTTACAAATCTTGAATACCAAGCATATTATTATTAAGCAAATTACCATGATATTTAAGACTCTCAAAATAATCTAAGTGAAGCATGAGATATCAATAGTTTCTTTAAAACAAATCCACCACCGTGCTCTAAAAGATATAACTGAGGCACTAGAGCAAAACTATATAGCTCAAAAGATATAAGTGAAGCACATAGAGTATTCTATCAAATTCCAATTCATGTATGGCTCTCTCAAAAGGTGTGTACAACAAGGAGGAATGTGGTAGACTAACAAGCAAAGACTCAAATCATACAAGACGCTCCAAGCAAAACACATATCATGTGGTGAATAAAAATATAGCTCCAAGTAAAATTACCGATGGAAGTAGACGAAAGAGGGGATGCCTTCCAGGGCATCCCCAAGCTTTGACTTTTTGGTGTCCTTGGATTATATTCGGGGTGCCATGGGCATCCACAAGCTTAGGCTCTTGCCACTCCTTTTCCATAATCCATCAAAAGATTTCACCCAAAACTTGAAAACTTCACAACACAAAACTCAACAGAAATCTCGTGAGCTCCGCTAGCGAAAGAAAACAAAAGACCACTTCAAGGTACTGTAATGAACTCATTCCTTATTTGTATTGGTGTTAAACCTACTGTATTCCAACTTCTCTATGGATTATAAACTATTTTACTAGCCATAGATTCATCAAAATAAATAAACAACACACGAAAAACAGAATCTGTCAAAAACAGAACAGTCTGTAGTAATCTGTAACGAACGCAAACTTCTGGAACTCCAAATAATCTACCAAAATAGGAAGACCTAGAAATTTTTTATTGATCAGCAGAAATTGGAATCAGTATTTTATCACGTTCTGGTGATTTTTAACAATTGTTTTCGTGAACAGAAAGATTCTGGAAATTATAGCAAGATCAAATAACTATCATCCAAGAAGATCCTATAGGTCTAACCTGGCACAAACACTAATTAAAACACAAAACCACATCTAAACAGAAGGTAGATGGATTATTTATTCCTAAACAGAAGAAAAAACAAAAAAACTAAAATAAAATTGGGTTGCCTCCCAACAAGCGCTATCGTTTAACGCCCCTAGCTAGGCATAAAAGCGAGGATAGATCTAGGTATTGCCATCTTTGGTAGGCAATTCTTTAATGAGGCATCTACCTTCCTTAGAGATTTCTTTCTTTTTATTAATTATCAAACTTTTAGGCACAAAATAAAAAAAATGATTCGTAGCAAATGGTTCCTTAATGATAGCAAAAAGATTGGGATGAATACTTATAGATTTAAGATCCGAAGTTTCCTTACTAGAGGATTCACCCTTATTTTTAGGAACATACATAAGCTTGGCAATTTTAGTAGGTGGACTTGGAGTATTCTTTACTGAAGAAAAAGTGGTTCCCAAATTAGTAATGATACCCTCAAGTTTATCGATTCTAGTTGAATCTTGATTTGTTCTTTCATTAACTATGGGTTCCTTTTCCTTAATATTTTTCAAAGTTAGTCCTACCTTAGATCCATATTGGGTAATTTGATTGTGGATCTTTTTATCTAGATTTTCAATTAATTCAATGGTAGCAACTTTATTTTCAATAATTTCAAGTCTTTGCATTACATGCTCCAAAGTTAACATAGTTCCATTAACCAAAAGAGGTGGTGAGCCAAATAAATCTATCATAGCATTATAAGAATCAAAAGTGTGGCTACCCAAGAAATTCCCTTTAGTAATGGTATCAAGGATATATCTATACCAAGGATTAGCACCTACATAAAAATTGCGGAGAAGAACTGAAGTAGATTGCATCCTGGTAGATCTATTTTGAGCATTGCAAATTCTATACCAAGCGTCTTTTAAATTTTCTCCTTCCCTTTGTTTAAAATTTAGAACTTCGTTCTCGGGAGACAACGGGGAAGATATAAGACTAGCCATGACGACAAGACAAGCGAACGAAAAAGGCGAGCGGAAAAGAGAGGGCGAATAAAATGGCAAGGGTGAAGTGGGGGAGAGGAAAATGAGAGGCAAATGGCAAATAATGTAGTGCGAGAGATAAGGAATTGTGATGGGTACTTGGTATGTTGACTTTTGCGTAGACTCCCTGGCAACAGCGCCTGAAATTGTTCTTGCTACCTCTTGAGCACTGCGTTGGATTTCCCCGAAGAGGAGAGGATAATGCAGCAAAGTAGCATAAGTATTTCCCTCAGTTTTTGACAACCAAGGTATCAATCCAGTAGGAGGCTACGCGCGAGTCCCTCGTACCTACACAAAACAAATAGCTCAACGCAACCAACGCGATTAGGGGTTGTCAATCCCTTCACGGTCACTTACGAGAGTGAGATCTGATAGAGATGATAGATAATATTTTTAGTATTTTTGGTATAGAGATGCAAGGTAAAATAAAAGGCAAAGTAAAAAAGCAAAGCAAATAATAAAGTGATGGAGATTTATATGACGAGAATAGACCCGGGGGCCATAGGTTTCACTAGTGGCTTCTCTCAAGAGCATAAGTATTCTACGGTGGGTGAACAAATTACTGTTGAGCAATTGATAAAATTGAGCATAGTTATGAGAATATCTAGGTATGATCATGTATATAGGAATCACGTCCGAGACAAGTAGACCGACTCCTGCCTGCATCTACTACTATTACTCCACTCATCGACCGCTATCCAGCATGCATCTAGAGTATTAAGTTAAAAATAGAGTAACGCCTTAAGCAAGATGACATGATGTAGAGGGATAGTTTCATGCAATATGATAAAAACCCCATCTTGTTATCCTCGATGGCAACAATACTATATGTGCCTTGCTGCCCCTTCTGTCACTGGGAAAGGACTCCGCAAGATTGAACCCAAAGCTAAGCACTTCTCCCGTTGCAAGAAAAACCAATCTAGTAGGCCAAACCAAGTTGATAATTCGAAGAGACTTGCAAAGATAACCAATCATACATAAAAGAATTCAGAGAAGATTCAAATATTGTTCATAGATAGACTTGATCATAAACCCACAATTCATTGGTCTCAACAAACACAACACAAAAGAAGATTACATCGAATAGATCTCCACGAGAGAGGGGGAGAAAATTGTATTGAGATCCAAAAAGAGAGAAAAAGCCATCAGCTACTAACTATGGACCCGAAGGTCTGAGGTAAACTACTCACCCTTCATCGGAGGGGCTATGATGATGTAGAAGCCCTCCGTGATGATGGCCCCCTCCGGCGGAGCTCTGTAACAGGCCCCAAGATGGGATCTCGTGGGTACAGAAGGTTGCGGCGGTGGAATTAGGTTTTTGGCTACATATCTGATCGTTTGGGGGTAAGTAGGTATATATAGGAGGAAGGAGTACGTCGGTTGAGCTTCGAGGGGCCCACGAGGTAGGGGGCGCGCCCTCCACCCTCGTGACCGTCTCTCTTCTTTCTTGACGGAGGGTCCAAGTCTCCTGGATCATATCTGTTGAGAAAATCATGTTCCCGAAGGTTTCCTTCCGTTTGGACTCCGTTTGATATTCCGTTTCTTCGAAACACTGAAATAGGCAAAAAAACAACAATTTTGGGCTGGGCCTCCGGTTAATAGATTAGTTCCAAAAATAATATAGAAGTGGAAAATAAAGCCCAATACAGTCCAAAACAGTAGATAACATAGCATGGAGCAACAAAAAATTATAGATACGTTGGAGACGTATCACCTCCTAATGGGCACCTGGGTTGCCTTCTATACATCTCCGTCGTATCTATAATTTTTTATTGTTCCATGCCAATATTATCGAACTTTCATATACTTTTGGCAACTTTTTATATTATTTTTAGGACTAACATATTGATCAAGTGCCGAGTGCCAGTTCCTGTTTGTTGCATGTTTTTTGTTTCGCAGAAACCCCATATCAAACGGAATCCAAACGGGACAAAAATGGACGGAGAATTATTTTGGAACATTTATGATTTTTGGGAAGTAAAATCAACGCGAGACGATGCCCGAGGGTGCCACGAGGCAGGGGGCGCGCCCTGGACCCTCGTGGGCACCCCGTAAGGCGGTTGACGTTCTTCTTTTGCCGCAAGAAAGCTAATTTTATGAGAAAGATCTGGGCGAAAGATTCAACACAATTGGAGTTACGCATCTTCGGATATAAAAGAAACGGTGAAAGGGCAGCAGACGAGAACGCAGAAACCGAAAGAGACAGATCCAATCTCGGAGGGGCTCTCGCCCCTCCCACGCCATGGAGACCATGGAACAGAGGGGAAACCCTGCTCCCATCTAGGGAGAAGGTCAAGGAAGAAGAAGAAGGAGGGGGGCTCTCTCCCCCTCTCTTCCGGTGGCGCCGGAACGCCGCCGGGGCCATCATCATCACCGCCATCTACACCAACAACTTCACCGCCATCATCACCAACTCTTCCCCCCTCTATGCAGCGGTGTAACTGATGTCTACTACACAACCTTCTCCTTGTAGATGTTGTTGGGCCTCCAAGTGCAGAGGTTTGTAGGACAGTAGCAAATTTCCCTCAAGTGGATGAAGATGGTCTCTCTCAAACAACCCTGCAACCAAATAACAAAGAGTCTCTTGTGTCCCCAACACACCCAATACAATGGTAAATTGTATAGGTGCACTTGTTCGGCGAAGAGATGGTGATACAACTGCAATATGGATGGTAGATATAGGTTTTTGTAATCTGGAAAATATAAAAACAGCAAGGTAACTAAAGAAAAAAGTGAGCGTAAACGGTATTGCAATGATAGGAAACAAGGCCTAGGGTTCATACTTTCACTAGTGCAAGTTCTCTCAACAATAATAACATAATTGGATCATATAACTATCCCTCAACATGCAACAAGGAGTCACTCCAAAGACACTAATAGCGGAGAACAAACGAAGAGATTATGGTAGGGTACGAAACCACCTCAAAGTTATTCTTTCCAATCAATCCATTGGGCTATTCCTATAAGTGTCACAAACAGCGCTAGAGTTCGTACTAGAATAACACCTTAAGACACAAATCAACCAAAACCCTAATGTCACCTAGATACTCCAATGTCACCTCAAGTATCCATGGGTATGATTATACGATATGCATCACACAATCTCAGATTCATCTATTCAATCCAACACAAAGTACTTCAAAGAGTGCCCCAAAGTTTCTACCGGAGAATCAAGACGAAAACGTGTGCCAACCCCTATGCATAAGTTCATGGGCGGAACCCGCAAGTTGATCACCAAGACATACATCAAGTGAATCACGTGATATCCCATTGTAACCACAGATACGCACGGCAAGACATACATCAAGTGTTCTCAAGTCATTAAATACTCAATCCGATAAGATTACTTCAAAGGGAAAACTCAATCCATTACAAGGGAGTAGAGGGGGAGAAGCAACATAAGATCCAACTATAATAGCAAAGCTCGCATACATCAAGATCGTGCCAAATCAAGAACACGAGAGAGAGAGAGAGAGAGATCAAACACATAGCTACTGGTACATACCCTCAGCCCCGAGGGTGAACTACTCCCTCCTTGTCATGGACATCGCCGGGATGATGAAGATGGCCACCGGTGAGGGTTCCCGCCTCCGGCAGGGTGCCGGAACAGGGTCCCGGTTGGTTTTTGGTGGCTATAGAGGCTTGCGGCGGCGGAACTCCTGATCTATTCTATTCCCCGAAGTTTTTAGGGTATATGGGTATATATATAGGAGGAAGAAGTACGTCAGGGGAGCCACGAGGGTCCCATGAGGGTGGAGGGCGCACCCTAGGGGGGTGGGCGTGCCCCCCTACCTCGTGGCTCCCTCGTTTCTTTCTTGATGTGGACTCCAAGTCACCCGGGTTGCTTTCCTTCTAAAAATAACTTCTCCAGAAGGTTTCATTCTGTTTTGACTCCGTTTGATATTCCTTTTCTTCGAAACACTGAAACAAGGGAAAAAACAGGAACTGTCACTGAGCTCTGGGTCAATAGGTTAGTCCCAAAAATAATATAAAAGTGTTTAATAAAGTCCATAAACATCCAAAACATATAATATAATAGCATGGAACAATAAAAAATTATAGATACGTTGGAGACGTATCAACATCCCCAAGCTTAATTCATGATCGTCCTCGAGTAGGTAAATGATAAAAACAAATTTTTTTTATGTGGAATGCTACCTAACATATGTATCCATGTAATTCTCTTTATTGCGGCAAGAATATTCAGATCCATAAGATTCAAAACAAAAGTTTAATATTGACATGAAAACAATAATACTTCAAGCATACAAACTAAGCAATCATGTCTTCTCAAAATAACATGGCCAAAGAAAGCTACCCATACAAAATCATATAGCTTGGCTATGCTATATCTTCATCACACAAAATATTTAAATCATGCACAACCACGATGACAAGCCAAGCAATTGTTTCATACTTTTTATGTTTTCAAACTTTTTCAATCTTCATGCAATACATGAGCGTGAGCCATGGACATAGCACTATATGTGGAATAGAATGGTGGTTGTGGAGAAGACAAAACAGGAGAAGATAGTCTCACATCAACTAGGTGTATCAACGGGCTATAGATATGCCCATCAATAGATATCAATGTGAGTGAGTAGGGATTGCCATGCAATGGATGCACTAGAGCTATAAGTGTATGAAAGCTCAACAAAAGAAACTAAGTGGGTGTGCATCCAACTCGCTTGCTCACGAAGACCTAGGGCATTTTGAGGAAGCCCATCATTGGAATATACAAGCCAAGTTCTATAATGTAAAATTCCCACTAGTATATGAAGGTGACAACATAGGAGACTCTCTATCATGAAGATCATGGTGCTACTTTGAAGAACAAGTGTGGTAAAAGGATATTAGCATTGTCCCTTCTCTCTTTTTCTCTCATTTTTTTGTTTGGGCCTTCTCTTTTTTATGGCCTCTTTTTTCTTTTTTCCTTTTATTTGGGCTTCTTTGGCCTTATTTATTTATTTATTTATTTATTCGTCTGGAGTCTCATCCCGACTTGTGGGGGAATCATAGTCTCCATCATCCTTTTCTCACTGGGACAATGCTCTAATAATGATGATCATCACACTTTTATTTACTTACAACTCAAGAATTACAACTTGATTCTTAGAACAAAATATGACTCTATATGAATGCCTCCGGTGGTGTACCAGGATGTGCAATGACTCATGAGTGACATCTATGAAAGAATTATGAATGTTGGCTTTGCCACAAATACAACGTCAACTACATGATCATGCAAAGCAATATGACAATGATGGAGCGTGTCATAATAAACGGAACGGTGGTAAGTTGCATGGAAATATATCTCGGAATGGCTATGGAAATGCCATAATAGGTAGGTATGGTGGCTGTTTTGAGGAAGGTATATGGGGGGTGTATGATACCAGCGAAAGGTGCGCGGTATTAGAGTGGCTACCAATGGTGGAAGGGTGAGAGTGCTTATAATCCATGGACTCAACATTAATCATAAAGAACTCACATACTTATTATAAAAATCTATTATTTATCGAAATGAATTACTATGCACATGCTCCTAGGAGGATAGATTGGTAGGAAAAGACCATCGCTCGTCCCCGGCCACCACTCATAAGGAGGACAATCAATAAATAAATCATGCTCCACTTCATCACATAACGGTTCACCATACGTGCATGCTACGGGAATCACAAACTTTAACACAAGTATTTATCAAATTCACAACATTTCAACTAGCACGACTCTAATATCACCATCTTCATATCTCAAAACAATCATAAAGAATCAAACTTCTCTTAGTATTCAATGCACCTTATACGAGGTTTTTATTATATCCCTCTTGGATGCCCATCATATTAGGACTAAATTCATAACCCAAGAAAATTACCATGCTATTCTAAAGACTCTCAAAATAATGTAAGTGAAGCATGAGAGTTCATCTATTTCTACAAAATAAATCCACCGCCATGCTCTAAAAGGATATAAGTGAAGCACTAGAACAACAACAAACTACTCTGAAAGATATAAGCGAAGATCAATGAGTAGTTAAATAATTATGCAACTATGTGAAGACTCTCTAACATTTAAGAAATTCAGATCTTGGTACTTTATTCAAACAGCAAGCAAAGCTAAAGAAAATAAAATGACGCTCCAAGCTAAACACATATCATGTGGTGAATAAAAATATAGCTCCAAGTAAAGTTACCGATGAACGAAGACGAAAGAGGGGATACCTTCCGGGGCATCCCCAAGCATAGGCTCTTGTTTATCCTTGAATATTACCTTGGGGTGCCTTGGGCATCCCCAAGCTTAGGCTCTTGCCACTCCTTATTCCATAGTCCATCGAATCTTTACCCAAAACTTGAAAACTTCACAACACAAAACTTAACAGAAAACTCGTAAGCTCCGTTAGTATAAGCAAATAAATCACCACTAGGTACTGTTGTGAACTCATTATAAACTAATATTTGTGTAATATCTACTGTATTCAACTTCTCTCTGGTTCATACCCTCCGATACTACTTATATATTCATCAAAATAAGCAAACAACACATAGAAAACAGAATCTGTCAAAAACAGAACAGTCTGTAGTAATCTGTATCAAACATATACTTATGGAACTCCAAGAATTCTAAAATAAATTGGTAGACCTTAGTAATTTGTCTAGTAATCATCTGCAAAAATAATCAACTAAATATCACTCTCCAGTAAAAATTTGAAGCTAATCTCGTGAGCGCTAAAGTTTCTGTTTTTACAGCATGATCATAAAGACTTCACCCAAGTCTTCCCAAAGGTTCTACTTGGCACAAACACTAATTAAAACATAAAAACACATCTAACCAGAGGATAAATGGATTATTTATTACTAAATAGAACCAAAAAGCAAGAAACTAAAATAAAGTTGGGTTGCCTCCCAACAAGCGCTATCGTTTAACGCCCCTAGTTAGGCATGATGTTTTCAATGATGCTCACATAAAAGATAAGAATTGAAACATAAAGAGAGCATCATTAAGAATATGAATAGCACATTTAAGTATAGCCCACTTCCTATGCATAGGGACTTTGTGATCAAACAACTTATGGGAACAATAATCAACTAGCATAGGAAGGCAAAACAAGTATAACTTCAAAACTTTAAGCACGTAGAGAGGAAACTTGATATTATTGCAATTCATACAAGCATATATTCCTCCCTCATAATAATTATCTGTAGCTTCATGAAGGAATTCAACAATATAACCAGCACCTAAAGCATTCTTTTCATGATCTACAAGCATAGAAAATTTACTACTCTCCACATAAGCAAAATTCTTCTCATTCGGAATAGTAGTGGGAGAAAGCTCAACAAAACAACTATCATGCGATTGAAAATTAAGATCAAGATGACAAGTTTCATGGTTATCATTATTCTTTAAAGCATACGTGTCATCACAACAATCATCATAGATAGGAGGCATGCTTTCATCATAGTAAATTTGCTCATCAAAGCTTGGGGGACAAAAAATATCTTCTTCATCAAACATAGCTTCCCCAAGCTTGTGGCTTTGCATATCATTAGCATCATGGATATTCAAGGAATTCATACTAACAACATTGCAATCATGCTGATCAATCAAATATTTAGTGCCAAACATTTTAATGCATTCTTCTTCTAACACTTTGTCACAATTTTCCTTCCCATCATACTCAAGAAAGATATTAACAAGATGAAGCGTCCGAGACAAACTCAATTCCATTTTTTATAGTTTTCTTTTATAAACTAAACTAGTGCTAAAACAAGAAACAAAAAGATTTGATTGCAAGATCTAAAGATATACCTTCAAGCACTCACCTCCCCGGCAACGGCGCTAGAAAAGAGCTTGGTGTCTACTACACAACCTTCTCCTTGTAGACGTTGTTGGGCCTCCAAGTGCAGAGGTTTGTAGGACAGTAGCAAATTTCCCTCAAGTGGATGACCTAGGTTTATCAATCCGTGGGAGGCGTAGGATGAAGATGGTCTCTCTCAAACAACCCTGCAACCAAATAACAAAGAGTCTCTTGTGTCCCCAACACACCCAATACAATGGTAAATTGTATAGGCGCACTAGTTCGGCGAAGAGATGGTGATACAAGTGCAATATGGATGGAAAATATAGGTTTTTGTAATCTGAAAAATATAAAAACAGCAAGGTAACTAAAGATAAAAGTGAGCATAAACGGTATTGCAATGATATTAAACAAGGCCTAGGGTTCATACTTTCACTAGTGCAAGTTCTCTCAACAATAATAAAATAATTGGATCATATAACTATCCCTCAACATGCAACAAAGAGTCACTCGAAAGACACTAATAGCGGAGAACAAACGAATAGATTATGGTAGGGTACGAAACCACCTCAAAGTTATTCTTTCCAATCAATCCATTGGGCTATTCCTATAAGTGTCACAAACAGCCCTAGAGTTCATACTAGAATAACACCTTAAGACACAAATCAACCAAAACCCTAATGTCACCTAGATACTCCAATGTCACCTCAAGTATCCATGGGTATGATTATACGATATGCATCACACAATCTCAGATTCATCTATTCAATCCAACACAAAGTACTTCAAAGAGTGCCCCAAAGTTTCTACCGGAGAATCAAGACGAAAACGTGTGCCAACCCCTATGCATAAGTTCATGGGCGGAACCAGCAAGTTGATCACCAAGACATACATCAAGTGAATCACGTGATATCCCATTGTCACCACAGATACGCACGGCAAGACATACATCAAGTGTTCTCAAGTCATTAAAGACTCAATCCGATAAGATTACTTCAAAGGGAAAACTCAATCCATTACAAGGGAGTAGAGGGGGAGAAGCAACATAAGATCCAACTATAATAGCAAAGCTCGCGATATATCAAGATCGTGCCAAATCAAAAACACGAGAGAGAGAGGGAGATCAAACACATAGCTACTAGTACATACCCTCAGCCCCGAGGGTGAACTACTCCCTCCTCCTCATGGAGGGCGCCGGGATGATGAAGATGGCCACCGGTGAGGGTTCCCCCCCCGGCAGGGTGCCGGAACAAGGTCCCGATTGTTTTTGGTGGCTATAGAGGCTTGCGGCGGCGGAACTCTCGATCTATTCTTTTCCCCGAAGTATTTAGGGTGTATGGGTATATATAGGAGGAAGAAGTACGTCAGGGGAGCCACGAGGGGCCCACGAGGGTGGAGGGCGCGCCCGCTAACTCGTGGCTCCCTCGTTTCTTTCTTGACGTGGACTCCAAGTCTCCCGGGTTGCTTTCATTCTAAAAATAACTTCTCTAGAAGGTTTCATTCCGTTTTGACTCCGTTTGATATTCCTTTTCTTCGAAACACTGAAACAAGGGGAAAAAGGAACTGGCACTGGGCTCTGGGTCAATAGGTTAGTCCCAAAAATAATATAGAAGTATTTAATAAAGCCCATAAACATCCAAAACAGATAATATAATAGTATGGAACAATCAAAAATTATAGATACGTTGGAGACGTATCAGTAACCTCTCTCTTACCCACTGTAATCTCTACTTAAACATGGTGCTCAATGCTATATATTATTTCCCAATGATGTATGGCTATCTTATGATGTTTGAGTAGATCTGTTTTGTCCTATGGGCTGTTTGATGATCAAGATTGGTTTGAGTTGCATGTTTTATTATTGGTGATGTCCTATGGTGCTCTCCATGTCGCGCAAGCGTGAGGTATTCCCGCTGTAGGGTTTGCAGTATGTTCATGATTTGCTTATGGTGGGTGGCGTGAGTGAACAGAAGCATAGACCCGAGTAAGTAGGTTGTTTGCGTATGGGATAAAGAGGACTTGATGCTTTAATGCTATGGTTGGGTTTTAACTTCATGATATTTAGTAGTTGCGGATGCTTGCTAGAGTTCCAATCATAAGTGCATATGATCCAAGTAGAGAAAGTATGTTAGCTTATGCCTCTCCCTCAAATAAAATTGCAATAATGATTACCGGTCTAGTTATCGATTGCCTAGGGACAACTAACTTTCTCGTGACAACAAGCTCTCTACTAAAACTAATTTAGTTGTGTCTTCATATAAACAGCCCCTACTTTTTATTTTCATGCTCTTTATTATCTTGCAAACGTATCCAACAACACCTACAAAGTACTTCTAGTTTCATACTTGTTCTAGGTAAAGCGAACATCAAGCATGCGTAGAGTTGTATCGGTGGTCGATAGAACTTGAGGGAATATTTGTTCTACCTTTAGCTCCTAGTTGGGTTCGACACTCTTACTTACCGAAAACTGTTGCGATCCCCTATACTTGTGGGTTATCAAGACTTTTTTCTGGCGCAGTTGCCGGGGAGTCATAGCGTGGGGTGAATATTCTCGTGTGTGCTTGTTTGCTTTATCACTAAGTAATTTTTATTTGATGTTCTTAGTTGTTCTTTATCTTTAGTTATGGATATGGAACACGAAATGCCAAAAAAAAATAGTGTACTTGCTACTCATGGAGATGAGGAACCTCCTAAAACCCTCGGTGCTGGTTATGTGAAAGATATTATGTACTACTTTGATAATCCTGAGAAAACCCCATTCAATTATGTTATGGGAGACACGTTGGATCAACGTGAATACTTTAGGGATTATCACTTGACTCAAAAAGGGAAACTATTATGGGATCAAATTTATATGTTGAAGTGGTATGCTCGGCAAGTATGCTTGAGATACAATTATACTTGTTGCTCTAGGATGAAGGCTCCACACCTTCCCTTTTCATGCAAATTTAATGATAATGAAACCTTAGATTCTTATGCTAATGGTATATATGATTACTATGATGTGGAACAAATAGAAGAATTTGTCGCTTTTAAGGGTGCTTATGAAATTGAATATTTGTTTGAAAAGTATGAAGCTTTTGATGATGATGTTTATAGGCCTGAAAACTTTGCTATATTGATATATTGCTATGATAATTATGAATATAATTCCGATATTGATGCGCTTATTGAGAAAGTCTCTGCTGTCCAAGAAGGGACTAATATTTTGCAGGAATCTATGGAAGAAGAAATTGATGAAACTGTGAGCTTAGTGGATGAAAAAGATGATGATGAGAGCGAAGATCAAAAGGAGGAAGAGCAGATTAGCTATCCGTGCCCACCTTCTAATGAGAGTAGCTCTTCAACTCATACATTGTTTAGTTTCCCTTCGTGCTTACCGAAGGATGATTTCTATGATGACTATTATGATCCCGTTGATTCTCTTGAAATATCTCTTTTTAATGATGCTTGCTATGCTTGTGGCCAAGATGCCAATATGAATGATGCTTATGGAGGTGAACTTGCTATAGTTCCTTATGTTAAACATGAAATTGTTGCTATTTCACCCACGCATGATAGTCCTATTATCTTTCGAATTCTCCTGATTATACTATAGCGGAGAAGTTTGCACTTATTAAGGATTATATTGATGGGTTGCCTTGATGATTTTGATGAGTATAATATGCATGTGCTTTCTTCTCCTACTTGCAATTATTATGAGAGAGGAACTATATCTCCACCTCTCTATGTTTCCAACACGAAGAAATTGCAAGAAATTGTTTCTACTATGCATTGGCCTTTACTTTGTGCACGAATTGTTCTTTTATGACATGCTACAGTAATCCCACGTTAATGATGCCAAGTCACCACGGTTACTATTGTTAATCTCCTGTTAGTTCAAAATCGATTCGAATTCAAACTTAAAATAAAGTCAAACGGTAAAGGTTTTCAAATATTAAAACTAAAATGTTGGGGTATTGCCAAATAATGCATAGGTAATTATTGTGGAGAAACCACAATTATGTAAAAGGTTTAAATGCACCTAAATGATTAAAACAGTAGGTAAAACTATTGAATAAATGTCTTTTGGATATTGAAAAATACTAAACCATTTTTATTTTAGAGTAAAACTTTTATGACAGTGGGTTATTTTGAAACATTGTTTTGGGAACTATTGTCTTATTTTAATAAACTAAAAATAATATGTAAACAAAAAAAATAATAATTGAAAAGCCCCCCCTCCAGTGGACCGAATGGCCCAGCTGGCCAAAGCCGGCCCAGCTGGCCGGCCCAGTCGCCCTGGCCTATATGGCCTGCCCACCACCAAACCCTAGCACCCCCTCTCCCCATTCCCGCACGATTCCCTCCCCACTCCCTCTCGTTACCCCTGCGCCGCCACGCTCCCTGTGCCGAACCGCCCCGCCCCACACCGGCGCTCCACCGCCACACCAGCGCCGCCCCATCCTCACCTCCTCCCGAATGGCGCCCAGCGCCCGGCGCCCCCCACCCCATCGCTACTCGACGCCGCAGCCGCCGGATCGAGCCGCGCCCCGCCGCCTGGACACCGCCGCCCCAAGTCGCCGCCAACTGACGCCGACGGCCTCGACACCGCCGCCCGTCGCTCGCTACCTCATCTCCCCGAGCCCACTGCCGCCCCCTCGAGCTCGCACGCGACCTCCCCTGTGAGCCGCCGCCTCCCATCCTCCCTCTCTGCTTCCGCGCCGTGCCGTCGTCGCACGCATCCCGCACCCGCCCTCGCCGCGCCCGGGACCGCGCCTCCCCGGTGCCCCTCTGCCCCCTGTGGCCAACCGCGTCGCCCGATACTCCCTCGAAGCAGGCCCAGGGCCGCACCCCCCCCCCCGCGTCGGACCCCATCCCGTTCCCCCCTGGCCGGCGCCCCACCGCGCCCGACGGCCTCGCATCGCGCCCCCGGCCGCGTGTCTCGCGCCGTGGTGCCGTTGCCCACCTCCGCGCCTAGCCGGATACGCAGGCCCCGCTCTGCCTCTGACCTCGTCGCTCCCCGGCGTCCCGACCTCGCCGCGCCGCCCGGCGGGCTCCCTCGTCGCCGATGGCCTCGCCCCCCCCGCTCGGGCGCAGCTCCCCTCGGGCACGGGCGCCCGCTCCGTTAACCACCCGCTCGAGTGGCCGAATGGGCCACTGCCAGCAGGGCCCCACCGGCCCCTCCCTCTTTTTTTTTTTTAAAAAAAAAGAAAAGCATAAAAAAATAAGATAAATAAATAAAATAATAATAATAAAAATAATTAATCAATTAAGGAATTAATTAAGTTAATTAATCTTAATTAGATTAACCTAATTAACTAATTAGTTTAATTAAACAGTAGTTAGATTAGTTTAACCCTGATTAGGCTAAACAGTCACTGACCAGTGGGACCCACACGTCAGTTTGACCAGTCAACACCCCTGTTGACTGATGATGTCATGCTGACGTCATGATGACGTCAGCAAACACTGTTTTGGATAATGTTATATTTAAATAATTAATTAAATTCCAGAAATTAATAAAATCTTTAGAAAATCATATCTTTTAATCCGTAACTCGGATTAAAATATTTTCAACATGAAAGTTGCTCAGAACGACGTGGCGAACCCGGTTACACAGCCCGTTCATCCGCCACACATTCCTAACATATCAAACTCGCAACTTTTCCCCTCCGGCTCCTCTGCTCGAAAACGCGAAACACCGGGGATATTTTCCCGGATGTTTTCCCCCTTCACCGGTATCATCCCATACCGCGTTAGGGCACCTCTAACGCCGTTATTTGTCATGTCATGCATCACTATGCATCTGCTTGCTTAAATATTTATTGTTTCTCCCCCCTCTTCTCTCGATAGACCCCGAGACCGACGTTGCTGCTGCCCCGTTCGACTACGGAGTTGACGATCCCTCTCTCTTGCCAGAGCAACCAGGCAAGCCCCCCCCCTTGATCACCAGATATCGCCTACTCTTCCCTATACTGCTTGCATTAGAGTAGTGTAGCTTGTTACTGCTTTCGTTATTCCTATCCTGATGCATAGCCTGTCTTTGATACTGCTGTTGATACCTTTACCTGCAATCCTACTGCTTAGTATAGGATGCTAGTGTTCCATCAGTGGCCCTACACTCTTGTCCGTCTGCCATGCTATACTACTGGGCCGTGATCACTTCGGGAGGTGATCACGGGCATATACTTTACACTGTTACATTATATGTGATACTGTTCGGAGATGGGGGCTGAAGGGGCAGGTGGCTCCATCCCGGTAGAGGTGGGCCTGGGTTCCCGACGGCCCCCGACTGTTACTTTGTGGCGGAGCGACAGGGCAGGTTCAGACCACCTAGGAGAGAGGTGGTCCTGGCCCTAGTCGGCGTTCGCGATACTTAACACGCTTAACGAGATCTGGGTATTTGATCTGAGTCTGGCCATTTGGTCTATACGCACTAACCACCTACGCGGGAGTAGTTATGGGTATCCCGACGTCGTGGTATCAGCCGAAGCACTTCTTGACGTCAGCGACTGAGTGGCGCGCGCCGGGTTGGACCGCGTAACGTGACTTCCGTTGTACTGGAGGTTGCTAGGTCTGCTCACCGGCCGCGTTCGCAACGTGCAGGTGTGCTCAGGGCGATGGGCCCAGACCCCTGCGCGCATAGGTTTAGACCGGCGTGCTGACCGCTCTGTTGTGCCTAGGTGGGGCTGCGACGTGTTGATCTTCCGAGGCCGGGCATGACCCAGGAAAGTGTGTCCGGCCAAATGGGATCAAGCGTGTTGGGCTATGTGGTGCACCCCTGCAGGGAAGTTTATCTATTCGAATAGCCGTGTCCCTCGGTAAAAGGACGACCCGGAGTTGTACCTTGACCTTATGACAACTAGAACCGGATACTTAATAAAACACACCCTTCCAAGTGCCAGATACAACCCGGTGATCGCTCTCTAACAGGGCAACGAGGAGGGGATCGCCGAGTAGGATTATTGCTATGCGATGCTACTTGGAGGACTTCAGTCTACTCTCTTCTACATGCGGCAAGTCGGAGGCTGCCAGAAGCGTAGTCTTCGATAGGATTAGATATCCCCCTCTTATTCTGGCTTTCTGCAGTTCAGTCCACTGATATGGCCCTTTACACATATATCTATGCATATGTAGTGTAGCTCCTTGCTTGCGAGTACTTTGGATGAGTACTCACGGTTGCTTTTCTCCCCCTTTTCCCCCTTTTCCTTCTACCCGGTTGCCGCAACCAGATGCCGGAGCCCAGGATCCAGACGCCACCGTCGACGACGACTCCTTCTACACTGGAGGTGCCTACTACTACGTGCAGCCAGCTGACGACGATCAGGAGTAGTTTAGGAGGATCCCAGGCAGGAGGCCTGCGCCTCGTTCGATCTGTATCCCAGTTTGTGCTAGCCTTCTTATGGCAAAACTTGTTTAACTTATGTCTGTACTCAGATATTGTTGCTTCCGCTGACTCGTCTATGATCGAGCACTTGTATTCGAGCCCTCGAGGCCCCTGGCTTGTATTATGATGCTTGTATGACTTATTTTATTTATAGAGTTGTGTTGTGATATCTTCCCGTGAGTCCCTGATCTTGATCGTACACATTTGCGTGCATGATTAGTGTACGATTGAATCGGGGGCGTCACACCAATGCATAGGAAGAGAGATAAACTTCTTCATTACATGATATATTTTACTTTGTGCTCACTACTAAGTTACAAGTCATTGTTAATTAAAATTGGCTTTGATATACCTTGGGATCCGGGTGGATTCACTACTTGAGCACTATATGCCTAGCTTAATGGCTTTAAAGAAAGCACTGCCAGGGAGACAACCCGGAAGTTTTAGAGAGTCATTTATTTATGTTGAGTGCTTTCATATAATTTAAATACAACAAAAATAAAGAGGGGAACCCAAAACTTTTTCAGAAAGGAAAGTGAAAGTGAGAGAGACAAGCATTGTTGAAGTGGGAGCTAGCCTTGAACTTTGTTCATGCTCACGGAAACTTTGCGAATCTTTATTACAGAAACTTTTCAACAAAAATAATTATCCCCTTGTACAATTCCTTTGTATTATAAAAATAATGTGCCAAGGTTTGCCTTTAGGATGTTTACAATGCTTGTTGGTTTGTATAGTGCAGGACAGAAACTTTGGTTGTAGTGCTCGATTTTACATTTTTTACTGGAAAGTCAAATGGTTCTGATTCTTTCTGCATTGTCTATCTATACAAATTGTTTATTTTTGCTAATTGTGGTAGAATTTTTCAAGTATCAGAAGTATGGTGAATGTTCAGGTTATTACAGACTGTTCTGTTTTAGACAGATTCTGTTTTTGATGCATAGTTTGCTTGTTTTGATGAAATTATCAATTTATATCAGTGGATTAAGCCATGGAAAAGCTATATTACAGTAGACAAAATGAAAAAACAAAATATGAATTGGTTTGCAACAGTACTTAGAGTAGTGATTTGCATTATTATACTAACGGATCTTACCGAGTTTTCTGTTGAAGTTTTGTGTGGATGAAGTGTTCGATGATCGAGAAGGTCTCGATGTGAGAAGAAGGAAGAGAGGCAAGAGCTCAAGCTTGGGGATGCCTGAGGCACCTCAAGTAAATATTCAAGTAGACTCAAGCGTCTAAGCTTGGGGATGCCCCAGAAGGCAACGCATCTTTCTTCAACGAGTATCGGTATGTTTTCGGATTCGTTTCATTCATGTGATATGTGCAATCTTGGAGCGTCCTTTGCATTTAGTTTTCATTTTTCTTTTATGCACCATGCTGGTATGAGATGGTCCTTGGTTGATTTATAGAATGCTCTTTGCACTTCACTTATATCTTTTGAGTATGGCTTTATAGAATGCTTCATGTGCTTCACTTATATCATTTGAAGTTTGGATTGCCCGTTTCTCTTCACTTAGACAACCGCCATTTGTAGAATGCTCTTTTGCTTCACTTATATTTGTTAGAGCGTGGGCATATCTTTTGTAGAAAGAATTGAACTCTCTTGCTTCACTTATATCTATTTAGAGAGATGACAGGAACTGGTCATTCACATGGTTAGTCATAAAATCCTACATAAACTTGTAGATCGCTGAATATGATATGTTTGATTCCTTGCAATAGTTTTGCGATATAAAGATGGTGATATTAGAATCATGATAGTGGGTAGTTGTGTATTAGTAGAAATACTTGTGTTGAGGTTTGTGTTTCCCGTAGCATACACGTATGGTGAACCGTTATGTGATGAAGTCGGAGCATGATTTATTTATTGATTGCCTTCCTTATGAGTGGCGGTCAGGGACGAGCGATGTTCTTTTCCTAGCAATCTATCCCCCTAGGTGTAACATCCCAATTTTCCTAAATTAGGATGTTAATAGATCATTCATATGCATATCATATTTTTATTGCATTATTTTCTTTTTCAGAATATTCAAATCATTATGCAACAAAAGGCGATTTATTTGGAGTGGAGATAACATGACTTCTCCCCTATTGTAAAAAATGTTCATAATGTGCAGAATATTATTTCCAGTTCATCTGATATGTTCTATTATTTTTTGCAATCTTCAAAATATTTTATTTGATTGTTTTATTGCTGGTTGAGTGGCCAATTGCATCAAAATTATTTTACAAAAATGCATTAGTGTTGGAACTAGTGTTCCTTTAGTTATACTATTGCTGTAGAGCTATTTTTACCGTGTGTCCACGTATTTTTATTTAGTTTTTATACTATTGTTTTATTTTTAGTTATTTTTTTTACTTCTCTTGTTTTGTAAAAAAAACACAGCGCGCAGCGCAGAGCACTGCGCGGCCCAGCTAGCCGCCACGGCCCACCGTGCGCAATAGCCGCAGCCCAACCGCGCCCAGCCCAGCAGCCCACTTCCCGCGAAGCGGTACGCCGCAGCGTCGCTCGCACCCGACCCGCGCCTGATCCACCTCGCCTCCAGCCACTGACAGCGGACCACACCCCGCACCACTTTCTTCTTCACCGAGCCGGATGCCGCGCTGCGCGCACGCCGAGGCCGAGCCTGACTCGACCCCGCGTCCTGGTCCACTTTGAGCGCCACTGACCCGTCGTACGCGAGCCAAACTACTCGAGAGACCCCGCGACCCCCTCCTGACCTCTGTTTCTCCTCACGCGCCGCCTAGGGCGAGTTGGATCTCGCTGTCAAGCTCCGAGTCCGCCATCGCCTACAGAGGGCACCCCGTCGCCGTTGAACACCACCACCACCACCTCCGCCACTCGACGTTGCACCCTTCCGTCCCTTCGTCTTCGCCGGAGACCCACCGGAGGAGCGCCGCCGCCGACGCCCGAAGCCACCACTGTTTTTCCTCTATTTCCTGGTGAGCACGCACGCGCAGGAGTTTTCCAGCCAATCACGCGATGCCACGTGGCAAGTCACTACAGGACCAGGGAGTTTCTGTTGTTTTCTGTTTTCTTTTTCAGATTTCAGCTAAAACTTCAATTAGCTATAACTTCTATTCTGTATATCCAATTTAGGTAATTCTTTTTCCTATGAACTCACAAAAATCAGCACATTATCACAGTGCCGACTTTGCACATGTTTGCACTGTTCAAATTTGAATTCGTTTGAATTTGAATTAAACCTTCCGGAGGCCGTATCTTTCAAACCGTTTATCGGAATCGAGTGATTCTTTTTTGCTTTGTGACCGTACTGCAATTTAGGTGCTGTTAAACTTCTTTTGTTGAGTTTTAAAAAATGATTTTCTTGCTGTTGGTTTTATTTTGGTTCTTTTCGTGTTCCGGTGATTGATTTGTTGAATTGTGTGAAACGTGTAGATTGTCCGGAGTGCGACACGAGCTATTGTCAGGAGTGTGACTTTCCAAACCAGAACCAAGGCAAGTTACATGTTGATCATCCTTTACCTATTGTTTTCTATGCATGTAGTTATATCACACTATGAATATATGCATGTATAGGAATACTATATTATTTTGCTATGTTGTTGAGTATCTTCCCGTCTTTGCAAATCGTGGTAGTTGTAGGTTGCTATGCTTTGTAGACGGGGGTGGTTCGTGTATTCATTGAGTTTATGTGAGGATTATATATATATGACAATTGAGTAGTAACTCAAGATTTAACTCACCTCTGGGCGGAAGTGGTACTGCTTGGTGTTGAGGGAAGGCATCATGGGATCTTGCACCTTTTCTAAGGCCATGCGCCCATGAGAGTGCACCCTAAGTGGAATGCCGCCCAGGCTCAAAAAGATCAGACAGACTTAGTGACTAGTAGCTTCCATGTGCGGCCACTGGCTATGTGGGCTCTGGCTTAGTTGATCAGTTGTTGGAACCCTGGCCCAGACAGTGTCGACAGATGTAGCATATGTAGGTGGGATGTGGCCGTCAAGTGGTTAAGGGAACCTCTTCTGAAAGACTTCGTCTCAATCTTCGGATTGGGTCCAGTGGGTAAAGCGTACTAAACTCTATAGAGTACTAAAACTAATCATGATTAGCCGTGCCCCCGGTTATGGGTAACTTTGAGCCACTATGCCATTACAGTTGTTGGATGATCTTGACAGATGTGACACTTAATAAATTTGTTGGGCAACTTAATAAGGGTAGGTTGGAGTTGATTTTGCCAACTCAACCTTGTGTATTTAATTGTAGTAGTAAAATAACTAAATAAAAATTTGACTATTAGGTAGTTATTAGGATAAAATCAGTTTTCTGCAAAAATAAACCCTCGAGCCTTCCTTTTGATATACTATGCATATACATGTAGGTCTGCTATATTATTACTCCCGTGTAACTTGCCAATACATTCAAAGTATTGACCTATACGTCTCATGTTGCAGGATATTCAGACGAAGAGTAAGGTACCGTTAGGGTCGCGAGTCTGCACTCAGCATCGCCAGTGGGCTATGATGGGACTCAGCATTATTTTTCTGCTACTTTTCCGTTGTTTGATTGAATAAAGCTAGCCAAGTGCTATGCATATTGTTTTATTTTATACATTCTGGATCATATGTTGTAATAAATGATGCACTTGCTATTCTGGTATTCATCTATACTATGTGTGCTAGCGAGTTCGATCCAGGGACAAGCACGGTAAGGACAGAGACTCAAATCCTTTGAGGTTTGGTTGTTACACTAGGAGTATGCGCGTAGTACTTTGTTTCGATGACTAATGGATTTTTGCAATAAGTATGTGAGTTCTTTATGACTAATGTTGAGTCCATGGATTATACGCACTCTCACCCTTCCATCATTGCTAGCCTCTTCGGTATCGTGCATTGCCCTTTATCACCTCGAGAGTTGGTGAAAACCTCACCGATGCATCCAAACCCCGTGATATGATACGCTCTATCACACATAAGCCTCCTTATATCTTCCTCAAAACAGCCACCATACCTACCTATCATGGCATTTTCATAGCCATTCCGAGATATATTGCCATGCAACTTCCATCATCATCATATACATGACTTGAGCATTCATTGTCATATTGCTTTGCATGACCGTAAGACAGCTAGCATGATATTTTCATGGCTTGTCTGGTTTTTGATATCTTTGCTACGCTAGATCATTGCACATCCCGGTACACCGCCAGAGGCATTCATATAGAGTCATATCTTTGTTCTAGTATTGAGTTGTAAGTAAATAAAAGTGTGATGATCATCATTATTAGAACATTGTCCCAGGTGAGGTTATCAAAATAAAAGAGGCCAAAGAAGCCCAAATAAAAAAATAGGCCAAAGAAGCCCACCAAAAGAAGAGAGAAAAAAAATGAGAGAAAAGAGAGAAGGGACAATGTTACTATCCTTTTACCACACTTGTGCTTCAGAGTAGCACCATGTTCTTCGCATAGGGAGTCTCTTGAGTTATCACTTTCATATACTAGTGGGAATTTTCATTATAGAACTTGGCTTGTATAGTCTGATGACGGGCTTCCTCAAATGCCCGAGGTCTTCATGAGCAAGCAAGTTGGATGCACACCCACTTAGTTTTAGTTTGAGCTTTCATACACTTATAGCTCTAGTGCATCCGTTGCATAGCAATCCCTACTCCTCACATTGACAACAATTGATGGGCATCTCCATAGCCCGTTGATTAGCCGCGTCCATGTGAGACTTTCTCCTTTTTGTCTTCTCCACACAACTTCCACCATCATATTCTATTCCACCTATAGTGCTATGTCCATGGCTCACGCTTATGTATTGCGTGAAAGTTGAAAAGGTTTGTGAACATCAAAAGTATGAAACAATTGCTTGGCTTGTCATCTGGGTTGTGCATGATGTGAATATTTTGTGTGGTGAAGATGGAGCATAGCCACACTATATGATTTTGTAGGGATAACTTTCTTTGGCCATGTTATTTTGAAAGGACATGATTGCTTTATTAGTAGGCTTGAAGTATTGTTGTTTTTATGTCAAATGATAGACTATTGCCTTGAATCACTCGTGTCTTAATATTCATGCCATGATTAGACATATGATCAAGATTATGCTAGGTAGCATTCCACATCAAAAATTAACTTTATTATCATTTACCTACTCGAGGACGAGCAAGAATTAAGCTTGGGGATGCTAATACGTCTCCGTCGTATCTATAATTTTTGATTGTTCCATGCCAATATTATTCAACTTTCATATACTTTTGTCAACTTTTTATATTATTTTTGGGACTAACATATTGATCAAGTGCCCAGTGCCAGTTCCTGTTTGTTGCACGTTTTATGTTTCACAGAAACCCCATATCAAACGGAATCCAAACGGGATAAAAACGGACGGAGAATTATTTTAGAATATTTATGATTTTTGGGAAGTAAAATCAACGCGAGACAGTGCCCGAGGGGGCCACGAGGCAGAGGGCGCGCCCTGGACCCTCGTGGGCACCACGTAAGGCGGTTGACGTTCTTATTTTGCCGCAAGAAAGCTAATTTTATGAGAAATATCTGGGCGAAAGATTCAACCCAATCGGAGTTACGGATCTCCGGATATAAAAGAAACGGTGAAAGAGCAGCAAACGAGAACACAGAAACAGAAAGAGACAGAGAGTCAGATCCAATCTCGGAGGGGCTCTCGTCCCTCCCACGCCATGGAGACCATGGACCAGAGGGGAAACCCTTCTCCCATCTAGGGAGAAGGTCAAGGAAGAAGAAGAAGAAGAAGGAGGGCTCTCTCCCCCTCTCTTCCGGTGGCGCTGGAACGCCGCCGGGGCCATCATCATCACCGCCATCTACACCAACAACTTCACTGCCATCATCACCAACTCTTCCCCCCTCTATGCAGTGGTGTAACCTTGCTACCTCTCGAGCACTGTGTTGGATTTCCCCAAAGAGGATAGGATGATGCAGCAAAGTAGCGTAAGTATTTCCCTCAGTTTTTGAGAACCAAGGTATCAATCCAGTAGGAGGCTACGCTTGAGTCCCTCATACCTACACAAAAACAATAGCTCAACGCAACCAACGCGATTAGGGGTTATCAATCCCTTCACGGTCACTTACGGGAGTGAGATATGATAGAGATGATAGATAATATTTTTGGTATTTTTGATATAGAGATGCAACGTGAAAAGTAAAGAGGCAAAGTAAAAAGCAAGCAAGATTAAAGTGATGGAGATTGATATGAGGAAAATAGACCCGGGGGCCATAGGTTTCACTAGTGACTTCTCTCAAAAGCATAAGTATTCTACGGTGGGTGAACAAATTACTGTTCAGCAATTGATAGAACTGAGCATAGTTATGAGAATATCTAGGTATGATCATGTATATAGGCATCACGTCCGAGACAAGTAGACCGACTCCTGCCTGCATCTACTACTATTACTCCACTCATCGACCGCTATCCAGCATGCATCTAGAGTATTATGTTAAAAACAGAGTAACGCCTTAAGCAAGATGACATGATGTAGAGGGATAATTTCATGCAATATGATAAAAACCCCATCTTGTTATCCTCGATGGCAACAATACAATACGTGCCTTGCTGCCCTTTCTGTCACTGGGTAAGGACACCACAAGATTGAACCCAAAGCTAAACACTTCTCCCATTGCAAGAAAGACCAATCTAGTAGGCCAAACCAAGTTGATAATTTGAAGAGACTTGCAAAGATAACCAAACATACATAAAATAATTCAGAGAAGATTCAAATATTATTCATAGATAGACTTGATCATAAACCCACAATTCATCGGTCTCAACAAACACACCGCAAAAAGAAGATTACATTGAATAGATCTCCACAAGAGAGGGGGAGAACATTGTATTGAGATCCAAAAATAGAGAAGAAGCCATCTAGCTAATAACTATGCACCCGAAGGTCTGAGGTGAACTACTCACACTTCATCGGAGGGGCTAGGATGATGTAGAAGCCCTCCGTGATGATGGCCCTCTCCGGCGGAGCTCCGGCACAGGCCCCAAGATGGGATCTCATGGGTACAGAAGGTTGCGGCGATGGAATTAGGTTTTTGGCTCTGTGTCTGATCATTTGGGGATACGTAGGTATATATAGGAGGAAGAAGTACGTCGGTGGAGCTCCGAGGGGCCCACGAGGCAGGGGGCGCGCCCTAGGGGGGTGGGCGCGCCCCCGCCCTCGTGACCGCCTCATGGCTTTCTTGACGGAGGTTCCAAGTCTCCTGGGTCTTATCTGATGAGAAAATCACGTTCCCGAAGGTTTCACTCCGTTTGGACTCCGTTTGATATTCTGTTTCTCCGAAACTCTGAAATAGGCAAAAAATAGCAATTCTGGGTTGGGCCTCCGGTTAATAGGTTAGTCCCAAAAATAATATAAAAGTGGAAAATAAAGCCCAATATAGTCCAAAACAGTAGATAATATAGCATGGAGCAATAAAAAATTATAGATACGTTGGAGACGTATCAGGCATCCCCAAGCTTAATTCCTGCTCGTCCTCGAGTAGGTAAATGATAAAAAGAGAATTTTTTATGCGGAGTGCTACTTGGCATAATTTCAATGCAAATCTTCTTAATTGTGGTATGAATATTCAGATCCAAAAGATTCAAGACAAAAGTTCATATTGACATAAAAATAATAATATTTCAAGCATACTAACAAAGCAATCATGTCTTCTGAAAATAACATGGCCAAAGAAAGTTATCCTTACAAAATCATATAGTCTGGCTATACTCCATCTTCACCACACAAATTATTTAAATCATGCACAACCCCGATGACAAGCCAAGCAATTGTTTCATACTTTAACTTTTTCAAAACTTTTTCAATCTTCACGCAATACATGAGCAACAGCCATGGATATATCACTATATATGGAATAGAATGGTGGTTGTGGAGAAGACAAAAAGAGGGTAAGATAGTCTCACATCAACTAGGCGTATCAACGAGCTATGGAGATGCCCATCAATAGATATCAATGTGAGTGAGTAGGGATTTCCATGCAACACATGCACTAGAGCTATAAGTATGTGAAAGCTCAATAAAAGAAACTAAGTGGATGTGCATCCAACTCGCTTGCTCACGAGGACCTAGGGCATTTTGAGGAAGTCCATCATTGGAATATACAAGCCAAGTTCTATAATGAAAAATTCCCACTAGTATATAAAAGTGACAAAATGAGAGACTCTCTATCATGAAGATCATGGTGCTACTTTGAAGCACAAGTGTGGTAAAAGGATAGTAACATTGTCCCTTCTCTCTTTTTCTCTCATTTTTTTATTTGGGCCTTTTCCTTTTTTTATGGCCTCTTTTTTTTTGTCCGGAGCCTCATCCCGACTTGTGGGGGAATCATAATCTCCATCATCCTTTCCTCACTTGGGACAATGCTCTAAAAATGATGATCATCAAACTTTTATTTTTCTTACAACTCAACAATTACAACTCAATACTTAGAGCGAAATATGACTCTATGTGAATGCCTCCGGCGGTGTACCGGGATATGCAATGATTCAAGAATGACATGTGTGAAAGAATTATGAACGGTGCCTTTGCCATGAATACGATGTCAACTACATGATCATGCTAGCAATATGACAATGATGGAGCGTGTCATAATAAACGGAACGGTGGAAAGTTGCATGGCAATATATCTCGGAATGGCTATGGAAATGCCATGATAGGTAGGTATGGTGGCTGTTTTGAGGAAGGTATATGGTGGGTGTATGATACCGGCGAAAAGTGCACGGTATTAGAGAGGCTAGCAATGGTGGAAGGAAGGGAAAAGTGCGTATAATACATGGACTCAACATTAGTCATAAAGAACTCATATACTTATTGCAAAAATCTAGAAGTTATCAAAGCAAAGTATTACGCGCATGCTCCTAGGGGGATAGATTGGTAGGAAAAGACCATCGCTCGTCCCCGACCGCCATTCATAAGGAAGACAATCAATAAATAAATCATGCTCTGACTTCATCACATAACGGTTCACCATATGTGCATGCTACGGGAATCACAAACTTTGACGCAAGTATTCTTCAAATTCACAACTACTCAACTAGCATGACTCTAATATCACCATCTTTATATCTCAAAACAATTATCAAGCATCAATCTTTTCTTAGTATTCAACGCACTCAAAAGAAAGTTTTACAAATCTTGAATACCAAGCTTATTATTATTATTAAGCAAATTACCATGATATTAAAGACTCTCAAAATAATCTAAGTGAAGCATGAGAGATCAATAGTTTCTTTAAAACAAATCCACCACCGTGCTCTAAAAGATATAAGTGAAGCACATAGAGCAAAACTATAAAGCTCAAAAGATATAAGTGAAGCACATAGAGCAAAACTATATAGCTCAAAAGATATAAGTGAAGCACATAGAGTATTCTATTAAATTCCAATTCATATATGGCTCTATCAAAAGGTGTGTACAGCAAGGATGATTGTGGCACACTAGCAAACAAAGACACAAATAATACAAGACGCTCCAAGCAAAACACATATCATGTGGTGAATAAAAATATAGCTCCAAGTAAAATTACCGATGGAAGTAGACGAAAGAGGGGATGCCTTACGGGGCATCCCCAAGCTTTGAATTTTTGGTGTCCTTGGATTATCTTGGGGGTGCCATGGGCATCCCCAAGCTTAGGCTCTTTCCACTCCTTGTTCCATAATCCATCAAAAGATTTCACCCAAAACTTGAAACACAACACAAAACTCAACAGAAATCTCGTGAGCTCCCTTAGCGAAAGAAAACAAAAGACCACTTCAAGGTACTGTAATGAATTCATTATTTATTTATATTGGTGTTAAACCTACTGTATTCCAACTTCTCTATGTATTATAAACTATTTTACTAGCCATAGATTCATCAAAATAAGTAAACAACACACGAAAAACAGAATCTGTCCAAAAAAGAACAGTCTGTAGTAATATGTAACTAACGCAAACTTATGGAAATCCAAAAAATCTACCAAAATAGGAAGGCCTATACAATTTATTTATTGATCAGAAGCAATTTTAATCAGTATTTTATCATGTTCTGGTGATTTTTAACAATTGTTTTCGTGAACAGAAAGATTCTGGAAATTACACCAAGATCAAATAACTATCATCCAAGAAGATCCTATAGGTCTAACTTGGCACAAAACACTAATTAAAACACAAAACCACATCTAAACAGAAGGTAGATGGATTATTTATTCCTAAACAGAAGCAAAAACAAAAAAACAAAAAAAATTGGGTTGCCTCGCAACAAGCGCTATCATTTAACGCCCCTAGCTAGGCATAAAAGCGAGGATAGATCTAGGTATTGCCATCTTTGGTAGGCAATCCATAAGTGGCTCTCATGATAGATTCATATGGTAATTTTATTTTCTTCTTAGGGAAGTGTTCCATGCCCTTTTTGAATGGAAATTGAAATCTAATATTCCCTTCCTTCACATCAATAATTGCACCAACCGTTCTAAGGAAAGGTCTACCGAGAATAATAGGGCAAGAAGGATTGCAATCTATATCAAGAACGATAAAATCTACGGGCACATAATTCCTATTTGCAACAATAAGAACATCATTAATTCTTCCCACAGGTTTCTTAATAGTGGAATCCGCAAGATGCAAGTTTAGAGAGAAATCATCAAAATCATGGAAATCTAGCAAATCACACAAAGTTTTGGGAATAGTGGAGACACTAGCACCCAAATCACACAAAGCATAAAACTCATAATCTTTAATTTTAATTTTAATAGTAGGTTCCCATTCATCATAAAGTTTCTAGGGATAGAAACTTTCAACTCAAGTTTTTCTTCATAGGATTGCGTCAAGGCATCAACGATATGCTCGGTAAAGGCTTTATTTTGACTATAAGCCTGAGGAGAATTTAGCATGGATTGCAACAAGGAAATACAATCAATTAAAGAGCAACTTTAATAATTAAATTCCTTGAAATCCAATATAGTCGGTTTAGCAACATCTAGATTTTTATTTCTTTCAATGCCACGTTTATCAATTTCATCATCAAGATCTAAATACTCTGAATTTTTGGAACACTTTCTAGGTAAAGGAAGATTGTCGGTGTCAAAACCGGCGGATCTCGGGTAGGGGGTCCCGAACTGTGCATCTAGGCGGATGGTAATAGGTGACAAGGGACACGAAGTTTTACCCAGGTTCGGGCCCTCTCGATGGAGGTAAAACCCAACGTCCTGCTTGATTAATATTGATGATATGGGTAGTAAAAGAGTAGATCTACCACGAGATCAAGGAGGCTAAACCCTAGAAGCTAGCCTATGGTATGATTGTTGTATGTTGTGTTGTCCTACGGACTAAAAACCTCCGGTTTATATAGACACCAGAGAGGGTTAGGGTTACACAAAGTCGGTTACAATGGTAGGAGATCTAAATGTCCGCACCGCCAAGCTTGCCTTCCACGCCAAGGGAAGTCCCATCCGGACACGGGACGAAGTCTTCAATCTTGTATCTTCATAGTCCAGGAGTGCGACTGAAGGTATAGTCCGGCTACCCGGACACCCCCTAATCCAGGACTCCCTCAGTAGCCCCTGAACCAGGCTTCAATGACGACGAGTCCGGCACGCAGATTGTCTTCGGCATTGCAAGGCGGGTTCCTCCTCCAAGTACTTCATAAAATATTGTTAACACTAAGGATAGTGTCCGGCTCTGCAAAATAAGTTTCCACATATTGCCATAGAGAGAACAATATTTACACAAATCTAATCTGCTGACGTATTCCGTAGCGTGACATCACACTACGGCCAAGCCTCTATTCGAATCGTTTTCACTTCCCCACCTCAGCGCATTTTGCGAGGCGGTTTCCTTGGCACGTCTTATCGAAGCAGAGATCGTGTCCCCTTTATTTATAGGATTCTCATCAATACGGACATGGGTAACCCAATCGTGCCCGTTAGCACGTTTTCTCGATTAAAGGCGAGTCCCAAACGGTTACGGGGAGGGCCCTTGGTATTCCACCTCTTATTAAGAGACCAAGGCCTTACCCCTTTCTTACAATCTCAAACGAGTTCACCCGCCGCCTCGAGTTCCAACACCCTAGGCTCTAGATTTCAGGCGCTTCGGACCTTCGACAATGTCCGGTTCCGACCTTCAAGGCCGATGGATGCCGACGGAGGAGGACGTGCTAAAGTTGAGAGAGGCCAAGTTCTTGACCGGCGAAATTTCGCATAGACTGCCTGCCCAAGGGCAGGCTATTCCCAGTCCCCAGCCCGGTGAGAGCGTGGTGTTCGTGTCTCACTTCCTTCGGGGGTTAGGCTTCCCCATGGATCCCTTTGTGAGGTGGCTGATGTTCTATTATGGGCTGGAATTTCACGACTTAGCTCCGGAGTCCATCCTCCATGTTTCCTCATTCATCATCGTATGCGAAGCATTCCTCCGTGTTACTCCTCACTTCGGATTATGGCTCAAGACCTTTAAGGTAGAGCAAAAGATGATTGAGGGACGACACGCAGAGTGCGGAGGCGTTGTTATAAGCAAGAAGGCTGATGCTCCATGGCCCGAGGGCCCTTTTCAAGAGGAGCTCGGCTTGTGGCAACGAGAGTGGTTCTACATCACCGCTCCCAGGGGCACCAAGTGGATGGCGCCGCCTGCCTTTCGCTCGAGTCCCCCAAAGCAGCTAGGGTCGTGGGTCAATAAAGGCCTAGATTGGGGGCCACCCCAGGACGTGTCTGTTGCGGGGCCGCATAAGGGATCTCTTAGAAAGAGGTCTCAGCTTGGTCAAAGTGACGCAAGTCAGCCGAACACTGCCCGGCAAACGTCGCTCCCTTCGTTTGTGGGAGTTTAATCCGGAGGGACCACGAGCTCTCCAGCATTTTATGGGCGCAACGCCCGCGGAGATGTATAAACTGTTCTTCGGATCACAAGTAATGTGTCCGGATTTGACCGAGGACGCAGGTTTGAGCTGCAATCGCCCGGATACTCAAGTAAGTAGCCTTGTGCCTAGACTCGTTATCCGTATATTCGTCATAAACTTGCCCCTGAAAGAGCTGTCCTTTTAAACAGGAGTGGATAGCGAAAGCAAAGCTGATCAGGTGTCCGGCTCCCCTCCTCGAGACCAGGCCGGATCCCGTGCTAGTCAGGATGCTGAAGATTGTGCCTTTGGGGGAAAGTGATGGAGGGGACAAGGAAACTACGGCCTCCTCGAAGGAGGCTGTTCGGAAGGGAGGAACAGAAAATTCCTCTCCTCAGGGGAAGAAGAGGACTGCCTCCGAAAACCCTGAGACTATGGCCTCAAAGCGGGGGGGGGGGGGAATCCTTGTCAGAGGGTCCTACGCCAGGGGATACCCCAGCCGAACTATGCCCTCAAGGGGACCAGCCCTCTAGCGAGCCGTAAGTAGAGAAAGATTATATTTTTGAGAGAGAAATCCTTGCTTTATATCTGAGAAGATTAACCGAAATTTTACCTTGTAGCTCGGACCTCAGCCCTTCTCAGCAGAGCTCGTCTTCGGGGGACCTTCTTCCAGAGATGATGGAGAGCGAGACGCCTCCCCCTACCGTACCACCTAGCGAGGCGGGCGACCCTGAGGTGTCATCGCGGAGGGCTTCTCCGAATCCGGCAGGGGCGGAAGGTAGCCATATGGCCCCCCAAGGTTCTCCGCGTCCGGCCTTCGAAAGAGGCCATAGGACGAATCCGGCACCGTCCGGTGCTTGGCCGGAGGAGCTGAAGAATCTGGTAGGGCGAGCTTCTATCTCAGAGGAGCACCGTGCGTTGATGGGCATGGTGATTCAAAGGATTTCGTCCGTGGAAAGCGGATTGCACGAGGCTGTCAGAAGTTTACAGACAGGTTTTGAGGTACGTGAAATAATGTGCATTTTCTGACAGTTGCGCATAAATAAGATGTGCCCTGTGTAGATAGTAGCCCCTGAGACTCTGTGCGTTGTCAAAAGTGACCGCGCGCAGAGGATCATAATCCCGGGCCTAAAATGTCGCCTTTGTATGTAGGTGGCGAAGTGTCCGGAATCCAGCCAGACTGATGATTTTGCCGAGGTAAAGCGACAACTTGACGTGGCAGATGCCGGCATCGCGCTCGTCAACAAGCGGCTCGATGAAGCTCAAGGTATGTAATTCCTTGGGTGGCACCTGGTAAGAGGAGCTTCATGCCAGTATCTTACAATGTGTGTGCTTGACGTAGATGGTGCGGCCGCCGTGGAGAATCTTCGGGCGGAACTTGCCCGGGCTAAGGAACAAGCCAGGAAAAGTGATGCGGCTGCCGAGAAGGCCCTTGAAGAGCTGAGAGCCGAATAGGCTGCTCACTGCCGAAGCAAGAAAGAGATGGCCGAGATGGCCGTGAAGCTAAAGAGCGCTGCTGACCGTTGCAAGCTTCTGGAAAAAGAAGATCGGGCGGAACACACGGACTTGAAGAAGGCCGTTGCCGATGCCAAGGATGCTTGCTCTGCGATGAGAGCTGCGAGGGAGGAGCTTCGTGAAGCCGGAGAGATCGCGGATGGAAAGCCCTTTATGCTGCGGAGGAAGTTTTGTGATCCTAAGCATGCTCCGTTGGACCGGCTGTGGAGTACGACGGACACCTATCTGGATTTGGCGGCAAGTGCTGCTGATGCGACCGAACACTTTTGAGATCAAGGAGATCGCGAAGTGGAAAAACTCTTTTGGTCGCAGTTACACAATCCGGAGCGTCCACTGTCCGTGGCCGATCGTCTGGCCAAATGGGCCGAGCTGAATAGGTTGTCCGGACTCGCCATGAAGTGCGTCATGAGTCATCTGTGGCCGGGGAGATCGGAGCCAAAGAGTTATTTCAGCTTGGTGCAGCAATTCCTTGGTGCGGTGCCACATATCAATGCAATGAAGAGGTCAGCATGTATAGAGGGCGCACGGATGGCTCTTGCCCGTGTCAAGACATACTGGGCAGAGATGGAGACTACCGTTGTTGCATCCCGAGATTCGGACAAAAGCCGAGTACCCTCCGAGCACTATTTTCAGGAAGTCCTTGAAGGCGCTCGTGTAATAGAGACGCAGTACTCGAAGGATGCTATGTTCTAATAGCATATTTAATTGTAAAGCAATATTTTGATAAATTGTAGTAGCCTTTTATACTTGTGCCTTCAAGTATTTGAAACACCTCATGTGCGTCCATTTTAAGATATATATATATATATATATATATATATATATATATATATATATATATATATATATATATATATATATATATATAAAATCTGAAAGATGGCAGTCGTTGGCTTCAGCCCCCACGCACATAGTGCGGGGGTGCTCGCAGAAGGCGCATTTTCACACTTAATCCAACGTCTTGGTCCTACAAAGGAGGTGATAGCGCAGCGAGCTAGGCAACCGGACTATAATGCTTTAACACTTTCACTTAGCCATAGGAGCTTGACAGTGAGGCTACTTAAATAGCCCCTGGTGGCGCCTGCGCTCGCCCAAAGTCGGGGCGCATATGTGCCTGGCCGGGAAACGGCCCTTCGTTAATGCGGAGTGTTGGGGAACGTTGCAGAAAATTAAAATTTTTCCTACGGTTTCACCAAGATCCATCTATGAGTTCATCTAAGCAACGAGTCATGGGAGAGAGATTGCATCTACATACCACTTTGTAGATCGCGAGCGGAAGCGTTCAACGAACGGGGATGAGGTAGTCGTACACGACGTGATCCAAATCACCGGAGATCCTAGCACCGAAAGGACGGCACCTCCACGTTCAACACACGTACGGTCAGCGTAACGTCTCCTTCTTCTTGATCCAGCAAGGCAAAGGAGAGGTTGGGGAAGAAGACTCCAGCAACAGCACGACGGCGTGGTGATGGTGGAGCCGCAGTACTCCGACAGGGCTTCGCCGAGCTCTACGGAGGAGGAGGAGGTGTTGGAGAGGGAGAGGGAGGCGCCAGGAGCAAGGGTGCGCTGCCCCCCTCCCCTCCCCCCTTTATATAGCCCCTTGGGGGGGCGCCGGCCCTAGGAGATGGAATCTCCTAGGGGGGCGGCGGCCAAGGGTGGGGCTTGCCCCCCAAGCAAGGGGGCGCCCCCCCTCTTTAGGGTTTCCACCCTCTAGGCGCATGGGCCTCTAGGGCTGGTTCCCCTTGGCCCATGCAGGCCAAGGCGCACCCCCTAGAGCCCATGTGGCCCCCCGAGGCAGGTGGCCCCACCCGGTGGACCCCCCGGGACCCTCCGGTGGTCCCGGTACAATACCGATAACCCCGAAACTTGTCCCGATGGCCAAAACAACACTTTCTATATATAAATCTTTACCTCTGGACCATTCCGAAACTCCTCGTGACGTCCGGGATCTCATCCGGGACTCCGAACAACATTCGGGTTACTGCATATACATATCTTCATAACCCCAGCGTCATCGAACCTTAAGTGTGTAGACCCTACGGGTTCGGGAGACATGCAGACATGACCGAGAAGGCTCTCGGGCAATAACCAACAGCGGGATCTGGATACCCATGTTGGCTCCCACATGCTCCACGATGATCTCATCGGATGAACCACGATGTCGAGGATTCAATTAATCCCGTATACGATTCCCTTTGTCAATCGGTATTTTACTTGCCCGAGATTCGATCGTCGGTATCCCAATACCTCGTTCAATCTCGTTACCGGCAAGTCACTTTTCTCGTACCGTAATGCATGATCCCGTGATCAAACACTTTGATCACATTGAGCTCATTATGATGATGCATTACCGAGAGGGCCCGGTGATACCTCTCCGTCAAGCGGAGTGACAAATCCCAGTCTCGATCCATGTCAACCCAACAGACACTTTTAGAGATACCCGTAGTATACCTTTATAGTCACCCAGTTACGTTGTGACGTTTGATACACCCAAAGCACTCCTACGGTATCCAGGAGTTACACGATCTCATGGTCTAAGGAAAGGATACTTGACATTGGAAAACTCTAGCAAACGAACTATGCGATCTTATGCTATGTTTAGGATTGGGTCTTGTCCATCACATCATTCTCCTAATGATGTGATCTCGTTATCATTGACATCTATTGTCCATAGTCAGGAAACCATGACTATCTGTTGATCAACGAGCTAGTCAACTAGAGGCTTACTAGGGACACGTTGTTGTCTGTTATTCACACATGTATTATGATTTCCGGATAACACAATTATAGCACGAATAAAGACAATTATCATGAATAAGGAAATATAATAATAATGCTTTTATTATTGCCTCTAGGGCATATTTCCAACACGGAGGAATCCTATAGATTCCGGTAAGTCATCGAGTGGTTGACCAGTCTCACGCTATATCATGACAGTCAGTTTTTGGCTTTCTCTACTGAGGTGCTCGCCTGGCCGAACCGGGGCACAATCGCAGTAGTTCTCCTGGTGCCGCCTTAGCCGATAGTGCGGAACGTAAGGCAGCCAAACACAGGAGCCGGGCAACCCAACATTTGACCAAAGACATGATTCGGAGCTGATGCATATAAGGCCAAATCGCGACGCCGAACACTCCCTAAGGTATTCGGTCTTTATGAGTGCGGGCGGGACAACACCCTTGGTTATAAGCCCTTAGTGTCTAGGTACGCGCAAAATTCCTGACGTGGCCACATGCCAAGACGTCAGTCCCCTCATTGATTATAACGAAAAACCGGAGGATGTGTATCAACAAGAGACAGTAAAAAAGGTTTACGCAGGGTCTTAATCTAAAAAGAATCCTTGGAATGGGTCCCTGCTGCACAACTGCGCCTGTGTCTCCGTTGTGCCGTATCCTGGACGGGCGCAACACGATGTTCATCTGTAAAAGAGAGGAACTTAGTTGAAAAAGAAAAAAGGGGCGTGCCGAACAAAATTTATACTAAGTAATCAAAGCATAGATTAAATGGGTAAAATGAGCTTGATTGTCTCATATTGTACATGCGCGGAGCCCCTAGCGCAGGGGTATACGGATATTAAGCCTTTATTAATGATATGTTTACGCCGGACTCGTCCAGCCGTGTCCGTGGTCTTAACGACCTGTTTTTGATGTTTTTGGCTGATGAAGCCGTATTATAGTGGGGCTGTTAAGGCAGCCGCACGATCCTCCGCGGGGGGCGCACTCAATGTTTTCCCTTTAAAGAGATGATGCCTCATGGACCGGGCATCTTGAGCGTAAGAGATGCGTAATGTGGTATTGCGTTAAAGCGGGCGAAAGCTTCGCGTCCCAGCAGTGCTTGATAGCGACTTGAGAATGGGATGATGTGGAAAGTTAGCTTTTCGCGGCGGAAGTTATCGGGGAAGCCGAATATGACTTCAAGCCGTAGAGAGCCCATGCAATGGGTATCCGGATCTAGCGCTACCCCTTGAAAGGAGGTTTTGCTATGGCGAACTCTTGTTGGGTCTATCCCCATGTGGCGGATTGTGTCCTAATATATCAGGTTTACACCACTGCCGCCGTCCATCAAGACATTTGTAAACTAGAGTCCGCCAATTATTGGATCGAGTACCAAGGCAGTCCAGCCTGCGCTCCTGATACTTCTAGAGTAATCCCGATGATCGAAGACGATTGGTTTTGTCAACCAGTGGCGGGACTCCTTTGAGATAGGCCGTATGGCGCGTCCCTTAATGGGTGCCGCACGTTTTGTTATGTGAAGTAAGTTTACTGTTTTTACTTCTTGTGGAAAATTCTTTTGTTTCCTGGTGCTCTGCTTTTGGGATTCGTCATCGTCTTCGCTTGGTGTGTCGAGCCCCTTGTGTTCGGCGTTGAGTCTGCCGGATTGTTTGAAGACCCAACAATCTCTGTGGGTATGGTTAGCAGGCTTCCCGGGAGTACTGTGTATTTGACATATCTTGTCCAAGATTTTGTTTAGGTTGGATAGCTCATCCCTGTTATCATGAAGGGGCGGTTTTTTCTGATTCTGTCGTGAACTTTTGAATCCGGCATTGACTGTCGTGCTCTTCAAACTGTTTTCCTTAGTCCGGCGACGATCCTTGTTGCGTCGATGTTATCCGTTTCCATCCCTAGTTTCGGATGTACTTGGGTCGCTGGTGCTACATCTTGCCAACCAGCTCCTGCGCAAAAGCGGGTCATGAGGCTTGTTAATGCGGCCATTGTTCTTGGCTTTTCTTGGCCGAGGTGTCTGGCTAGCTATTCGTCTAGAACGTTGTGCCTAAAAGCTGCTAGGGCTTCGGCATCCGGACAGTCGACTATACGATTCTTTTTAGTAAGAAATCTGTTCCAGAATTGCCGAGCTGACTCCCCAGGCTGTTGAGCTATGTGACTGAGATCGTCTGCATCTGGAGGGCAGATATAGGTCCCTTGAAAATTTGCTCGGAAAGCGTCCTCGAGCTCTTCCCAACTTCCAATTGTGTTTTCAGGAAGGCTTTTAAGCCAATGCCGGGCTGGCCCTTTAAGCTTGAGGGGAAAGTATTTTATGGCGTGGAGGTCATCTCCTCTGGCCATATGTATGTGGAGGATATAATCCTCGATCCAGACTCCAGGGTCTGTTGTTCCGTCGTATGCCTCTATGTTTACGGGTTTAAATCCCGCTGGAAATTCATAATCCAGGACCTCATCGGTGAAACATAGGGGGTGTGCGGCACCCCTGTATTTGGGTGTGCCGTGGCGTTCGGATACTGGTGTTGTTGCATTGCTTACGAGAGCTTGCTTTCTTGGCCCATAAATAGACCTGGCTGGGCCATCTTTTTTATGCAAGTCCTTGAGTGGGTCGCATGCCGGCTTGAGTGCGGCGCCGCTTGCCGTTTTATGCTGGCCATGGGGTCGTCTATCCGACCGGGTGGCTTTCTTACTTTTTGAATGCGAGGGCTCTAAGGCCTCTTCGTCGAATTCAGGCAGTAGCTTTCGCTTCGGATAGCTTTTAGTGCGGCGACTGTCGTTGTATTTGTCTGCGGTATAGATTACTTTGCTCCATCTGATTCTGAGTGCATCTTCCTCAGTTTTTAGCTTCCGCTTCTGCTTTTTTAGGCTACGTGCGGTTGCAACGAGCCTTTTGTGGAGGTTCTTCTGCTCCGTGGCCTTATCCGGCGTAAGGTCGTCCGGAATGCTGTTTTCGCCGGGGACTGGTTGTTCGGTTTCTTTATCCGAGTTGCCCTGTTCGGACAGTTGCTCTAAGGTATGCTCGTCATCTGCCGGCTCGTCCTGCTCTACGGCTGGGTCTGTGTCGAGGCGGGGCTTGGGGCGGCGTTTGCGTCGCCGCTTTGATTGCTTTTCGAGAGATCGATCCCTCGTTGCATCCCCGTGTTCCTCGTTGTTGCTTCCTTTAGGTGTATCCACCATGTACACATCATGAGATGAGGTGGCTGTCCAATGCCTATAGGTGTTGGTTCATATGCGTCTCCTGCATCGTCATCCATACCGTCGATGTCTTCGAAGTCGAAATTGAGCACGTCGTTTAAATTATCGACGGCGGCTACCAAATGGGTGGTGGGTGGGTTTTGAATTTCTGCATCATCCATATCCCAACCTTGCTGACCGTAGTCTGGCCAGGGCTCTCCTGATAAAGAGAGAGACTTTAGTGACTTCAGGATGTCGCCGAAGGGCGAGTGCTGAAAGATGTCCGCGGCGGTGAACTCCATGATCGGCGCCCAATCGGATTCGATCGGCAGGCGCGTGGAGGGCTCGGAGTCCGGGGAGGAATCCGGCCACTCGGAGTCACGGGCCTTGCGGAGTGCGGGGCTGGTGTTCGTCTCTATCGCCTTTGAGATCGCAGCCCCCGAGGCGGCGTCCAACCGCCCATCCTCGATCGGCGCAGCCGGCTTCGAATTGCGGGTCGGAACCGAAGCGTGTGCGGCCTCCAGGGCATTGTTCGGCGGCAGAGCTAGATCATGCCCATCGAGACAGTGCGGCGCGCTCGGCTGTGGCTCGAGTCCGTCGAGGATCAAGTCCCCGCGGATGTCTGCCGTGTAGTTTAAACTTCCAAACCTGACCCGATGGCCAGGGGCGTAGCTTTCGATCTGCTCCAGATGGCCAAGTGAACTGGCCGCAGTACGAAGCCACCGAAGACGAAGATCTGTCCGAGGAGAAATGTCTCACCCTGGACTGCATCGTTGTTGATGATCGAAGGAGCCATCGGGCCTAAAAGCGACGACACAGAGGAACTCTCAATGAAAGCACCAATGTCGGTGTCAAAACCGGCGGATCTCGGGTAGGGGGTCCCAAACTGTGCGTCTAGGCGGATGGTAACAGGAGACAAGGGACACGAAGTTTTACCCAGGTTCGGGCCCTCTCGATGGAGGTAAAACCCTATGTCCTGCTTGATTAATATTGATGATATGGGTAGTACAAGAGTAGATCTACCACGAGATCAAGGAGGCTAAACCCTAGAAGCTAGCCTATGGTATGATTGTTGTATGTTGTGTTGTCCTACGGACTAAAACCCTCCGGTTTATATAGACACCAGAGAGGGTTAGGGTTACACAAAGTCGGTTACAATGGTAGGAGATCTAAATATCCGCATCGCCAAGCTTGCCTTCCATGCCAAGGAAAGTCCCATCCGGACACGGGACGAAGTCTTCAATCTTGTATCTTCATAGTCCAGGAGTCCGGCTGAAGGTATAGTCCGGCTACCCGGACACCCCCTAGTCCAGGACTCCCTCAAAGATCATATTCAGTTTCATCAAGATTTATATTGTAAAACAAAGATTTAATAGGGGACACATCAATAACTTTTAGATCTTCATCTTGATTTTCATAGGAATCCGGTTTAGCGGCCATCTTATTGACTAAGGTAGCTTGCATATCCGAAATTTTGGCAGTTAATTTTTCAAGATGAGCAATTTGAGATCTTACACCATCAAATTCCTTAGACATATCATCGAGCTCTTTGTTCATATAGCTCATAAAACTTTTTTGTTCCTTAAGCTCGTTTCTGAAGAAATTATTATGCTCAAATTGCAAAACCATAAACTTCCTGACGTTGTTTTCAATCTCTTCTAGTTTTTTAAGGTGAAGATCACCAAATCTAGGAAGAGCCATCGCGACAAACAAGCAATCAAACACACGAGCAAGCAAAAGACAAACGGGAAAAAGGCAAACGAAAAAGAGAGGGTGAATAAAACGGCAAAGGTGAAGTGGGGGAGAGGAAAACGAGAGGCAAATGGCAACTAATGTAATGCGGGAGATAGGGATTGTGATGGGTACTTGGTATGTTGACTTTTGCGCAGACTCCCCGGCAACGGTGCCAGAAATTCTTCTTGCTACCTCTTGAGCACTGCGTTGGATTTCCCCGAAGAGGAGAGGATGATGCAGCAAAGTAGCGTAAGTATTTACCTCAGTTTTTGAGAACCAAGGTATCAATCCAGTAGGAGGCTACGCTCGAGTCCCTCGTACCTACACAAAAACAATAGATCAACGCAACCAACACGATTAGGGGTTGTCAATCCCTTCACGGTCACTTACGGGAGTGAGATCTGATGGAGATCATAGACAATATTTTTGGTATTTTTGATATAGAGATGCAACGTGAAAAGTAAAGAGGCAAAGTAAAAAAGCAAACAAGATTAAAGTGATGGAGGTTGATATGAGGAAAATAGACCCTGGGGCCATAGGTTTCACTAGTAACTTCTCTCAAGAGCATAAGTATTCTACGGTGGGTGAACAAATTACTGTTGAGCAATTGATAGAATTGAGCATAGTTATGAGAATATCTAGGTATGATCATGTATATAGGCATCATGTCCGAGACAAGTAGACCGACTCATGCCTGCATCTACTACTATTACTCCAGTCACCGACCACTATCCAGCATGCATCTAGAGTATTAAGTTAAAAACAGAGTAATGCCTTAAGCAAGATGACATGATGTAGAGGGATAATTTCATGCAATATGATAAAAACCCCATCTTGTTATCCTCGATGGCAACAATACAATACGTGCCTTGCTGCCCTTTCTGTCATTGGGTAAGGACACCGCAAGATTGAACCCAAAGCTAAACACTTCTCCCATTGCAAGAAAGACTAATCTAGTAGGCCAAACCAAATTGATAATTCGAAGAGACTTGCAAAGATAACCAATCATACATAAAATAATTCAGAGAAGATTCAAATACTATTCATAGATAGACTTGATCATAAACCCACAATTCATCGGTCTCAACAAACACACCGCAAAAAGAAGATTACATCGAATAGATCTCCACAAGAGAGGGGGAGAACATTGTATTGAGATCCAAAAAGAGAGAAGAAGCCATCTAGCTAATAACTATGCACCCGAAGGTCTGAGGTGAACTACTCACACTTCATTGGAGGGGCTAGGATGATGTAGAAGCCCGTCGTGATGATGGCCCTCTCCGGCGGAGCTCCGAAATAGGCCCCAAGATGGGATCTCATGGGTATAGAAGGTTGCGGCGGTGGAATTAGGTTTTTGGCTCCGTGTCTGATCGTTTGGGGATAGGTAGGTATATATAGGAGGAAGAAGTACGTCGGTGGAGCTCCGAGGGGCCCACGAGGCAGGGGGCGCGCCCCCACCCTCGTGACCGCCTCGTGGCTTTCTTGACGGAGGGTCCAAGTCTCCTGGGTCTTATCTGATGAGAAAATCACGTTCCCGAAGGTTTCATTCCGTTTGGACTCCGTTTGATATTCTGTTTCTCCGAAACTCTGAAATAGGCAAAAAAACAGCAATTCTGGGCTGGGCCTCCGGTTAATAGCTTAGTCCCAAAATAATATAAAAGTGGAAAATAAAGCCCAATATAGTCCAAAACAGTAGATAATATAGCATGGAGCAATAAAAAATTATAGATACGTTGGAGACGTATCAAACCTCTCTCTTACCCGTTGTAATCTCTACTTAAACATGGTGCTCAACGCTATATATTATTTCCCAATGATGTATGGCTATCTTATGATGTTTGAGTAGATCCGTTTTGTCCTATTGGTTGTTTGATGATCAAGATTGGTTTGAGTTGCATGTTTTATTATTGGTGCTGTCCTATGGTGCTCTCCTTGTCGCACAAGCATGAGGGATTCCCGCTGTAGGGTTTGCAATATGTTCATGATTTGCTTATGGTGGGTGGCATGAGTGAACAGAAGCACATACCCGAGTAAGTAGGTTGTTTGTGTATGGGATAAAGAGGACTTGATGCTTTAATGCTATGGTTGGGTTTTAACTTCATGATATTTAGTAGTTGCGGATGCTTGCTAGAGTTCCAATCATATGTGCATATGATCTAAGTAGAGAAAGTATGTTAGCTTATGACTCTCTCTCAAATAAAATTGCAATAATGATTACCGGTCTAGCTATCGATTGCCTAGGGAAAAATAACTTTCTCGTAACAACAAGCTCTCTACTAAAACTAATTTAGTTGTGTCTTCATCTAAACAGCCCCTACTTTTTATTTCCGTGCTCTTTATCATCTTGCAAACCTATCCAATAACACCTACAAAGTACTTCTAGTTTCATACTTATTCTAGGTAAAGCGAACGTCAAGCGTGCATAGAATTGTATGGGTGGTCGATAGAACTTGAGGGAATATTTGTTCTACCTTTAGCTCCTAGTTGGGTTCGACACTCTTACTTATCGAAAACTGTTGCGATCCCCTATACTTGTGGGTTATCACCTTCCCAGGTATTTCTTATTTTTTATTTTTTCTAATATTCCAAAACTGGTCGAAAATATTTTTGCGGAATTTTTGGAGTCAATTTACTTGCCGTATCACGTACCTCTTTCTTTTCAGGGTTCTAGAGTGTTCTAGAAGGTCTCTTTTGTGTATTCCTCCTGTGTCATCATTTGAGCAATGTTAGCTTCAACATTAATAGGTGTACCTGAGGTATAGTGCTTAATTCTTTGTCCATTGACCACCTTCGGGCTAGTGTCTTTGGCATTATTGATCTTGATAGCTCAAGAACGATAACTTCTTCAATGATATATGGTCATTCCCACTTGGAGAGAAGTTTTCCTGCAAAAAATATCTAAAACAAGAATTGTACAATAAAACATATTCACCCACTTTGAATTCCCACTTTTGGATTCTTTTGTCATGCCATCTAATAATTTTTCTTTGAACAATTTGGCATTTTCATATGCTTGGGTTTTCCATTCATCTAAAGAGATAATAATAAATAACCTCTTTTCACCGGCAAGTTTGAAATCATAATTGAGTTCTTTAATTTCCCAATATGCTTTATGTTCTAACTCAAGAGGAAAATGACAAGCTTTCCCGGAAACCATTTTATATGGAGACATCCCCATAAGATTTTTATAAGCTATTCTATAAGCCCAAAGTGCACCATCTAATTTCTTAGACCAATTCTTTAGAGACCCATTGACAGTCTTTTGCAGTATTAACTTTATTTCTCTATTGCTAAGTTCAACTTGTCCACCAGATTGAGGGTGATAAGGGGATGCAATTCTATGGTTGACATCATATTTAGCAAGCAATTTACGAGAAGCACCATGAATAAAATGTGAACCACCATCAGTCATTAAATATCTAGGGACTCCAAACCTTGGGAAAATAACTTCTTTAAGAATTTTAATGGAATTGTTGTGGTCATCAATACTAGTTGGAATAGCTTCTACCCACTTAGTGACATAATTAACGGCAACCAAAAACTATGTATACCCATTAGAGGATGGAAAAGGTCCCATATAATCAAAGCCTCAAACATCAATATTACATATTCTTTGACATTCATCACAAGAGGAGACAAACTTACGAGCATCCTTGAAAAGAGTAGGCCAATAAAAACCAGATTGTAATACCTTGTGTGGAGTTCTATCTCCCGCATGATGCCCTCCATAGGCTTCAGAGTGACATTTCCGTAGGATTTGTTCCTATTCATGCTCAGGTATACAACGTCTAATAATACCATCTACTCCGTCTTTATAAATATGTGGGTCATCCTAAAAGTAATGTCTTAAGTCAAAGAATATTTTTTTGTTTTGTTGATATGTGAAACTTGGTGGTATAAATTTAGCAACAATGTAATTAGCACAGTCTGCATACGAGGGAGTACTATGAGAAGCATTTATGACATCTAGTTGTTCATCGGGGAAGCTATCATCAATAGGTAGTCAGTCATCAAGAATATTTTCTAACCTAGACAAGTTATCGGCTACGAGATTCTCAGCTCCCTTCTTATCAGCGATATGCAAGTCAAATTCTTGTACCAAAAGAACCCACCTAATGAGTCTAGGTTTAGCATCTTTCTTTTAATAGCAGCATGATCGGTGTGAACAATCACTTTAGAATCAACAATGTAAGATCTGAATTTATCACAAGCAAACACAACTGCTAAAAATTCTTTCTCAATAGTAGCATAATTTCTTTAAGCACTGTCTGGAGTTTTACTAGCATAATGGATAACATTTAATTTCTTATCAACTCTTTGTCCTAGAATAACTCCAACAGCATAATCATTAGCATCACACATAATCTCAAAGGGTAAGTTCCAATCAGGTGGTTGAACAGTAGGTGCAGAAGTTAAGGCTTTATTAAGTGTTTCAAAGGCTTCTACACAATCATCATAAAAAAATGCAAGAGATTAGTGACAGGCCTAGAAATTTTGGAGAAGTCCTTAATAAACCTTCTATAAAACCAGCATGACCAAGGAAACTTTGAATACCTTTAATATCTTTAGGACATGGCATTTTCTCAATTGCATCAACCTTGGCTTTATCCACTTCAAGACCTCGTTCAGAAATTTTATGCCCCAAGACAATACCTTCATTCACCATAAAGTGGCACTTCTCCCAATTCAGACAAGATTAGTTTGTTCACATCTCTGCAAAACTCGATCAAGGTTGCTTAAGCAATCATCAAAAGAAGTTCTGTAAATGGAGAAATCATCCATGAAACCTCAACAATCTTTTCACAAAAGTCAGAGAATATAGCATTCATGCATCTTTGAAAGGCAACGGGTGCATTACATAAACCAAAAGGCATTCGTCTATAAGCATAAGTTCCAAAAGGACAAGTAAAGGTGGTTTTCTGTTGATCGTGTTGTGATACAGGTATTTGAGAGAAACCAGAGTATCCATCAAGAAAGCAAAAGTGTGTGTGCTTAGATAATCTTTCTAACATGTGATCAATCGAAGGCAAAGGGTAATGATCTTTCCTAGTGGTTTTATTTAATTGTCTGAAATCAATTACCATTCTATAGCCAGTCACAATTCTTTGCGGGACAAGTTCATTTTTATCATTAGGAACAACAGTATTGCCTCCTTTCTTAGGGATACAATGAACAGGGCTTACCCATCTACTATCAGCTATAGGATAAATTATACCTGCTTCCTGAAGCTTTAATATTTCAGTTCTTACCACTTCCTTCATCTTAGGATTTAATCATCGTTGATGATCAACAACTGGTTTAGCATCGGGGTCCATATTAATCTTGTGCTAACAGAGAGTGGGACTGATGCCCTTAATATCATCAAGAGTATATCCAATAGCAGCACGGTGCTTCCTCAGAATTTTCAATAATCTCTTTTCTTCCTGTTCTGTAAGGTTGGCACTAATAATAACAGGATATATCTTCTTTTCATCAAGATAAGCATATTTCAAAGTATCATGTAATTGCTTCAATTCAAACACAGGATCAACTTTAGGTTGAGTAGGACCTCCTAAAGTTTCAACATGCAAATGGTGTATAAGGATAGGTTGTTGATCAAAGAACATTCTATCTATTACATTTCTTTCATGCAAGTGCATATCATTTTCATGGTCTAGTAAATATTGTTCTAACAGATCAGTAGGTGGTAAAACAATGGAAGAAAGACCAACGAATTCATCTGTACTAGGCAATTCTTTATCATGAGGTTGCCTATGAAACTTAGAGAAATTAAACTCATGAGACACATCATCAAAATTGACACTAACGATTTCTTTCTTGCAATCTAATCTTTGCATTAACAATGTTCAAGAAAGGTACCAAATATAATGGGACAAAAATCATCTTGTGGAGAACTAAGAACTAGAAAATCAGTAGGATATTTTATTTTTTCACACAAGGCTTCAGCATCTCTAACAATCCCAAGTAGTGTGATAGTGTCTCTATTAGCAACTTTAATAGTAACATCTATGCCTTTTACTTCAGCGGGTGCAATATCATTCATAATTTCTTGGTATAGAGTAAACAGAATAGCACTGACACTAGCACCCATATCACATAAGACATGATAACAATGATCTCCTATTTTAACTGAGATAACAAGCATGCCAACAACGGGCTTGTTTTTACCTTTATTGTCGAGTTTGGCAATTCTAGCAGCTTCATCACAGAAATAGATAACATGCCCATCAATATTATCGACCAAGAGATCTTTAACCATAGAAATACTAGGTTCTACTTTAATTTGTTCAGAAGGTCTAGGTGCTCTAATATTACTTTTGTTAACCACGGTTGACACCTTAGCATGTTCCTTTATCCTAACAGGGAAAGGTGATTTTTCGATATAAGCAGTAGGCACAATTGGGTAAACATTGTAAATCATAGTTTCATCTTTTACTATAATAGGCTCTTCAATCTTTTCTTTAATATGGGGATGGTATTAAAACCATTTCTCCTTAGGGAGGTCAACATGAGTAGCAAATGATTCACAAAAAAGGCTACTATCTCAGAGTCAAGTCCATATTTAGTGCTAAACTTTTGAAAAGCATCAGTATCCATAAATGATTTAACATAATCAAACTTAAGTGTTATACTTAAATCATAACCTTTGTCGAGTTCCCAATCTTCAGAGTTGCGTTTAATTCTTTCAAGAAGGTCCCACCTGAATTCAGTAGTTTTCTTCATAAAAGAGCCAGTCGAAGTAGAATCGAGCATGGTTTGATTATCATGAGAAAGCCGAGCATAAACATTTTGTAAGATAATTTCCCTTGAGAGCTCATGATTGGGGCATTATACATCATATATTTAAGCCTCCCCCAAGCTTGAGCAATACTTTCTCCTTCACGAGGCCAAAATATATATATATATAATTCCGATCACGACGAACTAGATGCATCGGATAAAACTTTTGACAAAATTCCAATTTCAACCGATTCCAGTCCCAAGCTCCAATATCATCACATAGCCTATACCATGTCAATGCTTCCCCCCCCCCCCCAAAGATAAGGGGAAAGCCTTCTTCTTAACTTCATCTCCGGGTAAACCTGCAAGCTTAAATAACCCACAAACTTCATCCGCATAGATTAGGTGCATATCATGATGTAGTGTTCCATCTCCTGCATAAGGATTAACTAGCAATTTCTCTATCATACCTGAAGGAATCTCATAACCAATATTTTCAGTAGGTGCAGTAGGTTGAGGAGCAACTCTTTGTGCTTCCGTTTGAGGTGAAGATACCCCGAACAAGCCCCTCAAAGGATTATTTTCCATAGTAACAAGTGACAGTAAAGTTCAGCACGTAATATAAATTTTTCCTTACCAAATTACACTTACCAGAGGTGCTTACTCCCCGACAACGGTGCCAGAAAAGAGTCTTAATGACCCACAAGTATAGGGGATCGATTCTAGTCCTTTCGATAAGTAAGAGTGCCGAACCCAACGAGGAGCAGAAGGAGATGGCAAGCGGTTTTTAGCAAGGTATTTTGTGCAACCACTGAAATTGTCGGTAACGGATAGTTTGATAGCAAGATAATTTGTAACGAGAAATTAATAGTAACGGTAACAAAAGTGCAGCAAGGTAGCCCAATCCTTTTTGTAGCAAAGGACAAACTGGAACGGTCTTTTATAATAAGCAAAGCATTATTGAGGACACGCGGGAATTTTATCTAGTCACTTCCATCATGTTTGTTTGATTCGCGTTCGCTACTTTGATAATATGATATGTGGGTGGATTGGTGCTTGGGTGTTGTTCTTACTTGAACAAACCTCCCACTTATGATAACCCCTCTGATGACCCACAAGTATAGGGGATCTTTCATAGTCCTTTTGATAAGTAAGAGTGTCAAACCCAACGAGGAGCAAAAGGAAATGGCAAGCGGTTTTTAGCAAGGTATTTTCTGAAAGCACTGAAATTATCGGTAACAGGTGGTTTTGTTATAAGATAATTCATAACGCGTAACAAGTAACAAGTGTAACAAAAGTGCAGCAAGGTGGCCCAATCCTTTTTATAGCAAAGGACAAGCCTGGACAAACTCTTATATAAAGAAAATCGCTCCCAAGGACACATGGGAATTACTGTCAAGTTAGTTTTCATCATGCTCAAATGATTTGCGTTTGTTACTTTGATAATTTGATATGTGGGTGGACCCGTGCTTGGGTGTTGTCCTTACTTGTACAAGCCTCCCACTTATGATTAACCCCTCTCGCAAGCATCCGCAACTACGAAAAAGGAATTAAGATAAATCTAACCATAGCATGAAACATGTGGATCCAAATCAGCCCCTTACGAAGCAACGCATAAACTAGGGTTTAAGCTTCTGTCACCCTAGCAACCCATCATCTACTTATTACTTCCCAATGCCTTCCCCTAGGCCCAAATCATGGTGAAGTGTCATGTAGTCGATGTTCACATAACACCACTAGAGGAAAGACAACATACATCTCATCAAAATATCGAACGAATACCAAATTCACATGATTATATACTTATAACAAGACTTCTCCCATGTCCTCAGGAACAAACGTAACTACTCACAAGGCATATTCATGTTCATAATCAGAGGAATATTTAATAGCATCAAGGATCTGAACATATGATCTTCCACCAAATAAACCAACGAGCATCAACTACAAAGAGTAATCAACACTACTAGCAACCTACAGGTACCAATCTGAAGTTATGAGACAAAGATCGGATACAAGAGATGAACTAGGGTTTGAGAGAAGATGGTGCTGGTGAAGATGTTGATGGAGATTGACCCCTTCTCTATGAGAGGATTGTTGGTGATGACGATGGCTTTGATTTCCCCCTCCGGGAGGGAAGTATCCCCGGCAGAATCACTCTAACGGATCTCTATATTGCTCCTACCCAGGTTCCGCCTCGAGACGGCGGCGCTTTGCCCGAAAGCTATCTTCTGATCTTTTTTTTAGGTCAAAACCCTCCATATAGCCAAACATGGGCACCGAAGACCTGTCGGGGGGGCCACAAGCCCTAGGGGCGCACCCCCCAGGCTTGTGGCCACCTGGTGGGTCCCCTATGGTATTTTCTTCACCCAATAATTCTTATATATTCCAAAATATTTCTCCGTAAGTTTTAAGGACTTTTGGAGTTGTGCAGAATACGTATCTCAGATTTGCTCCTTTCCGGTCCAGAATTCCAGCTACCGGCATTATCCCTCTTCATGTAAACGTTGTAAAATAAGGGAGAAAAGGCATAAGTATTGTACCCTAATGTGAAATAGCAGTCCATAATGCAATAAATATTGATATAAAAACATGATGCAAAATGGACGTATCACCCTCTCGCAAGCATCTACAACTACGAAAGAAGAATTAAGATAACATCTAACCATAGCATTAAACATATGGATCCGAATCAGCCCCTTACGAAATAATGCATAAACTAGGGTTTAAGCTTTTATCACTCTAGCAACCCATCATCTAATAACTACTCCACAATGCACTCCCTTAGGCCCAAAGATGGTGAAGTGTCATGTAGTCGACGTTCACATAACACCACTAAGGGAATCACAAACATACATATCAAAATATCAAACGAATATCAAATTCACATGATTACTTATGACAAGACTTCTCCCATATCCTCAAGAACAAAAGTAACTATTCACAAAACATATTCATGCTCAAGATCAGAGGAGTATTGAATTGCATAATGGATTGGAACATAAAATCTTCCACCAAATAAACCATCTAGCATCAAATACAAGACGTAATCAACACTACTAGTCACCCACATGTACCAAACTGAGGTTTTCATACAAAGATTGAACACAAGAGATGAACTAGGGTTTCGAGATGAGATGGTGTTGCTGAAGATGTTGATGAAGATTGGCCCTCCCACAATGAGAGTGTTGTTGGTGATGACGATGGCGTTGATTTCCCTCTCCCGAAGGGAAGTATTCCCGACGGAATCACTCCACCGGAGAGCAAAAGTGCTCCTGCCCAAGTTCCACCTCGAGACGGCAGCGCTCCATCCCAAAAGTCCTCTCTTTATTTTTTTTCTAGGGCAAATGACCTTATATACCAGAAGATGGGCACCGGAGGATGGCCAGGGGCCCCACTACCCACCATGGCGTGCCCGGGGGGTAGGCACGCCCTGGTGCCTAGTGGGCACTTGGGTGGCCCCTCTGCTATTTATTTTCTCCAATATATTTTATATATTTCAAAATAAATCTCCGTAAAATTTCAGCTAATTTGAAGATGTGTAGAATAGGTACCTCTGATGTAGCTTTTTCAAGTCCAGAATTCCAGCTGCCGATATTCTCCCTCTTTGTGTAAAACTTGCATATTATGAGAGAAAAGGCATTAGAATTACTCCATAAAGTGTTATATTGATAGTAGGAAAACATGATGCAAAATGGACGTATCAAGGTCTTTGTGTCATGTCGGCGGTTTGTCAAGTGTTAGGGTGGTGTTGTCTCAAATAGTAGCCCTTCAAGTCAAATCTCATCTCGATGTTGGATGGTCTACTGCTTTGGAGCCCAAGAGTCTTTGTCTTGACCGGTCTTTACTTTCCATGGGGTTGGTTCTCGTTGTGGTCTCCATGGACATCATCAGTGACATTGTTGTCTTCTTCATTGGCCTCTTCTTTCGAGGCTTTACGAGTATGGTCGTTGGCTCTGGCCCGACGATGTTAGGGTGTTGCATGTCTGTATGATTGAAAATTTTCGTTGTACGCAAAAATTTATCATTGTGGTGATTCGATGAGGTTTGGACATCTCGAGATATCTGCAAATACTTTTGTGGTTGAATTTGCCAATGTTGTTTGTAATTTCTCCTTTTATATAGGGCAATTTCTTGATGTTCTATTTGCTTTAATATAACTAGGTTTAATTGAAAAATGATATGGTCCAAAGAAGGACACAAGAAAAGTCGTCAAGTGGTAGGAAAAGGACAAGGTTGTACCCGGGAAATCAGAGGCCCTATGCAAATCAAAATTAGGCCCTATGTGTGAAAGAAAAACAATAATATTTTTGTCAACCAGTGTAGTTTTTCACAAAAAATACACCAATTGGAAGCAGAAGTTTTAAAGACATGTAGATATCACATACCTAATCTGCTTTTTTAGCTGTACTATGCTATTTTGGAAGAGCTTTGAGATTGAAAGAGCCGAGAGGAACTCATGGATCGTGATTAGAGAGAGATGCGTAGGGTGGCTTGCTGTAAAATATTTTAAACAATTCTTTACTCTAGTGCCTAATGCTTCAATTAACACCTTGATTAACAAAAAATGGGGGCCCTCTGGTGCTGGGCCTGTTTGGTCGCTTCTGTTGTACATGCTCATATATGGCCCTGTAAAAGGAGGGGAGAGGATCGTGGCACACGCGTGTGGGAGCACACAGTTTTCTAACCATATGATTGCTTTGCGATTCGAAAATTGGTTTGGTCTTTGCATGTACTTTAGCTCTTGATTATGTTTGTTGGGTCCATGTGCGCATCTTTTGGCATCTCCACCCATCCCACCCCCATGACTTTTCTTTTGACTTTCAAATATGAATCTATTATGCCTTTTGAATCAAAAGCCCAATTGATCTTCCATTTGCATATTGGTGTTCCTTGCGACGATGACTTTGAAAGTAGTCCACTCTTAAATAAGTTAGGACAAGATTTAAAAATCACAAAAGTTTCAACTATTAAAACTTGATAAGAGTGAAGAGAAATTCAACAAGTTCGAATACTAAAACTTAAACCATGCACCCTAAAACCCTACGCTCTGAAATCTAATCCCACCAAGTTTCAACTATTAAAACTTGATAAAACAAAGGATAAATCCAACAAGTTTTAAATACTAAACGAGAAAGCTGAAATCCGTCCGACTGGACGTTTGCAACAGATCCAAACGACTTTTTAGTCGTGCGGTCGCGATCCAGCGGCTAGGACGGGCGGTTAGCGATTTAAAAGGAAACGTCCTCGTTTGAGGCCTCGCTGCCGCGCGAGACTCGCGTTCAACGAGAGAAGGTGGGAGTTGATTGTGCGTTCAGTTTCCAGCTTTGGTATGGTGGGCCCAGAGCGACGATGACTTTGAAAGTAGTCCACTCTTAAATAAGTTAGGACAAGATTTAAAAATCACAAAAGTTTCAACTATTAAAACTTGATAAGAGTGAAGAGAAATTCAACAAGTTCGAATACTAAAACTTAAACCATGCACCCTAAAACCCTACGCTCTGAAATCTAATCCCACCAAGTTTCAACTATTAAAACTTGATAAAACAAAGGATAAATCCAACAAGTTTTAAATACTAAACGAGAAAGCTGAAATCCGTCCGACTGGACGTTTGCAACAGATCCAAACGACTTTTTAGTCGTGCGGTCGCGATCCAGCGGCTAGGACGGGCGGTTAGCGATTTAAAAGGAAACGTCCTCGTTTGAGGCCTCGCTGCCGCGCGAGACTCGCGTTCAACGAGAGAAGGTGGGAGTTGATTGTGCGTTCAGTTTCCAGCTTTGGTATAGTGGGCCCAGAGCGCATTGTAAATCCAAAAAGAAATGGTCATTAAGCAGGAATCGAACTCCGCTCTTCCAACATCCAACAGTGGACTGATCGGGAGAACCATCTCAACCAAACGCTTTTGTTGTCTAACAGGAAGCGACCAACTCTTTTTGAACTCGTTGTTTTCAACTACCAGCGCAAATCCAATATTTTTTGCATTTGATGCATGTGCCATACTAACTAATCACTATTAGATGAAATCCTTATGTAAATAATGGACCTGAAATTATACAATCATACGATGCAAAGGTATTTTTTTCTTGGTTGTATATACATGGATACTTCTAGGGTTGTTTTTCTCACGGATTTCTTTGGTGCATCATACACTATTTTTACGCACCGTGGTCCCATTAATTTACGTGGAAATACTACGGTAACTTTGATCCGGAAAGAAAAGTTGTTTGCAACATACACTATTAACTGCTACGAAAATAATACGATAATTTAATCACAGACCTGATAGTTTACGTACAAACATCATGATAGCTTCGATCCTGAAAAAAAAGTTAGAAACATATCTCTGCAACTTCTATGCAAATAACATAGAATGTCATGCAATCCCACGGGTCTCACCTCAACGAACGAAAAGGTGGCTAGGATTTCTACCTCCCGTCGGCAGCGCCGTCGATCTACCACGTCACCGGTGGCGTTATTGCCATGGGTGCGCAGTGGATCCCGGCGCTTGCCGGCGGGAGGACTCTGTTTTTTGGTGCTTTAAGTTTTGCTAGGGTTTGTGTCCAGCTCATGAAGACAAGACGGCGGTAGCTTCTTGAAGTTATCGGGCTAGATGTACTATAGTTATCAACATGGTTATTTTGTAGTTATCGGGCTAGATGTACTATCGTTACCAACATGGTTATTTGTAGTTATCAGGCTAGATGTACTATAGTTACCAACAAGGTTACTATGCAGTTATCGGGCCAAATGTACTATAGTTATCAACATGGTTCATTTTTGTAGTTATCTGGCTACATGTGGTATAATACACTCCTGGTAGCTTATGCGAAAATAATATGATAATTTACACATCAACACCGTGATAATTTTGACCCGAGAGAAAAAATTGTAGAAGACACCCCCGATAGCTTCTGCATAAATAGCATGATTATTTACACAGCACGGACCTGATAACTCACGCACAAACACTGTGATAACTTTGAACCAGGAGAAAAAGTTATTGAAGACATCCCCGATAGCTTCAGCATAAATAGCATGACAATTTACACACCACAAACCTGAAAATTCAAGCGCAAACGCCATGATAACTTTACCCGGGAGGGAGGGGTGTGTGTTAACTTACATATAAATACCGCGGTAAGTTTGATCCAAGGGTGGTTGGAGGGGAGGAAGTTGTTTGAAAACAATTCCCCCCTCTCCCGATAACTACTCATGTTGTTGAAAATGTACCACAGTAACTCATTTGTAAATAACATGATAATAGACACTCGCCAGACCTGATAACTTACTTAGCCCAACTATAACTATTTGCATGAAGAAAAGTCGTCAGAACATATCAACATGAGATCTAGTTTCGAAAGTCTCGTCGTGATGGATTTTATATGTGAAAACAACTTTTCTATCGGACCAACGGTTTTGAGCTATAAAACATTTTAAAGTTTCAAACAAGGAGGACTAGGATGACTTAAAAAAATCTCTCTAATGCATGCACGCATGTGCTTGTGAAGAGAAGGTTGGAGGAACTTTTTTATGTCCGTGTAATTTCTATGTAAATAACATGATAACTTATGCACAACAGACATGATAACTTATGTAGCACCTGTGGTAACTTTTTACCAGAAAAAAAAAGTCATCGGAATGTATCAACATGGGATCTAGTTTCGTAGATCTCGTCGCTACGAATCTTTTATGTGAAAACAGTTTTTTAATCGGAGCGACGGTTTGAGCTACAAAACATTTTGAATTCTATTTTTAGATGAAATCTTTGGTGACATCAGGTTTTTTGTTTTTTCTGCATGCCACTATTGTCCAACACAAAGAGTCTACATGCGCGTGCACGCGAGGAAAGTTTGCATGCAATGTGCATGCATGATTAGGGGAGAGGAGATATCGTCCGGATCTGTCGCTAACGACCAATCGACTGGTCGTTAGCACAGTCCAATACTAAAACTTAAACCTTGCATCCTAAACCCTAAACTGAGCCCTAAGCTCTAAACCCTAACCCTAAAAGCAAATGGATATTGGTAAAACTTGGTGAAAGTTAGCAAAAAGCATAATATTATGACTATCAAATTCTACTGTTTGAAACTTGATATTTTTTTAAAAATGCCAACATGTAATCAGAGTGGTCTTGTTCGGCAGTCCTCGTCACACAAGTAATATGAATATGCAAACCAAACATAAATTGAAGTTTCGGCTCAAAAGATAGAATATATTCGAATTTGGAGGTGAAAAGGGAATGCATGAAAACTGTCATGCATGGACCCCACAAATACAAATTATAAGCACTAATCGCATATACGTACGATTTTCGAATCGTGATGCAGTAGTGTGTCCCTTGCTAATTCACAGGAAAAGGAGTGCGCTTAGCAATTTCAGCGAGTTGCATGGCTTAGCAGGCAAGCCGATGGTGATTGGCGATGGTCCCGTCCAGCCATCTGTCAAACTCAAGACCACGTTCTCGCCATCGAGATACGAAGAACGGAAGAAGGCATGGTCGATCCATCGTAGTACGTACGTGTCACCTCGTGCAACCGACGGAGAAGGACGGACGCACGACGTGGATGTTGACTCGGCATGATGCTAATTGTCACTCATAAACACATAATCTACACGGTGGGCTCCACCTACCTGGCTAGTACTACTACTAGTACGTGCTAGACAAAATGGCTCTCGCTGTCGCTCGCGTTGTAGTACTACTACTACTACTTCGTATGCGTACCAGAGAGAGAGACTACCAGTGTCGGCAGGGCATCGATGGATACGACGAGCGCGTGCCGCTCTCTGAAAGCGACGTCGGACCCGGAGGAAATGGTCGAACATATCTGTTGGGGCTTTGAAAAATGGGAAGGGCCGAGCATGTCACATGTTCTCATCTCATGTGCCTCGAGATTATCCCCTTTTTTTTTTCTGGAGAGGAGAGGAGATGATGCGCTGTCACGTGCAGGGCAGCGAGATGGAATAGAAGCATCGAACCGTCCGTCTTGAGAGTTGCAGAAAAACAAATAGAGTCAAAGACCGTCGGCCGGGCCACACAAGGTTTCGTGGTCCTCCACGGATAATAGTCAGTTTCTCTCCCCCCCTACTACGTAGCAGTGCACGACTGCACGTCGCCTTCCTTGGGGACGTCGGGGGACGCCGAACGGAGCCCAGGCAGGTAGGTGACCGTCTGAAACATACACGACCGCCACCTGCGCACGCAGGTACGTGGCAAACCACGACAAAACCACGCGGACGCACGCACGCACCGTGCCGTGCCGTGCCGAGCGAATGACGTCCATTGCCAGCTCCGCCACCGGCCCCTCGTCTCGCTCGCGCGGCGTGGCTAGCCGGCGAGGCATCGCGTGCGCTCGCGGCAGGCACCGCACCTGGTGGCGCACGCGTGCGGCAACCCGGCCGGCAGTCAGAAGGTGACTCTCCTCTCCACGTGCCCGCCCGGCGAAGTGCATCTCCCTCCGCCTTGTCGGCGCTCAGGCTCAGCTGCACGCGACCTCCCGTATGCGCCGTGCCTCCCAACGGAAAACAAATCGTTCTGCCCAGCCCGGTCTCCGCTCGTGGATTTTTTGTCAAAACAGACCATCTGTCCACTGAAATTGACAGAAAAAACCTCCTCCCGATGAAATTAACAAAAAAGACCCCTGGGCAGCGGCGGCAGGCGCCGCAGGCGACACGTGGCACCTGCCGCCATGCCAGGAGGCGGCGGGCCCTGCCGCCACGGCTGGAGGCGGCTTCGTACAGTTCCACGCGCCAGGACGGAACGGGCGAGCCTGGTGGGCCCTGCCGCTACCGGGTGAGGCGACCCCTCCCTGCTCCTGCCGCCTGCAGGCCGACAGGCCCTGTGCACGTGCGACGTGACTGCGGGCCACGCCGCCATCGGGTGAGGCGGTCTCTCTGCCAAAAGCGACAAGGGGACACTGACGACGCTGATTTCCGTGTGCGACAGCAACGCTGACAGCGGTGATTCCCACGCGCGGGAAAATGCACGCTGATGCCCTGCTTTAGCTTCTTTCGCCCGGGAATCCTGCTTTAGCTTTTTTTTGCCTCAGCGGATGGGACGGCACTGTAAGAATTGCTCTGGCTATTGCTTGATGCGACGGCACTGCGGGAATCAGTCACTTGCTGCGGGAAGCTGTTGTGCCGACACTACAGGGATCCTAAAATTTCTCGCTTAATTTTCTCGCCATCATTTATCGTCTAAGCTTATAAAAGGAGACACCGATGCTCTCGTCCAGCCATCCTCGAAATCGCCACTGCGCAGAGTGTGTAACATTTTTTTTTCAGTCGGTATGAGTTTGCCTTGCTCGGATCAAAGCATTAGGCCGAGCAAAATGAAGAAATGCAAGTTTGCCTCCGGGGGTGGCAGTCCTGCGGTGTTGGTGTGGCCATCTTTGCAAGGTGAAGGAGGTTACGGATTTTTCAGATTGGTTGGGCATGAAGTTTTTCATGTGCGCCAATTATGAGGAAGATCCACCCATAGCTATTTCAGAGTACGACAAGCCTCCGATATGCTTTAACCATCACAAATGGATATTGTTGGTAATTTGATAGATTCTTTAATAACATTCTTGTTTATTGTTGTAGTGTCCTCTGCCTCTGTGCATGTACTATCGTTGGATTGACACGGAGATGCCGGCTTAGGCAGTGACCGAGATTCGTGAAAGAAGTCACCGTGCGTGGAATAGTTTCTATGCGGAAGAGCGACGCGAGAAGGCGGAAGCTGAGGAGAAAGCAGAGCAAGAGAGAGAGAGAGAGAGTTAAAAGAATATTGTGCGGAGTAACACCGTTTTTTCAGGATTTAGGAAAGAAAAACAGGGAAGAGGCTCGTCGCATGGAGGAGCAGGAACGACAGTGAAAGGAGGCTCGTGAGGCGAAGAGGCAGAGAAAGAAAGAAAGGGCTCGTGAGGCCAATGCAGCAGAAGAAGCTGGCGATGGAAAAGGAAAATATCCATGCTGGACTCAGTAGATTCCTGTGGTAGTATTTTAAATTTCGCAATCATTTGTATCTTTTATTTCTGCAGTTTAATGTAGCTTTATTTCAGTAGTTAAATGTAACTTTATTTCAATTCTACGATGTATCTTATTTTCAGTTGTACCGTGTCGTAATGGAAAAAAAATATAGTTTTAAAATAAAGTAGTGGCATTTTCTTGCCCTCCACTAATATCGAACATCGTGCAACAACTACAAAATGAAATTAAGATAAAACATAATGCCCTACAATAAGAGAGTACAAACTAATAATGCAAGTACATCTGAATTAAACGGTAGAACTGGAAACACCTTAAAAACTACATGAAGGCATCATCGTCATCCTCCGTCGATGCAGAACTCTTACCCTTGGACGATGCAGAAATCTTGCCCTTCGAGAATGCAGAACTCTTGCCCTTTGACGATGCAGAACCCGGAAGCGGCGGCATGAAGATATCATCTTCGTCCTCGCTCTCCTCAGTCCATAAAAATGGATGCTTTTCTGCAGTCCTTCTAAAAGTTTCACTCTTCGGCTCCACTACCTTCTTCCACCTTGCATTCAACCTAAGAAGTTCTTTACGTACCTCCTCACAGATCCTTTCAGGCCACCCAAGACCTACGTAATTGGTGAGCCAACTCATTCATTATGGTGTCACTACCGATGAGTTCGTCCCATGGAACTATCCTATTGTCCATCCTGAAATCGGTAGCTAGCCTCAGAAGAGTGCTGCTCATCCCAGGGTGAAAACTACGATCGAAAGGATAATGAGACATCTCGACCACACTACACTCGAATGCTTATCCACCTCCATCTGAAGGGGGTTTTATAGGTAGAGAGGATAAAATGGCGGGAAAGAACGATGCAGTATGGCGGGAAAGGGTTGACGGAAACATATGGCGGGAAGGGGTTGGCGGGTAACGGGTGGCAGGAAGATATGGCGAGAAGGGGTTGGCAGGAAACGGTTGGCGGGAACATATGGAGGGAAAGCGTTGGCGGGAAAATATTGAGGGGAAAGGGTTGCCTGAAAATATATTTTTTCAATGTCTAAGATGAGCAATGGTTGCACAGTATTCATCAGCCAAAATTTTAAAAAAAATTCATTTGGCCTAACATAAGCCGAAGAGTGGAGCGGGATAGTATGGCGGGAGATATAGGCAGGAAAAATTATTCCTGACTGGTGCATTTTTATTTCAGCATACATAGATGTTCAAATCGAAAAGTCTAATACTGACATATGTAGATACAATGGGTCGCGCACGTGGATAGATGAATCACCCTACTTTACGACGACCACCTGGCCTTTTCTTACGACCGGAAGGCGACAAGCGATTAGGTGGCCGAGTTACACGAAGACCGCGACTGTACTCCAATTCGGCTTCATGTGTCTGCGAGTCCTGCGTAGGTGGTGGAGTCGCGAATCCTTGTTGCGAACCTGAAGCGTAATTGTAGGCGTATGATTGTGACTCCGCGGGGATAAAAGATGGGCCAATAACGTCCCCTCCGAAGAACTGTAACTAATGATATAACCGTGTCATCATGATCATGTGATGCTCCCCGGAGGCATGTGTTGACGCCACGTTGGGTGTTCTCATCGCCCCAATTAACATCAGGTATGTCCTGCACATAGAAACATTGTAAACAAACTGTTAGAGGATAATATATGATATCATTGTAAATGCATTAAAATGTAAACATGACTACCTGATCAGATCTCTCGCCTGTACTGTCTGGCCATGGTACGTGGTGCTGGTTTAAATCTGGTACACGAGTCTCCTCGGGCATGGAGATCCCTCGTGTGGAGAGATACGACTGAGATCCCTCACCTTGGCTGTATGCATCATATCCTATGTACGCATATGGGTTAGGGGAAAGAGTCTGCTCGGGCATCGAATCCAAGCCCGTGCCATGGTCCTGAGATGTCTACCCCTGACGAAGCTGCACCGAAGAAGAGCGATGCAGTGGCAGAGATGAGTCATGCCGTGGCAATGTCGTTCTAGTACTCGGACCCTCCCCCACTGCCCATGGCTCGTACACGCCTCGCTCGGTCTGGACGACGGCGCCGCACTCGGTCTAGCTGACCTCGCTACCAGCATGTTGTACGCTCCAGTGACAACGTCGTCGCCTCTACCGCATCTGAACTTTGTTGCAATGTATTGTTGAAAATGTTTCTGGACTTGCGAGCTAGGCCCTGGACCGACATGCTATCCGTAGCCATCTGCCCTACTTCGTTACAATGTTCAAGCTGAACAATATTTGGATGTTATTTAGTTCAAATGATTATGAAATGATGGACCTAAAAAAGTTACAAGTGATTACCATCTGGTCACGATAGTAAGCTGCATGCAGCTCAATATGTCTCTGCGCCTGCTCTTCTTGTGTGAGATGTGTTGGTATAGTAGCTGGCTGACTGGCCAGGCTAGCACGTGTGTTCATGCAGTACCACTGCTTGTACGCTTGATTTGTACTTCCATCGTACGGTCTGCAAAATTAAATAATTACATAAACCGTTGTGATGAAAGCAAAGCATCTTCACTCATCGTATGATCATCGTAATAAAATAATGTAAATAAAATATACCGAAGTTGATGCACTATATCTGCTAGCGCTTCATTTTCCCACTTGTGTATCCAATGAATGTTCTGTTCCCTCCAATCGTATAAACTCCAACCCCTGCCCATATTGGTTAGCCTACAAATTATGTAACAAAGTGTGAGTCTAGTAAATTAAAAATGACACTAACTATTTAGGGAGGTCACATCTTACATATGGGTTTCCTCGTCGATACGTCTGGGAAAAGGTGGTGGAATTTCTTGATAGAGACCGAAATGTCTTATTACACGCTCTGGGTTGTAAGGCTCAACACACCACAGGAGCAATAAGTTGCAGCGAGTCAGCCATAATGCACTATCGCTCAACATGCGTCCAAATGACTCCTCCAAGTGCTAAAATTATGCCTAAAACAACAGAGAATACACACTTAGGAACTAATCAAACAGAACGAAAACATCATGCATGCGAACGAAACCAACAAAAATGGATAGATCTTACCGTAATTTATCTTTTCTTCAACTTCATCATCTTCGAAATCCAATTCTAAATCGGCCAAAATCACGAGTGAAAGTGGCTACCAAGTTGAGGCAGAGAAGGCAACCAGAGATATGCAAGAGAGAGTGTATGCGCATGGAGCCGCCAATGTACGTTTAAAAAGAAGAGGACCACTGTATTGTCGGCAGAACGAGCCATAACTCACCTACCGCGGCATCGGATTCCAGCATCGCGGTGTCTCATCACACACAGCAACAACAACGCTCTCGAGTGTGCGGTAGGAAAACACGCGTTGAAATCAGCACGCCTGAGTGCTGTCTCTTCGGCTGGAGCAATAGACGTAAGCGAGAATCACGCACCGCTTTAATCAGTGTCGTCTACGTAGCAATCAGTACTACAAAGTTTAGGCGGGAATCTCATTCCAGATCATCGAAACTTGTGGCAGAAAGCAAAACAAGGAACCGTGGAATCAGCGCCCGTGAAAATCTGCGCCGTCAGCACAGAATCAGCATTGTCGCACGTGCAGCAACAGGGACGCTGTCGGTGTCAAAACCGGCGGATCTCGGGTAGGGGGTCCCGAACTGTGCGTCTAGGCGGATGGTAACAGGAGACAAGGGACATGAAGTTTTACCCAGGTTCGGGCCCTCTCGATGGAGGTAAAACCCTACGTCCTGCTTGATTAATATTGATGATATGGGTAGTACAAGAGTAGATCTACCACGAGATCAAGGAAGCTAAACCCTAGAAGCTAGCCTATGGTATGATTGTTGTATGTTCTATTGTCCTACGGACTAAAACCCTCCGGTTTATATAGACACCGGAGAGGGTTAGGGTTACACAAAGTCGGTTACAATGGTAGGAGATCTAAATATCCGCATCGCGAAGCTTGCCTTCCACGCCAAGGAAAGTCCCATCCGGACATGGGACGAAGTCTTCAATCTTGTATCTTCATAGTCCAGGAGTCCGGCTGAAGGTATAGTCCGGCTACCCGGACACCCCCTAATCCAGGACTCCCTCAGTAGCCCCTGAACCAGGCTTCAATGACGACGAGTCCGGCGCGCAGATTTTCTTCGGCATTGCAAGGCGGGTTCCTCCTCCAAGTACTTCATAAAAGATTGTTAACACTAAGGATAGTGTCCGGCTCTGCAAAATAAGTTTCCACATATTGCCATAGAGAGAATAATATTTACACAAATCTAATCTGTTGACGTATTCCGTAGCGTGACATCACACCACGACCAAGACTTTATTCGAATCGTTTTCACTTCCCCACCTTAGCGCATATTGCGAGGCGGTTTCCTTGGCACGTCTTGCTGAAGCAGAGATCGTGTCCCTCATTTACGGGATTCTCATCAATACGGACGTGGGTAACCCAACCGCGCCATTTATCACGGCGCTTGGGAGATAAGCGAGTTTTACCGGGCTGGTGGGGACGCATAGTCGCATCCGCCCATATAAGGGGATAAGGATCCACCTTTTTACCTACACCTTCTTCCTCCTTTGCCTATCCATCTTCCGCGCACTCAAGCTCCAGCGCCCAAGTCCGCACTTCCCACCTCAACCTTCTCCAGCCATGTCCGGAGCAGGAGGCAAGTGGATGGTCTCCTCCGTCACGGAGGGCCATATCAAAAAGCTGAGGAAGGCCGGATACTTGTCTAACGACATCGCGCACCGGCTTCCCGAAGAGGGGCAGCTCCTCCCCACCCCAAGGCCCCATGAGAGGGTAGTATTCCTTCCCCATTTCCTCCGCGGACTGGGTTTTCCTCTCCACCTGTTCGTCCGCGGGCTCATGTTCTACTATAGCCTGGATTTCCACGATCTGGCCCCGAACTTCGTCCTCAACATATCGGCGTTTATCGTCGTGTGTGAGGCTTTCCTCCGTTTCCACCCCCATTTCGGCCTTTGGCTCAAGACCTTCAATGTCAAGCCGAAGGTGGTGCACGGCAACCAGGCGGAGTGTGGAGGCGCCATGGCGGGCAAGATAGCCAACGTCCTATGGCTCGAGGGCTCCTTTGTGGAGACCCTGAAGGGGTGGCAATCGGGGTGGTTTTACATCACCGAGCCGCGCGACCTTGAGTGGGTCGCAGCCCCCGAGTTCCGATCCGGACCCCCTACGCGGCTCACGTCCTGGAAAGAGACGGGCCTGTCGTGGGGCAACGAGGAAGAGGTGACCGGACTGCAAACATGCATCCAATCCCTGGTGAACAAGAAGCTCAAGCTTGTCAATGTAGTCCAGGTTATGCTCGTCCGCCGGATCCTCCCGTGTCAACAACGGGCCTTCAACCTGTGGGAGTTCGACCCGGCACAACACCAAACTTTGAGTAGGCTCTTCGACACGACGTACGAAGATGCCTGGAAGGTGCTATTCAAGGGCGTCGAGGCTCCCGCATCCGCTTCCAAGGATCGCGGATTCAGCACACAGCGTCAAGCTAGTGCGGTGAGTTATCTTTTACCTTTTAGAGGACATTTGTTTCTCATAGTTTGACTCTATGCGGGATCTAAACTCCCTTACCTTTGACAGGAGTGGCAGGCGAAGTCCGGACAGATCGACTGTCCGGCCCCTTTGCCCGAAGACCCAGCCGACGCTCGCTTAGCGAAGCTGCTTGCTCCGGCACCTTACGTGGTGCCGGAGAAGAAGGCCACGGGGACTCGAAAGAGTTCCCGGCGCCAGGAGGTGTCGGATTCTTCATCCAATGAATCCGAGACGCGCTCCTCCGTGAAAACGAGGAGGAGGAAGAAGAAACCTCTCCCCCTCCAGCAGGGGGAGGAAAGAAGAGGAAGGCCGCCCCAACAGGGGAGGCCGAAGGGTCCAAGAAGGGAAAGACCCTCCCTCCGGACTACTCCACCGACGCCGACGAGGACGAAGAGGAGTGGCCGCACAGGGCCAGGCGCCCAGCAGCATTGTAAGTATTCGGACACTAGAGTAACTCATAGCATTCCTTTGTTGCACAACTTTTCCTTATGTCGAATATAATTATGCAGTCCGCCCAAGGCCGGGCTCGATGAGTCGTCGAGCGGCTCCCTGGATTCGTCGGACGTGAATTCAGTTCCGCCCGCTACCTCCCCCCGCACTACGGACGACGCCGAAGTGGCGTCGCAACAAGCTCCGGGCCAAGAGGAGGTGGTCCTGGAGGAGCCGCGAGGCGACCTCCCGGACTCCAGGAGTGAAGGGGACAAGACCCCCAGGGCTCCAAGTCCGGCTTTGAGCCGGACACCGCGCCGGAATCTTCAACAGTTCCGGACTGCGGTAGGCGAACTCCTTCCAAGAGGAGCAAGCCTTCTGAGCCGGTGGCCCCCGTCCAACCGGGGGCGCCGGACAATCTGCTGGAGGTGCTTAACGGCGCCTCTATCGACGAGGAGCACCGTACTATTATGAGTACGGTGATCCAGAAGGTTCAGTCCGCCAAGAGCGGACTGACTGAAGCTTGTGCGAGCCTTCTAACAGGCTTCGAGGTGAGTAAAAAATATGCAAAAGTATTACCGCATAGACAATAGCCCCTGATGCTCTGTTTGGCGTTCGGAAAGAAAAGCCGAATAGAGGATCAAATAATTTCGCAGGAGTCTAACAAAAAATGAGTCAATATGCGTGTGCAGGCTTCGCTGCTTGCTACCGCCGCACTGACTGCGGAGGTAGGCACCCTGAAGCAGGGTCTTGAGCGGTCCGAGCAAGAGCTCGGCCTTGCCAGGCAGCAGCTCAAGGAGAAAGAAGGTAAGAGATACCTTATAGAAAAATATATAAAAAAATGCAATTGCAAAAATGACAGGATTGTGCCGCTTATTGCAGGGGCCACAACTGAGGTGGCGACCCTCAAGCAAGCGTTGTCCGAGCCCGAGAAGAGAGCGGCCTCGGAACGCATCGAGCGAGAGAAATTTTAGGCGCAGGTCGGCAAGGCGCGGCAAGAGCTTCAGGCTCTCATGAAAAAACATGAGAGTTTGGAGCTTGACTCGAAGATGCAAGCGTCCGAGCTCGCGGCGGCCATCGAAACCGCCAAGTCTGCCAAGGCCGAATCCCAGAAGGCCCTTCAGGAGTTGGATGCGGTGAAAAAGATAGCGGCGGGTAAGGCATTCTTTATGCAAAGCAGACATATAAAAGTAAGTTTTCCTCTCCAGGGGCATTCGCAGATCTTCCCCGTAGCATATCCGATGCCGCCGCATTCTACCGAGCCGAGCAGGGCAGCTCGACGGAGAAGGTGTTTTGGTCTCAGTATGCTGAGGCCGGACACCCTGTGCCCCTGAGCGACCAGCTGAAGCAGCTGGTCGAGCTCCACAAGGCGGCCGAACAGGCCATGAAGGGCCTCATAGTTCGGTTGTGGCCTGGAGAGGCCCTGCCTGGGAGCTACTTCGGACTGGTTCAGCGGCTGGTGGCGGCCTGTCCAAGGCTTGAAGTTATCAAGCGCTCCGTCTGCATCGAAGGTGCCTGGAGGGCCCTTGCCCGCGCTAAGGTGCACTGGGGCAAGCTGGACGGTGAGAAGCTTGTGAAGGACGGGCCACCGCCGGGGAAGGAGCATCGCAAACCCGAGAACTATTATAAGGATGTTCTGAAGGGCGCCCGCCTTATGGCGGATGAATGTACCAAGGATGTAATTTTTGAATGAACTCGCTCGTGTTGTCCTGTGCGCTGAAAACTTGTTCATGTGCGCTAAGGAATGCTTTTGAATTTAAAATATCACTTTCTGTGCGGCCGTTTATCAAAAATTGAGAGATGGCCAGTCGTCGGCTTCTGCCCCCATGCCACTAGTGCTGGGGTGTTCGGGATAAACCTGAGCGCTCTTTTTACCATGTTTGGGTCCTTCGAGGGAGGCGCTCAGCACAACGAACAAGGCAATCAGACTATAATGCTTGAACACTCTCACTTAGCCATAGAACTTTATAATTTTAAATTTCGGCAAAGCCCCTAGAATTCGGAAGACCGAGTTCGGGGCGCTATCCACGCCTCGGCCAGACAAAGCCGGTTCCTCGCTCTAAGCAGCATAAGTCTTTAGGGACTCAAAAAACCTCTCGAACAGCGACCGGTCTCTCGCTTCATCATGACAGTCAGTTTTAGCTTTCTCTACTGAGGTGCTCAGCCCAGCTCAACTGGGGCACAATCGCAGTAGTTCTCCTAGTGCTACCTTAGCCGATATAGCGGAAAGTAAGGCACCAAAACATAGGAGCCGGGCAAACCCAACTATTGACCCAAGACATGATTCGGAGCCGATGCATATAATGCTATAAGTTCGGGGTGCCGCACTTGTGAAAGTGTTCGAACTTCTCACACCATATTGGGGGTACTGAAGCCCCTGGCGTATTTGCCGTACCACAGTGTATGGGTGCAACACGTCATTAATGAACATATATTTGGAAAAAAGGTAATGCAAAAAATAGATAAAGACTATGCATTGTTGAAAAGGGTTGCGATCAAAGCAGAACGATACAAATAGTGCGATAAGCAAAAAGTTGGACTACTTAACATGTCCGGTCCAGGGGCGGGCCGCGGAATTTATATGCAAAACAGGTATACTGCTCGTGATAGAGACCACCTGGGAGTCCATAATGCGGCATGACTTGTCTGCTACCCTGGTTCTTGCATCGTTTGTGCGGCAGTTAAATTGCCGAACAGGTTGTCCGAAGTATGGAGTCCTGAAAGTAAGAGAAGATAAAGAGAGAATTCGGCAGCCCCTAGTACGGTTTAAGCTGTGTTTTGGGCGTGCCGTGATGGTGCCCCTTCCCCTGCTGCCATGGTATTTTGAGAGCGTAGTTATGTACGCGAAGCACTGGTTTTGCTATTTCGCGAGGGCTGGGGTTGGGGCCGCATTGCTACACCTGCTCAGAACGTGCTAGGCGGTCTTGTTGTAGGTTACTCCGGGCGCGCTTGACAGTGCCCGGCCGTTTAACGGCCGGACTGGAGAACTGCCTAGAGAGGCTGCTTTGTACTTCCGCTGCGAGGGCCGCCGTGTGCTCCTCCATTTGGAGGGAGCGTTCAGTGTTCCCATTGACCGTGATTACTCCTCGAGGGCCTGGCATCTTGAGCTTGAGGTATGTGTAGTGCGGTAACGCATTGAACTTTGCAAATGCGGTTCGCCCGAGCAGTGCGTGATAGCCACTGCGGAACGGGACTATCTTCGCCCGAGCATGTCGAAGATTAACTCTTCGCTTCGGAAATTATCTGGAGATCCGAAGACCACTTCAAGTGTGACTGAGCCTGTGTAGTTGGCCTCTACACCTGGTATGACGCCTTTAAAGGTAGTTTTGGTAGGCTTAATCCTCGAGGGATCTATGCCCATTTTCCGCACAGTGTCCTGGTAAAGCAGGTTTAGGCTGCTGCCGTCGTCCATAAGGACTCTTGTGAGATGAAATCCGTCAATAATTGGGTCTAGAACCACTGCGGCGAACCCCCCATGCCGGATGCTAGTGGGGTGGTCCCTTCGATCAAAAGTGATCGGGCAGGAGGACCATGGGTTGAACTTTGGGGCGACTGGCTCTATCGCGTATACGTCCCGTAACGCACGCTTCCGTTCCCTCTTGGGGATGTGGGTTGCGTATATCATGTTCACCGTCCGCACTTGTGGGGGAAAACCCTTTTGTCCATTGCTGTTTGGCGGCCTGGGCTCCTCCTCGTCGTCGCTACGTAGCCCCTTGTCTCTATTTTCGACGTTTAATTTGCCTGCCTGCTTGAACACCCAACAATCCTTGTTGGTGTGATTGGCTGGCTTTTCAGGGGTGCCATGTATCTGGCACAAGCGGTCGAGTATTCGGTCCAAACTGGACGGGCCCTGAGTATTTCTTTTGAATGGCTTTTTCCGCTGATCGGATTTGTAGCCTCTGAATCCGGCATTGACTGCCGTATCCTCGTTGCTATCGCTGTTAACGCGGCGCTTTTGCTTGTTCCGACGCGACCTGCCACTTTTGTCCTTGGTATCCGAATTACCTAGGTTCTTTGGTAAGTTGCTGCTGCGAGCTAGCCAACTGTCTTCTACCGCGCAGAAGCAGGTCATGAGTGTCGTGAGGGCTGCCATAGATTTTGGCTTTTCCTGTCCAAGGTGCCAGGCAAGCCACTCGTCGCGGATGTTATGCTTGAAGGCTACTAGGGCCTCTGCGTCCGGACAGTCGACTATTTGGTTTTTCTTTGTTAGGAACCGTGTCCAGAATTGCCTGACCGATTCCTCTGGCTGCTGAATTATGTGGCTTAGGTCATCGGCGTCTAGTGGTCGCACATAGGTACCCTGGAAATTGTCGAGGAATGCGGCTTCCAGGTCCTCCCAAGAACCGATTGAATCTGCTGGCAAGCTGTTAAGCCAATGCCGGGCCGGTCCCTTAAGTTTGAGCGGGAGGTATTTGATGGCGTATAGATCATCGCCGCGGGCCATGTGGATATGAAGGAGATAATCCTCGATCCATACCGCAGGATCTGTTGTGCCATCATATGATTCAATGTTGACGGGTTTGAAACCCTCAGGGATTTTATGATCCATCACTTCATCTGTGAAGCATAGTGGGTGTCCGGCACCTCTATATTGGGCTATATCACGACGCAGCTCGAATGAGCTGTGTCTATTGTGTTCGGCCCGGCCGGATTTATTATGTCCGGAGTGACGATCCCCGTCACGTGCTGTGGGGCGCCCACGTGATCCGTAGATCGATCTTGTTTGTCTTGCCTTGTCCTCTAGTATCTCTCGCAGGTCTGGCGCATTTTCCCGTGCCTTAATATATTTTGAGCGGCGCCGGGGCACGGCTTGAGTGGTGGGCCGAGAGGCCTCTCTGTCACGGCCACGAGGTGGTCGGTCGGCCATGTCATGCGCTAGCGATTTAGGTTTATGTGCTTCCTCCTCTAATCGGGATAGCAGCCTGCGCTTTGGGTAACTCTTGGAGGGGCGTTCGAGTTCATACTCTTCGGCCGCAAGGACTTCAGTCCATCTGTCGGCTAGCAAGTCTTGATCAGCTCTAAGCTGTTGCTGCTTTTTCTTGAGGCTGCTTGCCGTGGCCATGAGCCTGCGTTTAAAACGCTCTTGTTCGGCTGGATCTTCTGGCACGATGAATTCGTCGTCGTCGAGGCTTGCCTCGTCTTCGGAGGGAGGCATATAATTATCATCCTCAACCTCTCTGTCTGCCGCTCTCTCGTGAGGTCTGGCTTCTCCATCCTCCTGTGCTGAATCTTGCTGGAGGGGGTTTTCTTCGGCGCTATCCGGAGTATTATTATCTCCCGTGCCGGAATCACCGTTTTTGCTTTGGAAGGATTTAGAGCGGCGCCACTGACGTCGGCGCTTGGGTTGTTTCTTGGAGGTGTCATCCCCCGCTGTTCCATCGCCATCTCCATCTTTTGGAGTGTCCACCATATATATGTCGTACGACGAGGTGGCCTTCCAGTGCCCTATAGGTGCTGGTTCTTGGTCGTCTCCTGCATCGTCGTCCATACCGTTGATGTCTTCGGAGTCGAAGTCGAGCATGTCAGTTAAGTCATCGACAGTGGCTACGAAGTGGGTGGTGGGTGGGCTTTGAATTTCTTCATCGTCCGTATCCCAACCTTGCTGACCGTAGTCCGGCCAGGGCTCTCCTGATAAAGAAAGAGACTTTAGTGACTTCAGGATGTCGCCGAAGGGCGAGTGCTGGAAGATGTCCGCAGTGGTGAACTCCATGATCGGCGCCCAATCGGATTCGATCGGCAGGTGCGCGGAGGGCTTGGAGTCCGGAGAGGAATCTGGCCCCTCGGAGTCACGGGCCTTGCGGAGTGCGGGGCTGGTGTTCGACTCAATCGCCTTTCAGATCGCAGCCCCCGAGGCGGCGTCTAACCGCTCATCCTTGATCGGTGCAGTCGGCTCCGAATTAAGGGTCGGAACCGAAGCGTGTGCTGCCTCCAGGGCACTGTTCGACGGCAGAGCTAGATCATGCCCATCGAGACAGTGTGGCGCGCTCGGCTGTGGCTCAAATCTGTTGAAGATCAAGTCCCCGAGGATGTCAGCTGTGTAGTTTAAACTTCCAAATGCGACCTGATGGCCAGGGGCGTAGCTTTCGATCTGCTCCAGATGGCCAAGCGAATTGTCCAGCAATGTGAAGCCGCCGAAAACGGAGATCTGTCCGGGGAGAAAAGTCTCACCCTGGACTGCATCGTTGTTGATGATCGAAGGAGCCATCGGGCCTAAAAGCGACGACACAGAGGAACTCTCAATGAAAGCACCAATGTCGGTGTCAAAACCGGCGGATCTCGGGTAGGGGGTCCCGAACTGTGCGTCTAGGCGGATGGTAACAGGAGACAAGGGACACAAAGTTTTACCCAGGTTCGGGCCCTCTCGATGGAGGTAAAACCCTACGTCCTGCTTGATTAATATTGATGATATGGGTAGTACAAGAGTAGATCTACAACGAGATCAAGGAGGCTAAACCCTAGAAGCTAGCCTATGGTATGATTATTGTATGTTGTGTTGTCCTACGGACTAAAACCCTACGGTTTATATAGACACCGGAGAGGGTTAGGGTTACACAAAGTCGGTTACAATGGTAGGAGATCTAAATATCCGCATCGCCAAGCTTGCCTTCCACGCCAAGGAAAGTCCCATCCGGACACGGGACGAAGTCTTCAATCTTGTATCTTCATAGTCCAGGAGTCCGGCTGAAGGTATAGTCTGGCTACCCGGACACCCCCTAATCCAGGACTCCCTCAGACGCCGCCTTCTGCAGTGGCGGCATGGCCCACACGCTGGGCCCGTGAGCAACACGGCCTGTCGGCCCGGAAGCGACAACGGCGAGAGTGGTCGCCTCACCTAGTGGCGGCCGGGCCCACCACTCCTGACCCGTTCCGTCCCAGCTGCTCCACTGTGCGAGAACCGTGGTGCCCCGCGCGGCCGCCTCCTGTGGTGGCGGCAGGGCCCGCCGCCTCCTGGCGTGACGACAGGTGCCACGTGTCGCCTGCCGCGCCTGCCGCCACTAGTGAGGTGGTCCTTTTTGACATTTTTATCTGGAGATAGTCCTTTTTGGCAATAGTGTTCGGCAGGGGGTCCTTTTGGACAAAAAATCCCGCTCATGAGCCAAGCAAAGGCGGCGACCGCCCTAGTACACAACCGGATGGATGCCTCGCGGAGTACGCAAGCATTGAGCACGGGATGGGCACGTGTCCACCTCCACGACCGACCGCTTTCTGCTTCCGCGGCTGCTCTCCTCTGTATGAATGACGAAGGCATGAGTTTAAGATGCTTGGCGGAAACATGTTTATGATCTGGTTTGGTAGTGAAGGGGACTGGAAGCACGTGCTGAACAACGACCCATGGCAGTTTGATTTTAATGTTGTAACTCTGAAGGATTATGATGGAGTAACGAGGGCGTCTGAGATGATTTTTGACTCGATCGAGACGTGGATTAGGGTTGATGATTTGCCTCTGGATAAAAGATCAAAAGCTGTTGGAGAGGCGCTTGGAAATTGGCTCGGAACAGTAGTTAAAGTAGACGTGGGAGAGGATGGTTTTGCCAGAGGAACCCGGCTTAGAGTGCGGGCGAGGATTGCTCTGTATGAGCCACTTGTTCGTGGTTTCTATTTAAAGAAGAAGCCTGATGATAAAGAACAAACGTGGTTCATTTTCGCGTATGAGAAAATCCCTCACTTCTGTTTTGACTGCGGCAGGCTTGTGCACGTGGATGGGGTATGTGACCCACCTGTGGATCCACTTTCACAGTGGGGTGAATGGCTGCGTGCTTCACCTGGAAGAGCAGCGTCGAGCCATCAGGAGAAGAAACAATGGAGAGGGACTTCCAGTAAAAATGATAGTAGGGATAGTTCTATGTCAAGTGGTGGGGAAAACGCAACGAGAGGATATGCGCATGTTCGTGACCTCCCAACCCGTAGATCCCTCTATAGAGAATACACGTACTCGGCTGACTCCCACACTGGTGGGACAATGCAGAAGGAGAAGGAGCAGCAAGAGGTTCAGAGCCCGCAGAAGAAGCACACTGGTGCAGCGGGGGCAAAGGAGAAGGACCTATGGCAAGGTTTGGAGGAGAAGAGGGAAAAGGAGCTTAGGAAAGAATTGCATCAGAAGGTGAGGGAGGGGGTAATATCCCCGAGGAAGAAGCAGGATTATGGAGAGGGACAATTCAGAAGGGCAGAAAAGGCACTGAGCGAGTACTATAGAAGGCCTGGATACTACGTCAGAAAGCCAAGAAGTGATGTGGGGTCGTTCCGACAGTGGGAGGACCACCACGGCTATGAAGCTAGAGAGAAGAAGAGGCCATCTAGGCAGATGTCAGGAGACGGTTCTCGGAAGGAAGGTGTTGATGCTCTCGTTGGCGAAAAGCGACAGAAAGTGTCGTCTGTCTTTGAGCGCATGGGTGATCATGGAGCTAGATCGGCGGACCCCGATATGGGGGGCCGCCGGGAGCAATGAATTTTCTCGTCTGGAACTGTCGGGGCTTGGGGTTGGACCCGACAGTAGGAGAACTAAGGGATCTGATTAGATCATACAACCCAGCGATGGTGTTTTTGAGCGAGACTAAGAAGAAGGCGCGAGCGATGGAGAAGATCAAGTGGAGTTTGGGGTTTAGGTAGGGTGTTGTTGTGGACTGTGAGGGCAGGAGTGGCAGTTTGGCTTTACTTTGGAGGGATCACATTTCCGTCACAGTCAGACCATGGTGCCAGTACTACATCGATGCGGAGATCTCCTCCGAGGGAAGAACCGTTAGATTCACTGGAATCTACGATGAACCAAGAACGGAACTTAGACGGAAAGCTTGGGATGCATTGCGTTATTTGAAGAGATAGGACAATTTGCCTTGGCTCTGTGCGGGAGATTTCAACGAGATCCTCTTCCGAACAGAGCAGAGGGGGGGAAACCCTAGAAACTTCAACCAAATGGAGGACTTCCGGGAGTGTCTTGGTGACTGTGGACTAGCTGATTTGGGGTTCACTGGATACCCTTTTACGTGGGATAATAAGCAAGATGGAGGAGCAAACATTCAGGTCCGGCTGAATAGAACCACATGCAACGATGATTTTTTGAGCATATTTCTGGATACGGTGGTTGAGCATATACTTACGGAGGAATCTGACCATGCGGCGCTGGTCATTCGGGCAGTGGCATCACTGGATGCTGCGAGGCCAAAGAAGCTTTTGGGGTTTAAGTTCGAAGAAGCTTGGACCAGGCATGAGGATTATGAGCAGATGATTTTGAGAGCCTGGGATCAGGCCAAAAGGCTGCATGGCGAGTCGGCGGGGCTATGTACCAAACTGGGCACGTTGTCCAAGGCCATGCAGACGTGGAGCCGTGATGTGTTCGGCTCTCTACGTGGGCAAATCAACAAGCTAAAAACGCAGCTACATGACGCGAAGGTGAGGTCGCTGGCGACGGTTTTTTTCCAGGAGGTTAAGGACATAGAGAGCCAACTTCATGATCTGTACAAGAAAGAAGAGATCTACTACAAACAGCGCTCGCGCATTGATTGGCTACAGTGGGGCGACCAAAATACAAAGTACTTCCAGAATCGGGCTTCTCACCGGAGGAGGAAAAACACGATAAAAGCGCTATGGAGGGAGGATGGTACAGTTTGCACATCGGATGATGACATGCGAGAGCTGGCGGCAAACTTCTACGCCTCTTTGTTTCGCTCGGAGGGTTCGAGAGCTGCAGGCAATGTTCTCCAACATATTGAGACTGTTGTCACGGAGAAGATGAATGAGAAGCTTACGGTGGGGGTCTCCGATGCTGAAATAGAGACGGCTCTGTTTCAAATGGGACCTACGAAAGCCCCAGGGCCGGACGGCTTCCCGGTGCTATTCTATCAACGACACTGGTCGTTAGTAAAAGAAGACGTTTGCAGGTCAGTGAAGGAGTTTTTGAATGGCAGTGCGACGCCAGATGGGTTCAATGACACGATAATTGTGATGATACCAAAAATCAATTCACCGGAGTTGATGTCTCAGTTCAGACCGATCAGTTTGTGTAATGTTCTTTACAAAATCGCTACAAAGGTTCTTGCAAATAGGCTCAAAGGAATCCTTCCTATTTTGATCTCAGAGGAGCAAAGTGCCTTTGTACCGGGTCGGCTGATCACGGATAATGTTCTGACAGCATATGAGTGTGTGCATGCTATTAGAATGAGGAGAAGGAGGAAGCCGTTATGCGCGGTCAAGTTAGACATGATGAAGGCCTAAGATAGAGTGGAGTGGATTTTTCTGCAGCAGGTGTTGAAGAAGTTTGGGTCTCATGATACATGGATTCAAATGGTGATGAAGTGTGTGACGTCGGCAAGGTTCGCGGTGAAGCTCAATGGTGGGATTTCTGATTCTTTTCTGCCGACTAGGGGACTAAGGCAAGGTGATCCTCCATCGCCGTATTTATTCTTGTTCTGTGTAGAGGGTTTCTCGGCTTTGCTTAAGAATGCACAAAGTTCCGGCGAGTTGAAGGGGGTGTCTTTTGGGAGCACTGGCCCCATGGTCACCCATCTCCTCTTTGCAGATGATAGCATTGTGTTTCTTGAAGGCTCTGACAGTAATCTTCTTGCCCTCAAGACAATCCTAGGGGAATATGAGATGGCATCGGGACAGAAGGTAAACTTGCAGAAATCGTCCATCTTCTTTGGCAGGGGATGCACAAAAGAGTCGAAAGTTCATCTGAAAGCAGTAATTGGGATTTCGTCCGAGGCCCTAAGCGAGAAATATTTTGGACTGCCCACGGCCGTAGGAAAATCCAAGGAGGGAACTTTTAAATATGCGCGGGAAAGTGCTAAAGGCAAGGTTACGGGGTGGAAGGGGCAAGGATTATCGAAGAAGGCGCGGGAGGTTTTGGTCAAATCGGGGCTCCAGTCTACCCCAACGTTCACTATGAGTTGCTTCCAACTCACCAAAAAATTGTGCGGGAACCTGACATCTATCTCTTCTAACTTTTGGTGGGGTGAAGCTAATGGTGAAAAAAAGGTACATTGGATTGCCTGGAAGAAAGTGTGTGTCAGTAAGCAAGAGGGGGTATGGGGTTTCATGATATGGAAGCTTTCAACCAGGCTTTACTGGCGAAGCAGGCTTGGAGACTACTTCAGGCCCCAGGTTCACTTTGTGCTCGAGTTCTCAAAGCGCGTTACTATGACCATGGCTCCATCCATAATGCGACATGCCCCGCTGGTGCGTCATATACTTTCAAGAGCATCCTGCATGGCAGAAACTTGCTTTTGGATGGTCTGATCTGGCGGGTGGGGGATGGGTCCTCAATCCGGATTCATCATGATAATTGGATCCCTCGGAGGGGCAGCCTAAGGCCACTGGGCCAGGTGTTTGTACCCGGGATGACGAGGGTGAGTGACTTGCTAAATGATGATGCCTCAGGATGGGATCGACACAAGCTCGACGCTATTTTTACAGAGGGAGATGTTCATGATATTATGTAGATTTGCGTGGGAGGAATAGGTACTGATGACATGCTAGCCTGGAATTTTACGAAGAACGGTGTTTTTTAAGTTAAGTCAGCTTATCACTTATGCATGGAGAAGAAGAGGACGATTACTGGACAGCCAAGTTCGTCATCTAATGCAGTGAACCACCGGAGCTGGCTGGCGCTATGGGGTACAAACGCACCGGGGAAGGTGTTAATTCATGTGTGGCGGCTGATCAAGAATGGCTTGGCGGTGGGCTCTGAACTGCTGCGAAGAAAGATCAAGCCTGGTGTTTTTTGCCCTGCTTGTGGACGTGAAGAAATGGTGTATCACAGATTCTGGGAATGCCATCATTCCATGCTGTTTTGGAAGGAACTGAGCTCGGTATTGGGTGCGAGGGTGGCGATCCCACCTCGTTCGATGAGCACCCAGAGCTTAGTTGCATAATGGTTGCTTAACTGGCTATCAGACGCCTCGGAGGATGATAGGGCAGCAATGGTGCAGGGATTATATGCCATATGGGTGGCGAGGAATGAAACGAGGGAAGGGAAGCGAATTGAGGAGGCCAACTTGGTGGCTAGGAGAGTTGCTGCACTCATGGAGGAGTGGAAGAACGCGAAGGGGAGGCCACAGCGATCGAGCCCACCTACGCAACGGGAAACCTGGGAACCACCGGCGGCGGGCTGGTTAAAGGCCAACGTGGATGGTGCAATGGCTCGGTCAGGTCAGGGAGGAGGGTATGGCGTGGTGTTCAGAGATGAGGTGGGAGCTTTCCGAGGAGCTGATGCGGTGTTTCTTCCTGGGGTCACATCTGCCGAAGCAGCTGAGTTGCAAGCGTGCAAGCGAGCGGTGGTTTTAGCTATGCAACGGGCTGTGCCTAAGCTCCATCTGGAGACCGACTGCCAGAACGTGGCTAGAATGTTGAATGAGCAAGAGCGCAACCTGTCACCAGTGGGAATCATGGTGGAAGAAATCAAGGGGATGGCCAAAAGCTTGGGGGAGTTTAAAGCTACGTGGGTGAAGAGGGAGGCAAATAAAGCGGCGCATGAGATTGCCCGATTCGGTTTTTGTAATAGAATTTCTGTTTCGTGGGAGGTTTCTCCTCCAGACTGTATTCTTAGCATAGTCTTAGATGAACTTCCTGGTTTAGTTTAATAAAGCGGGGGAGCAAATTTCAAAAAAAAAAAAAAGACCAAGGCACGAGCGCAATGGATGCCTGCACTAGTTGCCACGATGCCATATTGCCGTAGTACCTTCCTGCAGAGTCCTGGCTTTCTCAGACTAACTGTTGGAATTTTGCTAGTAGGCCTTTGGCCCAAAGCCTAACTAAAATTCTGAAATTATCTTAGCCCATTTATGCACACATGTGAGTGGAGTGAGTGAGACTAAAGTTTAGTCCCACCACGAAAGTTGAGTGAGATTTGCACGTCTTTATAAGGTGAGCTCTTCTACCACTTGTATGAGCATGAGAAGAGAAGACCTACACGCGCGCTCCTCCTCCTCGCTCGCCACGCCGCGGGTTGCGGGATTGGGTCGAGGACAGAGCTATGCACACGCGTTAATTACTGAACCATTTCCGATTCTTTTGGATCGCGACTCGGATGTGGGGTTTATTCCCACGACCTACCCGGCTCGCACTATATAGTCAGGCAGACGTCTACCCTAGCCGCTGTATCGTATGGTTTCGCACCACTGTTCCAGATCATTGCGCCGCCGTGCAAGTCTCCTCCATCCCTCCTTTCGGCGTGCATCTCAAGAAGGGACAGCAGGTCTCCGGAACCCCGCCTCTCGTGATCCTGTATGGGAGAGCGGCGATCAGGTTTTTAGGGAGCGCACTCGTGCGATTGCTGGCAACGTCGTCTTCGCCAACGACGACTTCTTTCTTGACCTCGGCAATCTCATCCTCGATGACATAAGCAACAACGTCAACGCCGGGGGTGTTGCACCCGCTGCACCGTATGTGATTCTATCCTTCTTGTTCGAGATCGTGGTAGAATTCATGTTTCTAGTATGTGCCCTACATGTGATCTGTTCATCTACTATGTTAGTTCGCATGCTTTTTAATCTCTGCTATTGCTGTCATGATCTATCTTCTATTTATTTTGATTAAATATCATAGTAATTTACTCATATTTCCAACACCAACTTCTCAAGTTGCAAGCAAGCAGAGTTTATTTTGATTTGATTGAAACATGAATAAATCTTCACCTGTTTTTGTTGTTTGTTGCTTTGACTCCACCTATTTATTTACGAAAATACTAACGCCCACACGTGTGCCAGTTTTGCAACTCGCCCACACGCGTGGATCAGCGTTCAGTCGAGTTTGCACGAATCTTGACACACTGAGGCAGAACTTGCGTGCCACGTAGGACGGGGCTGGTGTGTGGGCGTTGGAGAGTTCGTCCACACGCCACGCAGCACGCGGTTTGCCAGCTGCGCTGTGTGGCCGAAGTAGTTTCTGCCCACACAGCCACCACCTAGTCTACGCACGTGTGGGCGAACTGCTTTTCGCCCAAACGACACTCGTACGTTGTTGGATGGCAACTGCAGTTACGCGTATGTGGCCACTAGGTAAACACACATGGCTCGTTGCTAGACGGCAACTGCAGTTGCGCGTACATAGCAACCAGATAGACACACATGGCAACTATGATTTGACCACACATGGCAACTACAGTTTGACCATATGTGGCAAGTAGTTAATCGCACACGGCAACTATGGTTTGATTACACGCGGCAACTACCATAAATTAGACATGGCAACTATAGTTAACCAAAACAGATAAAGTTGCCATGCTTTTACAACTACATCTGCCATCCAGAATAACTACATTTGCCATCCCGAATGGCAACTAAATTGTCATCCCGCGGGTACCTAACATAGCTGCGCCAGGACGTGTGGCCATTTTTGCTTCGTGTCACACGCGTGGGGTGAAGATGAATAGTACTTATTAGACATGTGGCATGAAGTAGCTGCCAACACGTGTGGGCAATTCTAATGTTCACTCACACACAGCCCGTGTGGGCTGCCTCCTGCTCACGCCACACACGATGTGTGGGCGTATGTCTATTATGCCACACGTGTGGGTGTGGGCGTTATCGGCGTCCTTTATTTATTGCTTTGAGCCGCCGGCCTTTGTAAGACAAGTGTAAAAGGAGCATGGTTTCTGTCTATCAATAAATATGGGAGAGGCGGGCCTCTCTATCTATCACCAAAGAAAACACAATGGGTGAAGCACATGTTCGATGTACCAAGGAGGAAAGAAAGGCACCTTTGCAGCGTGATAATGGTGTGATCGTGCTCAATCAAGTGCCCAAGCTGCAAGTGGCTCCCTCCAAAAGAAGAAGAAGAAAAGGATCACCAAGTGGCGGGGAAATGAGTGCACCTCATCCAAGCTGTCAAAAACAAAAGAAGTGCACCTGAACCAGAACCATGTTCAGGCCGCTCGACCACTAAAGATTTAAATACAGCGCTGCCGCTGCATGGCTTAATTAGCAGCCAAGACAAGGAACGCCGGCGGTGCACCCAAATTGGCCGTCCAGCCAGCCTCGCCGTCGCGCGGTCAAATTCGGGCGGACCATGCGTCTGTTTCGTCATCGAGATCTCCACGGACAAGGAGCGGCCGTACTACCTGCAACAGACCGATCGAGAGCGACGCCCGGATTTTGACGCTGTCCTGAGATCGCTAAACTAATAATGCATGCACGCATAATGTATTGCTCGGCTCCACCTTGGCTAGCTACAGTGCTATTCAGAGACTGGGCAGGCCAGCGCCAGCGCGGCCATGGATAGAAGACGCACAAGAGTAGAAGACGACAGAAGTAGTACGAATCCAACAAAAGAAAAAAAAAACGTAGTAGTAGCAGCAGCAGCAGTACGTAGCTTGTGCCGAGCGGCGTGGATCGGATGGCAGAAATTTTTCTGATCGATCACATAGGTAGAGCGACGAATAGTAAAAAAAAATGGTACTACAACATACTGTATCTGGAGCAGTAGCATTTTTTTACCGGGACAGGCTGAGCATATATATCTCTCATATTCTCATCTCATTTCTCAACGGGGCTGATGCCCAGCTCATAAAAATGAAAAAACGGGACTGATGCCCTTGGGTGCACATCGGTAACTGTATGAGCACGAACTTCTAGTGTGATCGTTCGTGAATGTGGTCACGCCATGTACCATCTTTTTTTTCCCGGATACCCGCCATGCACCATCGACCATCGTGCGATACGGACTGGACGAAGCAAGGCAGCGGGTCGGGGAAGGAGAGTTTCTGTTCGAATTACGAACTGGTCCCTCGCACCTCCTCCGACCAAGGAACGATTTTGCGGACAACTTTTTCCTTTCCTTTGGGTATCACCAAGTTTTATAGTATTACTCAAAATCCATTTGGTGTGGGATTACAAACGGATCATGGGGTTGGAACTGATAGAAAACAAAAGGAATGAATAGTAACAATCTCTCAATTACTGACGATGATGTCCTTACAAGTTATATGCCCCGAAGGGATGCATCCGGAACGACGTGTTCCTTGCAAGAGGCGGGAGAGAGGGACGCGACGGTTAGCACGTACTAACCGCACATTTGTTACAAAAGGAGATTATCCCATTAATTAAACATAATTAATTCCTAACACTCCCCCTAATCTCCGCATTGACTATATAGAACCATCATCTTGAAAAATGCTCCTCCAAAAACTCTGTGGGAAAAATATGAGGAGATATACATAATATGCCACCAAAAACTTCTTCCAAAAACTCAGTGGGAAAATAAGGAGAAAACGACATATTACAATGTTTGTATTATTATTGCCTCATTAAAAACCTTTCATGAGAAACCATTCAGGAAAAACTCATAAAGGAAAAAAGTACAATACAGAAGTTCCGAAAATCTCGAACAGGTTAGCGTTTAGGAGTGCACTCCCCCTGAACCTTCCAAATAAAAAAGTCATCGCATACCAATTCCATTAACATATTTCTAGAATGGACAACTTGGTAAAGACTTTGTGAACATATCACAAAGATCACATATGACTTTGCTTCCAAAATATTTATCTTCCCACTTTTCAACTCATGAGGAAGAAAATACTTTCAGAGTAATATACTTTGCAATATTGCTCTTTATAACATGTCTGCATCTATGTAATACAAACAACATTATCTTCATGGATAATGGTGGGTGAGTCCTATCAATCAAACCCGCCCAAACTTTCAACAAAGTTCATCATTCTGTGAAGCCAAACAAATTCAGATGTTGCTTCATACATTCAGAATGATTAGTGGATGCGCGCAGCCACTAAAGTGTTTCTTCTCGACTTCCAAGAGAAGATCGTACCTCCATTTGAGAAGACAAAACATGTCTGTGATCTGGGATTATGGGGATATGATATATGCCCAGCATCACGATATCCAACCATGGTCATATCTTGAGTTTTCTCATAAAACAAACCAAGATTTTAGTGTCCAGAAGATATCCAAAGATATTCTTCACACCAACCCAATGCCTTTTAATCAGTGATGCATTGTATCTAGCCAATAAATTCACTGCTAATGACATGCCAGGCCTGGTGCAATTTGCTAGATACACCAGTGCTCTCATTGCACCGTGATATGGAAACTCACGTCTGAATATCTCTTCATCACTATCGTTAGGACTTAATGGGTCCTTATCTCTAGTAATTTAGAGATCTCGAAACCATAGTTCTTTGATGGATCTGACATATCCATGTTGAACTTTCAATAATCGTTTGGATAAATGTGGACTGATGGACAAGTATTCACGAAGGAATACGCTCAAGTTCCAAACTCAAGCAATGTTTGGTCTCAACCAAATCTTGCATCTTACACTCCGTCTTAAGATGATAGGATTGCATCATGTATCTCTTGTGTAGCTCCAATCATACTCGGATCATGAACATACACAAAAATTGTACAAAATCCCTCTTTGGATTTTTTTGATGAACATACATGAACAATCATCAATGTTTGAGTAACCCTTATAATAAAGGAACTCACTCAGTCGGTTCTACCACATCATTACCGACTACATCAAGCCACAAATGACTTTTGAAGCTTTACGCAACACATGTTGCGATTAAACTCGGAATCTCCATTCCCTCAGGAACTATCACAGATATATCCGGATTAAGTGACTCATACAACTATGCAGTCACAACATCCATCAGTTGGATATACAAATTCATTATTCACTGCCAGTGATATAAAATATCGGAACGTTATCCACTCATAACAGGAGAATATGTTTCATCATAAACGATGACGGGTTTCTGCGCAAACCCCTGTGCTACAAGCCCCGCTTCATGTCTCACCACCTCATTGTCCCCGTTCCTTACATGAACAAAAACTCATTTGCTCCCTCCGGGAACAAATTCAGAGGAGTGGGTATTACTGATCAGGTCAATACCCCCTCTTCTTGAGAGCGAGCGCATCCTTAATTGCTGCCTTTCTTTGGATCAACTAGAGCATTTTAGACACTTAGCCATGCATGGACTTAGGTTCTAGATCCAAACCAAGGTCTTTTGCAATTCACGAGGATAAATAAATGTCAACATAATGTAGTCTTTATTATATGATTCTCCTGAATCCATATCCATAGTGGTGATTTCATCATTACCTTTTGACTCTTTGTGATTTCCCACAACAGTTGAGTCAAGGTCTTCCGATGTCCCAGCACAAAAATTTGTGTGCGCACTCGTGCTGGGTCCTAGATGTGTCCAACATCCTCCAGGTGTCCTTCAACCCTTGGTTGAATATCAACATGAAGTTGACCTGCATTTACTGTTTGAGGATTCCTCATTCCCCTTGGACGCTTCCATGAAGCCTTGTCCTCTTGTGTCCAGATTCCTCCCCCTCATCGGTGGCCGAGTGGACCTATGGGTCACATCCACTCTCTCTGACACATTCACTATGGGAACATTTTACTTTCTGACACCTATATACTTAGTAAATGCAACTGACAGATTAATTGCGATACTTTGCAAATTCATAATCTTCTGAACCTCCAGTTCAGATTCATTCGTACGTGGATCTAAGGACTAGATGTCTCTTCACATCTTTCCCGGCATTTAATGTGGTTCTTATCTCCCCCTAATGCCGGAAAATGTCCTCATCAAAATACAACCAGCATACCGGGCCATAAACAAGTCCCCTTTTAGAGACTTCAAGTACTTTATGATTGACGGAGAATCGTACCTCACATAGATCCCCATTTCTCTATGAGGGCCCATAAATGTATGCTACGGTGGTGACATCGGTTCGTCTTAAACATAACCAAAATATCGCAGATGGGAAATACTTGTTGATTTCCATGTACTAACTGCAACGGGGGACCATATAATATGCAGTCTGTCGAATTTGTATCAACTATGCAGTATGTCAAACTGCATGTCCCCAACAAGATGTTGGGAGATTACAATCATGTAGGAGCAATCTTGCTATCAACTTATCATCTTGACAAGTGATTCACAAGACCATTCTGGTTATATACACAAAATACCAATATGCTCCACAGTTATGCCTAAATCTAGGCAATAATCATCAAATGCTCATGAACCGAATTCAACAACATTTTCCATTCTGACGGATTTTATCCTGTCTTGAGGATGATTTGCTCTCAAATTAATGATCCGAGCAATGAACTTTGCAAGCATATGGTTCCTTACAAATGTAAGATACACACTGGACCATCTCATCAATGCATCCAAAAGCCCTATGAAATATCTGAATATTCCATGTAATGGTTGAATTGGATCACATGCATCTCCTGTACAAGGAAATCTAGTTGCTCATCATTTATCTTTGATATGATGGCTTGTGATCAATCTCCGAGTCTGCACATATCGTGCATACATAATCCAATAGATTTGGAAAAGTCAAACCATTAGATTGCGTCCAATGGAACCATCAATAATTTTCTTATCATCCCAATACCAGGATGACCAAGGCAATCATGCCATATCTTGAACTTCTCAAGTTTCTAGAAAATTATCTTATACGCCAATGCGTATCCAATTTAATGTATGTATAATAGAATCCACAATATAGAGAAGCATTTACTCTAGGATTTCATTCAAATCCTTTTTGTTGAGTCATGAGTAGGCTTTCAACCTCACTCATTATATGAGTTTTAACATAGAAACCATTGGGGATATCCTTAAAACTCAACAAGGTACGAGTAGAATCTTGATGCATGAATGTGTCCATGATTATCATATAGTACCCCATAGGGAGTGCAATTATGGCTTGACCAGAACCAACAATTACCCCATCACGACCAACAATTGTCATGATGTTTCCACTACTCTTCTCAAGAGTCTGGAAATACTTAATCTCCCTTAGTATCATGTTAGTAGACCCAGTTTCTACTAACACATTTTCTTCTCAATTGGATTATTCCAATAGGCTTCTATAGAGAAAGAAACCAATCTCAAGATATGATTGAACTCATATACAAATACATACATTGTATATCACTGGTAGCGAAGTCCACTAGCATGTCATCGACATTAAGTAGTGGAACTTCCTTTTGCTGAGCATGCTCTTGGTTCCCACATCCCGAGGTACGTCTAGGAACTTTCAACCATCGGGGAATTATTGCTATGTCCAGTGAAGCAAGCTTCACACTGGTTCCCATGAGCCTTTTGCCCTTGTAATTCATTGCATGTATTTATCCACCAAATGCTTGGAGGTATCACATTTTCTTGCAATCGAACGAGTTATACAACCACACCTATAGCAACCATCAGAGTTGTTGGCCTTCTCATTCTCCTTGAAATGACTTTTGCCCTTCTTCAGATTCACTCTTATTTTGACTCTCATCACAACTCAAATTTCATTTACCGCTGACGATACTGTTCAGCGCAAATCCTCATAGAAGGATTGAAAGTAAAGAGCATTACACGTTGAGATCAACATCCAGAACTGCAATATTGCAGAATCTCAACTACTATTTGATCTGATGCACATAAGAGTTGTATGCTACTATAGACTACAAGTCATGGAATCGGACGAGCGTCCATTTCCTACGCACTTCAAGCATCATAATCACCACATATTGATCATATTGCTTTTCAAAAGAGCTCTAGAGTATCAGATACTTTATTTTTATTAATCATGGTGTAGTAAAGTGCAATGCAACATACTTTGCTATAGCGACTATAGCCGGAGCCCCTGAGCGGGTGTGGTTATGTGGGAACTGAGATCCCGGGCTGCCAAATTAATCTTTACATCGACCAGGTTCGATGATTGATACCATCAACGGCAAACTCAGCAAAAAATATGTCTTGGATATGTCCAACATATCCTGCATGAAATCATCATGCACAATTAATTTACCTTTTAGTAAATTAATTTTCAAGTATCATCAACATATAGCAACCATCAAATTGCCTAATCAGATATGTTGATAATACAAATGTGCTTTATAACACAGTAATATACCATGAATTACTGCAAAACACATCGGAAAACAATGTATAGCTAAAAGCTAAAACTAAAAGAAAACCACAGAGAAAATGGTCCTATAGCACATGCTAATTAGCCGGGCAGTTGATCGAATGGATGCATGCATGCATATTTGCACTTACAGACCCAGCCGGCGGCCGCGTCATCGGCCTTACTGTGCGTCCCATTTGGCCGCCTCGCCGCTTTGCTTCACAGCTAGTAGCAACCAGCGCCTTACCATTGCCTCGTACGGTCGTACCAACGCAGCACGCTACGTCACCGCACCTCGCCGGGTAGAACCGCCGTTACTTTATTCGACGCCGTTGGCAGCCGCCGCCGATGCGACCTGGAGATCCGGTCCAGAAGGTCATGCCCGCCGCCTCGCCTTGTGCGTGGACGGGCTGAGCGCCGGCCAGAGGGCCTCGGCCGTGCGCCAGTCGTCTTTGCCGACTCCACACTCCGATGGAATCGATTTGGGTGAGTGTACATACACGTACAAGAGAAACAATCGGTCATTAGATTGACGATCGTAATCACAAGAAGACAACCGAATTAGCAATTTTCCTTTTATACTGACAGATGTATGCATGCTCGTCCTCGCCGTGGATAGCGCTGTTGCCTTTGAGCGCCGAGAAAACTATAAAGAAACGGTTCCTCATTTTTTTCGGGTCGCCTCCTTGCTCTCTAGAACGGCCGCGTTAGTCATGCCGCCATTGCGCCGCCGCTGCAGCCCGCAGTCCTACCGGCCGCCGTGCCGTTACCTGTTGCCGCGCGGTCAGCCCTCCCAACGAACGCTGTTGCCGACGCCTCGCGCCCTCGCGATCGACGCCGTCACCCACTGGCAACATGCTGCCGCCCGGGAGGAGTGGCGTCGTGGTGGATGGCCACCGGTTCCATTTGCAGCCGCCGAGGCCAAGCCGCCATAATCCCGGTCGCTGACGCCGCCGCCGGGAGAGGCTTGCTGCGCCAGTTACCGCTGCATCGCGCCGCGCGCTAGGAGATGCCGCGGCCATGCCTAAGGGCCTGCCGTCGCTGGCGGCCACGCAGGAGGGCGCGATGCTCCGGGAGATTGAGGCCGGCCGCGTCCCGTCATGGGCGTCTCGCTGGTTCTCGCCACGGACGTCACACCGCTGCGCTCTCGTTCGTCCAGGGCCTTTCTCCCAACGGAGAGCAAAAGTGCTGATAACGTGATAGAAAACAAAAGGAATGAATAGTAACAATCTCTCAATTACTGACGATGATGTCCTTACAATTTATATGCCCCGAAGGGATGCATCCGGAACGACGTGTTCCTTGCAAGAGGCGGGAGAGAGGGACGCGACGGTTAGCACGTACTAACCGCACGTTTGTTACAAAAGGAGATCATCCCATTAATTAAACATAATTAATTCCTAACAGGAACAACCAGACATGCCTCCCCTGATCATGAGAATGGGAAAAGAGAAAAAGGAAAAGGTAAAGAAAAGCAGAGAAAATCGGCGAAAATCGATGGAAGTAGTAAAAAAAACAAAGAGAAAAGGAAAATAAAAATAAAAAATAAAAATCGAAGCAAATGGATAAAAACAATGAAAAACGAAATAAAACCCAAGAACATAGAAAAAAACAGAGGAAACAAGAAAAAACAGCCACCGGGCGAAGCGAATGTAACCAGCTACAGCGTACGAGCAAACTCTCGGTCGCACGAACATAGTCTGGCCCGGTATGTACGCTGATATATGTGGCCAGTGAGGGGACTCCTATTCTCCGCCTGTGCGCTTGAAAGGGACCTCCTATATACCCCTTATTGCGGCAAGGAGTTGCGGTTTCGCACAGAAGACGACTCACCTGGGCCGGCCCATTCGCTGTCCTTCGTGGAATGAAAAGTTGCAAAAATAAGGGCGCGCTACGCGATGCGCCAACCACTTCGACGGGCGAGCTACTCTAAAATAAAACCACTTCGCCAAATTCCATAAAATAAAACTTGTGGCCGAGGGATCGAACTCAAGTCCTCCCGCCAGGGAAGTAGCCATAGCCACTATAGCAACCGAGGTTTAGTGCAATCAATGGCAGCCCGAAATATATGAACTACAATTCACGGCATATTAAAACTTGTATTAAAATCCCAAACAAAATTTTGTAAAATGAAAAACTTTTTGAAACGCAAACATCATTTGGGAAATAAAAATAAATAAAAACAAGTAGGAAAATAATATCAAAATGAGAATCTTTTTAAAATCGTGAACTACTTTGCGTAAACGCAGAAAAGTGTTTGGATTTTTTTTGAAAAATGAACATTTTACAAAATTAAACTATTTTTACAAAACTTGAGCGTTTTTTGAATTTGCAAACAAATTACGAAAACACGAACATCTGTAGCATTTTTAGAATATGTGAACAAATTTGGAAAACACGAATATTTTTTGAATTTCTTAACAAAAATTAAACTTGCAAGAAAAATTAAATATGTGAACAAATTTTCAAAACGAAAATATTTTTTAATTCGTAAACCTGGAAGAAATTTTTTAAGTTCTAGAACATTTTTGAATTTGTGAAGAAAATATGGAAACAGGAACATTTTTTATAATTCCCAAATATTTTAGAATTTTTGAACAAAATTTAAACATATGAACAGTTTTGTATTTGTGAAAAAATTGTACCATTGTTGTAAATAATTTTTTTAGCTTGGTGAACAAAATTTAAAAGGGTTACATTTTTTGAAAATCATCGAACATTTTTTGAAATTAAGTGAAAGTTTTTGGAAGTCCTACTTCTTAAAAAATTGAAAATAGGTATATTTTATGTAATAATAAACTAAATATAAAATACGAGCATTTTGTAAAAAGTAAAAGAAAAATTGACAAAGAAAAATGAAAAGGAAAAAGGAAAGGAAAAAAGGAAAAAAAATCAGAGAAAAAGGAAAAAAAGAGAAAAGGGAAAAAAGAAACAGGAAAAAAAAGAACAGAAAAAAATCTGGTTTAGGAACCTTCTAAATGTTTCTCAAAACCGTCAAAAACAGACTGGAACCTCTAGAAGGTTCCAAAAAACGGGAACACAGAAAATGCTTAAACGGCCCGGCCCAATTCGAACGATCGTTTCATCGCCTGTGCGAAACAGCTACATCTTGCCACAGTGCGCGGCCTATGGGGAATTCCCGCCGGAAATGCGGGAACTTGTGGGTTGGGCGCTCCTTCTTTATTTTCTTTTTCATTCTTTCCATTTTCCTTTTAAGTTTCTTTTATTTATTTATTTACTTCGAGAGCTATTTACCAATATCATATTCGAATAACAATTGTTCTTATTTCCAAAATTGGTCATGCCGTCGCAAAACATTTGTATTTCTAACACTGTTTACGAATTTTGCAAAATGCACAAAACATCATAAATTGTTCCCAAACTCGAAAAATGTTCAGTAATTTCAAAATTGTTCTCAATTTACAAAATATTAGTTGATTAAAAAAAGTTCACGAATTCAAAAAAGGTTGACTTTTCTAGAAATGTTCGCCAGTTTGAAAAATGATCCCGAAAGTTAAAAACATTTGTTGGTACAAAAAATGCTCGAAAATTTTAAAAATGTTTGTCCGTTCAAAGAATGTTCCCAAATTTCAAAAAATGTGAGTCGTTTCAAAATATGCTCGCAAAATTCAAAAATTATTACCAAATTTGGAAAAATGTCTACTGATTCTAAAAATGTTCACAAATTTCAAAAATTAATCAGAAGAAAAATAATGTCCACGAAATAAAAATATCAGTTATGCAAAAAATATTCACGCATTACAAAAAAACGTTAGTTTGGAAAAATATCACGAACTAAAAACATTATACTCATATTAAAAAAAGTTCCCAATTTAAAAAAAATGTGAATTCACCATTTTGAAAAAACATACATCAATTCAAAAAATGTCGACTATTTTGGAAAACTGTTTGCAAGTTCAATGAAATCTTAATGATTTAAAAAAATCAGAATTTCACAATGTTTGAGAAATGGAAAAGGAAACTAGGAGTAAAAAATAAATAAGAAGATAATAAAATAAAAAGAAAAGTTCAATTGCAGGGGGTACGCGATTGCTCGTTACCGGGTGACCTATGCAGGGAATAAGGACCGCTGCCAGCCAGCACTAGACGATGACCATGAAAGCGCGCGCTAATTAGGGGTGATATTTGGAGGATTTAAGCCCATGGCATCTTAAGCATTTCTATTTTTCTTCTATCTCTATACTGCTAAAAGTAGACGTACAGATTCTTTTCTACTAAGCAGATATCTTGTCCGACCTTATATACGTTTCCTTCCACTCTTTGTTATCAATTCTTTTCTACTCTATCTTCGAATTTTTTTCAGCACAACTGTAGAATTGTATTGAATAATTGTTGATACAATATTGTGCCGGTACAAGAAGTATATATAAGAGCCAAGCCGCACCTGACCTAGCCTTATTACAAACCGAGTAGGAGTCTTAATCCTAATACAAGTTGTATTCTAACATCCCCCGCAGTGTCAACGGTAGGCTCGACGACGTTGAGACTGAAACGAATGTCTTGAAACGGACTAGTCGCCAGGCCTTTAGTAAAGATATCAGCAAACTGAGCAGAAGTAGGCACGTGGAGAACGCGAACTTACCGAGAGCCACCTTCTCTCGAACAAAATGAATGTCGATCTCAATATGCTTGGTGCGACGGTGTTGAACCGGATTCCCTGACATGTAGACAACTAAAATATTATCACAGTAAACAATGGTAGCTTGCTCAATAGGACGGTGCAGCTCTGACAGCAACTGGCGCAACCAAACCATCTCAGCAACTGCGTGAGCCACAACGCGGTAGTCAGCTTCAGCAGACGAGCAGGAGACCGTAACCTGCCTTTTTGAAGACCAAGAAACCGAATTGTTACCAAGAAAAACACAAAATCTGGATGTGGACCTACGAGTATCTGGACAACCAGCCCAGTCTGCATCAGAGTAAGCTGTCAAGGAGGTGGGAGAGGAGTTGTTGATACGAAGACCTAAGTCTAGTGTGCCTTTAAGATACCGAAGAATACGTTTGACATGATTGTTGTGTGGAATACGAGGATTATGCATGTATAAACAAGCTTGTTGGACAGCAAAAGAAATTTCAGGGCGAGTGAGAGTAAGATACTGAAGTGCACCGGTAAGACTACGATAAAGAGAAGGATCAGACAAAGGATCACTGTCGGCAGAGAGTTTGGAACCTGTATCAACAGGGGTACGGGAAGTTTGACAATCAAGCATACCAGCACGAGAAAGAAGATCCAGAGTGTATTGATGTTGAGACAAGAAAAGCCAGAGGAGTCATGGATAACAGCAATACCTAAGAAGTGGTGAAGAAGACCTAAATCTGTCATAGAGAATTCATGGCAAATAAGAGAGATAATATGATCTAAAAGCTGTTGTGAGGAAGCTGTGAGGATAATATCATCAACATATAAAAGAAGGTAAGCAGTGTTGTTGTTGTGATGAAACGTGAAGAGTGAAGTGTCAGAACGGGAAGGGGTAAAACCGATGGTTTGAGCATAAGTAGAAAAGCGTTGGAACCAGGCACGTGGTGCTTGTTTAAGACCATAAAGAGATTTTTGATGAAGACAAACATGATTAGGATAGGAGGAATGTTCGAAGCCAAGAGGTTGTTGACAATAGACTGTTTCTTAAAGAGAGCCATGAAGAAAAGCATTTTTGACATCTAGTTGATGAATTGGCCAGGAAGAAGAGACGACGATGCTAAGGATAGTGCGAATAGTGCTGGGCTTGACAACTAGAGAGAAAGTCTCATCATAATCGATGCCGTGTTGCTGAGAGTAACCACAACATATTCATCGAGCCTTATAACGTGCAAGACTCCCGTCAGAATTAAATTTATGAAAAAAAACCGTTTGCCCGAAACGATATTTGTATTGGAAGGACGAGGAACTAACTCCATGTGTTATTCTGCAGAAGGGCATCATATTCATCTTTCATAGCTGCTGCCCAACTAGGATCTAGGAGAGCTGATTTGTAAGATTTGGGTAGAGAGGAAGGAGACAGATGTAACACCCGGATGATCTTGCTACAGTAATCCATGCCACGTCATCCCGATTACTGTTGCTAACCTCGCAAGAATTCGAAACCGTTCAAATTCAATTTAAATTATTGATAACAATAATTGTCTCCAAAAATTAAAATCAAAATGTTCGGGGTGCGCCAAATAATACAAAGGTAATTATGGTGTAGCCAACATCTTTTTACATATTGCTTAAGTAATTTAAAATGATTAAAACAGAAAAGAAATAATAAGAAAATGCAAAACAGAAACAGAAAAGAAAAAAAAACAAAAGAACGAAAAAGCCCCCCCCCCAATGGGCCAACCGGCCCAGCTGACAGCCAGGCCAGCCCATTGGCCCAGCCGGCCAACCCCACCCCTCTCTCCTTATCCACCCGGTGAGAGCCCCCCCACCGACACCCATTCCCCCCCCCCACAAAATATCTCGCCCTCCTCTCTCTCCCCCGACTGGATCGGGATCGAGAGGAGGAGGACCCGACGCCGTCGCCGCCCGGAGCTCGAAGCTCCTCCCTCGCCGGGCCGCCTCCTCCCCTGCGTCGATGCCGTCCCCCATCCCCCGCCCCGAGCTTCCCCGAGCACGCTCCCGAGTCCCTACCCCCTCCCGTGAGCTCCTCCTCCTCCCTTCCCCCTCTGACGCCGGCGCCGTCCGCGCCCAGCCGCGGCCCCGCACGGCGGTCGCCGCGCCCTGGCCGCGCGCCGTCGCCCCGTCTCGCCCGCGCCGCCCCGTTCGTCCCCGCGGTTGCCCCTCGTGCCCCCCCGCGGCTGTGTCCGGTGCCCGCGACCCGCTTCGCCGTGCCCCCCTGCACTGGCCATGGCCTCGCCTCCCCGCGCGTTGCGCTTGCCGGCCGCATCCTGGCCGTGCCCGGCGTTGCTCTCTGCTCCCCGCGCTTGCCGCACAGCGACCGCGCCTGCCCGCACGCGCTGCTCGTCGCCCGCGCCTCAAGCCTCCCACGCTCGCGCTCGTCGCGTCCACACGCACGCACGCGCCCGCCCCTGTCTCTGTCTCCTGCGCGACCCCCTGCTCCTCTGCTCGCCCGTGCGTGACCTCTCCTCCCCCCGCCTCTGCTGCTGCTCTCTGGCCGCGCGGCGGCCGTGCTGCCCGCTCCGTCGCCGCAGCGCTCCGCTCGCCGGCCCACTGCTCTGCCGCTGCCACCGACCGCGGCCTGGCTCCATCTCCCGCCCCGTCGCCTCGGGCCGGCCTCGACGGGCGCTTCGCCCGTAACCCATTCACCCACGCCCATTTGGCCCTTGGCCGATGACAGTGGGCCCCACGCCCAGAACATTTTTGTTAAAAAAAGGGGATTTTAAAAGAAAAATAATAAAAAATAAAATAAAATAATAACTAGTAAAATTAATTAATTAATTAGTTAATTAACTAATTAATTAACTGAATTAATTCTGATTAAATTAACTAGCTAAGATTAATTAATCTAATGACTAATTAACCTAATTAACTACTGTTAATTAACTAACAGAGTATGACCAGTGGGACCCACACGTCAGCGACCCAGTCAACACCTCTGTTGACTGCTGACGTCATGCTGACGTCATGCCGACGTCATGCTGACGTCAGCATGCTCTGTTTTGGATAATGTTGTATTAAGTTAATTAAATAAATGCTAAAATTAATCTAAATCCTTTAAAATTAATATAAAATAAACAGTAGCTCGGATGGAAAAACTTTGTACATGAAAGTTGCTCAGAACGACGAGACGAATCCGGTTACGCAACCCGTTCGTCCGCCACACATCCCTAGCATTGTGAACCTGCAACATTTCCCCTCTGGTTCATCTGTCCGAAAACGCGGAACACCGGGAATACTTTCCCGGATGTTTCCCCCTTCACCTGTATCACTTACTACCGCGTTAGGTTGCCTCTAGCATCGCGCATTGCCATGTTATACTTTGATTGCTCTGTTATTTATTGTGTTCCCCCTCCGTTACTTCTTTCCGGTAGACCCCGTGCCGATGATGATGCCCCTGTGATCGACTACGGAGTTGACGATCCCTCTCTTTTGCCAGAGCAACCAGGCAAGCCCCCCCCTTGATCACCAAATATCGCCTACTCTTCTCTATACTGCTTGCATTAGAGTAGTGTAGCATGTTACTGCTTTCCGTTAATCCTATTCTGATGCATAGCCTGTCCTTGCTACTATTGTTGTTACCTTTACCTGCTATCCTAATACTTAGTATAGGATGCTAGTGTTCCATCAGTGGCCCTACACTCTTGTCCGTCTGCCATGCTATACTATCGGGCCGTGATCACTCGGGGGTGATCACGGGCATATACTATATACTTTACACTGTTACATTACCTGTGATACTGTTCGGAGATGGGGGCTGAAGGGGCAGGTGGCTCCATCCCGGTAGAGGTGGGCCTGGGTTCCCGACGGCCCCCGACTGTTACTTTGTGGAGGCGCGACAGGGCAGGTTGAGTCCACCTAGGAGAGAGGTGGCCTGGCCCTGGTCGGCGTTCGCGGATACTTAACACGCTTAACGAGATCTATTTGATCCGAGTCTGGCCATTTGGTCTATACGCACTAACCACCTACGCGGGAGTAGTTATGGGTATCCCGACGTCGTGGTATCAGCCGAAGCACTTCTTGACGTCAGCGACTGAGTGGCGCGCGCCGGATTGGACTGGAACGCCACTAGGCTAGGTCTGCTTCCGGCCGCGTTCGCAACGTGCAGGTGTGCTCAGGGCAATGGGCCCAGACCCCTACGCGCTTAGGTTTAGACCGGCGTGCTGACCGCTCTGTTGTGCCTAGGTGGGGCTGCGACGTGTTGATCTTCCGAGGCCGGGCATGACCCAGAAAAGTGTGTCCGGCCAAATGGGATCAAGCGTGTTGGGCTATGTGGTGCACCCCTGCAGGGAAGTTTATCTATTCGAATAGCCGTGTCCCTCGGTAAAAGGACGACCCGGAGTTGTACCTTGACCTTATGACAACTAGAACCGGATACTTAATAAAACACACCCTTCCAAGTGCCAGATATAACCCGGTGATCGCTCTCTAACAGGGCAATGAGGAGGGGATCGCCGGGTAGGATTATGCTATGCGATGCTACTTGGAGGACTTCAGTCTACTCTCTTCTATATGCTGCAAGACGGAGGCGACCAGAAGCGTAGTCTTCGATAAGACTAGCTATCCCCCTCTTATTCTGGCATTCTGCAGTTCAGTCCACTGATATGGCCCCTTTACACATATATCCATGCATATGTAGTGTAGCTCCTTGCTTGCGAGTACTTTGGATGAGTACTCACGGTTGCTTTTCTCCCCCTTTTCCCCCTTTTCCCTTCTACCCGGTGGCCGCAACCAGATGCTGGAGCCCAGGATCCAGACGCCACCTTCGACGACGGCTCCTACTACTCTGGAGGTGCCTACTACTACGTGCTGCCCGCTGACGATGACCAGGAGTAGTTAGGAGGATCCCAGGCAGGAGGCCTGCGCCTCGTTCGATCTGTATCCCAGTTTGTGCTAGTCTTCTTAAGGCAAACTTGTTTAACTTATGTCTGTACTCAGATTTTGTTGCTTCCGCTGACTCGTCTATGATCGAGCACTTGTATTCGAGCCCTCGAGGCCCCTGGCTTGTATTATGATGCTTGTATGACTTATTTTTATTTGTAGAGTTGTGTTGTGATATCTTTTCGTGAGTCCCTGATCTTGATCGTACACATTTGCGTGCATGATTAGTGTACGATTGAATCGGGGGCGTCACAAGTTGGTATCAGAGCCGACTGCCTGTAGGAATCCCCCTTCCAACTCCTTGGCCGAAGTTGAGTCTAGTCATTGCAAAACCTTTACTAACATGGCTGTGTGGCCCATGGGCCCACGTCGCCATTGGGTGATATTAGGATCTTTTAGTCCTTGTCTATACTCTGGGACTCTGATCTCTCTTCTATTCGGGTTGAATGAATTTTACTAAATCTAACATTAGGATCTCGTTATCACTTTCACCCGGAGAGCCCCTTATTACTGATGATCGTCTGCTGCACGTGAAGACCCTGAAGATACTCTCCGCTGTTAACCCGAGAACTTATGTTCATTGCGTTTGCAATTCCCCTCCCACCGTCAACTCTTATGGATAACTACTTACAGTTGTTATTCTTACATTCATCCCCTGTTGGTCTTGTTATTACAAGATACCCTGAAAAACTCATCATTGTTTCGATAATCCTTTGAGCTTACTGCCTTGTTGCTCTTTGTCACTTGAATACCCCTACGGATAATTCTCGCACTTATCGAGTATCCGCTCATCCCCCAGTTGATTCATGTATGTCACCAATCTTCGATATACCATTCGATCTTCCAAAAATCCTCAGGAGCCTATTGCTCTTGAAATTCTTGCTTGCTTGCATTATGGTTAATCCCATAAGCCTCGTAATCATATTGGCATCCCTTGTCATTATCATTTTGAGTCTATTGATTCAAAATGTTGCGAATGCTCGCAATCCTCAATCAGAGCCTAGAATTCATTCTTTCGGCTCAGACGTCATTTTAAACATGAGCTGGTTCTCAACAAATCCAATTGCCGTCAATTGTACCCCTAAGGCTGTTCTACTTATCCATCCCTAATCAGAACATTGCTTCTGATCCCTTGATTTGAAAATCATAATTCCTTTGCATTTGAGCTATGGATTAGTTAGATGTTTCCATAATCCAATGCCTTTGCATTGTTACTTCCTCTGGTTGTGTGTCGATGCTCACATCAGCTCTGTTAGGGGCCGACAGATCCTTTAATGGATTTTATCCGACAACGTCCTCCAAATTCAATAACCTTGTGAGGCTTCCCTCGGATACGTAATGCCTTTGGTAAATTGTATCATCTACTTTCTCAACCTTGCTCTACTTTTTGAGCTAGTGATAAATTACTATCGAAGTTTGTGGTATATGTTCCATGATGCCCCGATGGGTTGAACCTATGCCTTCCTTAATATGTGTGAACTCGGAAGTTTTCACGAGCCATACTCATCTGGTATTTCACCAGGTAAAACTTTCAACACTAATGCCTTTATCAAAGCGAGAAGTGAATGTAAGGTTCTGCTTTGGAGAAGTGGGAGTCGACCTTGAACTTTGTGTTCATGCCCATGGACCCGATGTGGAATCTATCATGAAAGCTTCTTGTATTAATAATGGTCCCCTTGTTATAAGTTCATCTTGTATCTATGTTGGTCCTTTGCGACCGTGGTCCCGACCATGATTGATCATCTTTGATCCTTTTCTCGGGCAAGTTGAACCACTTGTCCTGTGCAGATCAATGCACCCGTCCAACCTCTATTATGATCTGCCTTCGAGTATTACCCGTGGTATCTCAATAATAGCACAGAACCATATTACTTCTTATGAGTTCTTCAAGTATTATTTCTCACCGATTCCAATTTTCCCCGAGTTATGAGTTGTTAGACACTCAAGGACACTGGTAAGTGAATCAATTTCGCACTCCGATTCAATAGCTCTAAGTAATCTCCGTTACTTATGAGTTTAATAATCCTTTAAGTCATTCCTAGCCTGATCGGCTATATCATTACCATGTTGAATTTTAACTGTGCTACCCGATCCTTCTTCCCGTAGCCCAATTATTCGACGCTGAGCTAAGCTTACGTTGATTTCCTTGTCATATTATTTCACCTTGAAAAGCAAGCTTGATTTCAAGTTTGTGTCACATCTGTGCTTCCATAACCTCTTGCTTCATCATTCTTTTGACTTGATGTGATCGCGGATCGATTACATCTTCAGGTAATCTCTCGACAAATGTGTCGTGATCATTATCAACTTTCTGAGCTATTCCAGAATAACAATCAAATTCATGATAAGAATTACCATCCTTGCCCCTCGATGATTTGTGTGTCATCGACTACTTCCTTGCCTTCTTTTCAACACAAACATGTTCGTGTTGTGGCTATACCTTGAGTTCCTTGTTAACCGACTTATGTTATGTTCTAACTTGAAGTATTACCATCTTCTATGTCAAGAATGTCGTGAGAAATTCACCCCCTCTTCAGAATTCTTGCTATACTGATACTTCTCATCATCACCATTCTTTCTTGGTCCTCGCATTGATTCCAACCGGGGTACCAACAAGTGAACGGTGCTGTTTGGATTCTGCACTTCTAGCAACCCTATTGCTTTGAAGTTAATGGTCGGCCGTTCATTCTTAGACTATTGATTATTGAATCACCATTCTGACATTGGTCGTGCAACCCAACCCATATTTCGGGCGCACCTTTCAACCAATGTTTAATTGTGTATGTTTTCCTCGGGCATACTTCCTTATATCATTTGATTTGCCAAAGGTTATCTCCTTATCCACATAATTGTGGAGATCCATCTTTTTGGATACCTCGTTGAATTATCGCTGAGTCCATCAACCACCTCCTCATCCTCTTCTTGATTTAATGATGAACTCTTGTTTCGGAACTCGCTTCCATAGTTCATTTCCCGAGGATCTTCGATGTCATCTCGTCATTGTGTGTCGCACCTTTTCTCCTCGGGCATCATGGGTCTAAGTTATCCTAACACCAATCAGGTCCGAATCTCAGTCAGATATGATGGTTGGAACATATTTCCAAGAGTTATAACATTGGTCGTTATATGATCCGGTAAGGTGATGTCTCGCCCAGCACACCTGGCCGGAGGGCCTACTGTTATAGTTTTCTTTTTAGTAGGGTTATCCTTTCTTCCATGAGGAAATTGTAAGACTTATTCTATAAGTTGTTCCTGATGGATCCTTTTTGTTTCCAAAGTCTGATCTTCACCTGTTGACCATGTCAGTGCTATCTCAAAGCATGTATGTGGTACTCCTATCATCGATAAGAACACTTGAAGCACAATGCTAAATTTTCTTAATCAAATTATCCAAACATCGTTGTATGGATAATGTCATGAAATTTCTCTCCCCTGCCTAAGGAGTTTTCTACATAATATCCTGTCACGGATATCATGCTCTGCTTGTCCTTGGGAAGGATATACCCCTGAAATATGTGTTTAAACACATTTTTCCTTTCCATTGTTCTGTTTAACCTGTTGATCACATTTTCCTTTCCATTGGTTTGTTTGACCTTTCTTGTGATCTATATAATCTAAGCAGTAATAATTCACTGCTTATATATAAACACCTCGGTGTAGAACTCTGCCAGTGAGACCCTGTTGCATTTGTTGATGGCATTTCGGTAACCACCGATGGACGAGAACTTTGCCTATTGGTCCGCCTCGTTTAACGAGCAGGAAAATGGTTCTCTTCGTCCCTCGCCCTTGGTATCGATGTTGTTGCCGACATAACTAACAGGCTACCCTCTGACATGCCTTGCTATCGTGTTCGTTCAAGATGCCACCGTCCTCCCTACTTTAACCCACATGGTGGGCCCATAACCCACAGTTCCGCAGGATCGAAACCTGACTCACTTGTACAATCCTGTTTCTAATGGTTATTCCCCATGCTTGGCTTTGTATTTAATTCACGGGCCACCTTCCTAGTGCTCTGTTCTGGTATCAGACGCTATACTTACTCTCGCTGTTCTGAACCGCTTTCTCACGCTGGTTCATACTTTGAGCAACTATCTATCTGCTTGGAACCTCTTATTGTACCATCGAACCTCACTCTCGATGTGTTTTATTTGTTCAACTCGAGAGGTACTCATATGCTCATTCATGGGTTAATCCCATATTATTACCCTTATAGCATTCTGTCGTTGCTGATCTGCCCCGTTACCTATTCGTAAGTACGATGAAGATCCCGAAGAAAGGATGTCGACTACGTCATGATGACCGGAAGCAAAGGAATGAAGACATCAATGTATTGGACCGGTCTCTTCGAGAAGAGCAAGCCAGAATGAGAAGACCCGCTAGATTCGTTACCAAACCTCCCCCCCCCCCTTTTTCACTACCTCTTAAATCTCGGGACGAGATTTCTTGTAGTGGAGGAGATTTGTAACACCCGGATGATCTTGCTACAGTAATCCATGCCACGTCATCCCGATTACTGTTGCTAACCTCGCAAGAATTCGAAACCGTTCAAATTCAATTTAAATTATTGATAACAATAATTGTCACCAAAAATTAAAACCAAAATGTTCGGGGTGCGCCAAATAATACAAAGGTAATTATGGTGTAGCCAACATCTTTTTACAAATTGCTTAAGTAATTTAAAATGATTAAAACAGAAAAGAAATAATAAGAAAATGCAAAACAGAAACAGAAAAGAAAAAAAACAAAAGAACGAAAAGGCCCCCCCCCAATGGGCCAACCGGCCCAGCTGACAGCCAGTCCAGCCCATTGGCCCAGCCGGCCAACCCCACCCCTCTCTCCTTATCCACCCGGTGAGAGCCCCCCCACCGACACCCATCCCCCCCCCCCCCCCCCGCAAAATATCTCGACCTCCTCTCTCTCCCCCGACTGGATCGGGATCGAGAGGAGGAGGACCCGACGCCGTCGCCGCCCGGAGCTCGAAGCTCCTCCCTCGCCGGGCCGCCTCCTCCCCTGCGTCGACGCCATCCCCCATCCCCCGCCCCGAGCTTCCCCGAGCACGCTCCCGAGTCCCTACCCCCTCCCGTGAGCTCCTCCTCCTCCCTTCCCCCTCTGACGCCGGCGCCGTCCGCGCCCAGCCGCGGCCCCGCACGGCGGTCGCCGCGCCCTGGCCGCGCGCCGTCGCCCCGTCTCACCCGCGTCGCCCCGTTCGTCCCCGCGGTCGCCCCTCGTGCCCCCCCGCGGCTGTGTCCGGTGCCCGCGACCCGCTTCGCCGTGCCCCCCCTGCACTGGCCATGGCCTCGCCTCCCCGCGCGTTGCGCTTGCCGGCCGCATCCTGGCCGTGCCCGGCGTTGCTCTCTGCTCCCCGCGCTTGCCGCACAGCGACCGCGCCTGCCCGCACGCGCTGCTCGTCGCCCGCGCCTCAAGCCTCCCTCTCTCGCGCTCGTCGCGTCCACACGCACGCACGCGCCCGCCCCTGTCTCTGTCTCCTGCGCGACCCCCTGCTCCTCTACTCGCCCGCAGGTGACCTCTCCTCCCCCCGCCTCTGCTGCTGCTCTCTGGCCGCGCGGCGGCCGTGCTGCCCGCTCCGTCGCCGCAGCGCTCCGCTCGCCGGCCCACTGCTCTACTGCTGCCGCCGACCGCGGCCTGGCTCCATCTCCCGCCCCGTCGCCTCGGGCCGGCCTCGACGGGCGCTTCGCCCGTAACCCATTCACCCACGCCCATTTGGCCCCTGGCCTATGACAGTGGGCCCCACGCCGAGAACATTTTTGTTAAAAAAAGGGGATTTTAAAAGAAAAATAATAAAAAATAAAATAAAATAATAAATAGTAAAATCAATTAATTAATTAGTTAATTAACTAATTAATTAACTGAATTAATTCTGATTAAATTAACTAGCTAAGATTAATTAATCTAATGACTAATTAACCTAATTAACTACTGTTAATTAACTAACAGAGTATGACCAGTGGGACCCACACGTCAGCGACCCAGTCAACACCTCTGTTGACTGCTGACGTCATGCTGACGTCAGCATGCTCTGTTTTGGATAATGTTGTATTAAGTTAATTAAATAAATGCTAAAATTAATCTAAATCCTTTAAAATTAATATAAAATAAACCGTAGCTCGGATGGAAAAACTTTGTACATGAAAGTTGCTCAGAACGACGAGACGAATCCGGTCACGCAACCCGTTCGTCCGCCACACATCCCTAGCATAGTGAACCTGCAACATTTCCCCTCTGGTTCATTTGTCCGAAAACGCGGAACACCGGGAATACTTTCCCGGATGTTTCCCCCTTCACCTGTATCACTTACTACCGCGTTAGGTCGCCTCTAGCATCGCGCATTGCCATGTTATACTTTGATTGCTCTGTTATTTATTGTGTTCCCCCTCCGTTACTTCTTTCCGGTAGACCCCGTGCCGATGATGATGCCCCTGTGATCGACTACGGAGTTGACGATCCCTCTCTCTTGCCAGAGCAACCAGGCAAGCCCCCCCCCCTTGATCACCAGATATCGCCTACTCTTCTCTATACTGCTTGCATTAGAGTAGTGTAGCATGTTACTGCTTTCCATTAATCCTATTCTGATGCATAGCCTGTCCTTGCTACTATTGTTGTTACCTTTACCTGCTATCCTAATACTTAGTATAGGATGCTAGTGTTCCATCAGTGGCCCTACACTCTTGTCCGTCTGCCATGCTATACTATCGGGCCGTGATCGCTCGGGGGTGATCACGGGCATATACTATATACTTTACACTGTTACATTACCTGTGATACTGTTCGGAGATGGGGGCTGAAGGGGCAGGTGGCTCCATCCCGGTAGAGGTGGGCCTGGGTTCCCGACAGCCCTCGACTGTTACTTTGTGGCGGAGCGACAGGGCAGGTTGAGTCCACCTAGGAGAGAGGTGGCCTGGCCCTGGTCGGCGTTCGCGGATACTTAACACGCTTAACGAGATCTGGGTATTTGATCTGAGTCTGGCCATTTGGTCTATACACACTAACCACCTACGCGGGAGTAGTTATGGGTATCCCGACGTCGTGGTATCAGCCGAAGCACTTCTTGACGTCAGCGACTGAGTGGCGCGCGCCGGATTGGACTGGAACGCCACTAGGCTAGGTCTGCTTCCGGCCGCGTTCGCAACGTGCAGGTGTGCTCAGGGCGATGGGCCCAGACCCCTGCGCGCTTAGGTTTAGACCGGCGTGCTGACCGCTCTGTTGTGCCTAGGTGGGGCTGCGACGTGTTGATCTTCCGAGGCCGGGCATGACCCAGAAAAGTGTGTCCGGCCAAATGGGATCAAGCGTGTTGGGCTATGTGGTGCACCCCTGCAGGGAAGTTTATCTATTCGAATAGCCGTGTCCCTCGGTAAAAGGACGACCCGGAGTTGTACCTTGACCTTATGACAACTAGAACCGGATACTTAATAAAACACACCCTTCCAAGTGCCAGATATAACCCGGTTATCGCTCTCTAACAGGGCAACGAGGAGGGGATCGCCGGGTAGGATTATGCTATGCGATGCTACTTGGAGGACTTCAGTCTACTCTCTTCTATATGCTGCAAGACGGAGGCGACCAGAAGCGTAGTCTTCGATAAGACTAGCTATCCCCCTCTTATTCTGGCATTCTGCAGTTCAGTCCACTGATATGGCCCCTTTACACATATATCCATGCATATGTAGTGTAGCTCCTTGCTTGCGAGTACTTTGGATGAGTACTCACGGTTGCTTTTCTCCCCCTTTTCCCCCTTTTCCCTTCTACCCGGTGGCCGCAACCAGATGCTGGAGCCCAGGATCCAGACGCCACCTTCGACGACGACTCCTACTACTCTGGAGGTGCCTACTACTACGTGCTGCCCGCTGACGATGACCAGGAGTAGTTAGGAGGATCCCAGGCAGGAGGCCCGCGCCTCGTTCGATCTGTATCCCAGTTTGTGCTAGCCTTCTTAAGGCAAACTTGTTTAACTTATGTCTGTACTCAGATTTTGTTGCTTCCGCTGACTCGTCTATGATCGAGCACTTGTATTCGAGCCCTCGAGGCCCCTGGCTTGTATTATGATGCTTGTATGACTTATTTTTATTTGTAGAGTTGTGTTGTGATATCTTTTCGTGAGTCCCTGATCTTGATCGTACACATTTGCGTGCATGATTAGTGTACGATTGAATCGGGGGCGTCACAACAGAGATGCATGAAGATTGAGACGATCTTTTGCAGGTAAACGAAACCCGGACTTGGCACGTGTGCGCATGGTATGATCGTTAGTAGGAGCTGGAACGAGAATAGCATGAGCAGGAGGGGTGGGGGAAGATGTGGTGGACGCGTCCGGCGCAGCGAAGGAAGCGGACGCGGGAGATGGCGGTGAATACTGCGGCGGTAGGAGGTCTGCCGCGACAGAGTGTAATGGGTTTGCCTCTGCCGGAACAGAGGTGATGACAGAAGTGGTCGTGGCAGGATCTGCTACCGCGGTAGAGGATTCGACTGGTTTCGTTGGATAGGTTGGCGGCTGAAAGAAGGGAAGATGATTGCGACGAGAGGGACTAGTGGACGGCGTGGGTGAGTTGGGATCTAATTGTTGACGCTCGGAAAAGGGAAAAATGTTTTCAGCGAATGTTACATGACGAGACACGTGAACACGACCACTAACAAGATCTAGACAACAATGCACCTTGTGCTCGTCAGAAAAACCTAGATGGACACATGGGGTAGAGTGCGGGGAAAGTTTGTTAGGAGAAGTGGAGTAGGAGTTGGGGAAACAAAGACAACCGAAGACGCGAACGTCGGAGTAATTTGGATGAGAGAGAAATAAAGAGAAGTAAGGAGTAGTTTGTGGGTTAACTTTGGATGGATGAATATTGAGTAAATATGTGGCCGTGTGGAGGGCCTCAGCCCAGAACTTCGGAGGCATAGAAGATTGAACAAGCAGAGTGCGAAGGATGTCATTAAGAGTACGCAGAGAACGCTCGGCTTTGCCGTTTTGAGGGGAGGTATAAGGACAAGAGAAACGCAAGAGAATTCCATATTGTAGAAAGAAATTTTGATTTTTAAAGTTGTCAAATTCACAACCATTATCACATTGGATGAATCTTATAGGGAGGAAAAAGTGGACCGAGACATAGCGCTGAAAGTTATGAAATATATTATGAACGTCGGATTTGTTGCGTAAAGGAAAAGTCCAAACATAATGAGTAAAATCATCAAGAATCACGAGATAATACTTGAAACCAGATACACTTTCTATTGGTGATGTCCAGAGATAACAATGAAGTAATTCAAAAGGAAAAGTACTAGAAGATTGAGAGGAACTAAAGGGAAGGCGAACATGTTTTCCTAATTGACACGACTGAGGGAGTCCTGGATTAGGGGGTGTCCGGATAGCCGGACTGTACCTTCAGCCTGACTCCTGGACTATGAAGATACAAGATTGAAGACTTCGTCCCGTGTCCGGAAGGGACTTTCCTTGGCGTGGAAGGCAAGCTTGGTGATGCGGATATTTAGATCTCCTACCATTGTAACCGACTTTGTGTAACCCTAACCCTCTCCGGTGTCTATATAAACCGGAGGGCTTTAAACCGTAGGACAACATACAACACTCATACCATAGGCTAGCTTCTAGGTTTAGCCTCCTTGATCTCGTGGTAGATCTACTCTTGTACTACCCATATCATCAATATTAATCAAGCAGGATGTAGGGTTTTACCTCCATCGAGAGGGCCCGAACCTGGGTAAAACCTCGTGTCCTTTGTCTCCTGTTACCATCCGCCTAGATGCACAGTTCGGGACCCCCTACCCAAGATCCGCCGGTTTTGACACCGACATTGGTGCTTTCATTGAGAGTTCCTCTGTGTCGTCGCTTTTAGGCCCGATGGCTCCTTCGATCATCAATAATGATGCAGTCCAGGGTGAAACACTTCTCCCCGGACAGATCTTCGTCTTCGGCGGCTTCACACTACGGGCCAATTCGCTTGGCCATCTGGAGCAGATCGAAAGCTACGCCCCTGGCCATCAGGTCAGATTCGGAAGTTTAAACTACACGGCTGTTGTCCGTGGGGACTTGATCTTCGACGGATTCGAGCCACAGCCGAGCGCGCCGCACTGTCGCGATGGGCATGATCTAGCTCTGCCGCCGAGCAGTGCCCTGGAGGCCGCACGCGCATCGGTTCCGACCCTCGATTCGGAACCAACTGCGCCAATCGAGGATGGGTGGTTGGACGCCACCTCGGGGGCTGCGATCCCAATGGCGATCGAGCCGGACACCAGCCCCGCACTCCGCAAGGCCCGTGACTCCGAGTGGCCGGACTCCTATCCGGACTCCGAGCCCTCCACGCCTCTACCAATCAAATCCGATTGGGCGCCGATCATGGAGTTTACCGCCGTGGACATCTTTCAGCACTCGCCCTTTGGCGATATTCTGAAGTCATTAAAGTCTCTCTCTTTATCAGGAGAGCCCTGGCCGAACTGCGGTCAGCAAGGTTGGGATACGGGCCCCGCCGAATTCGGAGAAACCCTCCGCGACGATACCTCGGGGTCGCCCGCCTCTCTAGGCGGTTCGGCAGGGGGAGGCTTTTCGCTCTCCATCATCTCCGGAAGAAGACCCCCCGAAGACGAGCTCTGCGGAGAAGGGCTGAGGTCCGAACTACAAGGTAAATTTTCGGTTACTCTTCTCGGATATAAAACAAGGATTCTTCTCAAAGGAAAAACCTCTCTCTACTTATGGCTCGGTGGAGGGTTGGCCTCCTTGAGGGCATAGTTCGGCCGAGGTATCCCCCGGCGTAGGACCCTATAACGAAGATATCTTCCCCCGTTTTGAGGCCACGGCCTTCGAGTCTCCAGAGGAGGTCCTCTTCTTTCCTTGCGGAGTGGAATTTTCGATTCCTTCCCTCCGAACAGCCTCCTTCGAGGAGGCCGTAGTTTCCTTGTCCCCTCCCTTGCTTTCCTTCAAAGGCACAATCTTCAACATCCTGACCAGCACGGGATCCGGCGTGGTCTCAGGGAGGGGAGCCGGACACCTGATAAGCTTTGCTTTTGCTATCCACTCCTGTTTAAAGAACAGTTCTTCAGAAGCAAGTTTCATAACAAATATACCGATAGCAAGTCCAGGCACAAGGCTACTTACTTTAGTATCCGAGCGATTGCAGCTCAATCCTGCGTCCTCGGTCAAGTCCGGACACATCACTTGTGATCCGAAGAACAATTTATACATCTCCACAGGCGTTGCACCCATGAAATGCTGGAGATCTCGCGCTCCCTCCGGATTAAACTCCCACAGGCGGAGGGAGCGACGTTTCCCGAGCAAGGTTCGACGGATCAGCATGACCTGCGTCACTTTGACAAGGTTGAAGTCACCTTCTAAGAGATCCCTGATGCGGCGCTGCAACAAGGGCACGTCCTTGGATGACCCCCAGTCAAGTCCTTTATTGACCCATGACGCTAACTGTGGTGGGGGACCCGAACGAAAGGCAGATGGCGCCACCCACTTGGTGCCCCTGGGAGCGGTGATATAGAACCACTCTCGTTGCCATAAGCTGAACTCCTCTTGGAAAGAGCCCTCGGGCCATGGAGCATCAACATTCTTGCTTATAACAGCGCCTCCGCACTCTGCGTGCCGCCCCTCGATCATCTTCGGCATTACTTTAAAGGTCTTGAGCCATAGTCCGAAGTGGGGATTAATACGGAGGAAAGCTTCGCACACGACGATGAAAGAGGAAATGTGGAGGATGGACTCCGGAGCTAAGTCGTGAAATTCCAACCCGTAATAGAACATGAGCCCCCTCACGAAGGGGTCCATTAGGAAGCCTAGACCCCGAAGGAAGTGAGACATGAACACCACGCTCTCACCAGGCCTGGGAGTGGGAACGACCTGCCCTAGAGCAGGCAACCTATGCGAGATTTCGCCGGTCAAGAACCTGGCCTCTCTCAGCTTTAGCATGTCCTCCTCTGTAATAGAAGAGGGCGCCCATCAGCCTCGAAGGACGGAACCGGACATTGTCGAAGATCCGAAGCGCCTGAAATCTGGAACCTTGGGTGTTGGAACTCGAGGCGAAGGGCGAACTCGTTTGAGATTGAAAAGAAGGAGCAAGGCCTTGGTCTCTTTATAAGAGGTGGATACCAAGGGCCCTCCCCGTAACCGTTTGGGACTCGCCTTTAATCGAGAAAACATGCCAACGGGCACGATTGGGTTACCCACGTCCGTACTGATGAGAATCCCGTAAATAAGGGGACACGATCTCTGCTTTGACAAGACGTGCCAAGGAAACCGCCTCGCGAAACGCGCTAAGGTGGGGGAGTAAAAACGATTCAGATAATGACTTGGCCGTGGTGTGATGTTACGCTACGGAATACGTCAGCAGATTAGATTTGTGTAAATATTATTCTCTCTATGGCAATATGTGGAAACTTATTTTGCAGAGTCGGACACTGTCTTTTATGTTCAAAATCTTATATGAAGTACTTGGAGGAGGAACCCGCCTTGCAATGCCGAAGACAATCTGCGCGCCGGACTCGTCGTCATTGAAGCCTGGTTCAGGGGCTACCGAGGGAGTCCTGGATTAGGGGGTGTCCGGATAGCCGGACTGTACCTTCAGCCGGACTCCTGGACTATGAAGATACAAGATTGAAGACTTCGTCCCGTGTCCGGAAGGGACTTTCCTTGGCGTGGAAGGCAAGCTTGGCGATGCGGATATTTAGATCTCCTACCATTGTAACGAACTTTGTGTAACCCTAACCCTCTCCGGTGTCTATATAAACCAGAGGGCTTTAGTCTGTAGGACAACATACAACAATCATACCATAGGCTAGCTTCTAGGGTTTAGCCTCCTTGATCTCGTGGTAGATCTACTCTTGTACTACCCATATCATCAATATTAATCAAGCAGGACGTAGGGTTTTACCTCCATCGAGAGGGCCCGAACCTGGGTAAAACTTCGTGTCCCTTGTCTCCTGTTACCATCCGCCTAGACGCACAGTTCGGTACCCCCTACCCGAGATCCGCCGGTTTTGACACCGACAACGACTGGCACATAGAAGAATTATGAGAGTCTCTATTACAAGGTATTGAAAATTCACTAAGAAGTGTGGATAACACATATTTATTGGGATGGCGAGGAGCAGCGACCGGAACACCATGGAGAGAATATAAATCACCGGAGCTATTGAATCGAGCGATCTCGGCCTTGGTCGGGTAGTCCTTTATGGACAAACCAAAGGGGCAAACTCAACAGAAACATGATTATCAGTGGTGATTTGGCGAACAGAAATCAGATTTTTAATAAGAGCAGGAGCTACAAGAACATCATGAAGAAGCAAAGCCTTAGTTGGGGATTGGATTTGAGCCTGACCGACACAGTAAATAGGAATAGAAGATCCATCATGAGAGTAATAGAGGGAAAAGATGAAGGTGTGCAAGAAGAAATCAAATTACTTGATGCTGACATATGGCGAGAAGCACCAGAATCAAAAATCCAATCCGTACCTGAGTTCCCTTGTGCAGCAAAGTTGTTCATGGCTGGTAGAAAAGCAGCTTGGTCCCAGCTCGGAGTCGCAGTAGAGGCTGGTGTAGTCATGGGAGCTTGCAAGTGTGGTGGCGTCGGCAGTAGGGCCGGCATCGGCGTAAAGAGAGAGACACCATCATTGTACTGCTGCATGTAGGGGGGCGATGGAGCGTCATAGGATGCATAAGGACTCGTGTTGTAGATCGGTGGCGTGTAGGTCGGAGCAGCGTGGTACGCAGCCGTCGGTTGTCGGGGCGCGAGGAGAGGCGCGCCGGTGTGAGGGGGACCACCGGGCTGCCAGCCACCGGTACAGGCAGGCGGGGCACCATATGACATAGGGGCGGACCAGGGCATAGGACACACCGGGACTAGCCCTGTCCATGGATCAGGAGATGGGCGCCAACCGGGCAGCGAGGAAGCCGGAGGCGATGGTGGTGCCGTTGGTGGAGCCGGGGGCGGAGCAGGAGCGGGCGCCGTGCGGAACTGCGGCGGCTTAGGGTTTTCGCGCTGGTAATTGGGACTTGGACGCCAGCCGGATGGTTGAGGAGGTGTTGTTGGTGAAGGTGACGGTGGCGGCACCGACGCAGGCGGGCGAGGAGAAGCAGCGCGCCGCTCGAGGTAGTCGGGCGACGGCAGCGATATCGGGGCTGGCGGGTTAGCCATACCCTAGGATCAAAAGTCTGATACCATGTAGAATTGTATTGAATAATTGTTAATACAATATTGTGCCGGTACAAGAATTATATATAAGAGCCAAGCCGCACCTGACCTAGCCTTATTACAAACCGAGTAGGAGTCTTAATCCTAATACAAGTTGTATTCTAATAATAACTTAAAGAAGCAAGCGGCCACCACGTGAATTTGCATCCCCCCACTCAGTCGAGACGGCTCACCTTTTCATACAATTAGCATCAACGCCTTTGAGGAAGAGAGAAAGGAAACGGGAGGTGATCGTGGAGGTGATCAACTAGGGTTTCATCGCGGGATTGGTGGGTGAACCAGTGGGTTGGGTTAGGGCGTTACAATTGGTATTAGAGCCAACCCTCACGGTTAAACGGGCATGTGCGGGTCAGTGATGCATACATGGGCACCTGTGGATGATGTAACTGGCACAGAAAGACGTTTGCCAAAAGGGAATGTTCCTGCTAGGCAATGGGGAAGTCAGTTCCTTTGAGGAGAGTGTATGTGACATCATGACTTAATAGGATGATAGACTACTCATATCAACAAGGTGCACCTTCTGTTTCACGAGTCCATCTGAAAGGAACCTCAAAGTTAAGGTTGGAGCAATTTGAGGATGGGTGACCGACTTGCTACTTGATCCCGGGTGCGCACGGGTGAGAACAAAGTGCATAGGTGAAAGATCATGGATGTCGGCTCGAGGGGGGTGAATAGGCGCTTTAAAATAATTATGGTTTAGGCTTGAACAAATGCGGAATAAACCTAGTGGTTAATTTGTCAAGCACAAAACCTACAACAACTAGGCTCACCTATGTGCACCAACAACTTATGCTAAGCAAGACAAACAACTATGTGATAGCAAGATATATAATATGAAACACTATGACTATCACAAAGTAAAGTGCATAAGTAAAGGGCTCGGGTAAGAGATAACTAAGGCACGTGGAGACGACGATGTATCCCGAAGTTCACACCCTTGCGGATGCTAATCTCCGTTTGGAGAGGTGTGGAGGCACAATGCTCCCTAAGAAGCCACTAGGGCCACCGTAATCTCCTCACGCCCTCGCACAATGCAAGATGTCGTGATTCCACTAAGGGACCCTTGAGGGTGGTCACCGAAACCGTACACTTTGGCAACCCTTGGGGTCACCGAACCCGTACACTTTGGCAACCCTTGGGGGCGGTCACCGGTACCCGTCAAATTTCTCGGGGCGATCTCCATAACCTAATTGGAGACCCCGATGCTTGCCTGGAGCTTTACACCATAGTGATTGAGCTCCGAAGCACCACCAACCGTCTAGGGCGCCCAAGCACCCAAGAGGAACAAGCTTAAGGGTACCAAGCACCCAAGAGTAATAAGCTTCTCAACTTATAACTTCCACATGTCACCGTGGAGAACTCAAACCTATGCACCAAATGCAATGGCAAGGGCACACAGAGTGCCCAAGTCCATCACTCTCAAATCCCACCAAAGCAATGAAAGCTATGGAGGAAAATGAGAGGAAGAACGAAGAAGAGAACACGAAGAACTCCAAGATCTAGATCCAAAGGGTTCCCCTAACATAGAGGAGAAAGTGATTGGTGGAAAGATAGATCTAGATCTCTCTCTCTTTCTCCCCAAAAACTAGCAAGAATCCATGGAGGGATTGAGAGACAGCAAGCTCAAAGAAGGTCAACAATGGGGGAAGAACATGAGCTCAAGGGATGCCGTTCAATGGGGGAAAGAAGACCCCCTTTTATAGGTGGGGAAAAATCCAACCGTTATGTGCTCAGCCCGCACACGAGCGGTACTACCGCTCCATGGAGCGGTACTACCGCTTGGGCGGCAGTAACATGAAAAAAGAGCAACGGCTAGAAACCTTGGGCGGTAGTGCCGCATGGAGCGGTACTTGAAGGAAATATGACCTAGAGGCAATAATAAAGTTCTTATTTTATATTTCCTTATTCATGATAAAGGTTTATTATTCATGCTAGAATTGTATTGATCGGAAACTTAAATACATGTGTGAATACATAAACAAATACTGTGTCCCTAGTAAGCCTCTACTAGACTAGCTCGTTGATCAAAGATGGTTAAGGTTTCCTAACCATGGACATGAGTTGTCATTTGATAACGGTATCACATCATTAGGAGAATGATGTGATGGACAAGACCCACCCGTTAGCTTAGCATAATGATCGTTCAGTTTTATTGCTATTGATTTCTTCATGTCAAATACATATTCCTTCGGCCATGAGATTATGCAACTCCCGGATACCGGAGGAATACCTTGTGTGCTATCAAACGTCACAATGTAACTTGGTGATCATAAAGATGCTCTATAGGTATCTCCAAAGGTGTTTGTTGAGTTGGCATAGATCGAGATTAGGGTTTTGTCACTCCGAGTATCGGAGAGGTATCTATGGGCCCTCTCGGTAATACACATCATAAGCTTGCAAGCAAATGACTAAGGAGTTGGTCACGAGGTGATGTATTATGGAATGAGTAAAGATACTTTCCCATAACGAGATTGAACTAGTCATAGAGATAACGACGGTCGAATCTCGGGCAAATAACATACCGATGGACAAAGGGAATAACTTATGTTGTCATAATGGTTCGGTCGATAAAGATCTTTGTAGAATATGTAGGAGCCAATATGGGCATCCAGGTTCCGCTATTGGTTATTGACCGGAGAGGTGTCTCAGTCATGTCTACATAGTTCTCGAACTCGTAGGGTCCACACGCTTAACATTCGTTGACGATATAGTATTATATGAGTTATGTGATTTGGTGACCGAATGTTGTTCGGAGTCCCGGATGAGATCACGGACATGACGAGGAGTCTCGAAATGGCCGAGAGGTAAATATTGATATATGAGATGATGGTATTCGGACACCGGAAGTGTTTCGGAGGGTACCAGGTGCTTATCGGGTCACTGGAAAGGAGTTTCGAGCACCCCCGGCAAAGATATGGGCCGTATGGTCCAAGAGAGGCAACACACCAGCCCACAAGGGGCTTGTGCGCCCCAATAGAGGCCGGCCCTATGAGGAGGAGAAGGAAAGAGGGGAGGGAAAGGAAAGTGTGGAGTAGGACTCCCCCTTCCTTCCCTCTCCCCCTCTTTCCTTCCCCCTTCTTCATACAAGGAAAGGGGGGGCGCAGGAGGGCAGGAGCCCTAGAGCCGGAGGCCAGCCCCTTGGGGCGCGCCCTGGCTGCCCTAGGCTGCCTCCTCCCCACCCACCTATATATATGTGGGAGGGGGCGCCACACAAGGACACAACATTTTCTTAGCCGTGTGCGCACTACAAAAAAAATACACTTCCGTGATGATACATGTTTGTCACAGTAGGTCACGTTTTCTGTCATGCATGTACATCCATGACAAATTTATGACAGAATCAAGATAGTCATACCTGTGCTGTCGTAGAAGTGTTCCATGACATTACCAAAATTATCATCACGAAAGTGTCCACTTCCATGACGATAAATCGCGCGTCACAGAAGTGCTTTCGTCAAGGGTGACCGACACGTGGCATCCACCGAAACGGAATGCCGTTAAGCTATCGGGTCCGGTTTTGGATCCGATAACCCGTTAACAGCCCCGACCAATGGGGATTTTCCACGTGTAAAATCATCATTGGCTGGAGGAAACACGTGTCGGCTCGCCGTTGGGACAGATGTCATCCACTCATTGGACCCAAAGCGCCTATGATACGTCGACACGTGGCACGGCCCAACAGAGGCCATATAGGTTAAAAAGGCCGGCCCAGTCAAAGGCCTGTGGTACTTACTCCGGTACTAGTGGGCCAGCCCAATAACGGCCTGCTTAATAAAGGCCCATTTACGGCCTGAAGCCAGATCTGGCCCGTTAATTGTTCGCCGAATATTTGGCCCCATTTACGGCCCGAAGCCAGATCTGGCCAGTTAATTTTTCGCCGAATATTTGGGCCCAACTACAGCCCAGTGACTTTCGGCCTATTAGAGGCCCGATGTAGACATGGGCCCATTTCAGCCCGGTGTGACTTTCGGCCTGGGAATAGCTCGTGCTGCCCATGGGCCATATATGGTCCGATGGGACATCGGGCCCACTAACGGCCCGTGATAAAGGTGGCAACAGTTAAGCCCAACGTGACTTTGGGCCTGTTAAAGGCCTGTCGCATAATTCGGCCCGTTGATGTCTGTACTAAGCTTTCGGCCTCTTAAAGGCCCCTGATATCAGTGGGCCAACTAAGGCCCGAGATATGTTTTGGCCTGGTAACTTCCTGTGATATAACTGGGCCCAAAAAGGCCCGGTCTACATTTCAGCCTGCTGAAGGCCCGTCGACAACTAGTGAAAATTGAGGCCCAATATGCATTTCGGCCTGCTAAAGGCCCATGATTTCATCTGGGCCGTAACAGGCCAGTACAATATTCAGCCTGTTAATGGCCCAACGCTACCTAGGCCAAACTAAGCGCTGGGTCCACAAAAGGCCCAACTAAAATATAGGCCGGTGTAAGTTGTGGGCCTCGCGCAAAGTGTGAAGGCCCCAATGATTCGGGCCCAAGAAATATGCAGGCCGGCCCAATTGTGGCCCACTAAACACTAGGCCCGTTAGAGGCAAATGTTTCGGCCCGGTCGACTACATCTGATTTTTTTTCAGATAGCGAATGATGGCAGTAACTAGTAGGAACTAAGAACAAACCTACTCTATACAATAAAGAAATTACGACATAGTAACTAAGAATAAACCTACACTATACAATAAAGGATTTATGGTATATTACATCCACTGGGCATTGAAGTTCGCCACCAGTGATCATAACGCGCAACCAAGAAGCGAATTACAAAAACTGGGCACCATTGCAGCGTAACAAAATAATACTGAACCGAGACCACCTCCAAGACAGTTCAAGAAAGGTTAGCCTTGCACGGAAACTGTTGCGCAAGCTGCTGAGCAAGGCTGTGAGACCGACCTAGCATGTCGGTCATAGCTTCCAGGTGTAGTTGTTTAGCGATGAGGTTCTCATTGGTGTTCTACGCAATCTTTCTTAGAGATAGGACTTCAAGTCGAAGTTGAGTTGCAGAATGCATTTCTGCTAGAACTTGGGACTGAAGAAGTCTAACTGATTCAAACAACGAATTCTGTGAGATTTTCTGACTGCTAGTCTCAAGTAACTTGAACACTGCATCAAGACAAGACTTTGGGGTTGTCTCGCTATCTTCAAGATGTTTTTCCTTCTTTGCTGCAATATATGTTGGGTTTTTCTCACAGCCTTCAGCAGACTTGTGCATGCCATCAGGCATATAACTCTGAAACAAAGCAGAGAGATCACAGGTATTGCATGTGTATAAACAAAGATGACAAATGTGTTGTCAATTCCATCCAATTTCAAATTAGAAAATAAAGAGTAAGTTCAAAATATCAATAGCTTAATTTGCATTGTTCATAATGTGGGGAGCTTCACCACACTACTGGATTACCATGTCAACATAACAAGCATAGATGAAGGGTAAAGAAAATCATTGTCTATTTTGGTTAATGTGCATGGCATGTTGTTCATATCATCAGCCACATCAGTAAGATAAAACAGGAGATGACAAGGTGCAAACGTGGGTTGCTTCACCACACACTGGATTATAGATCCACAAAAGCAAGCATACATATAGGGAGTATTGATTAATGTGCATGGTATGAATAAGGAATTTGGTTTTACAAGTAAAACTTAGAACTTACGGTTCTTGCGAACATGCATTTTGGTAGAAACAACAAACTAAACAGCAGTAAACGATAGGGAGTATGAGCAAATTAAACAACAGTTGAGGATAAAGGCTTTAGAAGGACTGACTTACATTAACAGTTAACACCTGCTTTATAATGCCCTTCTCCATATCAAGGGAAGGATAACTCAAGAGTTTCATCACAGAATCTTCTTCATAAGCATTGCCTGTACTCTACATTTTGTAGAGAGTAATTATAGATATGATAATACTGGAAGGGATAGAGGATAATGAAGATAAGATGCAAATTGATGCTACATAATCAACTACCAATCCTTGGAAGTACAAGCATTACAGGACAAAATGTACTGACAAGAGCAATGGGCTACACTTCTGCACTGGCATTGTCTGTGTATTCTACTTTTTGGTAAGATTAAATATAGATCTGATCTTTTTTAGTAAATGGTGGGCGAGGAGATAAGATGTAGAATGCTACACAATGAACCAATCCCTCTTCCCATAATACAAGAGTGCTTTGAACACTGGTGTACTGTACAAAACGTTCTTATATTATGAGACAGAGGGAGTAGCTGCTAATGTAAGTACAGTGATAGACGACGTTCAGTCCTTACAAGAGGACTGCAGAGCTAAACCTCTTCAAAAGCATTGGGTTGATTTTAAATTTATGTAAGAGTCCATATAGATCTTATATGTCCACCAAATGGACGATAACGAGGCTAACATGTGCAGTGATGCTACACAATCAAACAGCTATGAAAGTAAGTATGGTCATACAGGGTAAGAGGTACTCACAAGAGCAATGCAGTGTGCAGTATAGCTGCAAGATTTTGGGGTCTCTTGAGAATGGATGTTCTTCTGCTAACAGTTTTCGTACAAGTGAGGCGTTAAGGCAAATGCAGAAATGTAGTTCAAATTGTGATGTGATATCATAGATAGTACCTTACGCTGCAGCCCAGACCAATGTGTAACAAGATTATTCCAGTCACCGCCGGATAAATGTAGCACCGGAGACTTTACAGAAATTTCGTTTAGAGGCTTGCCATCGAAGTGCGCTTGCCTCAGGTAGGAACGATACTTCATCAACAAGTGCTTGAAAAGCAACCAACCCTTGCTCGTCTTCACAATCCAGTTTGGTCCTCGCCTATTTAAAAGAATGAAATCTTGTGTCTTCTGTCAGCAGAAACATATGCAGTAATGACCATGAATAACATTAGTACATTACTTACGCGTAAGTTACAGAGGAAGACTGGAAATTGCAAGGTTCTTATTTGTTTATGTAGGTACAAGGGACTTGAGCATGGCCTCCTACTGGATTGATACCTTGGTTCTAAAAAATCAAGGGAAATACTTACGCTACTTTGCTGCATCACCCTTTCCTCTTCAAGGGAAAACCAACGCAGTGCTCAAGAGGTAGCAACCCACCTAACTCTTAACAGTCATATCTGAACTCGTTAAGGTTAAAACGCTGGATTGTCATGTGAGGGCACGACTTACAGATAGCGAGGATGAATCCGAGCTACTAAGCCGCCTTCATTAAAACTTAGTTAAACCTTCCTGTTTGCTTGATGCTACTCCAACCTCGTGTACTCTCGATAAGTCATATCTGAACTTATCCAGGTTCAAACATCGATTGGGTCATGTGAGAGCCGGCTTACAGAAAGCGAGAATACTCCAGTGACTATCATGCTAGTTTCATTGAAGTATTCTATTATCATACACATACATCATCATATATTGCATCATACACATACATCATCATATATTGCATCATTCATTGCATCATCATAGCATGCATCATATATGCATAGATATACTGGTTTATATTGTAGGAGCCGGTTTTCAAACCGGGTTATATTATTCAAATCTTTAATAGCCAACATGGCTGGATTTTTATTATGGTTATCAATAACCAGTATTATGATTAAGGTTTTCAAAGTTGCTTCAGCGCAATGGCTATTATTTATCAATGGATATGATTTATTCTACAATGAAAGGAATAGTCCCGAGTCGCTGCAGGCTTATGACCCGGCACTTGGGGGCTACATTATTCAAGTTGAGATTACATCAAATACGCAAGTCCCATGTCACTGCCAGCATGCACCATGGCACTTGGGGGCTAATGCAAGATCATTTTTTACTTGCTTTATTGAAGACCCAACTCATCACATCATAATGGGCCGACCCATGGGGGCTACCAATTGCTCCTATCAAAAATTCAAGGTACACAAGTCTTAATCCATTATATTGAAAGGTCCACTACTCAGTTGGTAGAGTACAAAGCTCTTAACCTTATGGACGTGGGTTCGAGCCCCAGGGTGGGGTTACATTATATGATATTACTTTCAATGAAGTATATATAAAGTCCCAACTCAGTATTATCTTACTAAGCCGGCCCTTGGGGGCTACACGCTGCTGTTCAAGTCTACGTGATCATATCTACAAAGTCCCTGCTCATTATTGCATAATGACTCGGCCCTTGGGGGGCTACACAAGTTGAAGTTTTTATGAGCATAAAGGCAATTACAAGTCTCAGGTTGCTGCAAGCATGACAACCCGTCACTTGGGGGCTACATATGTGGAATATTCAGTTTTGACTAGTGACTGAGATGAACAACCTGGATTTCTTCAAGGTTGCAACATTTATATTGAAGCAAGTCTTAAGATGTTACTATGCTCCCTTCTTAAGACTTGGGGGCTACAAGTGATATGCATATAAGGAAGGTACATTTTCAAGTTTGATGTTAGCAACAATTATGACCCGGTGCCATCAATATTTAAAACCGGCAAGTTCTACATCTTCAAGCCGGCTCAAAATCAGATGAGTATTTCAAGACCAATGTTTTTGTTAAGCATTGGGAGCTGAGTCAAATGAATTATTCTTCACAATATTTTTCTGTGAGAAACCAATGTCAGGAAATTGATTATGAGGCCGACCTATTGACCCGGACTTTCCAGAAGAAGGAAATGACAAGGACTTAAGGATCATGAGGTGCCGTCTTACAAGAATTTTAACCTGGAGCGCAACCTGTAAAATTTGTTCTTGTGTTTATTTTGCAGGATCAGTTTAACATGGATAAATCCAAATTAAATTGGGGGCTAATGTCGGGGATATACCCCGCGGAATGACCCGGTCGGAAGTATTCTCGGTCGGACATGGTGACTCACTAGTGACCCGCCCTGACTTGGCGACTCACTAAGTGACCCGACCGGATCTGTCCACTCACCGATGACCCGGCCGAGCCAGGTGATTCATTGGTGACCCGACACGCGGGTCAGAGGAGCGATAAGACCTGGAGGCCCAGAAGGCGGTTCATGGAAGGTTGACTTATGTTATTGTGGGTCGGCTTAAGAGGAAAGGCATAAGGAAGATTCTACTACAAAGGAAGCAAGACTAGGACTCCACTGGTAATAGAGTAATCCTAATCCTACTAGGACTAGTTATGTAACCCGCCCCTTCAACTTATATAAGGAGGGGTAGGGCACCCCAAGAGGGGCAAGTTCGACAAGTTGGACAGATTAGGGTTAGACAAACAAGTCTACAGCTCTCGAGATAGAGCACCATTGTAATCATGTTCATCATCATCCATATCAATGAAGCAGGATGTAGGTTTTTACCTCCACCGTGAGGGGCCGAACCTGGGTAAAAAACCTCGCATCTCTCCTCCCACTCAACCCCTCTCAAGCTACCACATAGATGCGTTGGCCTCACGACTAAGTTCTGACACTAAGGACATCTGCCGTGACAATTCCACGACAACAGGTATTTGAGAGAAACCAGAATAACCATCTAGAAAGCAAAAATGTGTAAGTATAGATAGTCTTTCTAGCATTTGATCAATAAAAGGTAGAGGGTAATGATCTTTTCTAGTAGTTTTGTTTAATTTACGAAAATCAATTACCATTCTATAACGTGTAACAATTCTTTGTGGAATCAATTCGTTCTTATCATTAGGAACAACAGTAATACCTCCCTTCTTAGGGACACAATGAATAGGACTTACCCATCTACTATCAGCAATAGGATAAATTATACCTGCCTCCAGAAGCTTTAGTATTTCATTTCTTACCACTTCTTTCATCTTAGGATTTAACCGTCATTGATGATCAACGACTGGTTTAACATCAAGCTCCAAATTAATTTTGTGCTGGCATAGAGTGGGACTAATGCCTTTAAGATCATCAAGAGTATATCCAATAGCGGCGCGGTGCTTCTTCGGAGTTTTCAATAATTTCTTTTCTTCATGCTCTAAAAATTTAGCACTAATAATAATAGGATATATCTTCTTTTCATCAAGATAAGCATATTTCAAAGTATCAGGTAATTGTTTAAGCTCAAACTGAAGGAAATATGCCCTAGAGGCAATAATAAAGTTATTATTTATTTCCTTATATCATGGTAAATGCTTATTATTCATGCTAGAATTGTATTAACCGGAAACATGATACATGTGTGAATACATAGACAAACAAAGTGTCACTAGTATGCCTCTACTTGACTAGCTCGTTAATCAAAGATGGTTATGTTTCCTAGCCATAGACATGAGTTGTCATTTGATTAACGGGATCACATCATTAGGAGAATGATGAGATTGACTTGACCCATTCCGTTAACTTAGCACTTGATTGTTTAGTATGTTGCTATTGCTTTCTTCATGACTTATACATGTTCCTATGACTATGAGATCATGCAACTCCCGTTTATCGGAGGAACACTTTGTGTGCTACCAAACGTCACAACGTAACTGGGTGATTATAAAGGTGCTCTACAGGTGTCTCCAAAGGTACTTGTTGGGTTGGCGTATTTCAAGATTAGGATTTGTCACTCCGATTGTCGGAGAGGTATCTCTGGGCCCACTCGGTAATGCACATCACTATAAGCCTTGCAAGCATTGTAACTAATGAGTTAGTTGCGGGATTATGTATTACGGAATGAGTAAAGAGACTTGCCGGTAACGAGATTGAACTAGGTATTGAGATACCCACGATCAAATCTCAGGCAAGTAACATACCGATGACAAAGGGAACAACGTATGTCGTTATGCGGTTTGACCGATAAAGATTTTCGTAGAATATGTAGGAGCCAATATGAGCATCCAGGTTTCGCTATTGGTTATTGACCGGAGACATGTCTCGGTCATGTCTACATAGTTCTCGAACACGTAGGGTCCGCACGCTTAAAGTTTCGGTGACGATTGTATTATGAGTTTTTGTGTTTTGATGTATCGAAGGTAGTTCAGAGTCCCGGATGTGATCACAGACATGACGAGGAGTCTCGAAATGGTCGATACATAAAGATTGATATATTGGACGACTATGTTCGGACACCGGAATGGTTTCCGGGAGTTTCGGACATATACCGGAGTACGGGGGGGGGGGGGGGGGGTTACCATAACCCCCCATGGAGTTTAATGGGCCAAGATGGGCCTTAGTGGAGAAGAGGAGGGGCGGCTAGGGTAGGCCGCGTGCCCCCTCCCCCTCTAGTCCGAATTGGACAAGGAGGGGGGCGGCGCCCCCCTTTCCTTCCTCTCTCTTTCTCCTTCCCTTCCTTGCCCCCTCCTACTCCAACTAGGAAAAGAGGGAGTCATACTCCTGGTGGGAGTAGGACCCCTTCCTGGCGTGCCCTCTCCTAGCCGGCCGCCTCCTCCCCCTGGTCCTTTATATACAGGGGCAGGGGGCACCTCTAAACGCAACAATTGATCTCTTGATCTCTTAGCCGTGTGCGGTGCCCCCCTCCACCATATTCCACCTCGATCAGATCGTAGCGGTGCTTAGGCGAAGCCCTGCGTCGGTAGTAACATCATCACCGTCATCACGCCATCGTGCTGACGGAACTCTCCCGTGAAGCTCTGCTGGATCGGAGTTCGCGGGACGTCATCGAGCTGAACGTGTGCTGAACTCGGAGGTGCCATACGTTCGATACTTGGATCAGTCGGATCGTGAAGAAGTACGACTACATCAACCGCATTGTGCTAACGCTTCCGCTTTCGGTCTACGAGGGTACGTAGACAACACTCTCACCTCTCGTTGCTATGCATCACCATGATCCTGTGTGTGCATAGGAATTTTTTTTGAAATTACTACGTTCCCCAACAGTGGCATCCGAGACATGTTTTATGCATAGATGTTATATGCACGAGTAGAACACAAGTGAGTTGTGGGCGATACAAGTCATACTGCTTACCAGCATGTCATACTTTGGTTCGGCGGTATTGTTGGATGAAGCGGCCCGGACCGACATTACGTGTACGCTTACGCGAGACTGGTTCTACCGACGTGCTTTGCACACAAGTGTCTGGCGGGTGTCAGTTTCTCCAACTTTAGTTGAACCGAGTGTGGCTACGCCCGGTCCTTGAGAAGGTTAAAACATCACTAACTTGACGAACGATCGTTGTGGTTTTGATGCGTAGGAAAGAACGGTTCTTGCTCAGCCCGTAGCAGCCACGTAAAATTTGCAACAACAAAGTAGAGGGCGTCTAACTTGTTTTTGCAGGGCATGTTGTGATGTGATATGGTCAAGACATGATACTATATTTTATTGTATGATATGATCATGTTTTGTAACCGAGTTATCGGCAACTGGCAGGAGCCATATGGTTGGCACTTTATTGTATGCAATGCAATCGCCCTGTAATGCTTTACTTTATCACTAAGCGGTAGCGATAGTCGTAGAAGCAATAGTTGGCGAGATGACAACGATGCTACGATGGAGATCAAGGTGTCGCGCCAGTGACAATGGTGATCATGACGGTGCTTCGGAGATGGAGATCACAAGCAAAAGATGATGATGGCCATATCATATCACTTATATTGATTGCATGTGATGTTTATCCTTTATGCATCTTATTCTGTTTTGATTGACGGTAGCATTATAAGATGATCTCTCACTAAATTTCAAGATAAAAGTGTTCTCCCTGAGTATGCACCGTTGCCAAAGTTCGTCGTGCCGAGACACCACGTGATGATCGGGTGTCATAAGCTCTACGTTCATCTACAACGGGTACAAGCCAGTTTTGCACACGCAGAATACTCGGGTTAAACTTGACGAGCCTAGCATATGCAGATATGGCCTCGAAACACTGAGACCGAAAGGTCGAGTGTGAATCATATAGTAGATATGATCAACATAGTGATGTTCACCATTGAAAACTACTCCATCTCACGTGATGATGGGACATGGTTTAGTTGATTTGGATCACGTGATCACTTAGATGATTAGAGGGATGTCTATCTAAGTGGGAGTTCTTAAAGTAATATGATTAATTGAACTTAAATTTATCATGAACTTAGTACCTGATAGTATTTTGCTTGTCTATGTTGATTGTAGATAGATGGCCTGTGCTGTTGTTCCGCTGAATTTTAATGCGTTCCTTGAGAAAGCAAAGTTGAAAGGTGATGGTAGCAATTACACGGACTGGGTCTGTAACTTGAGAATTATCCTCATTGCTGCAAAGAAGAATTACATACTGGAAGCACTGCTAGGTGCCAGGCCTGCTGCAGACGCAACTCACGATGCTAAGAACGTCTGGCAGAGTAAAGTTGATGACTACTCGATAGTTCAGTGTGCCATGCTTTACGGCTTAGAACCAGGACTTCAACGATGTTTTGAACGTCATGGAGCATATGAGATGTTCCAGGAGTTGAAGTTAATATTTCAAGCAAATGCCCGGATTGAGAGATATGAATTCTCCAATAAGCTCTACAGCTGCAAGATGGAGGATAATAGTTCTGTCAGTGAACATATACTCAAAATGTCTGGGTATAACAATCACTTGATTCAACTGGGAGTTAATCTTCCGGATGATAGTGTCATTGGCAGAATTCTTCAATCACTGCCACCAAGCTACAAGAGTTTCGTGATGAACTATAATATGCAAGGGATGGATAAGAGAATTACCGAGCTCTTCGCAATGCTAAAGGCTGCGGAGGTAGAAATCAAGAAGGAGCATCAAGTGTTGATGGTCAATAAGACCACCAGTTTCAAGAAAAAGGGCAAAGGGAAGAAGAAAGAGAACTTCAAAAAGAACAGCAAACAAGTTGCTACTCAAGAGAAGAAACCCAAGTCTGGACCTAAGCCTAAGACTGAGTGCTTCTACTGCAAGCAGACTGATCACTAGAAGCGGAACTGCCCCAAGTATTTGGCGGATAAGAAGGATAACAAGGTGAAGAAAGGTATATGTGATATACATGTTATTGATGTGTACCTTACCAGAGCTCGCAGTAGCACCTGGGTATTTGATACTGGTTCTGTTGCTAATATTTGCAACTCGAAACAGGGACTACGGATTAAGCGAAGACTGGCAAAGGACGAGGTGACGATGCGCGTGGGAAATGGTTCCAAAGTCTATGTGATCGCTGTCGGCACGCTACCTCTACATCTACCTTCGGGATTAGTTTTAGACCTGAATAATTGTTATTTGGTGCCAGCGTTGAGCATGAACATTATATCTGGATCTTCTTTGATGCGAGACGGTTATTCATTTAAATATGAGAATAATGGTTGTTCTATTTATATGAGTAATATCTTTTATGGTCACACACCCTTGAAGAGTGGTCTATTCTTGTTGAATCTCGAAAGTAGTGATATGATACGTCTCCATCGTATCTACTTTTCCAAACACTTTTGCCCTTGTTTTGTACTCTAACTTGCATGATTTGAATGGAACTAACCCGGACTAACGCTGTTTTCAGCAGACTTTCCATGGTGTTATTTATGTGCAGAAACAAAAATTCTCGGAATGACCTAATACTCCACGGAACGTCTATTTGGAAATAATAAAAAATCCTTGCAAAAGATCAAGACCAGGGGGGCCCACACCCTGTCCACGAGGGTGAGGGCGCGCCCTCCCCCTAGGGCGCGCCCCTACCTCGTGGGCCCCTGGATCTCCTCCGACCTCAACTCCAACTCTATATATTTTCTTTCGGGGAGAAAAAAACCAGAGAGAAGAATTCATCGCGTTTTACGATACGGAGCCGCCGCCAAGCCCTAAAACCTCTTGGAAGGGCTGATCTGGAGTCCGTTCGGGGCTTCGGAGAGGAGGATTTGTCGCCGTCGTCATCATCAACCATCCTCCATCACCAATTTCATGATGCTCACCGTCGTGCGTGAGTAATTCCATCGTAGGCTTGTTGGACGGTGATGGGTTGTATGAGATCTATCATGTAATTGAGTTAGTTTTGTTAGGGTTTGATCCCTAGTATCCACTATGTTCTGAGATTGATGTTGCTATGACTTTGCTATGCTTAATGCTTGTCACTAGGGCCCATGATTTCAGATCTGAACCTATTATGTTTTCATGAATATATGTGAGTTCTTGATCCTATCTTGCAAGTCTATAGTCACCTACTATGTGTTATGATCCGGCAACCCCGAAGTGACAATAATCGGGACCACTCCCGGTGATGACCATAGTTTGAGGAGTTCATGTATTCACTAAGTGCTGATGCTTTGTTCCGGTACTCTATTAAAAGGAGGCCTTAATATCCCTTAGTTGCCATGGGAGGGTAGGACAAAAGATGTCATGCAAGTTCTTTTCCATAAGCACGTATGACTATATTCGGAATACATGCCTACATTACATTGATGAATTGGAGCTAGTTCTGTGTTACCCTAACCGCATCCGGCATAATTCTCCATCATCGATCCAATGCCTACGAGCTTTTCCTATACTATTCTTCGCTTATTTACTTTTCCGTTGCTACTGTTACAATCACTACAAAACACCAAAAATATTACTTTTATTACCGTTACCACTACTATCATATTGCTTTGCTACTAAATACTTTGATGTAGATATTAAGTTATCCAAGTGTGATTGAATTGACAACTCAACTGCTAATACTTGAGAATATTCTTTGGCTCCCCTTGTGTCGAATCAATAAATTTGGGTTGAATACTCTACCCTCGAAAACTGTTGCGACCCCCTATACTTGTGGGTTATCAAGACTATTTTCTTGCGCCGTTGCCAGGGAGCATTGCTCTATTCTTTGAGTCACTTGGGATTTATATCTGCTGGTCACTATGAAGAACTTGAAAGACGCTAAGACAACAATTTATCCCTCAACTACGAGGGGAGGTAAGGAACTGCCATATAGCTCTGCACTTGATTCACCTTCTGTTTTGAGCAAGCTTGCGACACCTAAACCTGCTTCTGCTATTCGTTCTGATATGTCGCATGTTATTGATGATGCCACTTCTGCTATGCATGATACTTATGATGAAACTACTTCTATGCTTGATACTACTGTGCCACTTGGTGAATTTCTCGATGAACAAATTGCTAGGGCTAGAGAGAAATGAATTATTGAAACTGATTATATTGATGAAAGTGATGATGAAGACTTGCCTGTTATTCCTGAGGGTTATGTTTTTGATAAAGAAGCTTCTTTAGCTATGTTAGCTTGCAAAGATAAATATGAACTCAAGAGGTTATTAGCTAAATGGAATCAGCAATCTCTTAATGATAGAATGAAACCTGGCCCTGCTTTTGCTACTTCACCTATCTGTGTTACCGATAAGGATTATGAATTCTCTGTTGATCCTGATGTAATTACTTTGGTTGAATCTGATCCTTTTCATGGCTATGAATCTGAAACTGTTGTGGCACATCTTACTAAATTAAATGATATAGCCACCCTCTTTACTAATGATGAGAAATCTCACTACCTTTATATCCTTAAGATATTTCCGTTCTCATTAAAGGGTGATGCTAAGATATGGTTTAATTCTCTTGATCCTGGTTGTGTGCGTAGTCCCCAGGATATGATTTATTACTTCCCTGCTAAATATTTCCCTGCTCATAAGAAACAAGCTGCTTTAAGTGATATATATAATTTTGTGCAAATTGAAGAAGAGAGTCTCCCACAAGCTTGGGGGAGGCTTCTCAAGTTACTTAATGCTTTGTCTGATCATCCTCTCAAGAAAAATGAAATACTTGATATCTTTTATAATGGACTAACCGATGCTTCCAGAGATTACCTGGATATATAGTTGTGTTGGTTCTGTTTTCAGGGAAAGAACACCGGATGAAGCTGAAATTCTATTGAATAATATGTTGACGAATGAAAATAATTGGACACTTCCTGAGCCAATTCCTGAGCCTATTCCTAAACCAACTCCGAAGAAGAGAGGTGTTCTATTTATCAGTCCTGAAGATATGCAAGAGGCAAAGAAATCTATGAAAGAAAAAGGTATTAAAGCTGAAGATGTCAAGAATTTACCTCCTATTGAAGAAATCCATGGTCTTAATCTATCGCCTGTCGAAGAAACATATGATCTTAATCCTCCACCTATTGAAGAACTTCATGGTCTTGATAACCCGACACACGTAGTGTCGGTGTCAAAACCGGCGGATCTCGGGTAGGGGGTCCCGAACTGTGCGTCTAGGCGAATGGTAACAAGAGACAAGGGACACAAAGTTTTACCCAGGTTCGGGCCCTCTCGATGGAGGTAAAACCCTATGTCCTGCTTGATTAATATTGATGATATGGGTAGTACAAGAGTAGATCTACCACGAGATCAAGGAGGCTAAACCCTAGAAGCTAGCCTATGGTCTGATTGTTGTGTGTTGTCCTATGGACTAAAGCCCTCCGGTTTATATAGACACCGGAGAGGGTTAGGGTTACACAAATTCGGTTACAATGGTAGGAGATCTAAATATCCGCATCGCCAAGCTTTCCTTCCACGCCAAGGAAAGTCCCTTCCGGACACGGGTCGAAGTCTTCAATCTTGTATCTTCATAGTCCTGGAGTCCGGCTGAAGGTATAGTCCGGCTATCCGGACACCCCCTAATCCAGGACTCCCTCAGTAGCCCCCGAACCAGGCTTCAATGACGAAGAGTCCGGCGTGCTAATTGTCTTCGGCATTGCAAGGCGGGTTCCCCTCCAGATTCCGTGTACCTGTTGAATAATGTCCTGTGTTCAGTGAATGCAGCGCTCCTTGGCTTCTACGCCCAATAATGGCCGCCTTCCACGTGTCAAACAAATACGAAAAGTCTGGGTGTTTTTACATTCACACCCCTAGCCGCGTAAATGAGCCGCCTATTTAAAGGAATGGGGATTTAGATCCGAACCACACCTTCTCCTCTCCGCGAGTAGTCATCAGAGCACATCCAACGAAGATCCATTTCACCATGGCCAGTCGTCGCAACTCCTCCTCTCACCCTTCCAGTCCTAAGCCTGGAGACTGGGAGAGGTGCTTCATCCCGCATAGCGAGCTAGTATCGCTTCAGACCAAGGGATTCCTCCCTCCGGCCTACATGGTCCCGGTTCGAGCCGGACTCACCACCTATAATGGCGGAGAGCAAGCGGAGAGCGCCCCCACTCCCTCCAAAGGAGAGCGGGTATGCCTTGTCCCTTATCTAATAAGGGGACTTGAATTTCCAATTCATCCGTTTCTACGGGGGCTTCTGGAGTTCTATGGCCTCCAGCTGCACAACCTCACGCCTGCCTCTATCTTGCATATCGCGAGCTTAGTTGCCCTTTGCGAGCTGTTCTTGGGTGTTGAGGCTCATTTCGCGCTGTGGAAGAGGCTGTTCTGCCTGGTGCCCCGTTCTCAAGAGGGGTTAATATATGAAGTGGGCAGAGCCGAAGTGTGGCGCATCGCCGAGACCGGATATCTATCCGGAACCCCAAAGAAGGCGTCCGAGGACTGGCCTTCGGAATGGTTCTATATAGAGGATGTCCCGCTGCCGGATCCTGTTCGGATTGGCCTCCCTGAGTTCAACAATGCTCCCTCGAAGAAGCGCCTAAGCTGGCGTCCACGGAGCTCTCAGAGAGAAAGTGACAAGGACGTCCTTTACCTGATGGGCCGGATAAGATTATTGGCTCATTCCGGACTAACCATGATCAGAGTCATGGCCGTATGCATTATGCGGGGGTGCAGCCGATTCAATATAGAAGTCACCCCATGTGGGATTTCAACGGGAAGGACGACGCCACCCGTCACGGCTGTAAGGGGCCAGACTCGGCTGCCGCTCTGATAAAGATCTTGTCCACTTTGTACAAGGGAGAAGAGGAGGAATTCCTCCGCGTCAACCCTCAGGGTGGATTTACCATGTATAATCCTCCAAACTGGGTAAGTGAGCACTTTCACTTGTCCATCCGTTTTGTATTCCTACTGTTAAATATATGGTCTGACGACTTCAACGCAGGAACTGTGCCAGGCTGTTAAAGAGATAAACAGCCCCCTCCACAACCCGATGATCCGGGATGGTCCCTCGACCCGGCCTCCCAAGAGGATTCGGACATATCTGTGGAGTTAATTGATGGGGTATTCCATCAATTAAGCAAGGACAACGCCTTGGTGGCCATTACGGCCGATTACCCAGGGCTAATCCCCGCCTCCCAGGTAACTGAGACCGAAATCCCAGTACTTTGAAAGGGGACCCGTCCTCGCGCGTTTTCGATGACCGTATAACAACCGTGTTTTGCAGAGGAGGTCCTTGAGGCGGGAGGCCGAGCCTATGGCGGCCAGCCCACGAAGGGCTGCGCGGCCCCGTGGGATAAAAAGAAGTGTAGTCCGGACCGGGGTGCCGGTGCAAAGGTATAGCGCGCTTTTTTATTCCCCGGTGTTATTCCTTCAAGGCATATTAACACTCGTGCTCTGTTCAGGATAAAGAGACCTTGCCGGACTATATCCGGAGAGGCTGCCAATCGCGCCTCCACCAGCCAGGCTCCACAGCCTGGCCCGGAGGCGGAGGCGAACACGAGGTGCGCACCGGACGTTCCTTCGACAGAGGATGCGGACAAGCTGTCTGCCACCCCTTCCGAGGTGGAGAGTGCCATGAACCACAGGCGTCGCCGGACTGTTCTTCGCAACGCTTGTTTCTCCCAAGAGGCGTTTGATGCCTTCAATTCGGGAGATGCGTATCTCCGTGCCGCTCAAAATGGTCTAGCCAGAGCCACGGAGCAATATGTAAAAGACATACGGGTGAGAAATTTTAATGGTTATATATATCAGTAGCCCCCGAGACTTGAAATAGTTAGAATAACTGATTTAAGGATCGTGTAATACGTAGGTTCTTTCAGAGAAGAATACCCAACTGTCCCAGGAGCTAAAAGAGTGCAAAGCCCAACTTGAGGCCGCACTAGCCGCGACGGGGGATCCTAAGGAGACCCCCTCTGGTAATATATGCTTCAAAAAGTTAAGTGTGAAGTGCGGCATATGTGTAAATCTGACAAATGAAATTGCAGATGGCGCCGGACTAGATCTGGACAAGCAACAACTCCTACGCCGGCTAAAGGCTGGCGAGAGCATGCTGACAAAGGTGAGGCGGGAGAAGAATGATCTTCAGGATGCCAACACGAAGCTGGGTGTTGAACTGAAAGATGTTCGTGCCCAGCTGTCGGACTCCGTTAAGGAGAATCAGCGGCTTCGACGCGGCATATTTAGTAAGTGCTTGAACGAACTTTGAAAAAAGAGTTTGGCGAGGAAGTCGACTAACAGAGTGATGTCTGTAGGTATGCTAACAGGTCGTCCTGCAAAGGAGATGCCCGGTTCTACGGGTGGCCTTCTTCCCGAGCTCTCGCAACTGCACGAGCGAGTTCGGCAGGCGATGCAAGGCGTTGCCCAAGCCTTATGGCCATCCCTCTCCATGCCCGAGGGCCTTGGAGAGCTTGCAGAGAAGCTAAAGGGAGCGCGGCGGCGCTTCCGATTGTGGAAGATATCGGCCTGCCGTCAAGGCGCTAGGGAGGCCTGGGCCATGGTGAAGACGCGGTACACAAAGGCTGACCCAAACCACATGGCCGAGGTCGGACCTGTGGGGCCTGATGGGAAGGAGATCCCTGTAAGCTTAGTATACGGCCAAGTAGAATTGGCCGCAAAGTATTCCCAGTAGGACTGTAAGTTAGACAGCCTGTTAGATGGTATTGAAGAGGAATACAATCAGCCAGAGTGACTATGTAAATTAATTGACATTTATAATGCCTTCTAGCCGGATTGTAGATCGTTTGTCATGGCCGACCTTTTCGCTTCAACCTCGGGATCTGACGGTCCGGAGTGTGTCCGAATACCCTCGCGGTTATATAAGAACCGGGGTATGCATGGAGACCAGGTGTAGGGGTCATTAGTGCTTGAACAGACAAGTGCCCAACTAGTTATGTTATATTACATGGTTAGTAAGAAACATCTTCCAGGGAGAATAGTTCCGTTAGGGGTTCCTTTCCCTGGGAGGCATGCCCTAAAGTGCATGTCCATTCTGCGAAAAAGACACAGGAAAAATCGTGTGGGGGCGCATAGATAAATAATTGGAAAAATCATCTTTCAGGTCATCGACCGAATATTCCCTTAAGAATGCTAGCTTTCGGCTTCACCCAGTCTGAGGTACACATCCAGCTGACCCGGCAGTAACAATCGCAGAGGTGCTCCCTTTACCACCTAGCCGAACAATCGGGAACGTAGGGGTAAGCACAGGAGCTAGGCAACCCAGCTTGGCCAAAACTTAAGTCATATCGATGCATATAATGGTGAAATAAAAGGTACATGCGGAAGTGTAACACATGTGTTGGGCATAAAGCCCGTGTGAATAAGCTTCTGTTAAAAGAAGCCCCCAGGTTTAATGAGTGCGAGTAGCACATCATGTGATGAGCCTTTTAAGGCTATAAGAGGAGAGGAGAAGGAGAGAAATATAAGACAGACAGTATATATAAAAAATGGATAGAGGAAGGAGACAAACACAGAGTCCGACACTAGGCATAGAATCTTCGGAGACGGGTTGCATTCCATGGGTTCGGCTCGAGTCGGTTATCCGATGCATCTCACAGGCGGTACGCTCCACCAGTCAGGACTTGGTTAATTATGAAGGGACCTTCCCACTTGGGCTTGAGTTTGTCCTTTTTCTTGTCCGGCAGGCGTAGAACTAATTCGCCGACGTTGTATTTTTTGGCCCGTACTTCTCTGCTTTGGTATCTTCGAGCCTGCTGTTGATAGAATGCGGAACGGGTTTTTGCCACGTCACGTTCTTCCTCCAATGCGTCCAAACTGTCCTGCCGACCGAGCTCGGCCTCTCTTTCTTCGTACATGCGCACCCGAGGTGAGTCATGAATTATGTCGCAGGGCAAAACTGCCTCTGCGCCGTACACCATGAAGAATGGCGTATATTCGGTGGTGCGATTCGGCGTGGTCCGCAGCCCCCAGAGTACGGAGTCGAGCTCCTCCACCCAGTGCGTGTTAGATTCCTTAAGGGACCGCACTAATCTGGGTTTGATGCCGCTCATGATAAGACCATTTGCACGTTCCACCTGTCCGTTAGTTTGTGGGTGATAGACGGAAGCATAATCGAGCTTAATGCCCATGTTTTTGCACCAGAGTTTTACCTCATCGGCCATAAAGTTCGTGCCGTTATCAGTGATGATGTTGTGGGGGGCACCATAACGGTGTATGACCCCAGATATGAAGTCTATCACCGGTCCGGATTCGACCGTTTTAACAGGCTTGGCTTCTATCCATTTGGTGAACTTATCCACCATGACCAGTAAGTATTTTTTGTTGTGGGTTCCACCTTTAAGGGGTCCCACCATGTCAACCCCCAGACCGCAAAGGGCCATGTTATGGGGATAGTTTGGAGGGCGGTGGGTGGCATATGGCTTTGGTTTGCAAAAAGCTGGCAACCGACGCATCGTTGGACTAAGTCCTGAGCGTCTGCCCGGGCCGTTGGCCAATAAAAGCCTGTACGGAAAGCCTTGCTTACAAGGGACCGAGCTGCAGCGTGATGACCACCGAGTCCGGCGTGAATTTCAGCCAACAAGTTCCGCCCTTTCTCTTCGGAGATGCACCTTTGAAGGACTCCAGTAGGGCTTTTCTTATAAAGCTCTCCTTCATGGACTTTGTAGGCTTTAGATCTCCGCACTATGCAGCGTGCCTCGTTTTGGTCCTCTGGGAGTTCCTGCCTAGTAAGGTAGGCTAGGAATGGTTCCGTCCACAGGGCGATAACGGCCATTATTACGTGGGCTGAAGGTGTGACTTCATTGGCGGAGCCTCCGATTGTGTCAGATTGTTCGGCATCGGGCAGTGTGGTTGAGTCCGGAATGTTATTGCCGGATTCCCCTTCCCATACTACGGATGGCTTGAACAGCCGTTCCAAGAAGATGTTGGGGGGGACTACGTCGCGTTTTGCGCCGATGCGTGCCAGGACGTCTGCCGCCTGATTGTTCTCCCGGGCTATATGATGAAATTCGAGCCCTTCGAACCGAGCTGACATTTTTAGGATGGCGTTGCGATAAGCTGCCATTTTTGGATCCTTGGCATCGAAGTCTCCATTTATTTGGGATATTGTGAGGTTCGAATCCCGTCGCACCTCTAGGCGTTTAATGCCCATGGATACTGCCATCCAGAAACCGTGTAAAAGGGCCTCATATTCGGCTGCATTGTTGGAGTCTGTGTACATAATCTGGAGTACGTATTGAACTGTGTCTCCCGTGGGGGACGTCAAAACGATGCCAGCCCCTAGACCGGCCAACATTTTAGAGCCGTCGAAATGCATGATCCAGTTTCAATATGTGCCGTACTCTTTAGGGAGTTCGGCCTCCGTCCATTCTGCGACGAAGTCGGCCAAAACTTGCGACTTAATAGCTCGCCGTGGCTTATAAGTTATGTCGAATGGGAGGAGCTCGATGGCCCATTTTGCAATTCGGCCCGTTGCTTCGCGGTTGTTTATAATATCGTTAAGTGGTACTTCGGAGGCTACTGTTATCGAACACTCTTGAAAGTAGTGTCGCAGCTTCCGGGATGCCATGAATACCGCGTATGCAATCTTTTGATAATGCGGGTACCGTGATTTGCATGGAGTGAGGACAGTGGACACATAGTAGACCGGCTTTTGAAGGGGGAATTTGTGTCCGTCCGTTTCTCGTTCGACAACGAGCACTGCGCTTACAACCTGATGGGTTGCTGCAATGTACAATAGCATTGGTTCGCCAATATTTGGCGCGGCCAGGACTGGGTTTGTTGCCATTATGGCCTTTATTTCGTCGAGTCCGGCCGTGGAGGCATCCGTCCACTCGAAGTGTTCAGTGCGCCGAAGGAGGCGATAGAGGGGTAGTGCCTTTTCTCCCAAACGGGAGATGAAGCGGCTTAGAGCCACCACGCATCCGGTTAATTTTTGTATCTGTTTGAGGTCTTTCGGGATATCCAATTGTGACAAAGCTCGGATCTTGGCGGGATTTGCTTCAATTCCTCTACGGGATATAATGAAGCCCAAGAGCTTTCCGACTGGAACGCCGAAAACGCATTTTTCCGGGTTGAGCTTTAAGTCGTATGTTCGGAGATTGTCAAATGTAAGCCTCAAGTCGTCTACTAGAGATTCGACATGTCTTGTTTTTACGACCACATCATCCACGTATGCCTCCACTGTTTTGCCGATCTGGTTTGCCAGACATGTTTGAATCATGCGCTGATATGTTGCGCCGGCATTTTTGAGCCCAAAGGGCATCGTGTTGAAGCAGAATGGGCCGTATGGTGTGATGAATGCCGTTGCGTGTTGGTCAGATTCTGCCATCTCGATTTGATGGTAGCCGGAATATGCATCGAGGAAGCACAACGAATCGTGTTCTGCGGTGGCGTCGATAATTTGATCAATGCGGGGGAGGGGAAAGGGATCCTTTGGGCAAGCCTTGTTAAGGTCTTTAAAATCAACGCACAGGCGCCAGGATTTGTCCTTCTTTGGTACCATCACCAGGTTTGCTAGCCAGTCCGGATCTTTTATATCTCTGATGAATCCGGCCTCCAATAGCTTGGCTAGCTCCTCTCCCATGGCCTGTCTCTTAGGTTCGGAAAAACGCCGAAAAGCTTGTTTGACAGGTTTGAATACTTTTAGGATATTTAAGCTATGTTCGGCCAGCCTGCGTGGGATTCCTGGCATGTCTGAAGGGTGCTAGGCGAAGATGTCCCAATTTTCACGTAGGAATTCTTGCAGTGCGGCGTCTACATCAGGGTTTAATTGCGCCCCGATGGAAGCTATTTTATTGGGGTCCGTTGGATGGACCTGGAATTTGATTATTTCGTCTGCTGGTTTAATGGAGGTGGACTTGGATCTCTTGTCGAGTATCACATCGTCCATGTTCACCATGGAGCGCAGCGCAGTCAGCTCCTCAGCCGCTAGGGCTTCGGATAGTGCCTCAAGGGCCAGTGCAGCTGTCTTATTTTCGGCGCGGAGTGCTATGTCCGGATCACTAGCGAGAGTGATGATTCCATTTGGCCCGGGCATCTTGAGCTTCATGTACCCGTAGTGGGGTATTGCTTGGAAGATTGTAAATGCTTCCCGCCCGAGCAGAGCGTGGTATCCGCTATTGAACGGGGCCACATGGAACGTGACCTCTTCGGACCTGTAATTATCCGGTGTGCCGAACACCACATCTAGTGTGATTTTTCCTATACAGCGCGCTTCCCGACTGGGGATTATTCCTCAAAAGGTTGTGCTACTTCGCTCAATGCGGTTCCAGTCTATTTCCATTTTTTGGAGGGTTTCCTCATAAATGAGGTTTAATCCGCTGCCTCCATCCATGAGTACCTTGGTGAGGCGAAAGCCGTCCACTATTGGACTGAGGACCAGTGCGGCTGGTGCTCGGGCTGTTCAGAATTTAGGTTCATCACCGGCATTAAAAGTAATAGTCGTGTCACTCCATGGGTTTATTGTTGCTACGTGGTAGACTTCGGCGAGGTTGCGGAGTGTTCTTTTTCGCATGCTATTTGATGAGAAAGTCTCGAAGACTGTTAAGACTGTACTGGTGTCCCTGGGGTGGCTTTCTGCGGCCTCCGGAATTAGGAGGTCTTCGCCAATTTTGGCCACCTGCCGGAGTATCCAACATGCTCTGAGGCTGTGAGTTGGAGTGGCATCCTCTGTACTATGAATTTTACAGGGTTCATTAAGCCATCCTTCCAGTATGGTTCCATGCCCTGCAGAGGGTTTTTGTTTTTTGGTGTTTAACCCGGGTGTCTGTCGATGATGCACCCTTTTGTTTCGGGCGGGGTTTCTATTTAGGGTCGGATTATCCCAAAATTTTATTTCGGTTTTCCAGGCGCTTTCCATCGCACAGTACTTTTGTACTATGGACGCCAAGTCAGAAAGGCGTGTAATATCACGACGACTTATGGCGTTAAGGATTCCCTTGTCCGTGCAATTATTGCAGAAGATTGAGATTGTGTCTTCCTCGCGGCAGTCCTTTATCCTGTTCATAACCAGGAGGAATCTGGCCCAGTAATGGTGTAATGTTTCTTCGGGCTTTTGCCTGATTTTGGATAGATCGCTTATGTTCGGGTGGGTGAGTGGAATTAAATCCAAAACCTCACCCGATCTGATACTCAGAGGCCAAGGAGTTTCCGAACTCTGAAGTTTAGGTTCTTGGATGTTATCCAATGAGTCTAGCCCGTTGCCTGATTCTAAGTTCAGGTCTTGAGTTATATCCTCCCCTCCGCGGGTATCCGGCCTGGAGGGATCGGGAATCCGGACATAATTAGTCCTTAAGATAGATGAAGGGTCGCCGCACTGCCCTTCTACCACGGCAACGTGATGGGTGACCTGGGGAGAGTTAATCTCTCTTAGATCGGGTTTAGGCCCAACCTTGTCGTAATCTGTAGCGACCCCCAGGGCGGCATGCGATCCAAGATCTCATTCATGGAAGAGAGCTCTATTGGATCTAACTGCTCGACGAGTTCCGAACTGACATGAAGATTGCTTTTGATGACCCGAGAGGTCATCGTCGGCGTAGCAGCCGTACAGGCGGTCATAAGAAAACCACCCAGCCAGAGAGTTTGGCCGACAGCCAAATCTCCCTTAGCAATGGTGCCGTCTTTAAAGACGGGATGAGGCATCCTTCCTGATGACGACGACACAGAGGAACTCTCAATGAAAGCACAAATGTCGGTGTCAAAACCGACGGATCTCGGGTAGGGGGTCCCGAACTGTGCGTCTAGGCGGATGGTAACAGGAGACAAGGGACACGAAGTTTTACCCAGGTTCGGGCCCTCTCGATGGAGGTAAAACCCTACATCCTTCTTTATTAATATTGATGATATGGGTAGTACAAGAGTAGATCTACGACGAGATCAAGGAGGCTAAACCCTAGAAGCTAGCCTATGGTCTGATTGTTGTCTGTTGTCCTACGGACTAAAGCCCTCCGGTTTAGATAGACACCGGAGAGGGTTAGGGTTACACAAAGTCAGTTACAATGGTAGGAAATCTAAATATCCGCATCGCCAAGCTTGCCTTCCACGCCAAGGAAAGTCCCTTCCGGACACGGGTCGAAGTCTTCAATCTTGTATCTTCATAGTCCTGGAGTCCGGCTGAAGGTATAGTCCGGCTATCCGGACACCCCTAATCCAGGACTCCCTTAGGTAGTAAAGGTAAATTCTCTCTATAGATATGATAAAGTTGAAATCCCTCTTACTAAGTTTGCTAGCCAATGCTTAGATGAGTTTGATAATTTTATGGTGAAGCAAGAAGATTTCAATGCTTATTTTGGTAGACAATTGAAATACAATTCAAATATGCTTGAACACTTGGGTAATTACATGGCTAATGTTAAAGGTGAACTTAAACTCATTAGCAAACATGCTTCTATGGTTACCACTCAAGTAGAATAAGTACTTAAGGCTCAAAATGATTTGCTCAATGAAATGAATAGTAAGAAAAACGACTATGCTGTTAGAGTGGCTACTAGAACTGGTAGAATGACTCAGGAACCTTTGTATCCTAAAGGCCACCCTAAGAGAATTGAACAAGATTCTCAGAGAAATAATATTGATGCACCTAGTCCTTCTAAAAAGAAGAAAAAGAAAAATGATATGACTTTGCATGTTTCTAGTGAACCTATTGCTGAACCACCCGAGAATCCAAATGATATCTCTATTTCTGATGCTGAAACACAATCTGGTAATGAACATGAACCTAGCAAAAATGTTAATAATGATGTTCATGATGATGCTAAACCTAGTAATGATAATGATGTAGAAGTTGAACCTGCTGTTGATCTTGATAACCCACAATCAAAGAATCAACGTTATGATAAGAGAGACCTCGTTGCTAGGAAACTTGGTAAAGAAAGAGAACCTTGGGTTCAGAAACCCATGCCTTTTCCTCCCAAACCATCCAAGAAAAAGGATGATGAGGATTTTGAGCGTTTTGCTGAAATGATTAGACCTATCTTTTTGCGTATACGATTAACTGATATGCTCAAAATGAATCCTTATGCTAAGTATATGAAAGAAATTGTTACAAATAAAAGAAAGATACCGGAAGCTTAGATTTCCACCATGCTTGCTAATTATACTTTTAAGGGTGGAATACCAAAGAAACTTGGAGATCCAGGAGTACCTACTATACCATGCTCCATTAAAAGAAACTATGTTAAAACTGCTTTATGTGATCTTGGAGCCGGTGTTAGTGTTATGCCTCTCTCTTTATATCGTAGACTTGACTTGAATAAGTTTACACCTACTGAAATATCTTTGCAAATGGCTGATAAATCAACTGCTATACCTGTCAGTATTTGTGAGGATGTGCCTGTTGTGGTTGCAAACATTACTATTTTAACGGACTTTGTTATTCTTGATATTCCCGAGGATGATAGTATGTCTATTATTCTTGGAAGATCTTTTTTGAACACTACAGGGGCTGTTATTGATTGCAACAAAGGCAATGTCACTTTTCATGTTAATGGTAATGAGCATACGATACACTTTCCGAGGAAACAACCTCAAGTTCATAGTATCAACTCTATTGGAAAAATTCCATCGATTATATTTGGAGGTTTTGAATTTCCTCTTCCTACTGTCAAGAAGAAATATGATATTCTTATTATTGGGGATGTGCATATCCCCGTTGAGGTAACATAGTGTTATTCGAAATTTCTCCGGTTTCATGTTATTCGGAATGAGTTTTTTAACAAGACTTGATCAACCTTGTTAGTGGATTCCTTTTGATGAGCATGAGATGGATGAAACTAGAAGGCACAACCTTCTGTACCCTCTCTCTATTTTCTGTTATTTAGTTGAAATAAAGTAAAATTAGTACTTTTCTATCTGTTTTCTGATTTATCTATGCAATATAAAAATACCCCGAAAATAAAAGTTCTCCAAATGCCCTGAAAATGGAATATGATTTTTTTCTAGAATATTTGAGAATTTCTGACACTGAGAACGCAGCAGGAGGGGCAAGCACCTGGCCACGAGGGTGGAGGGCGTGCCCTAACCCCCAGAGCACGCCCCCTGCCTCGTGGGACCACGGTGGCCCTCCTCCACTTATTCCTGCACCCATACACTCCTTCTTCCTCCCACAAACACCAATATCCAGCTCAAGCACGAGTTCTAGCTCATTTTGCTGCGATTTTCGATCTCCTTGCTCAAAGCACCTTTCACAAAACTGCTTGGGGAGATTGTTCCTTGGCATGTGACTCCTCTATTGGCCCAATTAGTTTTTGTTCTAGTGTTCTATTCATTGCAAATTTGTGCTGCCTAGGTGACCATGTTCTTGAGCTTGCATGTATAATTTATATGGTTCCAAGTAGTTCTAATGCATGATATAGGCTCTAGGCACTTGTAGGAGTAGTTGCTATCAATTTTGTTGAGCTTGGTTCACTTTTATTTGAAGTTATTAAAATTTCAGACATTTTTCAGAGGAAGAAATATGCTTAGGAAAATTTTCCAAGGTGGCTCTTCAAGGAAGCAAGGACCCAGGCTTGCAATGCGTGATGCTGACGAGGAGCCACCAAGGGACGCTCCAGTGCGGCCCTGTGAATGGCCTTCAAAAAATTTTATGAATCGAGCGGGAATCAAGGAAGAATTTAACGCATATTTGCATAATGTTGATCTTGTGAGCTTTGAGGCAGAGAAGTGCAGCCAATACCATTATCTCACTAGTACATTTGTGAGGAGGTTTCAATTTTCATCTTCACGTAATTCTCCAACTGTCCTGTTTGATCTTTATGAAAAATCTTATACCATGGACTTAGAGGATTTTACAACTGCTTGCAAACTTCCACAATGGGGTAGTGTTAGTGAACCCCGTAAATCTGAATTTAGAAATTTTCTTGCTAGCATAACTGTGGGAGAATCTAGAGATATAACACAAGCTACCATAGGGAGCATTCATTTTCATGCTATACATTATTTTGCTCTCTTCATAGGTAGGTGCATAAATGGTAAAGATGAAGCATGTCATATGTGTGTCCCTGACCTTAGTATTCTTAGGGGTGCTGTGCTAGGAGACAAATCTTATAATTTGGGAGCCATTGTCGCACATAGGTTACATCATAATAGATTTAATGGAGATTTCTTTGGTGGAATTTATGCAACCCGCTTAGCTGATTTTCTTGGTGTGGACGTCCGTGAGGATGATATTGAGTTGCCTCCTACTTATTTAGACTATAATTCTATGGTCTACCACTAGTTTGTCGAGAGGAATGAATCACCTCTCCAGTATCGGCTAATCTTTGACAAACGGCGTGCTGTCCGTATTACTCTCCCTGCTCCTGCCTTCGTTGATTTTCAGGCAAAAGGAAGACATTTTATTATCAGAGAGGAGGCAAATGAGTACGAGAGGAGGGGGGAGGCAGCTCGCCGCCACGCTGCAGCTCAGGAGGCGATAGCCTCTGCATCTCAGTACGACCCCAGCTACACCTATGGATATCCGCCCGGCCATCCTTGGCAATAAACCAACTTAGGCCAAAAGCCTAAGCTTGGGGGAGTACGTATTTCCCACCGACATTACATTTATGTTCACACACTCATTGCTAGATGTCGGTGCTCATACTCTTTCACTGTAATATCCATGCTAGTTTATTTTCTTTTTCTTGCTTTCTTCTTGTGTCTTTGATAAACCTTAAAAAACAAAAAAATTAAAGTAATTTTTAGTTAGTTTACTTTTCTTGTTGTAGTAGTAATAATTAAAAAGAAAAAACCCAAAAAGATTTCCCGTTCTTCTTTTGCTTGTTGGAAGCTTTCCCGTGTAAATAGTTTTATTCTTTTCTTTTCTTTGGGGGTCGATAGGAGAAGACCATAATTAAATTGTTGAAGTGGCTCTTATATGCATTATTGTTGATTTAACCAAGAGCCCATATTGCCTTGTCTTCTCCTGTTTATTGAATGCTCGCATATTCCAGCTTAGTCCAATGCACGTGCACTCTTATTATTATTCACATCGTTCGGTCGTGCAAGTGAAAGGCAATTATGATGATATATGATGGACTGACTGAGATGAGAAAAGCTGGTATGAACTCGACCTCTCTTGTTTTTGTAAATATGATGAGTTCATCGTTCCTGATTCAGCCTATTATGAATAAACATGTTTGCAATGACAATTAGAGATCATAGTTGCTCGTGCCATGCTTGATTAGCTATGAGTTATAATGGTTTACCTTGCGTGCCAACATGCTATTAAAATGGTTGTGATGTGGTATAGTGGGGTGGTATCCTCCTTTGAATGATTTAAGTGACTTGACTTGGCACATGTTCACACATATAGTTGAAACAAAATCAACATAGCCTTCACGATATTTATGTTCATGGTGGATTATATCCTACTCATGCTTGCATCCAATGTTTATTAATTTTAATGCATGTTCATGACTATTCTCGCTCTCTAGTTGGTCGCTTCCTAGTCTTTTGCTAGCCTTCACTTGTACTAAGCGGGAATACTGCTTGTGCATCCAATCCCTTAAACCCCAAAGTTATTCCATATGAGTCCAATATACCTTCCTATATGCGGTATTTACCTGCCGTTCCAAGTAAATTTGTATGTACCAAACTCTAAACCTTCAAATAAACATTCTTTTTTGTATGCTCGAATAGCTCATGTATCAACTAGGGCTGCCCTTATCTTCCATGTTAGGCGGGTTATTCTCAAGAGGAGTGGACTCCGCTCCTCACTCACGAGAAAATGGCTGGTCACCGGGATACCCAGTCCCATGCTTTATGCAAACTAAATCAAATTAATTGCAAACAAAACTCCCCCTGGGACTGTTGCTAGTTGGAGACACTCGTTGTTTCGAGCAAGTCATGGATTGATGCTTGTTGGTGGAGGGTGAGTATAAACTTTACCATTCTGTTTGGGAACGCCTATAATGTGTGTAGCATGGAAGATATCGCCATCTCTTGGTTGTTATGTTGACAATGAAAGTATACCGCTCAAAATATTATTTATCTCTATTTCAAAACCGAGCTCTGGCACCCCTACAAATCCTTGCTTCCCTCTGCGAAGGGCCTATCTATTTACTTTCATGTTGAGTCATCACCCCTCTTACTAAAGAGCACTACCTGGAGAGCGCAGCTATCATTTGCATTCATTACTATTAATTTATATTGGGTATGACTATGATTGGATCTCTTTTACCATGAATTACAATGTCTAGTCAGTCCTTGATCTTTAAAGGTGATCTGCATTTATGTTTTGCGGTTTCAGAAAGGGCTAGGGAGATACCATCTTGTTTTTTTTGACTATTTACTGTAGAGCAACAGCCCCACAGTCCTTTTATTCCAGAAATTTTTGCCCAGGCCTGTTTAAATTCGCTCCCACCGGGAGTCGAACCCAGGACCTGAGGTGCTACTAAGGACACTGCAACCAATAGGCTACAAGCCAGTTCACGAGATACCATCTTGTTATATCATATCATGATTGTTTTGAGAAAGTGTTGTCATCCGAGATTTATTATTATGACTCGCTAGTTGATTATGCTATTGATATGAGTAAACATGAGACCTAAGAGTTATTGCAAATGTGGTTAGTCATAATCTTTGCTGAAAACTTGAATGCTGGCTTTACATATTTACAACAACAAGAGCAAACAGAGTTTGTAAAAGTTTTTCTTTATCACTTTCAGTTTATCAACTGAATTGCTTGAGGACAAGCAAAGGTTTAAGCTTGGGGGAGTTGATACGTCTCCGTCGTATCTACTTTTCCAAACACTTTTGCCCTTGTTTTGGACTCTAACTTGAATGATTTGAATGGAACTAACCCGGACTGACGTTTTTATTTGTATGCAGAAACAAAAGTTCTCAGAATGACCTGAAACTCCACGGAACGTCTATTTGGAAATAATAAAAAAATCCTTGCAAAAGATGAAGACCAGGGGCCCACACCCTGTCCACGAGGGTGGGGGCGCGCCCTCCCCCTAGGGAGCGCCCCTACCAAGTGGGCCCCCTGGAGCTCCTCCGACCTCAATTCCAACTATATATATTTGCTTTCGGGGAGAAAAAAACCAGAGAGAAGAATTCATCGCGTTTTACGATATGGAGCCGCCGCCAAGCGCTAAAACCTCTCGGGAGGGCTGAGCTGGAGTCCGTTCGGAGCTCTGGAGAGGGGGATTCGTCGCCGTCGTCATCATCAACCATCCTCCATCACCAATTTCATGATGCTCACCGCCGTGCGTGAGTAATTCCATCGTAGGCTTGCTGGACGGTGATGGGTTGGATGAGATCTATCATGTAATCGGGTTAGTTTTATTAGGGTTTGATCCCTAGCATCCACTATGTTCCGAGATTGATGTTGCTATGACTTTGCTATGCTTAATGCTTGTCACTAGGGCCCGAATGCCATGATTTCAGATCTGAACCTATTATGTTTTCATGAATATATGTGAGTTCTTGATCCTATCTTGCAAGTCTATAGTCACCTACTATGTGTTATGATCCGGCAACCCCGAAGTGACAATAATTGGGACCACTCCCGGTGATGACCATAGTTTGAGGAGTTCATGTATTCACTAAGTGCTAATGCTTTGTTCCGGTACTCTATTAAAAGGAGGCCTTAATATCCCTTAGTTTCCATTAGGACCCCGCTGCCACGGGAGGGTAGGACAAAAGATGTCATGCAAATTCTTTTCCATAAGCACGTATGACTATATTCGGAATACATGCCTACATTACATTGATGAATTGGAGCTAGTTCTGTGTCGCCCTATGTTATGATTGTTACATGATGAACCGCATCTGGCATAATTCTCCATCACCGATCCAATGCCTACGAGCTTTTCCTATACTGTTCTTCGCTTATTTACTTTTCCGTTGCTACTGTTACAATCACTACAAAACACCAAAAATATTACTTTTATTACCGTTACCACTACAATCATATTGCTTTGCTACTAAATACTTTGCTGCAGATATTAAGTTATCCAGGTGTGGTTGAATTGACAACTCAACTGCTAATACTTGAGAATATTCTTTGGCTCCCCTTGTGTCGAATCAATAAATTTGGGTTGAATACTCTACCCTCGAAAACTGTTGCGATCCCCTATACTTGTGGGTTATCATGATACACATATTCATAATGTTGAAGCCAAAAGATGCAGAGTCGATAATGATAGTGCAACTTATTGGTGGCACTGCCGTTTGGGTCATATTGGTGTAAAGCGCATGAAGAAACTCCATACTGATGGACTTTTGGAATCACTTGATTACGAATCACTTGGTACTTGAGAACCGTGCCTCATGGGCAAGATGACTAAAACGCCGTTCTCCGGAACTATGGAGCGAGCAACTGATTTGTTGGAGATCATACATACTGATGTATGTGGTCCAATGAATGTTGAGGCTCGCGGCGGGTATCGTTATTTTCTCACCTTCACAAATGATTTAAGCAGATATGGGTATATCTACTTAATGAAACATAAGTCTAAAACATTTGAAAAGTTCAAATAATTTCAGAGTGAAGTTGAAAATCATCGTAACAAGAAAATAAAGTTTCTATGATCTGATCATGGAGGAGAATATTTGAGTTACGAGTTTGGTTTGCATTTGAAACAATGCGGACTAGTTTCGCAACTCACGCCACTTGGAACACCACAGTGTAATGGTGTGTCCGAACGTCGTAATCATAATTTACTAGATATGGTGCGATCTATGATGTCTCTTACTGATTTACCGCTATCGTTTTGGGGTTATGCTCTAGAGACAGCTGCATTCACATTAAATAGGGCACCATCAAAATCCGTGGAGACAACACCTTATGAACTATGGTTGGCAAGAAACCAAAGTTGTCGTTTCTTAAAGTTGGGGCTGCGATGCGATGTGAAACAGCTTCAACCTGATAAGCTCGAACCCAAATTGGAGGAATGTGTCTTCATAGGATACCCAAAGGAAACTATTGGGTACACCTTCTATCACAGATCCGAAGGCAAGACATTCGTTGCCAAGAATGGATCCTTTCTAGAGAAGGAGTTTCTCTCAAAATAAGTGAGTGGGAGGAAAGTAGAACTTGATGAGGTAACTGTACCTGCTCCCTTATTGGAAGGTAGTTCACCACAGAAACCGGTTCCTGTGACACCTACACCAATTAGTGAGGAAGCTAATGATGATGATCATGAAACTTCAGATCAAGTTACTATCGAACCTCGTAGGTCAACCAGAGTGAGATCCGCACCAGAGTGGTACGGTAATCCTGTTCTGGAGGTCATGTTACTAGACCATGATGAACCTACGAACTATGAAGAAGCGATGGTGAGCCCAGATTCCGCAAAATGGCTTGAGGCCATGAAATCTGAGATGGGATCCATGTATGAAAACAAAGTTTGGACTTTGGTTGACTTGCTCGATGATCGGCGGGCAATTGAGAATAAATGGATCTTCAAGAAGAAGACTGACGCTGACGGTAATGTTACTGTCTATAAAGCTCGACTTGTTGCAAAAGGTTTTCGACAAGTTCAAGGGATTGACTATGATGAGACCTTCTCACCTGTAGCGATGCTTAAGTCCGTGCGAATCATGTTAGCAATTGCCGCATTTTATGATTATGAAATTTGGCAAATGCATGTAAAGACTGCATTCCTGAATGGATTTCTGGAAGAAGAGTTGTATATGATGCAACCTGAAGGTTTTATCGATCCAAAGGGAGCTAACAAAGTGTGCAAGCTCCAGCGATCCATTTATGGACTGGTGCAAGCCTCTCGGAGTTGGAATAAACGCTTTGATAGTGTGATCAAAGCATATGGTTTTATACAGACTTTTGGAGAAGCCTGTATTTACAAGAAAGTGAGTGGGAGCTCTGTAGCAATTCTAATATTATATGTGGATGACATATTGTTGATTGGAAATGATATAGAATTTCTGGATAGCATAAAAGGATACTTGAATAAGAGTTTTTCAATGAAGGACCTCGGTGAAGCTGCTTACATATTGGGCATCAAGATCTATAGAGATAGATCAAGACGCTTAATTGGACTTTCACAAAGCACATACCTTGACAAAGTTTTGAAGAAGTTCAAAATGGATCAAGCAAAGAAAGGGTTCTTGCCTGTGTTAGAAGGTGTGAAGTTGATTAAGACTCAATGCCCAACCACTGTAGAGGATAGAGAGAAAATGAAAGATGTTCCCTATGCTTCAGCCATAGGCTCGATCATGTATGCAATGCTATGTACCAGACTTGATGTGTTCCTTGCTATTATTTTAGTAGGAAGGTACCAAAGTAATCCAGGAGTGGATCACTGGATAGCGGTCAAGAACATCCTGAAATACCTGAAAAGGACTAAGGATATGTTTCTCGTTTATGGAGGTGACAAAGAGCTCATCGTAAATGGTTACGTTGATGCAAGCTTTGACACTGATCCGGACGATTCTAAATTGCAAACCGGATACGTGTTTATATTGAACGGTGGAGCTGTTAGTTGGTGCAGTTCTAAACAAAGCGTCATGGCAGGATCTACGTGTGAAGCAGAGTGCATAGCTTCTTCGAAAGCAGCAAATGAAGGAGTCTGGATGAAGGAGTTCATATCCGATCTAGGTGTCATACCTAGTGCATCGGGTCTAATTAAAATCTTCTGTGACAATACTGGTGCAATTGCCTTGGCAAAGGAATCCAGATTTCACAAGAGTACCAAGCACATCAAGAGACGCTTCAATTCCATCCGGGACCAAGTCCGGGTGGGAGACATAGAGATTTGCAAGATACATACGGATCTGAATGTTGTAGACCCATTGACTAAGCCTCTTCCATGAGCAAAACATGATCAGCACCAAGACTCCATGGGTGTTAGAATCATTACTGTGTAATCTAGATTATTGACTCTAGTGCAAGTGGGAGACTGAAGGAAATATGCCCTAGAGGCAATAATAAAGTTATTATTTATTTCCTTATATCATTTATTATTCATGCTAGAATTGTATTAACTGGAAACATGGTGCATGTGTGAATACATAGACAAACAAAGTGTCACTAGTATGCCTGTACTTGACTAGCTCATTAATCAAAGATGGTTATGTTTCCTAGCCATAGACATGAGTTGTCATTTGATTAACGGGATCACATCATTAGGAGAATGATGAGATTAACTTGACCCATTCCGTTAGCTTAGCACTTGATCGTTTAGTATGTTGCTATTGCTTTCTTCATGACTTATACATGTTCCTATGACTATGAGATTATGCAACTCCCGTTTACCGGAGGAACACTTTGTGTGCTACCAAACGTCACAACGTAACTGGGTGATTATAAAGGTGCTCTACAGGTGTTTCCAAAGGTACTTGTTGGGTTGGCGTATTTCGAGATTATGATTTGTCACTCCAATTGTTGGAGAGGTATCTCTGGGCCCACTCGGTAATGCACATCATTATAAGCCTTGCAAGCATTGTAACTAATGAGTTAGTTGTGTGATGATGTATTATGGAACAACTAAAGAGACTTGCCGGTAACGAGATTGAACTAGGTATTGAGATACCGACGATCAAATCTCGGGCAAGTAACATACCGATGACAAAGGGAACAACGTATGTTGTTATCCGGTTTGACTGATAAAGATCTTCATAGAATATGTAGGAGCCAATATGAGCATCCAGGTTCCGCTATTGGTTATTGATCGGAGACATGTCTCGGTCATGTCTACATAGTTCTCGAACCCGTAGGGTCCGCACGCTTAAAGTTTCGGTGACAATTGTATTATGAGTTTTTGTGTTTTGATGTACCGAAGGTAGTTCGGAGTCCCGGATGTGATCACAGACATGACGAGGAGTCTCGAAATGGTCGAGACATAAAGGTCGATATATTGGACGACTATGTTTGAACACCGGAATGGTTTCGGGGAGTTTCGGACATATACCGGAGTACCAGGGGGTTACTGGAACCCCTCGGGGAGTTTAATGGGCCAAGATGGGCCTTAGTGGAGAAGGACTCCTCCCTGGCATGCCCTCTCCTGGCCGGCTGCCTCCTCCCCCTGGTCCTTTATATACGGGGGCAGGGGGCACCTCTAGACACAACAATTGATCTCTTGATCTCTTAGCCGTGTGCGGTGCCCCCTCCACCATATTCCACCTCGATCATATCGTAGCGGTGCTTAGGCGAAGCCCTGCGTCGGTAGCAACATCATCACCATCATCACGCCGTCGTGCTGACGGAACTCTCCCATGAAGCTCTGCTGGATCGGAGTTCGCGGGACGTCATCGAGCTGAACGTGTGCTGAACTCTGAGGTGCCGTACGTTCGGTACTTGGATCGGTCAGATCGTGAAGACGTACGACTACATCAACCGCGTTGTGCTAACGCTTCCGCTTTCGGTCTATGAGGGTACGTAGGCAACACTCTCCCCTCTCGTTGCTATGCATCACCATGATCCTGTCTGTGCATAGGATTTTTTTTGAAATTACTACGTTCCCCAACACAAACACGGGATCACCCTTGGGTGGAGGTGGATACCTAAGGATTTCTACAGGCAAATTGTGTTTCAAAATAGGCCCTTGATTAAAGAATATTTCATCTATTTCCGTTCTTTCATTCATAAACATATCATTTTCATGGTCTAGCAAATATTGTTCTAAGGGATCAGTAGGAGGCACGACAATTGAAGCAAGACCAATAATTTCATCCTTACTAGGCAATTCTTTATCATGGGGTTGTCTACAAAATTTAGAGAAATTAAAATCATGAGACATATCCCCTAAACCGACAGTAACAATATCTTTCTCGCAGTCTATCTTAGCATAACAGTATTCAAGAAAGGTCTACCAAATATAATGGGACAAAAATCATCTTGTGTGGAACCAAGAACAAGAAAATCAGTAGGGTATTTAATTTTCCCACACAAGACTTCAACATCTCTAACAATCCCAATTGGTGATATAGTATCTCTATTGGCAAGCCTAATAGTAACATCAATATCTTCTATCTTAGCAGGTGCAATATCATTCATAATTTCTTGGTATAGGTATAAGGTATTGCACTCACACTAGCACCCACATCACATAAGCCATGATAACGATGATCTCCTATTTTAACGGAAACAATAGGCATGCCACCAACAGGTCTATGTTTATCTTTAACATCGGGTTTAGCAATCCTAGCAGCTTCATCATAGAAATAAATAACATGCCCATCAATATTATCAACCAAGAGATCTTTAACCATAGCAATACTAGGTTCAACTTTAATTTGCTCAGGGGGTGTAGGTGTTCTAGTATAACTCTTATGAACCACAGTTGAAGCTTTAGCATGTTCCTTTATTCTAACAGGAAAAGGTGGTTTCTCAATATAAGCAGTAGGAACAATAGGATCAACATTATAAGTAATAGTTTCTTCTTCAACTTTAATAGGTTCTACTACTTTAACTTCAACGGGAGGATGATATTTAAACCACTTCTCCTTAGGGTGATCAACATGAGTAGCAAATGATTCACAAAAATAAGCTACTATCTCAAAGTCAAGTCCATATTTAGTGCTAAAATCATGAAAAGCATCGGTATCCATAAAAGATTCAACACAATCAAACTTAAGGTTTATACCTGACTCCTTACCTTCGTTGAGTTCGCAATCTTCAGAGTTGCGTTTAATTCTTTCCAATAAATCCCATTTGAATTCAATATCCTTCTTCATAAAAGAACCAGTACAAGAAGTATCGAGCATGGATCGATCATTATGAGAAAGCCGAGCATAAAAATTCTGAATAATAATTTCTCTTGAAAGCTCATGATTGGGGCATGAATATAACATATAATTAAGCCTCCCACAAGATTGAGCGATACTTTCTCCTTCACGAGGCCAAAAATTATATATATAATTCCAATCCCGATGAACCAGATGCATAGGATAAAACTTCTGATGAAATTCCAATCTCGATCGGTTGTAGTTCCATGATCCAATATCATCAAATAGCCTATGCCATGTCAATGCCTTTCCCTTCAAAGATAAAGGGAATACCTTCTTCTTGACGACATCCTCGGGCAAACCTTCAAGCTTAAATAATCCACAAAGTTCATCCACATAGATTAGGTGCATATCAGGATGTAATGTTCCATCTCCTACATAATGATTAGCCAGCAGTTTCTCTACCATAGTCGAAGGAATTTCATAATAAATATTTTCAGTAGGTTCAGTAGGTTGAGGGGCAACTCTTTGCTCTTCCGGTCGGGGTGAAGATACCCCGAACAAACCCCTCAAAGGATTATTTTCCATAGTAACAAGTGACAGTAAATTTCAGCACACTATATAAATGTTTCCTTACCAAATTCCACTTACCAAAGGCGCTTCACTCCCCGGCAACGACGCTAGAAAAGAGTCTTGATGACCCACAAGTATAGAGGATCTATCATAGTACTTTCGATAAGAGTGTCGAACCCAACGAGGAGCAGAAGGAAATGACAAGCGGTTTTCAGCAAGGTATTCTCTGCGAGCACTAAAATTATCGGTAACAGAAAGTTTTGTGATAAGATAATTCGTAACGGGTAACAAGTAACAAAAGTAATTAAGGTGCAGCAAGATGGCCCAATCCTTTTTGTAGCAAAGGACAAGCCTAGACGAACTCCTATATAAAGCAAAGCGCTCCCGAGGACACATGGGAATTGTTGTCAAGCTAGTTTTCATCATGCTCATATGATTTGCGTTCGTTACTTTGATAAATTGATATGTGGGTGGACCGGTGCTTGGGTGCTTCCCTTATTTGGACAAGCCTCCCACTTATGATTAACCCCTCCGCAACTACGAAAGAATAATTAAGATAAATCTAACCATAGCATGAAACATATGGATCCAAATCAGCCCCTTACGAAGCAACGCATAAAGTAGGGTTTAAGCTTTTGTCACTCTAGCAACCCATCATCTACTTATTACTTCCCAATGCCTTCACCTAGTCCCAAATCATGGCGAAGTGTCATGTAGTCGACGTTCACATAACACCACTAGAGGAAAGACAACATACATCTCATCAAAATACCGAACCAATACCAAATTCACATGATTACTTATAACAAGACTTCTCCCATGTTCTCAGGAACAAACGTAACTACTCACAAAGCATAGTCATGTTCATAATCAGAGGAGTATTAATTATCATTATGGATCTGAACATATGATCTTCCACCGAATAAACCAACTAGCATCAACTACAAGGAGTAATCAACACTACTAGAGTGAAGTCTGAAATAAACCCTGAGATTGTAGAGCTTGATGAAAACGAACCCTCACGTCTAAATCCCTGAAATCTATACCCTGACTTCACAGATCTCGATCATTTTGAACCTTGAGGTCATATCCAAACAGAGGATTCCTAGGTACCACCCTGAAAGACCGGGATTGACTAGTCAGCCAACACCTACAGATGGGTCCCACGTAATCGGACCCCTCCAGTCAGCACTCAACACTCAGCAGCATCGTCATGGGCTGCACCATTGCTAGCGGCCACAGGAGTTGCGTGACTCACAACCACTCATGGTCGTGGTCGTGCCAGGATTGCCAGCTGGGGTACCAGGACCTGCTCATTTTCGACGCTAGCCATGGTGGCACAGCCAGCTTCCTACACAGGCGAGTTGCTCGCTGTCTCGCTAGATCCTACATCGCTTGGGCTACCGGGCGTTTTGCCGGCCAGGCCACAGCGTCAACAGCGTTGCCTTGCCTCGCCGGTTTCTTTGTCACTCGGGCGGCTGCACGTCTCATCGAAGCTAGGGCCAGGCGCTGCCACCATGCCGCGGGTCACATGCACCGGCTCGTTGTAGAGCTGGACCAATGTTCGCGGGTTACATGCATGTGCAAGCCGGCAAACTACAGGCGTGCTTCTCATTACACCGGCTAGACGCGTATATATACGTATGTACAGGCTGCTAGCCTGCTACTGATCTGTTCACAGCGAGAAACAATGACACACGCGATGCAAAATGAGAAGTCGGCGACGAACATGTACAGGACGAAGCACGGAATGCGGTCCATGCGGAGATCGTTCGCGGACGGGGCAAGGCAGTGGAGCTCGTACTGGCAGCACCGGAGCGCAACGCGGATAGCCAGCAGGGTCAAATGGGCATGGCGGCTGCTTGCATGTGAGCACGGCAACGTGGCAGTCATTAAGTCGGTCAGAGTCAGCAATCCCAGCCTCCCAGTGCCATGTCACCAAATCCTCTCCTAGAAACGTCAAAAGGTTCAAAATGATCGGGATCTAAAAGGTCAGGGTACAGATTTCAGGGATTTAGACGTGAGGGTTCATTTCCGTCGAGCTCTACAACCTTATGGTTTATTTCAGACTTCACTCACACTACTAGCAACCCACAGATACCAATCTGAGGTTTTGAGACAAAGATCGGATACAAGAGATGAACTAGGTTTGAGAGGAGATGGTGCTGGTGAATATGTTGATGGAGATTGACCCCCTCTCGATGAGAGGATCATTGGTGATGACGATGGCTTCGATTTCCCCCTTCCGGAGGGAAGTTTCCCTGGCAGAACAGCTCCGCCGAAGCCCTAGATTCGTTCTGCCCAGGTTTCGCCTCGAGACGGTAGCGCTTCATCCCGAAAGCTTCCTTCTTATTTTTTCCAGGTGAAAACACACCATATAGCAGAAGATGGGCACCGGAGGCCTGACAGGGGGCCCGCAAGGTAGGGGCGCGCGCCCTCCACCCTTATGGATGGCTGGTGGCCCCCCTCTGGCGCTTTCTTCGCCCAATATTTTTTTTAATTCCAAAATGACTCTCCTTGAAGTTTTAGGACTTTTGGAGTTGTGTAGAATAGGTCTCTAATATTTGCTCCTTTTCCAGCCCAGAATTTCAGGTACTGGCATTCTCCCTCTTCATGTAAACCTTGTAAAATAAGAGAGAAAAGGCATAAGTATTGTGCTATAATGTGTAATAACAACCCATAATGCAATAAATATCAATATAAAAGCATGATGCAAAATGGACGTATCAGTATGTGGGGTCATCTAGATCCTAAGCGCAATGGTCGGGAACTCGTGGGTGAACCGGTGAGTTTGGTTGGGGCGTTACATCTTATCGGATGTTCTCTCTCGTATGAATAATGTGGTTACAATATATGATATCGTCGATCTTGTTGGACCTATCGAGCTTGTCTAGAATAAACGCTGACTTTGCGTTATATGGGGGTCACGAAGCAGGGAATACAATGCCACATGGCCACATACTAATAATGACGCATTAAAGCTGACCGTGACTACTGTCTTGATGGTGTTGTGATATAAGTAGATTGATGGAAATATGCCCTACAGGCAATAATTAAGTTGTTGTTATTATATTTCCTTATTCATGATAAATGTTTATTATTCATGCTAGAATTGTATTGACCGGAAGCTTAAATACATGTGTGGATACATAAACAAATATCGTGTCCCTAGTGAGCCTATACTAGACTAGCTCATTGATCAAAAGATGGTTAAGGTTTCCTAACCATGGACATGTGTTGTCACTTGATAATGGGATCACGTCATTAGGAGAATGATGTGATGGACAAGACCCATCCGTTAGCTTAGCATATGATCGTTCAGTTTATTGCTACTGCTTTCTTAATGGCAAATACATATTCCTTCGACCATGAGATCATGCAACTCCCGGATACCAGAGGAATACCTTGTGTGTTATCATACATTACAAACATAACTGGGTGATCATAAAGATGCTCCACATGTATCTCCGAAGGTGTCTGTTGAGTTGGCATGAATCGAGATTGAGATTTGTCACTCCGTGTATCAGAGAGGTATCTCTGGACCCTCTCGGTAATACACATCATAAGAAGCTTGCAAGCAAAGTGACTAAGGAGTTAGTTACGAGATGATGTATTACGGAACGAGTAAAGAGACTTGTCGGTAACGAGATTGAACTAGGTATGAAGATACTGACAATCGAATCTCGGGCAAGTAACGTACCGACAGACAAAGGGAATTACGTATGTTGTCATAAAGGTTCAACCGATAAAAGATCTTTGCGGAATATGTAGGAATCAATATGGGCATCCAGGTCCCACTATTGGTTATTGACCGGAGAGGTGTCTCGGTTATGACTACATAATTCCCGAACCCACAGGGTCACACGTTTAACGTTCGTTGACGCTAGAGTAGTATTGGGATATTTGATGAGTGGTAACCAAATGTTGTTAGGAGTCCCGGATGAGATCCCGGACGTCACAAGGAGTCTCGGAATGGTCGAGAGGTAAAGATTTATATATAGGAAGTCATATTTTGGGTTCCGGAAAAGGTGTAGTTTTTTCGGTATTGTACCAGGAAGCTTCCAGAAGGTTCCGAAGGGGTCCGGAAGTCCACAAGTGGGTCCACCATGACCCAAGGGCTAGCATGGGTTGCGGGGAGGCGCCCTGGACTTATTGGGCTAGGCGCACTAAGTCCTCAAAATCCCATGTGGCTAGGGAAGGCAAAAAAAGGAAGGAGTCCTAGTAGGAATAGGATTGGACTTGGAGTCCAAGTTCTCTCCCCCTTAGCTGCGCCCTAGGGCTTGGAGGGGCTGTTTCCCACGCCCCTCCACCTATATATAGAGGGGAGGGGCGCCCCAAGAGGACACACCAAGCCCTTGGCGCCCCCTCTCTCCCGTTACTCCGTAGTTCCACCACCTCGTCCCGACGACACTTAGCTAGCGAAGCGCTGTCGGTGCTCCACCACCACCATCACCACCGCGTCGTCGTGTTGGTTGTGATCCCATCTATTTTTTCTCACACGCTTGCTGGATCAAGAAGGAGGAGACGTCATCGAGCCGCACGTGTGCTAAACTCGGAGGTGACGTCCGTTCGGCACTAGATCGGTTGGATCGTGATCGGATCGCGAAGAGTACAACTACATCAACCACGTGATAAACGCTTCCGCTTAGCGATCTACAAGGGTATGTAGATGTTATCCCCCTCTCGTAGCTATACATGTTCATGGATAGATCTTTGTGTGCGTAGACTTTTTTTTCATGTAACGTTCCCCAACCTAGATTTGATGGCTTCATGGGTAACGATAGTCTTTTTTTTAGACAACCTTGCGAAACTCTTTATTAACCCGTCACCACATTTACAGGGACGAAAGAGAGATTCCCGGGATACCCTAACCAAACATGGCGGCCATCACCGAGAGTAAGAGCATGTTTCGCTAAGTTGTGAGCTTCATAATTCGAGCTCCTAAACTCATGACTAAATTTACAGAAATCAAAAGACAGAGAGTGGTCTACTATTTCATGAATAACTGCTCCATAACTTGCTGCATTTTCCTTCCGTACTTCCTCGACCACCCCCTTGCAGTCCGATGCGACATGGATCCTTCGAAGATAAAGGTCGTCCGAGAGAGCTAAAGCCTCCCTTATCGCAAGCGCCTCGAGGGTCTATGGATCATCTATATTTCTGAAAAAAAGGGAGGACGCTCCCAAGAAAACCCCATTCTGATCCCTGCATATGGCGCCAACCGCACCGTAGCCGCGTCGAGAGACAGCGGCATCCACATTCACCTTTGTCGTATCCTCAACCGGCCTGATCCATCGAGTGGACCTAGTAGCTGCAGCAGCACTTGGTATCTGCTGCTTCGGTTTCAAAACATGGAGATCCCGCAAGTAGCTATTAATGAAACCATTAGTGGAGCTCGGAGACTGAAAAATATCCTCATGGATAGCCTTTCTCCGCACTCCCCAGATTGCCCAAAGTGTAACTATGAGCCTTTCAAATAAATCTGGCGGCAACATTTTATGTATAGCAAAGAGCCAGTCCTTGGCCCTGTCCTCTTGCCGCTCACTCATGGCCTGCACAAGATCATCAGGGGCTAGTGCCCACACACCGCCCGCCATTGGGCACTTCAATAAAGCATGTTTCCAAGTGTCCATCGCCCCACACAACATACAAGTATCGGTCGTTGCCATATTACGATGCTTAAGAACCTCTCCACAGGGCATGGAATGCCTCGCAAGGCGCCATACAAACATTCTTAATTTGGACGGCACCTGAATGTGCCATATCATACTCCACATATTGCTCTCATTCTGTCCAACCGAGGTTCCCTCCTCTTCGTGTATCCACGCTTCTCGGCCCAGCTTCGTCCGCATTATCATTCGGTATGCTGAACGCACACTGAAAATACCTCGACTCTCCTCGTGCCAGGCCCAAAAATCTGGGACCCTGCGCGTACATAAAGGTATCTTCAGGATCACTGCAGCATCAAAGGGTGTGAATATAGTGCGTATGTACTCCTCATTCCATGAGGCCGTAGCTGCATTGATCAACTGCGCCACCTTGGTGGGGGGATTAGCCATGAGTGACGTGATGGGCCTCTTGTAGTTATCCCTAGGAATCCAGTTATGCAGCCATATATCTGTAGTCTCCCCGTCTCCAATCCTCCGTACTATCCCCTGTGATAGGATGTCTCGGCCATCAAGAATCGCCCTCCAAATCTGAGACGGATGAGGACCGAGCGCGGCTTCCAGTAGCGAGTTGTCAGGGAATATACAGCTTTCAGCATTCGTGTACTGAGAGACGACTCGTCATTCATAGTCCGCCATGCTTGACGTGCGAGTAATGCCAAGTTGAAGACCTCCAGGTCACGAAAACCCAGGCCTCCCAGGTGTTTTGGCCTAGTCATAATATCCCACGCCACCCAGCTCGGTTTCCTTCTTCCCTGTTTACTCCCCCACCAAAATTGCCTTATAATTGAAGTTATGTTCTCGCACAATCCTCTCGGCAACCTGAAACATGACATGAAATAGACAGGTATGGCTTGTGCTACCGATTTGATCAATATCTCTTTACCTGCCGATGACAGAAGCTTCTCCATCCACCCTTTTATCTTTTCCCAAACACGGTCCCTCAAATATCTGAAAGTGTCGTTCTTCGAGTGGCCAACCTCAGTGGGCATGCCCAAATAGCGCTCGTTTAGAGTTTCATTATGGACCTGCATATTGTCCTTAACAATATCCCTCACTGGTCCTGGGCAACCTCTGCTGAAAAAAATTGATGACTTCTCATTGTTAATCCTTTGTCCCGATGCACTACAATAAGTAGCTAGCAGGTTTGACACTGCTAGAGATCCCTCCCCACTCGGCTTGAAAAGTAGCAGGCTGTCATCTGCAAACAAAAGGTGGTTAACGGGTAGGAGCCATTGGGGCCACCTTAATACCTGCCAATGATGACTGAGAACTGGTTTTGAGTAGGCACGAAAGGCCCTCTGCTGCTATCAAGAATAAATAGGGGGAGATTGGGTCTCCCTGCCGAATACCTCTCGTGGGTTTAAAAGAATCAAGCTTCTCTCCATTAAATAAGACCGAAAAAGATACTGATGAGACCATACCCATAACAATGTCAATCCACTGTGCTGCAAAACCCAGCTTTGTCATGATGGCCCTCAGATATGTCCGATTCAGTCGTATGAACGTTGTGGTGCAGGCTAGCTGAATGGGCTTGATGATGCCGGCACAGCCGATTGATTTTCTTGGCGAAGACTTGGGCCGTTTGGGCCCGCTGGGCCATATCCTCGTCGTGGGCCTACCCCAGCGATCTTGCCGGTCGATAGTATTTTTCTGAATTTATTTTAGGTTTTCCCATGCTATTTCTTCAGGCATTGACGTGCCTGTTAACTGTGAGGCGTATGTAGCGACTTCGTCAATCTCAAGTTCTACTCGCTCAGTCTCGTGGAGCTGCTCATATGAGCAGGGTGGGCCTGCGTCTTAGGTGTTAGTATATATATGAGTGTATGTGTTTGTACTGCATTTAAAAAAACTGCAGTAATTCTACAAGGAATAATTCCTTATATTTATTATGAAAGGCACCATATACATTGACTATATTTCTCCTGAGAAATTTTGTCCTTTAACAAAACTCTAATATGAAACGCGCCTATTTCATAGTAGTTATTGTTTGATTGGAAGTGGGCTGATGGCATCCATTAGTTAATTGAAAATTGACTTTTCTTTTTCGATCGAGCAAGGGTTTAAAAGTCCTTCTGAGTCGTGGAATTCTTTTCGTCTTGATTTGGGGGTACAGACAAAATCGGCCTGCATTTTCCAACTGACATGAAAAGGACTACCGGCATCATAGGAACCAATATATAGTCCGACCAAAAGCCCTCCCGGTTGTTCCACAGAAGGAACAAAGATCCAAGTAATAAAATGGACTACAACCACTAACTTTTAAACAGCCATGGTAGATAATAAGTGTGCTGCTTTTTGTCTCTTGAACACAAATAAATCTCGATTTTATCCAACCAAAAGTCTGATCGTAGCCTGAGCCTCGCAAGTGTGAGACAGCTCAAGTTTGAGAAAGCTCGTGTGTACCCCCGGTGCAGCGATAGACCTTGCATGTAGTCAAGTCTAGATCAGAGATAGAGTAGCAAGTACCGAGCGAGCTCTCCAGCTCCCTCGTGACCGCGCGGATGGATTCGCCGCCAGGGATCTTCCGGGAATGTTTTTGCTACTAGTACTGTACTGCAATTCCACACGCCCATTTCTCCGTTGACAAGTCAACGGAAGACCTCGGGCGGCCGTCGTGCCCTCGGTGCCAAAACAGGGGCCAACGGCGAGAGCTACAGCACCGTACCGCACCTATCTATCTGGGGGTCGGTCCAGCCACAGCCAGCCATTGACCGGCGAAGGTCTACCTCCTACCCCTCGGCGTCTCACGTTTAATGGCTAGTTTACCAAATCTGCCGGTCTTCCACGGGTTGCATACTCCACACGGGAGCTCGACCGCGACTCGCCATTGAACCACGCCCAAGCTGCTCCCGACTGCCGATCCAGAACCCGGATAATAATAGTTGAAAAAAAAGGAACCTGGATAATAATGGCATGGCGCTAGTCTCAGGGGGGCGGGCCCGCAATAATTCGTGGCCGTCGATTTCTCTTGACCGGTTGACTGCCCACGGGCTGCTCCACTTTGGTGGCTACATAGCGTAAAACAACCCTACGATTTCGTGGAACTACGACTTCGTCCCACGGACAACACGTGTTCAGGTTCTTTTTTCTTTGCAAAAACATTCAACTAGATAGTACAAATATATTAAAGTTCATGAGGGCCGACTGTCTTCTTCCTGTTGAACGGGTCGATGGCGCGCCGCCGCAAGTCACTCCAATACCAAGCCAACCAAACACTGTTGATCGCGAACATGAGGTCATGGTCTTGCCGGATCATCTCAACGGAGAAGAAGGCGTACAAACCGAAAGACTCGTAGATCCAATAGCCCAACCTCAAAAAAAGTCTCGTGTACCTCATGACGGCACCAAAAGGGTGAAGGTGACCAAGGTGAGGTTGGAGAAACCAAATCGTGAAGGGATGGCGCCCCGTCACGACAAACCGTGCAAGTCATAACCTCACATCGACAATAGCAAAAGGGATGTATACCAGCGAAACAACGATGTTGCCACAAACAACACCGTCGTGATGGGAAGACTCCAGAAGGAATTATTCGTTGGGCAGACGCCACCGCCACCTCAATGACAACTGTGGAAGATGACTATAATTTGTTGGAAGGACTAAAATAATGATCGAAATATAATCCAAAATAGAAGGGTACTAGTAAACGAGGATAGAGGTAGTATGCACCGGTTTTGTCACCATGGGAATTTGCTCCCGTGCACTGATAGTGTGCAACACAAAATTATTGGATGGAACCTGCGCGAGTAGGATCTGGGCATCATACGGTTAGGGAAGAAACGAAGTGTACTTTGCTCATCAATCAATTGGACCAACATAACAGTAGCGACTTTGATGTTTCAAAAATCAAAAGAACCGCTGGATAGAATTGGAATTTGCAGGAGTAGAGGTACTTGTATGTAAAACCCCAGCAGTAGTAGTCGTACAATATTTAGTGGTAACGTACCCGAGTAGCACGCGAACAATCCCCCCGAAAAGAAAGCACTGAGCCAGCGCGTGCTCCATTTCTCGCCACTTTTGCCCACCAAACGCGGCGTGAACCGCCGCCGCCGGGGCCTTCTTCACCTCCCCCCGCGGCCTCGATCCCTCCTCCCTCTCCCAGTTCCCACACCAGCGAGCTCGGCCTTCCTTCCTTCCTGCTCAGGTAACCATGCCTCCTCCTCCTCCTCCTCCTCCTCCTCCTCCTCCTCGCTCGTCTTTTTGATTCGGTTGGCTGGGCTCTCCTATCTGGTTCCAGTAGTCGGTAGTTTTGGCGCCAAATTCGGCATATCAAGGGATTCGTTCCCTGAGGTTTGTTTACCTCTTTCGTCGACGATCCGTCGGCTGGGTGATTTAGTTTTGCTTGGCGGCCATTTGGGTGCTCTTTCATGTTTTGGTTGTTTGGTTTCAAAAGAAAAGAGTATACGGGAGGTCCAGCCTTAGCAACAATAGCAGGCCGTCCTTTTTTAGGGGAAATGCCATTTCTGAAAAATAGAAGGTTAGTTGTCTTTCTAGATGTAGAATCATCCGTCATTCAGGACTGCTGCTCTATGTTTTTAGTTTCCCTTTGTAGTAGCTAAATCCTCACAGGGTTTTTCTTTTCTTATTTGAAAGAAATTAAGAATACACAAGAGCTGAATTATTGAGCAGTGTATTCATATTAATCTCTTCTCCTATAGTTTTCCAAATTTTGGTGATACCAGCAACTTCAATTTGCTTGCAATTACTACTAGTGTTTTCTTACTCAGCACGGCGATGTTCTGCTTTGCGTTGATTGTCTGTTTTTTCAACGAGTTGCCATGATTCATTCAGTTTACTGAATTGTCAACCTCCTTTTTTTGCAGGTTCTGTGGCTTTCTATGTGTGCCTTCTTCACTGAACAATAGTCTGAAATCCATACCCCCAAACCGATGAAGAAAATCACAATGTTCTTGCATTATGCAAACATCCTGTAGCAAGTTGATCCGATGGAGTCCCCAATTCTTTGATTCTGGTACACCAACCGCCGCAAAATCCAAAATGGCTTTCCCAGCCCTACCAGTTACCCTCACATGCCTCACACTGTTAGCTCTCTCGTCGCTTGCCATGGCGGCTGATAACAACTCCACCGGCCTCATCCTCATAAACTGCGGAGCATCAGTCCAAGAAGACGATGATAGTGATCGTACTTGGGACGGGGACACCGGCTCTAAGTTCGCGCCATTATTGAAAGGAGTTGCCGCCACTACTTCAAACCAAGACCCTTCGCTCCCCTCCACGGTCCCTTTTATGACTGCACGAATCTTCAATTCAAACTACACATATTCCTTCCCTGTCGGCCGAGGTCGCGTGTTCTTACGCCTCTACTTCTATCCAGTTGCTTATGCAAACTATGCCATCTCAGATGCCTTCTTCAGTGTCTCGACGCCGGATCTTGTCCTCTTAAATGACTTCAATGCTTCGCAAACAGCTCAGGCGATCACTTCTGCCTTCCTCGTGCGTGAGTTCTCGGTGAATGTTTCTTCAGGCAGCTCCTTGGACCTCACCTTCGCCCCATCTGCACATCACAAGGGTTCTTATGCATTTGTGAATGGCATTGAGATTGTGCCCACCCTTGACATCTTCACAACACCTGACACAAGATATGTCGGTGATAACACAATCCCATTCTATTTCGACACTAGCTCGAGCCTCCAGACTATGTACCGGCTCAATGTCGGGGGCCAAGCCATATCCCCCAAAGGTGACTTGGGGGGCTTCTACCGCTCATGGGCCAATGACGCCCGTTACATAGCTGGTGGCTCTGGGGTGACCTTCTCCAAAGATGATAATTTGACCATCACTTATACATCCAAAGTGCCGAAGTACGCGGCGCCACCTGATGTCTATGGTACAGCTCGGTCGATGGGGCCAACTGCACAGATCAACCTCAACTACAACCTTACATGGATTTTACCGGTTGATGCGGGGTTCTCTTACCTCCTAAGGTTCCATTTCTGCGAGATTCAGTATCCCATTACAAAGCAGAATCAGAGGTCCTTCTTCATCTACATCAACAACCAGACAGCACAGGAGCAAATGGATGTCATCGTCTGGAGCGGCGGAATCGGCAGAACAGCATACACAGACTATGTTATCATGGCTGTTGGTTCCGGTCAGGTGGACATGTGGATTGCACTTCACCCTGATCTTTCAAGCAGACCAGAGTATTTTGATGCAATACTGAATGGTCTGGAGGTCTTCAAGCTACAGAATTACGGATCGCCGAACAATCTTTCTGGGCTCAATCCTCCACTTCCACAAAAGCCAGCTGATGCCAGTCCCAGCGCGGCATCTGGCAAAATGAAATCGGTCGCGGCTATCATAGGTGGAGCTGTTGGTGGTTTCATAGTGCTACTGGCCGCGTGTTTTGGCGTTTGCATCATCTGCAAACGAAAGAACAAGAAGAAGAAGATATCCAAGGATCCTGGTGGTAAATCCGAAGATGGTCACTGGACTCCTCTCACCGAGTACAGCGGATCACGATCAGCTATGTCGGGAAACACGGCCGCCACCGGGTCGACCCTGCCATCCAACCTCTGCCGCCACTTCACTTTCGCCGAGCTTCAGACCGCCACCAAGAACTTCGACCAGGCCTTCCTGCTCGGCAAAGGTGGGTTCGGGAACGTGTACCTCGGGGAGATCGACAGCGGCACCAAGGTGGCGATCAAGCGGTGCAACCCGATGTCGGAGCAGGGCGTCCATGAGTTCCAGACGGAGATCGAGATGCTGTCCAAGCTCCGGCACCGCCACCTGGTGTCCCTCATCGGCTACTGCGAGGACAAGAGCGAGATGATCCTGGTGTACGACTACATGGCCCACGGCACGCTCCGGGAGCACCTCTACAACACCAAGAACCCGCCGCTGTCGTGGAAGCAGCGGCTCGAGATCTGCATCGGCGCCGCCCGGGGTCTCTACTACCTGCACACCGGCGTGAAGCACACCATCATCCACCGCGACGTCAAGACCACCAACATCCTGCTGGACGACAAGTGGGTCGCCAAGGTCTCCGACTTCGGGCTGTCCAAGACGGGCCCCAACATGGACGCCACCCACGTCAGCACCGTCGTCAAGGGCAGCTTCGGGTACCTCGACCCGGAGTACTTCCGGCGGCAGCAGCTCTCGGAGAAGTCCGACGTCTACTCCTTCGGCGTCGTGCTGTTCGAGGTGCTCTGCGCGCGCCCCGCGCTGAGCCCCACGCTGCCCAAGGAGCAGATCAGCCTCGCCGACTGGGCGCTGCGGTGCCAGAAGCAGGGCGTGCTCGGCCAGGTCATCGACCCGGTGCTCCAGGGGAAGATCGCGCCCCAGTGCTTCCTCAAGTTCACGGACACCGCGGAGAAATGCGTGGCCGACCGCAGCGTCGACAGGCCGTCCATGGGCGACGTCCTGTGGAACCTCGAGTTCGCGCTCCAGCTGCAGGAGAGCGAGGAGGACACCGGCAGCCTCACGGAGGGGATGCTGTCGTCGTCGGCCGCGTCGCCCCTCGTCATGACCAGGCTGCAGTCGGACGAGCCGTCGACGAACGCAAGCACCACCACGACGTCCACGACCACGATGAGCATGACGGGGCGGAGCATCGCGAGCATGGACTCGGACGGGCTGACGCCGAGCGCCGTTTTCTCGCAGATCATGCATCCGGATGGCAGGTGAAGTTGGACTGTGACGGTCCCTATTCATGGACAACATTCTTGGTCCACATTCATGTTGCAGGTGCTAGTAATTACTGTAGTAATTAGAGTACTTATTATAGTATGATACTACACACCTTTATGGTAATTCTGGTCCTGAGTCACTTATTAGGACTCCATATGTATTGTATGTACCGGACATCGACGTCATTGTAACTGTATAGATGTCGCCGAGGCAGTGGAGTTGCGGTTCTTATTACTACTTGCTGGTCAATCTGATTTTTTTGTGAATGCAAGCAAGATATCCCCTTTTCATGTCGTTCTGTGATCACCGAAAGAAAAATGCCTCTCTGTGTTCTCAACTACTCCAATATACATTGTACAGATCTTGCAATAAAACTACACTCGTAAGGGGCTGTAGCTCAACATAATTTTGTTGGATTTCATTCATAGAATCTCCCCTAGAGTCCCCTTCTTGTCGGCGCCGCACACAACTAGAACATGCGCATTCTCCTTGCACCTGAACCACAACAACGTATGAGTACGTACTAAGCAGAAGTACAGAAAACGTGAGCTGAATCGTCAACACAACCTATGATCGTTCCAATTTCAGCAATAATTTTCTTATTTGTGATGTCACGGGTGTCCAGAGGATTTGCGGGGTACACGACCAGGATCCATCTCTGTATCATTTTAACATGTCCCTGCTGCACAGTGCAGGCTGTACATGTACAGTGGTGCTTAACCGAGAGCAATCCAATCCAATCCAAACAAATTTAGAGACAAGAGGCTACGTGGTTCTTGGGCTAGTTTGGCACATCGATTGTCCTGAAACCGGGTGGAGCTTCGTTATGTCGGTGTAGTTAGACGGAAGTAGAGAGGACACTAATATAGGATGGATTTTTGTTGTTTTGTTTTCTATTGCTAATAAATGTAATTTTTCCTACTATTTATTTTTTCTGATTGACATATTGTGATCCACGGTTTTAATCAGCAAAATCATATTGCCCTTTTTGTCAAAAAAAACATACATAGAAAGCGAGATCCGGTTACACGGTAGTCCGATTTGGCAATGCATGACTCACACAAATTCATGGCAGTGACCGTAAACATGTGTGTGTGTGTGTGTGTGTGTGTGTGTGTGTGTGTGTGTGTGTGTGTGTGTTGGCGTTTGTCCGATTGGTGTTTGTCTTGGTAATTTCATGAATCGGGAGCATGAGCTCCTTTGATCGAGAAACACGACCTCGATCGGGTCCCGACGCCGGAGCCGAGGCAGGCGACCGTCCGAAACATAAACACGACCATCACCAACTCCGCCTCCATAGTCCATACAAGCAAGCACACCCTCCGAACCACGGCGCGCGGAGGCGTGACCAGCCGGTGCGGAATCCGCGGTGGTGGCGCGCGCATGCGGCAACCCAGCGGCATACAGGGAGGATGCGCCGCCGCATACGCCGCGCGTGCCGAACGACCAGGGTTCGCCAGCGCCCAACCCACGTAACGCGCGCACGCACGCCCCCCGTCGGCACGGAGCCGTGAAAGGCCGGCGAGGCACCGCGCACGGCGGTGACAGGGGACGACTTTCCACGTGCCGACTCGCCGGGCGACTGCCACCACGATCCCACGGCCAGCGCCGCGCGGCCGGCGGCCAGCCCCGCCCCGCACGCATCGGGTCGATCGCACGCGAATCTCCTCCCCTAGTGGCTAGCCCCCTTGTCGGCACCGCACGCGACCTCCCATATGCGGCGCGTCCCCCAACGGAAAACAAATCATTCTGCCCGGTCTCCGCTCGCCGCCCGAGCGAGCCGAGGAAAGGCGACGGAAGCTGCGCGCGAGCACGGCAAGCACGGGGTGGCACGAACGCGCGGTACGTTAACGTACTACGTACGCGCTCCCACCCACCGGTCCACCCCCACCACAACAAGTGTCCGTTGGGAGGAGAGGAGATGAGCGGGTGGTGGTACCGTACCGGCCGACCGCTGCCTGCCGCCGCGGCTCTATATAATGGCAGGGGCGCCGGGCCACGGCCACAACGGATACCTTACCTCTACTGACTGCTTGGCACGATACCACTATCTTCTTCCCTTCCCTTGGCTCACCTTCTTCTTCGGCTCACCTTTGTGCCTTCCTCTTTTCTTTTTCAAGTTTAGCCATCTTACCTGGGCTGGTAGCTGCTGTGCATCTCGATCTGTTTTAGTCGATCTAGATCTGCATCCGAGCAAGCAAGCAAGCCGTCTTCTTTCGCTACATACATTCTACATCTATCCACCTGTTTTTGTTGGTTGGAGCTCGACTTCTTTGTTTCCTAGCCGTCTAGTTCGGTCCAGTCTTCAGCTCTTCTTCGATCTCATCAGCCAGCCGCTTGTTTCCGCACCAGATTTGGAAAGATGGAGTGTGGTTTGAAATCCCTGAGCAGCAGCTCCTCCTCCGCATCGTCGCCTTCTCTGATGATGGCCTGCAGGCCGTTCCCGCAGCCGCCGCTCCTGCCCCTGCCCGCGCACCTCCAGGCCTCGCCGCAGCAGCCGGCCGACCTGCGCGCCAGGAAGAGCCCCAAGAAGCCGGCGAGCGGGGCGGCATCGGCGCCCATCGTGGTGGCGGCGCCGCCCATGTCGGCGTGGACGTCGATGGACTCGATGTACTCGGTGTCGCCGCCGCCGAGCAGCGTCCCGATGCCGACGTCGCTGCTGCTGGCCGCCGGCGCCGGGCGGAAGAAGATGCCGACCCCGTGCGCCGTGCAGGTGGCTGGCGGGGGCGTGGACGTCGGCGCCACCGACGAGCTCCGCCGCCTGCTCCGGCTCTAGCCACCGCTGCTGTTGCTGTGTGATGGGCCGATGGCAAGGCGAGGGAGCTGCGGATGGATGAAGCCCGTTCATGGATCGTGGGTAGTTTTTTTACCGTGCCCGCGACGGAATCCTGACGAGGCTGCTCCTCCGAGCTGTAACAACGATGTACTGATGCAGTATTACCACCACTACTAATGTTGATTTCTTTTCAGCTAATTTGTACCCCTACTTGTGTTGTGTGCCTGTGTTACGATCTCCATGCGTGATGCGTCAGAAGTTTATACGCATTCAGTTCGTGTGCTTGTGTCGCAACGCAGAAATTACGTCCAGATTTCGGGGTATGAACTTGAGAAGGAACAGTTCTTTTCTTAATTGATGAGAATGAACAGTTCGGTTCATAGGATCCGGGTAAAACTGACGCATTATTTGGACGCCAGGCCACCAATCGTGTCCCCCAAGTACACTGCACCGGGAGATTCCTTTCCCTTGTTTACGGCACATGATATCTCCTCGAGATCAAACAATGGCGCTGCAGCAGCTCCCAATCTCAACTCTGATAGCACGCGACAGCAGAATATGCCCTCAAAGATACGCCATGTGCACCATCTACCACTTGTTTAGAAAAACTAGGCTGTCCCGTGCACAGTACACGAGTCACAAAACAGCGATGGCTTTGCAGGTTTATTGCTAAGGTAAAACGGAAACAAGAACTCTAGTCAGCAGAGGAGCAGCAGCGACGCAAGGGAGACAATGAAGTGTGAATTCTGTTTTTCAAAATGACCGACCACAATTCACAATTACTGAGGCATGATGCCCTACAATGAATTTCTAATACCACGACCTGGAACCAACCCCTTACCGCATTCCATTATTCTCGCCAAAACGAAATGAAAAAATAAAGGTAGCACACAATGCACTCTCACTCTCTCTGTCTGGTATGATATTACAGCCTACTAGTATACAGAAGTGCTGGAGCTCCAGCTTGACAAGGATCAGTTGTCGCAGAAAGCGTTGAGGGTTTCGTCGAGGGCTTTCCTGTCGTACTCGCCGGTGAAAACGCAGCCTCCCAGAGGTCCTTTCAGAAGGATGAGCCTCAGCAATCCGTCCGCGACCTTCTTGTCGACCTGATACGCCATGCAAGGAATCAATCATTAAGACTGTTTTTCAATGCTAGAAAGGAACAATTGAGATGTCCAAGCATATGAGCCTGATTCTGCTGATATTAAGGTACTTACTGCCATGATGTTTCTGAACTTCTCCACCGTCATGCCCTTTGGTGGTGTCACGGGAAGCTTGGCTTGATCTAGTATGTCAAATGTACGTTTCTTTATGGACTCGTCTATCCAGCCCAGGCGGTAAGACATGTCAGCTGCCATCACCTATGGTAGTGCCATCCCGGAAACAGAAGACACCAGTAAGGAAACAAGAGAAAATCATGATTAAGAGGTGGTATCAAATATTCAGGTGGTCTTACCGTTCCAGCAGCAACAGCCTCCCCGTGGAGCCATTCTCCATAGCCAAGCCCTGTTTCTATAGCCTGGCAATTAAATGAAACATAATGATCAGTGAGTAACATGGATGCTTCACACAACAGAAGGATGTCATTAAATTCCAAAAAAGATTGGTCAGTTCAGGTTGCTTAGTGCCTGGTACAGGGGTACCCAAATAGTTTAGACATGTAATACCTGGTGGGATGGTGTATCTTAAAAATGAATTCAGGATTTTAGTTTTCATAAACAAATACTCCATACCACAAATATACCATTAACTAAGAAAATTGTAGTTTCAGTCTGTGTAACATATAGACAAAGAAGATACTGTGGTAAACTAGCATAAAAAATATCATCAATAAGCACAACTTTGTTTCAGATGTTATTCACTACAGGTTTATAGCAATTTTTCTAGATAAAGAGATAATGCTACCTCACTCAACAACAACAAAATGAATTACAGATCACAATAAAAAATATTTGACGACTTGTAGCAAACAAATACTATTATTTTTTGTTTTATTTTTTATTTTAGCAAGCAACAAAAATGAGTACATGAGTCATCCCCATCAAATGCTTCAACCAAGTAGGTAGTAGCAACAAAAATAAAGCAAACTTCTTACCGGATTGGCAACTCATCCATGTTTACATGAACCATCATAATGCAAGACAGATAAAATTAACATAAGAAACAACAATGGTCAGAGATATCACATACATGACCAAATGTATGACCCAGGTTTAGTGTTGCTCGAAGACCACTTTCCTTCTCATCCTGAGCAACAACTTCAGCTTTGTTTTCACATGATCTCTTTATAGCGTAGGTCAGGGCACTTGGTTCTCTACAAACATACAATTTGAATTAAGACATCACTGATGCATGCAAAATTGCAATGAGAGAAAGCTATTCCGTTGTTTCAACAAATAAAGGTCAGCAGTAGCATGAATAGTAGAAGAATGGAATGGTTATATGGCTCTATGTAAATCCACCCATGAGAACGGGGACAGCAAAGCAAGCCATGGAGAGTTAAGAATGACATGTACATCAAATAACATTTATAGCTGTGGAACATGGTATGCTTTGTCGCTCTGTTCTGTCAAACTAAGCAGTATGGAATTTCAGACAATGCAATTCAGAAAATAAAATAAAAATCTGAATTAAATCGTCCTATTCATATGACTACTGTACTTAACAATTAAGCATTTTGACATATGTAAACAGAAAACAGATCATGATTCAAACAACCTGGGAGATGAGAACTTCTATTCGATGCAAAGGGGGCACTCAATTTCTAACAGAAACCATAGTATTTGTTTACGGAAACAAACAGGAAACATCATCATGATCAAACAGCAGATCGCCGAATAATTAAACAAAAGGATTTCTGTCCAGGCCCTAAGGCTGACATACACCATGAAACGACAGTGTTGACAGCATATATGCTCCAAATATTTCAAAAATGGGAATGGAAGAGAAGCTTAACCAGTTATACTGCTATGAGCTAAAGAACCAGAAACAAGATTAGACTGCACATCTACTTATAATCCACAACTCTTAAACCTTAATGGGCAGCGCACTACATCAACCACATATCTAATGAAAATGCACGTCTTTACCTCACAGATATCTCATCAAATCAAAGTAAAATTGGTGGAATTTAACGCCTAACATCAATTTTAAAACTTGCTCAGTACCTCGCTAATATTGCTGCCATATTCTTCTCTTGCCACTCAAAGAAGGGTGCATCTCTTATGAGACCATACTTCACCACCTCAGCGACACCTGAAGCCAGCTCCCTGTCAGGCAATGTATTCAATGTCTCTGTGTCAATGAGTACACACTGCGGCTGGTAGAATGCGCCAATCAAGTTCTTTCCCAGTGGATGGTTAATCCCAGTCTTCCCTCCAACAGAAGAATCCACCTAAAGCAATTCATCCAGCCCCACATTAGCACCAAATCAAATGTCTTAAAAACCCTAGTAAATTCAAACAAGCTTAGAACCTGGGCCATCAGAGTTGTGGGTATTTGTATGAAATTGACACCACGGAGGAATGCAGCAGCCGCAAACCCACACATGTCCCCAATGACACCGCCACCTAGCGCAACGAATGTGCATCTACGGTCCAGCCGGGACTCCACTGCCTTGTCAAAAACCTTCATCAGCGTGTCCTGCAAATCCCAACAAGTTAAACAACATCCAGATGATGAAACAAACTGAAGCACAAGTAAACGTTGAATCCCACACGCACCATGTCCTTGTACTTCTCGCCGTCGGGCAGGATCACGCTCTCGACCGACACATTAGGGTTTTGGTGCGTGAGCGCCCAGGTCACCTTCTCCAAGTAGAGCGGCGCGACGGTGGTGTTGGTCACCACCAGAACCCTCTTCCCGATCACATGCCTGCGCGGATTAGATATCAGGGCCACCAACGGGCAATCGGAGCAGACACTCGAGCTAAAACCCTGCTGAATTCGAGTACCTCTGCAGCAGGTCGGGCTCGTCGAGGAGGCCGGGGCCGATGTAGATCGGGTAGCTCCGGTCGCCGAGGTCGACGTCGACCACAGTGGAGACTCTTGACACCGCCGGCGGCTCCATCGCGGGAGCGGCGCTGGCGACGACGCGGCTCCGGAGGGCCCTCGCGGGGGAGGCGCGGAGCGGGGTGAAGGATGTGCGAGAGGACGAGGGGATGGAGGCGGCGGCCGCGGCCGCGGCAGAAGCTGCGCGGGGGCGGCGGACGGAGATGGCTGCTCGGGAACTGGAGGATGCAGCGGCGGCAAGCAGGGAGGAGGCGGCGGCCGCCATGGGGGTCGTTTGGTCGCGAGACGGCGGCGGCGGCGGCGGTGGTTGTGTCCGGTAACTCCCGATGTGGCGGGGATTTGAGGCGGGCGGGGTGGGGTAGGTGGGGGTGGGAGCCCGCGAAGAGTTTGGGGGTCGATCCGCACCGTCGGATGGAGGGATTGGATGGCGGAGATGGATGCTCGGTTGGTGGATGGGTTCACGACCTTACGTGCGCGGGTTGGTTGGTGGAGATGCGGGCACTTGAGATGGCGGCTTCGATTCTCGCTGAAAGTGGGGTCGGTTGGTCGATCAGCGATGAAAATTTCATTTGTTTATATTTTGATTTGAACCAATATACTTTTAGTGGGCATGACGAATTTCTCATATGAAAAACGTGCTGCACATCTTCTTGCCGACTGATTCTTCCCACCATATATATGCAATTTGCCTCCTCTCTCTCACCGTATTTTTTTTTAAACTTCCTTTGTACTCCCTCCGTCTCATAATGTAAGACCTTTTTTAATACCAGTGAGGGAGTATTTATCATCAATCATGGCAGCGCGACGAATATCGGGAAGAATAAAAATTACATCCACATCCGTAGACCACCACTCAAGTGAGCAGAAGATGCGTCGCCGTCATTGCCTCTCCCTCGTCGGAGCCGGCAAAACTTATTGTAGACGACAGTCGGGGAAGTCATCATGCTAAGGCCTCGTAAGACCAGCGCACCAGAACAGTAACCACCGCCGATGAAGAGAAGCGTAGATTAGAAGGATCAAGCCTTAAAACACATTAATGTGGACGAACGAATACTAGATCCGAGCGGATCCACCAAAAATAACCACCGATTGAATCCTACGAGATCCGCTAGAGGCACACCTCCACACGACCTTCAGCGAAGCTAGATGGACCGCCGGGATGGGGGCTAGGCGAGAAGAACCTTATTCTATCTTCAAGGAGCTGTTGTCGTCTCGTTTTCCTGAGTAGGACACAAAACCTAGCAAAACAAAGAAACGTATAAAACGGAGCCCTCCCACATGACCCTATCCCTAAGGCCACACGAGAAGAAGCAGGTTGGCGGTGCCGCAGACGGGAGCCATAAACCCTAGCTGCAGTTAGCGTGGAGGAGAGGCGAAGGGGTAAGTCGCAAGCAGAATACAAGGGGAGTCTTCTCTCTCACTATATATATTTTATCACTAGATAAATACATGTGTGTTGCAAGAAGATATATAAATATTATAGTATCTTATCCCATAATTTACCAGCTATATTAGTGTGGTTGTGTAAGTAAATGTTTAGAAAATTAGGTATGTTATTTACCTATCTAAATAGAAATCACTTATTTGTTAATAAGTTATTGGCTTACCAGTAAGCATCATTTTATTTGGTAAGTCAATAAAAGGTGGGTTGTTAAGACAGTTTTCAAGAAAAAACAGATAAAAACCAAAGAAAAGAGGGAAAAAGTCAAAACAGGTAGACATAGAGGGGGAAAGTGTACGTAGGGTTGGATGAAATACCCCTTCTGATGGGAAAAAAGAACGATATTCTTTATTTAAGTCGCGGGGATTAGAGATAAAGCAATCGCTTCGCTGTACATGGATGAGGTTTGACCAGAGAATGATGATGCTTTCACAAACTAATTGTTGTTTGGTATTTCTCGTCGGTAAACCCTAAACATACATTTAGAAGCAAGAGTGCATATTTGCGACTCTCCAATAAAGCATACAAAGTGTGTACTTGGAGCCAAGATGATGTTTATCACTCTCTCGGTGAGATCTGTAAAGGCCATAATGTTGGGGAACGTAGCATGCAATTTCAAAAAAATCCTATGATCACGCAAGATCTATCTAGGAGATGCATAGCAACGAGAGGGGGAGAGCGTGTCCATGTACCCTCGTAGACCGAAAGCGGAAGCGTTAGTTTAACACGGTTGATGTAGTCGAACGTCTTATCGATTCAACCGATCAAGTGCCGAACGTACGGCACCTCCGAGTTCTGCACACGTTCAGCTCGATGACGTCACTCGAACTCTTGATCCAGCAAAGTGTCGAGGGAGAGTTTCGTCAGCACGCCGACATGGTGACGGTGATGGTGACGTGATCCGCGCAGGGCTTCGCCTAAGCACTACAACAATATGACCGGAGGAGTAAACGGTGAAGGGGGGCACCACACACGGCTAAGAACAATTGAATTATCCTAGAGGTGCCCTCCCCCCGCCCCCATATATAAAGGAGGCCAGCCTAGGGGCGCGCCAAGTGGAAGGAGAGGGAGGAGGAGAAGGAAAGGGGGGCCGCGCCCCCTTCCCAAGTCCAATTCGGACTCCTCCCTTGGGGGCGCGTGCCACCCCTTGTGGGTTGGCCTGCCTCCCTCCTATGGCCCATATGGCCCATATCTTCCCTCGGGGGGGGGGGGGTTCCGGTAACCCCCCCGGTACTCCGTACGCTTCCGGTGTCTGAATACTATCGTCCAATATATCAATCTTTACCTCTCGATCATTTCGAGACTCCTCGTCATGTCTGTGATCTCATCCAGGACTCCGAACAATCTTCGGTCACCAAAACACATAACTCATAATACAAATCGTCATCAAACGTAAAGCGTGCGGACCCTACGGGTTCGAGAACTATGTAGACATGACCGAGACACCTCTCCGGTCAATAACCAACAGCGGAACCTGGATGCTCATATTGGTTCCCACATATTCTACGAAGATCTTTGTCGGTTAAACCGCAATGACAACATACGTTATTCCCTTTGTCATCGGTATGTTACTTGCCCAAGATTCAATCGTCGGTATCTTCATACCTAGTTCAATCTCGTTACCGGAAAATCTCTTTACTCGCTCCGTAATGCATCATCCCGCAACTAACTCATTAGTCACATTGCTTGCAAGGCTTATCATGGTGAGGGCCCAGAGACACCTCTCTAATACTGGGAGTGACAAATCCTAATCTCGATCTATGCCAACCAACAAACACCTTCGGAGATACATGTAGAGCATCTTTATAATCACCCTGTTACGTTGTGACGTCTGATAGCACACACGGTATTCCTCTGGTATTCGGGAGTTGCATAATCTCATAGTCAAAGGAATATGTATAAGTCATGAAGAAAGCAATAACAATAAAACTTAACGATCATTATGCTAAGCTAACGGACGGGTCTTGTCCATCACATCATTCTCCTAATGATGTGATCTCGTTCATCAAATGACAACATATGTTATGGTCAGGAAACTTAACCATCTTTGATTAACGAGCTAGTCTAGTAGAGGCATACTAGGGACACCGTGTTTTGTCTATGTATTCACACATGTATCAAGTTTCCGGTTTGACACAATTCTAGCATGAATAATCAACATTTATCATGATATAAGCAAATACAAATAACAACTTTATTATTGCCTCTAGGGCATATTTCCTTCAGTCTCCCACTTGCACTAGAGTCAATAATCTAGATTACATTGTAATGATTCTAACATCCATGGAGTCTTGGTGCTGATCATGTTTTGCTCGTGGAAGAGGCTTAGTCAACGGGTCTGCCACTGATATGTCTCCAATGTATCTATACGTTTTTATTGTTCCATGCTATTATATTATCTGTTTTGGATGTTTAATGGGCTTTATTATGCACTTTTATATTATTTTTGGGACTAACCTACTAACCAAAGGCCCAGTGCAAATTGCTGTTTTTTTTGCCTATTTCAGTGTTTCGCAGAAAAGGAATATCAAACGGAGTCCAAACGGAATGAAACCTTCGGGAGAGTTATTTTTAGAACAAACGCAATCCAGGAGACTTGGAGTGGACGTCAAGGAAGCAACGAGGAAGCCATGAGGAAGGAGGGCGCGCCCAGGGGGTAGGCGCGCCCCCACCCTCGTGGGCCCCTCGTGGCTCCACCGACCTACTTCTTTCGCCTATATTTACTCATATACCCTGAAAACATCCGAGAGCACCACGAAACCCTATTTCCACCGCTGCAACCTTCTGTACCCATGAGATCCCATCTTGGGGCCTTTTCCGGCGCTCCGCCGGAGGGGGGATCGATCACGGAGGACTTCTACATCAACACCATAGCCTCTCCGATGATGTGTGAGTAGTTTACCACAGACCTTCGGGTCCATAGTTATTAGCTAGATGGCTTCTTCTCTCTCTTTGGATCTCAATACAAAGTTCCCCTTGATTCTCTTGGAGATCTATTGGATGTAATTCTTTTTGCGGTGTGTTTGTCAAGATCCGATGAATTGTGGGTTTATGATCAAGATTATCTATGAACAATATTTGATTCTTTTCTGAATTCTTTTATGCATGATTCAATTATCTTTGCAAGTCTCTTCGAATTATCAGTTTGGTTTGGCCTACTAGATTGATCTTTCTTGCAATGGGAGAAGTGCTTAGCTTTGGATTCAATCTTGCGTTGTCCTTTCCCAGTGACAGCAGGGGCAGCTAGGTACGTATTGTATTGTTGCCACCGAGGATAAAAAGATGGGTTTTATATCATATTGCTTGAGTTTATCCCTTTACATCATGTCATCTTGCCTAATGCGTTACTCTGTTCTTATGAACTTAATACTCTAGATGCATGTTGGATAGCGGTCGATGTGTGGAGTAATAGTAGTAGATGCAGAATCGTTTCGGTCTACTTGTCGCGGACGTGATGCCTATCTACATGATCATGCCTAGATATTCTCATAACTATGCGCTTTTCTATCAATTGCTCGACAGTAATTTGTTCACCCACTGTAATACTTATGCTATCTTGAGAGAAGCCACTATTGAAACCTATGCCCCCCGGGTCTACTTTCCATCATATTATTTTCCTATCAACTTGCTATTTCTGTCGCCTTTTATTTTGTAATTTTTACTTTCCAATCTATAAAACAAAAATACAAAAATATTATCTTATTATCTCTGTCAGATCTCACTTTTACAAGTGGCCATGAAGGGATTGACAATCCCTTTATCGCGTTGGTTGCAAGGTTCTTATTTGTTTGTGCAGGTACGAGGGACTTGCGTGTAGTCTCCTACTGGATTGATACCTTGGTTCTCAAAAACTGAGAGAAATACTTACGCTACTTTGCTGCATCACCCTTTCCTCTTCAAGGGAAAACCAACGCATGCTCAAGAGGTAGCAAGAAGGATTTCTGGTGCCGTTGCCGGGGAGGCTTACACCAAGTCAAGTCAAGATTTGATCTCCCGCCAACGTGCGATTTCTGGCGCTATTGTCGGGGAGATCTACGCACAAGTCAAGACATACCACCATCACAAACTCTTATCCCTCGCATTACATTATTTGTCATTTGCCTCTCGTTTTCCTCTCCCCCACTTCACCTTTGCCTTTTCTTCGCCCTCCTTCCATTCGATCTTGTGTTACCATGTGCCTTCATTTTGCTTGCATCTTCGCTTGCTAAAAGTTTATGGATCCTCATCCACTTGCTAATCTCTTTAAGAGATCCAATTATGATGAACCTAATGCTAGTGAGTTGAGTACACTAGATTATCTTTATGAGGTTTTGCTTGAAATTCGTGAATCTGAAAATTGTGATGAAGTACTTTATGAAGCGATTCATGATAGACCTTTGAATAAAAAGCATGATTGCAATTATTTTATTATAAATTCTATTGATGTAAATTGTGCTAATAATATGCAAAACCCTAAGCTTGGGGATGCTAGTTTTGCTATATCCTCTACTTGTTGCAACGATCATGATTGGGGTGATTCTTCTTATGATCTTGAAAATTTATTTAAGCCTCATGATGAATATGAGATTGATAATAATGTTTGCAATAATATTGAAAGTGGGTTTGGAAGAGTGTCAAATTTAGATCCCACATATTTGGAGAATGTTCAATCTTATGAAGTTATTGATAAAAGTGTGTTTGGAGAGGTCATGACTTTAGTTAATGTTAATTCCACTATTTTGGAAGAGTGCCAACTTTGCATACATGTGGATCGTGTTAAGAATATGTTTTGTGACAGCTATATTGTTGAATTTGCTTATGATCCTACATGTTATTATTATGAGAGAGGAAAAGATGGTTGTAGAAATTTTCATGTTACTAAATTACCTCTCGTTATGTTGAGATTGCTATTGTTTCTTTCCGCTTCCTTGCATATGCTAGTTTTTGCTTGCCTTAATAATTTGCTTGCTTATAAAATGCCTATGCATAGGAAGTATGTTAGACTTAGATTTGTTTGTCACATGTTTTATGATGCTCTCTTTGTTTCAATTGCTATCTTTCATGTGAGCATCATTAAAATTATCAATGCCTAGCTAGGGCCGTTAAACGATAGCGCTTGTTGGGAGGCAACCCAATTTTATTTGTTCTTCTTGCTCTTTTGTTCTGTTTAGTAATGAATAATTCATCTAGCTTCTGTTAATATGTGGTTTTATGTTTTTAATTAGTGTTTGTGCCAAGTAGAACCCTTGGGAAGACTTGGGTGAAGTCTTTATGATCTCGCTGTAAAAAACAGAAACTTTAGCGCTCACGAGATTAGCTACAAATTTTTACTGGAGAGTGCTTTTAGGTTGATTATTTTTGAAGATGATTAATAGAGAAATTCCTAAAGTCCATCAATTTATTTCAGAATTTTTGGAGTTACAGAAGTATACGTTTGATACAGATTACTACAGACTGTTCTGTTTTTGAAAGATTCTGCTTTTCGTGTGTTGTTTGCTTATTTTGATGAATCTATGGCTAGTATCGGGGGGGGGGGGGGTACGAACCATAGAGAAGTTGGAATACAGTAGGTTTAACACCAATATAAATAAATAATGAGTTCATTACAATACCTTAAAGTGGTGATTTGTTTTCTTATACTAAAGGAGCTCATGAGATTTTCTGTTGAGTTTTGTGTTGTGAAGTTTTCAAGTTTTGGGTAAAGATTTGGTGGATTTTGGAATAAGGAGTGGCAAGAGCCTAAGCTTGGGGATTCTCAAGGCACCCCAAGGTAAAATTCAAGGACAACCAAAAGCCTAAGGTTGGGGATGCCCCGGAAGGCATCCCCTCTTTCGTCTTCGTCTATCAGTAACTTTACTTGAGGCTATATTTTTATTCACCACATGATATGTGTTTTGCTTGGAGCGTCTTGTATGATTTGAGTCTTTGATTTTTAGTTTACCACAATAATCCTTGCTGTACACACCTTTTGTAGAGACACGCATGAATCAGAATTTATTAGAATACTCTATGTGCTTCAGTTATATCTTTTGAGCTAGATAATTTTGCTCTAGTGCTTCACTTATATCTTTTTAGAGCACTGTGGTGGATTTATTTTATAGAAATTATGGACCTCTAATGATTCACTTATATTATTTTGAGATACTTATAGAACAGCATGGTAATTTGCTTTGGCTATAAAATTAGTCCTAATATGATGAACATCCAAGATGGGTATAATAAAAACTATCATATAAAGTGCATCGAATACTATGATAAGTTTGATACTTGATAATTGTTTTGAGATATGAAGATGGTGATATTAGAGTCATGCTAGTTGAGTAGTTGTGAATTTGAGAAATACTTGTTCTAAAGTTTGTGATTCCCGTAGCATGCACGTATGGTGAACCGTTATGTGATGAAGTCGGAGCATGATTTATTTATTTATTGTCTTCCTTATGAGTGGCGGTCGGGGACGAGCGATGGTATTTTCCTACCAACCTATCCCCCTAGGAGCATGCGTGTAGTACTTCGTTTCGATAACTAATAAATTTTTGCAACAAGTATGTGAGTTCTGTATGACTAATGTCGAGTCCATGGATTATACGCACTCTCACCCTTCCACCATTGCTAGCCTCTCTAATACTGTGCACCTTTTGCCGGTATCATATACCCACCATATACCTTCCTCAAAACATCCACCATACCTACCTATTATGGCTTCCCATAGCCATTCCGAGATATATTGCCATGCAACTTACCACCGTTCCATTGACACGTTTCATCATTGTCATGTTGCTTTGCATGATCATGTAGTTGACATCGTATTTGTGGCAAAGCCACCTTTATAATTCTTTCATACATGTCACTCTTGATTCATTGCATATCCCGGTACACCGCCGGAGGCATTCACATGGAGTCATATTTTGTTCTAGTATTGAGTTGTAATTTTGAGTTTTAAGTAAACAAAAGTGTGATGATCATCATTAGAGCATTGTCCCCGGTGAGGAAAGGATGATGGAGACTATGATTCCCCCACAAGTCGGGATGAGACTCCTGACGAAAAAAAAGAGGCCATAAAAAAAGAAAGGCCCAAATAAAAAAAAGAGATGAGAGAAAAAGAGAGAAGGGACAATGTTACTATCCTTTTACCACACTTGTGCTTCAAAGTAGCACCATGATCTTCATGATAGAGAGTCTCCTATGTTGTCACTTTCATATACTAGTGGGAATTTTACATTATAGAACTTGGCTTGTATATTCCAATGATGGCCTTCCACAAAATTCCTTAGGTCTTCGCGAGCAAGCAAGTTGGATGCACACCCACTTAGTTTCTTTTGTTGAGCTTTCATACACTTATAGCTCTAGTGCATCTGTTGCATGGCAATCCCTACTCACTCACATTGATGTCTATTGATGGGTATCTCCATAGCCCGTTGATACGCCTAGTTGATGTGAGACTATCTTCTCCTTTATTGTCTTCTCCACAACCACCCTTCTATTCCATATATAGTGCTATTTCCATGGCTCACGCTCACGTATTGCGTGAAGATTGAAAAGGTTTGAGAACATCAAAAGTATGAAACAATTGCTTGGCTTGTCATCGGGGTTGTGCATGATTAAATACTTTGTATGATGAAGATAGAGCATAGCCAGACTATATGATTTTCTAGGGATAACTTTCTTTGGCCATGTTATTTTGAGAAGACATGATTGCTTTGTTAGTATGCTTGAAGTATTATTTTTTTATGTCCATATTAAACTTTTATCTTGAATCTTTCGGATATGAACATTCATGCCACAATAAAGAAAAAATACATTGAGAATTGTGCTAGGTAGCATTCCACATCAAAAATATTGTTTTTATTATTTACCTACTCGAGAACGAGTAGGAATTAAGCTTGGGGATGCTTGATACGTCTCCAACGTGTCTATAATTTTTTATTGTTCCATGCTATTATATTATTCGTTTTGGATGTTTAATGGGCTTTATTATGCACTTTTATATTATTTTTGGGACTAACCTACTAACCAAAGGCCCAGTGCAAATTGCTGTTTTTTTTCCTATTTCAGTGTTTTGCAGAAAAGGAATATCAAACGGAGTCCAAATGGAATGAAACCTTCGGGAGAGTTATTTTTGGAACAAACGCAATGCAGGAGACTTGGAGTGGATGTCAAGGAAGCAACGAGGAAGCCACGAGGCAGGAGGGCGCGCCCAGGGGGGTAGGCGCTTCCCCCACCCTCGTGGGCCCCTCGTGGCTCCACCGACCTACTTCTTTCGCCTATATATATATACTCATATACACTGAAAACATCTGAGAGCACCACGAAACCCTATTTCCACCACCGCAACCTTCTGTACCCGTGAGATCCCATCTTGGGGCCTTTTTTGGCGCTCCGCCAGAGGGGGAATCGATCACGGAGGGCTTCTACATCAACACCATAGCCTCTCCGATGATGTGTGAGTAGTTTACCACAGACCTTCGGGTCCATAGTTATTAGCTAGATGGCTTCTTCTCTCTCTTTGGATCTCAATAAAAAGTTCTCCTCGATTCTCTTGGAGATCTATTCGATGTAATTCTTTTTGCGGTGTGTTTGTCGAGATCTGATGAATTGTGGGTTTATGATCAAGATTATTTATGAACAATATTTGATTATTTTCTGAATTCTTTTATGCATGATTTAATTATCTTTGCAAGTCTCTTTGAATTATCAGTTTGGTTTGGCCTACTAGATTGATCTTTCTTGCAATGGGAGAAGTGCTTAGCTTTGGGTTCAATCTTGCGGTGTCCTTTCCCAGTGACAGCAGGGGCAACAAGGCACGTATTGTATTGTTGCCATCGAGGATAAAAAGATGGGGTTTATATCATATTGCATGAGTTTATCCCTCTACATCATGTCATCTTGCCTAATGCGTTACTCTGTTCTTATGAACTTAATACTATAGATGCTTGCTGGATAGCGGTTGATGTGTGGAGTAATAGTAGTAGATGCAGAATCGTTTCGATCTACTTGTCGTGGACGTGATGCCTATATACATGATCATGCCTAGATATTCTCATAACTATGCACTTTTCTATCAATTGCTCGACAATAATTTGTTCACCCACCATAATACTTATGCTATCTTGAGAGAAGCCACTAGTGAAACCTATGGCCCCCGGGTCTACTTTCCATCATATTATTTCCCTATCAACTTGCTATTTCTGTCGCCTTTTATTTTGCAATTTTTACTTTCCAACCTATACAACAAAAATACCAAAAATATTTATCTTATTATCTCTATCAGATCTCACTTTTGCAAGTGGCCGTGAAGGGATTGACAACCCCTTTATCGCGTTGGTTGCAAGGTTCTTATTTGTTTGTGCAGGTACGAGGGACTTGCGTGTAGTCTCCTATTGGATTGATACCTTGGTTCTCAAAAACTGAGGGAAATACTTACATTAATTTGCTGCATCACCCTTTCCTCTTCAAGGGAAAACCAACACATGCTCAAGAGGTAGCAGCCACATTCAGATCCGTATGTATTTTGCAAATCTCTATGTCTCCCTCCTTGACTTGATCATGGATGGAGTTGAAGCATCTCTCAATGTGTTTGGTTCTCTTGTGAAATTCGGATTCCTTTGCTAAGGCAATTGCTCCAGTATTGTCACAAAAGATTTTCATTGGACCCGATGCACTAGGTATTACCCCTAGATCGGATATGAACTCCTTCATCCAGACTCCTTCATTCGTTGCTTCTGAAGCAGCTATGTACTCCGCTTCACACGTAGATCCCGCCACGATGCTTTGCTTGGAACTGCACCAACTGACAGCTCCACCATTCAATATAAATACGTATCCGGTTTGCGACTTAGAGTCATCCGGATCAGTGTCAAAGCTAGCATCGACGTAACCATTTACGACGAGCTCTTTGTCACCCCCATAAACGAGAAACATATCCTTAGTCCTTTTCAGGTGCTTTAGGATGTTCTTGATCGCTGTCCAGTGATCCACTCCTGGATTAATTTGGTACCTCCCTGCTAAACTTATAGCAAGGCACGCATCAGGTCTGGTACACAACATTGCATACATGATAGAACCTATGGCTGAGGCATAGGGAATGACTTTCATTTTCTCTCTATCTTTCGCAGTGGTCGGGCATTGAGTCTGACTCAACTTCACACCTTGTAACACAGGCAAGAACCCTTTCTTTGACTGATCCATTTTGAAATTCTTCAAAACTTTATCAAGGTATGTGCTTTGTGAAAGTCCAATTAAGCGTCTTGATCTATCTCTATAGATCTTGATACCCAATATATAAGCAGCTTCACCGAGGCCTTTCATTGAAAAACTCTTATTCAAGTATCCTTTTATGCTATCCAGAAATTCTATATCATTTCCAATCAACAATTTGTCATCCACATATAATATTAGAAATGCTACAGAGCTCCCACTCACTTTCTTGTAAATACAAGCTTCTCCAAAAATCTGTATAAAACCATATGCTTTGATCACTTCATCAAAGCGTATATTCCAACTCCGAGATTCTTGCACCAGTCCATAAATGGATCGCTGGAGCATACACACTTTGTTAGCACCTTTAGGATCGAGAAAACCTTCTGTTTGCATCATATACAACTCTTCTTTAAGAAATCCATTGAGGAATGTAGTTTTGACGTCATTTGCCAGATTTCATAATTATAAAATGCGGCAATTGCTAACACGATTCGGACATACTTAAGCATCGCTACGGGTGAGAAGGTCGCATCGTAGTCAACTCCTTGAACTTGTCAAAAACCTTTTGCAACAAGTCGAGCTTTGTAGACAGTTTACCATCAGCGCCAGTCTTCTTCTTGAAGATCCATTTATTCTCTATGGCTTGCTGATCATCTGTCAAGTCAACCAAAGTCCACACTTTGTTCTCATACATGGATCCCATCTCAGATTTCATGGCCTCAAGCCATTTCGCGGAATCTGGGCTCATCATCGCTTCCTCATAGTTCGTAGGTTCGTCATGGTCTAGTAACATGACTTCCAGAACAGGATTACCGTAACATGATGATTGCTAAGACCACGTCGGTATTTCCCCAAAGAGGAAGGGATGATGCAGCACAGCAGCCGTAGGTATTTCCCTCAGTTATGAAATCAAGGTTATCGAACCAGTAGGAGAACCAAGCAACACAACTTAAACAACACCTGCACACAAATAACAACTACTCGCAACCCGACGTGTTAAAGGGGTTGTTAATCCCTTCCGGGTAGCGGCGCCTCAAGATAGGCAAAAGGACGTGAAATAAATTGTAGTAGATTGAAAAATTGAATGCCAAATAAAATAAATAAGAATAAAATGCAACAAGGTAATTTTGTTTTTTTGGTTTAATAGATCTGAAAATAAAAGCAAGGAAAAGTAGATCGCAAAGGCAAATATATGAGAAAGAGAGCCGGGGGTCGTAGATTTCACTAGTAGCTTCTCTCGAGAAAAATAGCAAACGATGGGTAAACAAATTACTGTTGGGCAATTGATAGAACTTCAAATAATCATGACGATATCCAGGCAATGATCATTATATAGGCATCACGTCCAAGATTAGTAGACCGACTCCTGCCTGCATCTACTACTATTACTCCACACATCGACCGCTATCCAGCATGCATCTAGTGTATTAAGTTCATGGAAAAATGGAGAAATGCAATAAGAACGATGCATGATGTAGACAAGATCTATCTGTGTAGAGATAGACCCCATCGTTTTATCCTTAGTAGCAACAATATATACGTGTCGGTTCCCCTTCTGTCACTCGGATCAAGCACCGTAAGATCGAACCCACTACAAAGCACCTCTTCCCATTGCAAGATAAATAGATCAAGTTGGCCAAACAAAACCCAAATATCGGAGAAGAAATACGAGGCTATTGATACGTCTCCGTCGTATCTATAATTTTTTATTGTTCCATGCAAATATTATACAACTTTCATATACTTTTGGCAACTTTTTATACTATTTTGGGACTAACATATTGATCCAGTGCCCAGTGCCATTTCCTGTTTGTTGCATGTTTTTTGTTTTGCAGAAAATCCATATCAAACGGAGTCCAAATGGGGTAAAACTGACGGAGATTTTTTTTGGAATATATCTGATTTTTGGGAAGTGGAATCAACGCGAGACGATGCCCGAGGGGGCCACGAGGCAGGGGGCGCCCCTGACCCTCATGGACACCCCGTAAGGCGGTTGTTGCCCTTCTTTCGCTGCAAGAAATCTAATATCCGGATAAAAATCGTGTTCAAATTTCAATCCAATCGGAGTTACGGATCTCCGGTTATAAAAGAAACGGTGAAAGGGTAGAATCCAGAACGCAGAAACAGAGAGAGACAGATCCAATCTCGGAGGGGCTCTCACCCCTCCCATGCCATGGAGGCCATGGACCAGAGTGGAAACCCTTCTCCCATCTAGGGAGAAGGTCAAGGAAGAAGAAGAAGAAGAAGGGGGGGCTCTCTCCCCCTCTGTCCCGGTGGCACCGGAACGCCGCCGGGGCCATCATCATCACCGCAATCTACACCAACACCTCCGCCATATTCACCAACATCTCCATCACCTTCCCCCTCTATCTACAGCGGTCCACTCTCCCGCAACCCGCTGTACCCTCTACTTGAACATAGTGCTTTATGCTTCATATTATTATCCAATGATGTGTTGCCATCCTATGATGTCTGAGTAGATTTTTGTTGTCCTATCGGTAATTGGTGAATTGCCGTGATTGGTTTAATTTGCTTGTGGTTATGTTGCTGTCCTTTGGTGCCCATCATATGAGCGCGTGCATGGATCACACTATAGGGTTAGTTGTATGTTGATAGGACTATGTATTGGAGGGCAAGAGTGACAGAAGCTTCAACCTAGCATAGAAATTGATGCATACGAGATTGAAGGGGGACCAATATATCTTAATGCTATGGTTGGGTTTTACCTTAATGAACATTAGCAGTTGCAGATGCTTCCTAATAGTTCCAAACATAAGTGCGTAGAATTCCAAGTCAGGGATGACATGCTAGCAGTGGCCTCTCCTACATAAAACTTGCTATCGGTCTAGTAAAGTAGTCAATTGCTTAGGGACAGTTTCGCAACTCCTACCACCACTTTTCCACACTCGCTATACTAAATTTACCCCTAGTTTTTATTTACGTGCTCTTTATATTCGTGCAATCCTATCCCGTTACACCTAGAGTACTTCTAGTTTTATACTTGTTCTAGGTAAAGCGAACGTCAAGCGTGCGTAGAGTTGTATCGGTGGTTGATAGAACTTGAGGGAACATTTGTTCTACCTTTAGCTCCTCATTGGGTTTGACACTCTTACTTATCGAAAGAGGCTACAATTGATCCCCTATACTTGTGGGTTATCAGCTATAAGCAATCATGCATATAAGAGATCAAAGAAACTCAAATAACTTCCATGGATATAAAAAGATAAATCTGATCATAAACTCAAAGTTCATCAGATCCCAAGAAACACACCGCAAAAAGAGTTACATCATATGGATTTCCAAGAGACCATTGTATTGAGGATTCAGCGAGAAAGAGGAAGCCATCTAGCTACTAACTACGGACCTGAAGGTCTACAAAGAACTACTCACGCATCATCGGAGAGGCACCAATGGAGGTGGTGAACCCCTCCGTGATGGTGTCTAGATTGGATCTGGTGGTTATGTACTCTGCGGCGGTTGGAATTGATTTTCGTCTACTCCCCTAGGGTTTCTGGAATATTGGGGTATTTATGGAGCAAATAGGCGGTCCGGGGGGCACCCGAGGTGGGCACAACCCACCAGGGCGCGCTTGGGCCTCTTGGCGCGCCCTGGTGGGTTGTGCTCCCCTCGGAGCACCCCTCCGAGACACATCCTTGGCCCATTAGGTGTCTTGTGGTCCAAAAAAATTCTCCGTGAAGTTTCGTTTCAATTGGACTCCATTTGGTATTGATTTCCTGCGATGTAAAAACATGCAGCAAACAACAACTAGCACTTGGCACTATGTCAATAGGTTAGTACCAAAAAATGATATAAAATGACTATAAAATTATTTTAAAACATCCAAGATTGATAATATAACAACATGGAACAATAAAAAATTATAGATACGTTGGAGACCTATCAGCATCCCCAAGCTTAACTCCTACTCGTCCTCGAGTAGGTAAGTGATAAAAACAGATTTTTGATGTGGAATGCTGCTTAACATGTCATATCATATTCTTTTCTTTATAGCATGGACATTTGGACTTTTATGTGATTCAAAGCAATAGTCTAGTTTTGACAAGATAATTTAAATACTCAAGCATATCAACAAGCAACCATGTATTTCAAAATATCAACACTAAAATAAGCTATCCCTAGTCCATCATGCTCAATCATTGATCCATTCATGATACACCCTCGCATATTGACTACACCAAATACTCAAGTACGATCATATTGCCTCCTAGTTGGTGCTTTTATAAGAGAAATGGAGACTGAAATTCAAAATAAAAATTGCATAAAGTAAAAGAAAGGCCCTTCGCAAAGGGAAGTAGGGATTTGTAGAGGTGCTAGAGCTCAAAGCGAAATTGAGAGATAAAAACATTTTAGGATGTGTGTCTTTCCTACCAACGAAAACGACTTAGAGTTCCCAACACTTTCCATGCTAGATATATCATAGGCGGTTCCCAAACAGAAAATAAAGTTTATTCCTTTTTCAACCATACTTTCACTTTCCATGGCTAGCCGTACCCACTGTTGCCTTCCATACCAACACTTCCCAAGGAACTTATTATTTGACAACATAAAGTAAATTCATTTTTCATTTCGGGAATGGGCATCCCTAATACCTTTGCCTTACTCTCGTGAAATGACAAGGGAATAAACACTCATTGTGAGAATAACACATCTAGCATGGAAAATATTAGCCACCCCTCATCGCTCCGCGAGCAGTATGAACACACAAAAGAGAAGTTTATTTTCAAAATTAGAGATGGAAAATACAAATTTGCTTAGAATGGCAAAAGAATACCACATATAGGTAGATATAGTGGACTCATGTGGCAAAATTTGTTTAAAGGTTTTTGGATGCACAAGTAGTGATCATACATAGTGCAAAATGAAGGCTAGCAAAATATTGAGAAGCGACCAACCAAGAAACAAATAATCTCATAAGCGAGCATTAAGCATAATTAACACCGAATAATGCACCACAAGTAGGATATAATATCATTGCATAATTATTGACTTTCGTGCTTGCATAGGTAATCACAAACCTTAACACTAATATTCTAACTAAAGCACAATTACTCATCAAGATAACTCACATATCACATCATCATATCTCAAAACTATTACTAAGAATCAAGTTTATTTTGTCCAATGATCTTCATGAAAGTTTTTATTATATCCTTCTTGTATATCTATCACTTTGGAACTAATTTTCATATGTTGCTTTTCATAAGCTCAAACAAATATAAGTGAAGATCATGAGCATAAAATTTCTTTCTCTCAAATTAATTTAAGAAGCAAGAGAGAATTTCTTCAAAATTTTACTAACTCTCAAATAAATATAAGTGAAGCAAGAGAGCATTTCTTCAAAAATATTAAAGCACAACATGCTCAAAAAGATATAAGTGAAGCCCTAGAGCAAGTCCATAGATCATAAAATATTTAAGTGAAGCATAGAGAGCAATTCTAACAAGAGTTGACATAATTTTGGCTCTCTCAAATAGGTGTGTCCAGCAAGGAACAAAGACTTAAAACACAAAATAAAACAAGCAAAGAGTCATATCATACAAGACGCTCCAAGCAAAACACATAATATGTGACGAATAAAAATATAGCTTCGAGTAAAATACCGATGGTTGTTACAAGAAAGAGGGGATGCCACTCGGGGCATCCCCAAGCTTAGGCTCTTCTTACTCCTTATTCCTTCATCCATCGTAAGATAACCCAAAACTTGAAAACTTCAATCACACAAAACTCAACAAAACCTTCATGAGATCCGTTAGTATAAGAAAATAAATCACTACTATACTGTTGCAACCCAATTCATATATTTTTTCATTATATATATATATATTGTATTCCAACTTTTCTATGGCAAAAACTCATCAAAGAAAACCATAGAGCCATCAAAACAAGCACACAACGCAAAGAAAATAGAATCTGTCAAAAACAGAACAGTCTGTAGTAATCTGAATATTTTGAATACTTCTGAAACTCCAAAAATTCTGAAAAAATAGGACGACCTAAGAAATTTGTATATTAATCTTCTGCAAAAAGAATTGTCATTTTATCATGCTCTAGTAAAAAATAAGAATTGTTTTTGTGAGCACAAAAGTTTCTTATTTTTTCAGCAAGATCAAACAACTATCACCCAAGAAGATCCTATAGGTTCTACTTGTTACAAACACCAATTAAAACGCAAAAAACACAATCATAACAGTAGCATAATTGTGCAAACACTCGAGAATAGAAAGCAAAAGGCAAAAATAAATTTTATTGATTGGGTTGCCTCCCAACAAGCGCTATAGTTTTACGCCCTTAGCTAGGCATAAAGCAAGGATCTAAGTTTTGTCATCTTTGTTTCGAGATCCATAAGATGCCCTCATGATTGATTCATAGGGTGGCCTAATTCTTGTTCTAGGGAAGTGTTCCATACCTTTCCTCAAAGGAAATTGGAACTTAATATTGCCTTCTTTCATATCAATCACGGCAACAATAGTGCGTAAAAACGGTCTACCAAGAATAATTGGAGAAGACGGATTGCAATCAATATCAAGAACAATAAAATCTATGGGCACATAATTACTATTTGCAAGAGTAAGAACATCATTAATTCTTCTCATAGGCTTTTTAATAGTAGAATCCGCCAAGTGCAAATTTAAAGAGCATTCTTCAAGATCGGTAAGACCAAGCACATCACATAAAGATTTTGGAATTGTGGAAACACTAGCACCCAAGTCACACAAAGCAAAACACTCATAATTTTTAATTTTGACTTTGATAGTAGGTTCCCATTCATCATGCAATTTTCTAGGAATTGATACTTCTAATTCCAAAATTTCTTCAAAAGCTTTCGTCATAGCATCAACAATAGGTTTAGTAAAAGCTTTATTTTGTTCATAAGCATGGGGTGAATTTACCATGGATTGCAACAAAGAAATACAATCAATCAAAGAGCAACTATCATAATTAAAGTCTTTGTAATCCAAAAGAGTGGGCACATCACTAGTTAAAGTCTTGACCTCTTGAAACCCACTTTTATCAATTTTCTCTACAAGTTTTTCACCCTCTGAATTATCGGGACGCCTTCTAGCTAAAGTTGACTCTTCCCCAGTCCCATTTTCATCAATCTTAACTTTACTAAACAAGGAATCAATATAAGAAACACCAATCATTTTAAGATCTTCATCACTTTTGCGAAAATAATCACTAGAAAACGCTTCTTCTAAAAATTCTATTTTAGCTCTAAGCATAGTGGTTATTTTCCTACTTTCATCCATAGAAACATAAAGAGATTTAATTGATTCATCAACCTTAGGCACAAAAAATTTCATCTTGAGATTTTGCACATCATGAGAATTTCTATCAATACTTCTAGACAAATCATCAATCTTATTCAACTTTTCTTCTATGGTAGTGTTGAAAACTTTTTGCGTGTTGATAAATTATTTAATATTATTCTCAAGATCAGAGGTGTTCATATTACTATTATTAGATTTATTTACATAGGAATTATCATAATTATTAGGGGAATTACTAGGAAAAGCCTAGGATTAAAATTACCTCTATAAGCATTGTTGTTCAAATTATTTCGAGAGATAAAATTCACATCTACAACATCATGATACATCTCCATCGTATCTACTTTTCCAAACACTTTTGCCCTTGTTTTGGACTCTAACTTGCATGATTTGAATAGAACTAACCTGGACTGATGCTGTTTTCAGCAGAATTGCCATGGTGTTATTTTTGTGCAGAAATAAAAGTTCTCGGAATGACCTGAAACTTCATGTAGAATATTTTTGGAATTAATAAAAATACTGGCGAAAGAATCAAGGCCAGGGGGCCCACACCCTGTCCACGAGGGTGGGGGCGCGCCCCTGCCTCGTGGGCCCCCTGGTGCTCCACCGACCTCAACTCCAACTCCATATATTCACGTTTGGGGAGAAAAAAATTAGAGAGAAGGATTCATCGCGTTTTACGATATGGAGCCGCCGCCAAGCCCTAAACTCTCTCGAGAGGGCTGATCTGGAGTCCGTTAGGGGCTCTGGAGAGGGGAATCTGTCGCCATCATCATCATCAACCTTCCTCCATCACCAATTTCATGATGCTCACCGCCGTGCGTGAGTAATTCCATCGTAGGCTTGCTGGACGGTGATGGGTTGGATGAGATTTACCATGTAATTGAGTTAGTTTTGTTAGGGTTTGATCCCTAGTATCCACTATGTTCTGAGATTGATGTTGCTATGACTTTGCTATGCTTAATGCTTGTCACTAGGGCCCGAGTGCCATGATTTCAGATCTGAACCTATTATGTTTTCATGAATATATGTGAGTTCTTGATCCTATCTTTTAAGTCTATAGTCACCTATTATGTGTTATGATCCGTTAACCCCGAAGTGAAAAAAATTGGGATACTTACCGGTGATGACCGTAGTTTGAGGAGTTCATGTATTCACTAAGTGTTAATGCTTTGGTCCGGTACTCTATTAAAAGGAGGCCTTAATATCCCTTAGTTTCCAATAGGACCCCGCTGCCACGGGAGGGTAGGACAAAAGATGTCGTGCAAGTTCTTTTCCATAAGCATGTATGACTATATTCGGAATACATGCCTACATTACATTGATGAATTGGAGCTAGTTCTGTGTCACCCTATGTTATAACTATTGCATGAGGAATCGCATCCGACATAATTCTCCATCACCAATCCAATGCCTACGAGCTTTTCACATATTGCTCTTTGCTTAGTTTCTTTACCGTTGCCACTGTTACAATTACTACAAAACTATCACTGTTACTTTTGCCACTGTTACCGTTACTTCCATACTACTTTGCTACTAAATACTTTGCTGCAGATATTAAGTCTTACAGGTGTGGTTGAATTGACAACTCAACTGCTAATACTTGAGAATATTCTTTGGCTCCCTTGTGTCGAATCAATAAATTTGGGTTGAATACTCTACCCTCGAAAATTGTTGCGGTCCCCTATACTTGTGGGTTATCACATCACTATTTTGCTCAATCAAAGTAGACAAAGTCATATCATTAAAATAAATAGGAGCAATTTTACTAGCAACCAATTTCACAAAAGCATCAACTTTTTCACTCAAAGAAGAAATTTCTTCAACCAAATTAATTTTTTTACTAGTAGGAGCTCTTTCGGTATGCCATTGCGAATAATTTGCCATAATATTATCAAGCAATTTGGTGGCTTCACCCAAAGTAATTCCCATAAAAGTGCCACCCGCAGAGGAATCTAAAAGATTACGAGAAACAAAATTCAACCCCGCGTAAAATTTTTGTATGATCATCCAAAGATTTAACCCATGAGTTGGGCAATTCCTTAGCATCATTTTCATCCTTTACCAAGAATGTGCAACATGCTCATGTTCAAGTTGCTTGAAATTCATGATCTGGGTTCTAAGGGAAATAATTTTTGCGAAAATACTTAGTGACAAAAGCATATTTGTACTTATTCCAAGAATCGATACTATTGCAAGGCAAAGAAGAGAACCAACTTTTTGCAGAATCACGCAGAGAAAACAGAAATAATTTCATCTTCACAACATCATTATCCACATCTTTTTTCTTTTGCATATCGCATAATTCCACGAAGGTATTAAGATGGGATGCGACATCCTCATTAGGAGTACCGAAAAATTGATCTTTCATAACAAGATTCAGCAAAGCAGTATTAATATCACAAGACTCTGCACTAGTGGCGGGAGGAGCAACCAGAGTGCCAATAAAATCATTGTTGTTGGTATTTGAGAAATCACATAACTTGGTGTTCTCTTGAGTCATGATGACTACACAACAAGATTGCACTCAAAAACAAATATTTCACTAGTGGCTACTCTCGAGAAAAATAGGAAACGATGGGTAAACAAATTACTGTTGGGCAATTGATAGAACTTCAAATAATCATGACGATATCCAGGCAATGATCATTATATAGGCATCACGTCCAAGATTAGTAGACCGACTCCTGCCTGCATCTACTACTATTACTCCACACATCGACCGCTATCCAGCATGCATCTAGTGTATTAAGTTCATGGAAAAATGGAGTAATGCAATAAGAACGATGACATGATGTAGATAAGATATATCTATGTAGAGATAGACCCCATCGTTTTATCCTTAGTAGCAACGATACATACGTGCCGGTTCCCCTTCTGTCACTGGGATCAAGCACCGTAAGATTGAACCCACTGCAAAGCACCTCTTCCCATTGCAAGATAAATAGATCAAGTTGGCCAAACAAAACCCAAATATCGAAGAATAAATACGAGGCTATAAGCAATCATGCATATAAGAGATCAAAGAAACTCAAATAACTTTCATGGATATAAAAAGATAGATCTGATCATAAACTCAAAGTTCACCGGATCCCAACAAACACATCGCAATACATCATATGGATCTCCAAGAGACCATTGTATTGATAATTCAGCGAGAGAGAGGAAGCCATCTAGCTACTATCTACGGACCTGAAGGTCTACAAAGAACTACTCACGCATCATCGGAGAGGCACCAATGGAGGTGGTGAACCCCTCCGTGATGGTGCCTAGATTGGAACTGGTGGTTCTGCACTCTACGGCGGCTGGGATTGCTTTTCGTCGACTTCCCTAGGGTTCCTGGAATATTGGGGTATTTATAGAGCAAAGAGGCGGGCCAGAGATCACCCGAGGTGGGCACAACCCACCAGGGCGCGCCTCGGCCTCCTGACGCGCCCTGGTGGGTTGTGCTCCCCTTGGAGCACCCCCAAGCGTAGCCTTGGCCCATTACATGTCTTCTGGTCCAAAAAAATTCTCCGTGAAGTTTCGTTGCACTTGGACTCCATTTGGTATTGATTTCCTGCGATGTAAAAAACATGCAGAAAACAACAACTGGCACTTGGCACTATGTCAATAGGTTAGTACCAAAAAATGATAGAAAATGACTATAAAATGATTATAAAACATCTAACATTGATAATATAACAGCATGGAATAATCAAAAATTATATATACGTTGGAGACGTATCATACCACTCTGGTGCGGAACGTACTCTGGTTGACCTACTAGGTTCGGTAATAATTTGATCTGAAGTTTCATGATCATCATCATTAACTTCCTCACTAGTTGGTGTAGGCATCACGGGAGTGGTTTTCTGTGATGAGCTACTTTCCAATTCGGCAGAAGGTACATTTACCTCATCAAGTTCTACTTTCCTCCCACTCACTTCTTTCGAGAGAAACTCCTTCTCTAGAAAGGATCCATTCTTAGCAACAAAAATCTTGCCTTCGGATCTGTGATAGAAGGTGTACCCAACAGTTTCTTTTGGGTTTCCTATGAAGACACACTTCTCCGATTTTGGTTCGAGCTTATCCGGTTGAAGCTTTTTCACATAAGCATCGCAACCCCAAACTTTAAGAAACGACAACTTATGTTTCTTGCCAAACCACAGTTCATACGATGTCGTCTCTATGGATTTAGATGATGCCCTATTTAATGTGAATGCAGTTGTCTCTAATACATAACCCCAAAACGATAGTGGTAAATTGTTAAGAGACATCATAGGTCGCACCATATCTAATAAAGTACGGTTACAACGTTCGGACACACCATTACACTGTGGTGTTCTAGGTGGCGTGGGTTGTGAAACTATTCCACATTGTTTTAAATGAAGACCAAACTCGTAACTCAAATATTCGCCTCCGCAATCGGATCGTAGAAACTTCATTTTCTTGTTACGATGATTTTCTTCTTCATTCTGAAATTCTTTGAACTTTTCAAATGATTGAGACTTGTGTTTCATTAAGTAGATATACCCATATATGCTCAAATCATCTGTGAAGGTCAGAAAATAACGATACCCGCCGCGAGCCTCAACACTCATCAGACCACATACATCTCCATGTATTATTTCCAATAAGTCAGTGGCTCGCTCCATTGTTCCTGAGAACGGAGTTTTAGTCATCTTGCCCATGAGGCATGGTTCGCAAGTATCAAATGATTCATAATCAAGTGATTCCAAAAGTCCATCTGCATGGAGTTTCTCCATGCACTTTACACCAATATGACCTAAACGACAGTGCCACAAATATGTTGCACTATCATTATCAACTTTGCATCTTTTGGCATCAATATTATGAATATGTGTATCACTATGATCGAGATTCAACAAAAATAGACCACTCTTCAAGGGTGCATGACCATAAAAGATATTACTGATATAAATAGAACAACCATTATTCTCTGATTTAAATGAATAACCGTCTCGCATCAAACAAGATCCATATATAATGTTCATGCTCAACGCTGGCACCAAATAACAATTATTCAGGTCTAAAACTAATCCCGAAGATAGATGTAGAGGTAGCGTGCCGACGGCGATCACATTGACCTTGGAACCATTTCCAACGCGCATTGTCACCTCGTCCTTAGCCAATCTTCGCTTAATCCGTGGCCCCTGTTTCGAATTGAAAATATGAGCAACAGAACCAATATCAAATACCCAGGCGCTACTACAAGCATTATAAGGTACACATCAATAACATGTATATCAAATATACCTTTGTTCACTTTGCCATCCTTCTTATCTACCAAATACTTGGGGCAGTTCCGCTTCCAGTGACCAGTCCCTTTGTAGTAGAAGCACTCCGTTTCAAGATTGGGTCCAGACTTGGGCTTCTTCCCGGGAGTGACAACTTGCTTGACATTCTTCTTGAAGTTCCCCTTCTTTCCCTTGCCCTTTTTCTTGAAACTAGTGGTCTTTTTAACCATCAACACTTGATGCTCTTTCTTGATTTCTACCTCTGCAGCTTTGAGCATAGCGAAGAGCTCACGAATTGTCTTGTCCATCCCTTGCATATTATAGTTCATCATGAAGTCTTTGTAGCTTGGTGGTAGTGAACTCTGTCAATAACACTATCATCCGGAAGATTAACTCCCAGCTGAGTCAAGTGGTTATGGTACCCAGACATTCTGAGTATGTATTCACTGACAGAACTATTCTCCTCCATATTGCAACTATAGAACTTGTTGGAGACTTCATATCTCTCAACTCGGGCATTTGCTTGACATATTAACTTCAACTCCTGGAATATCTCATATGGTCCATGACGTTCAAAACGTCTTTGAAGTCCCGATTCTAAGCCGTAAAGCATGGCACACTGAACTATAGTGTATTCATTAGACCGCGTCTGCCAGACGTTCAAAGCGTCTACATTAGCGGGAGGGAGCTTGTCACCTAGCGGTGCATCAAGTGAAGGAAATATGCCCTAGAGGCAACAATAAAGTTATTATTTATTTCCTTATTTCATGATAAATGTTTATTTATTCATGCTAGAATTGTATTAACCGAAAACTTGATACACGTGTGAATACATAGACAAACAGAGTGTCACTAGTATGCCTCTACTTGACTACCTCGTTGAATCAACTATGGTTAAGTCTCCTAGCCATAGACATGAGTTGTCATTTGATAAACGGGATCACATCATTAGGAGAATGATGTGATTTACTTGACCTATTCCATTAGCTTAGCACTTGATCATTTTAGTTTACTCCTATTGCTTTCTTCATGACTTATACATGTTCCTATGACTATGAGATTATGCAACTCCCGATTACCGGAGGAACACTTTGTGTGCTACCAAACGTCACAACGTAACTAGGTGATTATAAAGGTGCTCTACAGGTGTCTCCGATGGTGTTCGGTGAGTTGGCATAGATCAAGAATAGGATTTGTCACTCCGATTGTCGGAGAGGTATCTCTGGGCCCTCTCGGTAATGCACATCACTATAAGCCTTGCAAGCAATGTGATTAATGAGTTAGTTACGGGATGATGCATTACGAAATGAGTAAAGAGACTTGCCGGTAACGAGATTGAGCTAGGTATTGAGATACCGACGATCGAATCTCGGGCAGGTAACATACCGATGACAAAGGGAATAACGTACGCTGTTATGCGGTTTGACCGATAAAGATCTTCATAGAATATGTGGGAGACAATATGAGCATCCAGATTCCGCTATTGGTTATTGACCGGAGACGTGTCTCGGTCATGTCTACATAGTTCTCGAACCCGTAGGGTCCGCACGCTTAAAGTTCTGTGACGATCAGTATTATGAGTTTATATGATTTGATGTACCGAAGGTAGTTTTGAGTCCCGGATGAGATCGGGGACATGACAAGGAGTCTTGAAATGGTCGAGACGTAAAGATCGATATATTGGACGACTATATTCGAACATCAGAAAGGTTCCGAGTGATTCAGGTATTTTTCGGGGTACCGGGGAGTTACGGGAGTACGAGGAAGTAGTAATGGGCCTCATGGGCCAAGTGGTGGAAGAGAGGAGGCATGGCGCGCGCCCCCCTAGCCCAAACCGAATTGGACTAGGGGGTCGCCCCCCATTCCTCCTTTTCCTCCCTCTCCTTCCTTCTCCCTCTCCTCCTTCCTTTCCTCCTCCTAGTAGGAGTAGGAAAGGGGAGTCCTACTCCTACTAGGAGGAGGAGGACTCCTCCTAGCGCGCCCTACAGGGGCCGGCTGGCCTCCTCCCTTTCTCCTTTATATACAGGGGCAGGGAAGGCACCCTAGGACACACAAGTTGATCATTGATCTCTCTTAGCCGTGTGAGGTGCCCCCCTCCACCATAATCCACCTCGGTCATATCGTAGCGGTGCTTAGGCGAAGCCCTGCGTCGGTAGCTTGATCAAAACTATCACCACGCCATCGTGCTGACGAAGCTCTTCCCCGAAGCTCTACTGGATCGTGAGTTCGCGGGACGTCACCGAGCTGAATGTGTGCTGAGCACGGAGGTGTCGTACGTTCGGTACTGAGGATCGGTCGATCGTGAAGACGTACGACTACATCAACCGCTTTGTTATAACGCTTCCGCTTACAGTCTATGAGGGTACGTAGACGACACTCTCCCCTCTCGTTGCTATGCATCACCATGATCTTGCTTGTGCGTAGGAATTTTTTTGAAATTACTACGTTCCCCAACAGTGGCATCTGAGCCATGCTTATGCGCAGATGTTATATGCACGAGTAGAACACAAGTGAGTTGTGGGTGATTGTCGGTGTCCAAACCGGCGGATCTCGGGTAGGGGGTCTCGAACTGTGCCTCTAAGGTGGATGGTAACAGGAGGCGGGGGACACGATGTTTACCCAGGTTCTGGCCCTCTCGATGGAGGTAATACCCTACTTCCTGCTCGATTGATCTTGATGATATGAGTATTACAAGAGTTGATCTACCACGAGATCGTAGAGGCTAAACCCTAGAAGCTAGCCTATGGTATGATTGTTTTTGTCCTACGGACTAAACCCTCCGGTTTATATAGACACCGGAGGGGGCTAGGGTTACACAGAGTCGGTTACAAGGGAGGAGATCTATATATCCGTATTGCCAAGCTTGCCTTCCACGCCAAGGAGAGTCCCATCCAGACACGGGACGAAGTCTTCAATCTTATATCTTCATAGTCCAACAGTCCGGCTAAAGTATATAGTCCGGCCATCCGAGGACCCCCTAACCCAGGATTCCCTCAGTAGCCCCTGAACCAGGCTTCAATGACGATGAGTCCGGCGCGCAGATTGTCTTCGGCATTGCAAGGCGGGTTCCTCCTCCGAATATTCCATAGAAGATTTTGAACACAAGGATAGTGTCCGGCTCTGCAAAACAAATTCCACATACCACCGTAGAGAGAATAATATTTCCACAAATCTTATCTGCTGACACATTCTGTAGCATGACATCACACCACGGCCCGGGCATTACTCGAACCGTTTTTCCCAACCAGCTACTACGCATATTGCAAGGCGGTTTTCTGGGCACGTCTTGTCGAAGCAGAGACTGTGTCCCCCTTATTACGGGATTCTCATCAATACGGGTGTGGGCAACTCAACCGCGCTATCAATCACAGCGCTTGGGGAATAAGCAGACAAGTGGGGAGGCGCAGAATGCCTGCTGCCTTTATAAGGGGACAAGGACTCCCTTTCGCACCCACGCTTTCTTCTTCCTGATCCATTCCCCTATGCTCAGGCTCCAGCGCCCAAGCGTTCATCTTCTCTGCCCACAAAAGCTTCCAAAAATGTCCAAATCCGGAGCAGGAGGCAAATGGATGGACTCTACCGTCCGGGAGAAGGATATCAAAAAGCCTCGGGAGGCCGGGTATCTGGCCAAGAAAATCAGCCGTCGTCTCCCGACGGCGGGACAGATCGTCCCTACTCCGGAACCCCACGAGAGGGTTGTATTCCTCCCTCACTTTGTCCGCAGGCTAGGGTTTCCCCTCCACCCGATCGTTCGCGGCGTCATGTATTATTATGGGATCGATCTTCATGATATGTCCCCTAATTCCTTCCTCAACATCTCGACATTCATTGTCGTGTGCGAGGCTTCTCTCCGCATCTCGCCACATTTCAGCTTATGGCTGAAGATTTTAATTGTGAGGCCCAAGGTAGTGGCTGGCGAGCACGCCGAGTGCGGAGGCGCTATGGTGAGCAAGATGCCCAACGTTACATGGCCAACGGGAACCTTTAACGATTCCGTCAGGGAGTGGCAACAACAGTGGTTTTACATCACCGAGCCGTGCGGCACGGAATTGGCCGCGACTCCCGAGTTTCCATCCGGTGCCTACGGCTTACATCCTGGGTCAAGAAGGGCCTGAACCGGTCCTCGTCTGACGAATTGTCAGTGCTCTAGACACACGTTAAAGATATGGGAGACAGGAACATTGAACTTGCCAATGTAGTCCAGGTGATGTTAGTTCGCCAGATCCTGCCTTGTCAACACCGGACTTGCAATCTATGGGAATTCGATCCGGCCAAGCACCAAACCTTGCGAGAGCTTTTCGGCTCCTCACACAAGGACATTTGGAAGGTGCTTTTCAAGTCCAACAAATAATGGTCGGACTCCGCCGAAGACCGCGGGTACCAACTGTCCCGCCCTGCAAGTGCGGTGAGTAATTGTACTTTTTGTCTGCATAACCCAAGGGAAGTGCTTAATGTGTTTTCCACAATTCTCCTAGGGCTGGACGAAGAAGGTGGAGCGGATCCATTGTCCGGCCCCACTACCCAAAGAACCGGCCGTCCCACTTCTGACGAAGATGCTGGTCCCGACGCCTTACAAGGTGCCAAAGAAGACGGCCGAGCAGGAGGCCAAAAAGGCCCGGGGCGGCCTTCGTCGCCGCGACACTTCGGACACAATATCTGAAGGCTCTAATGCCCATTCCGCCTCCGAAGAGGACGAGGAGGAAGATGGATCCTCTGCGGGGGAAAGAAAGAAGAGGATGACCTCCGCAGACTTGGAGGCCGAGTCGCCTAAAAGAGGAAAAGCTCCTCTTCCGGAGGAGTCCATTGCCGCCGCCGATAGCGGCCCATCGTGGGATCCCAGGGCCCAGCCTCTGGTGAATTCGTGAGTATATACAGTCCGAATACGCTTATGCATCCAGACTCATCACTGCATAATATTTTAACCTGAGCCATATTTTTTTGTAGCCTGGCGGGGTCCCGTACCGAACAATCCTCACTAGAGGATTTGCTGAGCTCGGATGCTATGGAGAGCGGGACGCCCCCAAAGGCCCCTTCCTTCGAACGGGTGAATACCATCGAGGCTTCGTCCTAGAGGGACCCCGGCCAAGGAGGAGAGGAAAAGACCGTGAAGGCGGCGCCTGGAGGTCAAACTTCATGGGCCTAACACATGGGGGAGAAAATTCCCATGGGAGCTGACGACGGGGGCCATCTTGAATTCGGCTCCCAGCCGGATGCAGTTCTGGAGACCAATACGGCTTCAGAATCAGGCAAGCAGCCTCTCTCAGCTGGAGGGGGCATACCGACAACCTCTGTCCAACCAGAGGTGTCGGGTGCTTTGTTGGTGACGCTGCAGAGCGCCTCCATCGTCGATGAACACCGTGCCCTTATGGGTGCGGTGATTGAGAAGATTCAGTCTGCTGAGAGTGGACTGAATGGAGCCTGCATCAGCCTTATAAAAGGTTTTGAGGTATGCATTTCGAAGAGTGTCATGGTATGGATAGTAGCCCCTGATACACTGTTCGGTGAAAGAAAAAACGGACAGAGGATCAAATTTAAGTTCGCAGGAAGACTCATTGAATGACATCTATTTCTCTTCTGTTATAAGCAGGCGTCTGTAGCGGCTGCTGCCTCTCATACTGCAGAGATCTCCGGATTGAATCAAAGTCTGGAGAGGGCCAAAGAAGAACTTGGCCAGCTGAAAATGCAGTTGGGAGATAAACAAGGTATGCACAAGTCTTGTTCGTGTTTATTGCGAATGAATTTTTAGTATGATGAAAATAGGCTTCATGATTTGCACTAGGGATGATGACTGAAGTCGAGGCCCTTAAAAAGTTGTGGCCGAGGCTGATAAAAAGGCAACCACAGAGCAGGCTCTTCGTGAGAAGTACGAGGCCAGGGTTATTAAAGCTGAACAGGAGCTGCAAGAGGCAGTGAAGAAATACAAGACCTTGGAGCAGAGTTTAACGGAGAAAGAATCCAAACTCACCAAGGCGCATCAGGCCACGAGCGATGCCCCAGGGGAAACACAAAGTGCCCTGCAGGAGATCCAAGAGGCGAGGAAGATCGCGGCGGGTAAGGCTTTTTCCTTGTAAAGAAAGTATTTGAGGAGAAGATTATGTTTCTAATTTTGAATTCGGATTTCTCCAGGGGTATTTGCGGAGCTGCCCCGCAGCATATCGGATGCCGCCCAATTCTACCAGGCCGAAGAAAGGAACATTGCGGATAAGCTCTTCTGGTCGCAGTATGTGGCACCGAATTATCCGGTGCCTTTTGCCGATCAAATGAAACAGCTGATCGAGCTGCATAAGGTGGCGGAACTAGCAATGAAGGATTTGATTATCCGGTTGTGGCCTGCCGAGCCGATTCCAGGCAGCTATTTCGGGCTCGTGAAGTGGCTTGTAAGCGCTTGCCCTCGACTTGACGTCATCAAGCGGTTGGTCTGCATAGAGGGTGCGCAAATGGCCTTCGCCCGCGCGAAGGTGCGCTGGGGGAAGATGGATGCTGAGAAGCTGATGACCGAAGGGCCGCCAGAGGGGAAGGAGCACCGCAAGCCCGAATTATATTATGAAAGTGTCCTGAAAGGATCCTGCCTTGCAGTGGAGCTATGCACCAAGGACATTATATTCCCATGAATTCCAATCATGTTGTAATGTTTGAACAAGGTCATTTATTTATTGCCTGTTATATAAAAGTTTACCCTCCTGTGCGGCCGTTTTATATGTTAAACCTGAGAGTTGGCCAGTCGTCGGCTTCTGCCCCCACGTAAGAAGTACAGGGGTGTTCGGGATAAACCTGAGTAATCTTAATCCCAGTTTTGGGTCCTTCGAAGGAGGTGCTCAGCACAACGAACCAGGCAATCGGACTATAGGGCTTTATCAGTCTCACTTAGCCATAGGAGCTTTAGTAAGGTAGGCGCAGCCCCTAGTGTTCGGAAGACCGTACTAGGGGCTCTATAAGCACCTGATCAGAGGAAAAACCGATCCATCGCACGCTGCACTGGTTATGGCATTATGCAGGAGAAATCCTTAAAGATTTTACGACCTCTAGAATAGCTGACCAGCTCTCGCCGTATCATGACAGTCAGTTTTCGACTTTCTCTATTGAGGTGCTCGTCCGGAAGAACCGGGACACAATCGCAGTAGTTCTCCAAGTGCTACCTTAGCCGATATAGCGGAACGTAAGGTACCAAAACATGGGAGCCGGGCAAACCCAACTATTGACCCAAGACATGATTCAGAGCTGATGCATATAGTGCTATAAGTTCGGGGTGCCGAACTTCCACGAAGGTGTTCGGACTTTATTGCCGTACTGTGGGTAAAATGAAGCCCCTGGCACGTTTAAAGGCATATCGCGGTGTACGGATGCCACTCGACAAAATATTTTTAATAAGAAATGACAGTAGAAAAGCGTCATACAAATCCACATATTTTATTTGAATAGTACGTCGATGCGTATAAGACAGGTAATAATGAAAAAGAAATGCGACTGTTGAACCTGCCGAGACTAGGGAGGAAGAAACTGCGTGCGGATCCGGAGTATAGTCGGATGGTCATCGCGGGGAATATCTAAGGATTCCCTTGCGCGTTCGGGCTACCTCCGTATCACCCGTCCTGGTCGGCGCAAAGGTGAACTTGTGAAGGAAGTGTAAGAAATGTTTGCGTGCCGGAGAGCGGTTGAGCCGCTGAGTGCGGCCTGTCCTGGCCTTCGCTGGAGTGTTGAACTGAGCTCCGGACAAGCCAGGCTATCCTTCCGTGAAGTAGTTCAGAGTCCTTTGACGGTGTTTGGGAGCCTGGCCATCGACTCGAGGTTCGACTTCAAGGTGCTGCTCACTGCTTCTGCTGTTAGGGCAGTTTTGTACTCGTTAATGCCGAAGTAAAGTTCGTCTTTGCCATTAACCGTGATGACGCCGCATGGACCGGGAATTTTGAGCTTACGGTAGGCATAATGTGGCACCGCGTTAAATCGAGCGAACGCGGGTCTTCCGAGCAGTGCTTGATAATCACTGCAGAAGGGGACGATTTCGAAGATTAACTCTTCGATACGGTAATTGTCGGGTGATCCGAAGACTACCTCAAGGGTGATGGAGCCTGTATAGCTGGCTTCCACACCTGGTATAATGCCTCTGAAAGTGGCTTTAGTGGGTTTGATCGCCGAATGATCGATGCCCATCTTGCACACCGTGTCCTGGTAAAGCAGGTTTAAACTGCTGCCTCCGTCCATAAGGACTCGTGTGAGGTGGAACCCGTCAATTATTGGGTCGAGGACTAGTGCGGCTGGGTTGCCCTGTGTCGGTGTCAAAACCGGCGGATCTCGGGTAGGGGGTCCCGAACTGTGCGTCAAGGTCGGATGGTAACAGGAGACAAGGGACACTTTATTTTACCCAGGTTCGGGCCCTCTCGATGGAGGTAAAACCCTACTCCTGCTGGATTAATATTGATGATATGGGTAGTACAAGAGTGGATCTACCACGAGATCAAGGAGGCTAAACCCTAGAAGCTAGCCTATGGTTTGATTGTGTATGATGATGGTTGTCCTACGGAGTACAACCCTCCGGTTTATATAGACACCGGATAGAGTTAGGGTTACGCAGAGTCGGTTACAATGGTAGGAGATCTCGAATATCCGCACACCTAGCTTGCCTTCCCCGCCAAGAAAAGATCCTTCCGGACATGGGACGAAGTCTTCAACTTTGTATCTTCATAGTCCTGGAGCCCGGCTGAAGGTATAGTTCGGCTATCCGAACACCCCCTAATCTAGGACTCCCTCAGTAGCCCCTGAACCAGGCTTCAATGACGATGAGTCCGGCACGCAGATTGTCTTCGGCATTGCAAGGCGGGCTCCTCCTCCAAGTTCTTCAAGAAGATTATAAACACCACAAAATAGTGTCCGGCTCTGCAAGATAAGTTTCCACATATTGCCATACAGAGAATAATATTAACACAAGTCGAATCCGCTGACGTATTCTGCAGTGCGTCATAACACTGCGGACAAGCCCTTTATATAAATTGTTTTCATTGCTCCACCTCAGCTCGTTTAGCGAGGCGGTTTCCTTGGCACGTCTTGTCGAAGCAGAGATCATGTGCCCCCTTTAACGGGATTCTCATTAATACGGACGTGGGTAACCCAACCACGCCATTCACCACGGTGTTTGGGAGGCAAGTGAGTTTTATTAGGTAGGTGAGGACGCCTAACCGTACCTGCTTATATAAAGGGATAAGGATTCACCTTTTTAACCTACGCCTTCTTCCTCCTTTGCCAATCCACCTCTCGCGCACTCAAGATCTAGCACCCAAGTCCGCTCTTCCTTCCTCAACCTTCTCCAACAATATCCGGAGTGGGAGGCAAGTGGATGGTCTCCTCGGTTACGGAGGCTCAAGTAAAAAGGTTAAGGAAAGCCGGATACTTGTCCAAAGACATCCCGCATCGGCTTCCTGATAAGGGGCAGCTTCTTCCTACCCCAAGGCCCCATGAGAGGGTAGTTTTTCTTCCCCACTTCCTCCACGGACTGGGCTTTCCACTTCACCCATTTGTCCGGGGGCTCATGTTCTACTACGGCCTGGATTTCCACGATCTGGCCCCGAACTTCGTTCTCAACATGTCGGCGTTTATCGTCGTGTGTGAGGCCTTTCTCCGCGTCCTCCCCCACTTCGGCCTCTGGCTCAAGACCTTCAACGTCAAGCCCAAGGTGGTGTCCAGCACCCATGCGGAGTGCGGAGGCGCTATGGTTGGCAAGATAGCCAACGTCCTCTGGTTCGATGGCTCCCTCGTGGAGTCCCTAAAGGGGTGGCAGGCTGGGTGGTTTTACATCACCGAGCCCCGCGATCCGAAATGGGTCGCGGCCCCTGAGTTCAGATCCGGACCCCCCACGCGGCTCATGTCCTGGAAAGAGACAGGCCTGTCGTGGGGCAACGAGGAAGAAGTGACTGGGTTGCAAACATGCATCCAGTCCCTGGTGAACAAGCCTATCCGTCTTGCCAACATAGTCCAGGTCATGCTCGTTTGCCTGATCCTCCCGTGCCAAGAACGGGATTTTACTTTGTGGGAATTCGACCCGGCGCAACACCAGACCCTCAGTAGGCTCTTTGACACGACGTATGAAGACGTCTGGAAGGTGCTGACCAAAGGCGCCGAGTCCCCCACATCCGCCTCCGAGGATCGCCGATACGGCTCGCAGCGTAACGCTGGCGAGGTAAGCTATCTATACCTTTGATAGGTTCATTAAGATCTTCTTCATAGATTATCTCTATGCGGGGTCTAAACTCCCTTTTACCTTTGACAGGCTTGGCTGGAGATATCCGGACCGATTAACTGTCCGGCTCCTCTGCCCGAAGACCCGGCCCCAGCTCTCTTGGTGAAGCTAATGGCTCCGGCACCTTACGTGGTGCCAGAGAGGAAGGCCAAGAAGAAGAAAACCACCGGGACTCGAAAAAGGTCCCGCAACATGGTGGTGTCAGACTCGTCGTCCAACGAGTCCGCAACGCCCTCCTCTCGCGAAAACGAGGAGGAGGAACAAAGAAGCTCTCCCCCTCCAGCGAGGGGAGCAAAGAAGAAGAAGGCCACCCCAACGGGGGAGGCAGAGGGGTCAAGGAAAAGGAAGACCCCTCCGCCGGACTACTCCCACGACGCCGAAGAGGGCGGAGAGGAGTGGCCGGACAGAACCAAGCGTCCGGCGAAATCGTAAGTATTCATATACCAGGGTGATTCATGATATCCTTTTAGTGTGCGGCTTTCCCTGATATCGCACGTATTTTATGCAGCCCGCCCCGGGCCGAACTCGACGACTCGTCGAGCGGCTCCCTGGATTCGTCGGACGTGAACTCTATTCCGCCCGCGGTCTCCCCCGCGGGGCGGATGACGCCGAAGTGGCGCCCCGCCAAGCTTCGGGGCAGGAGGAGATGGTCCTGGAGGAGCCACAAGGCAATCCTCCGGACCCCAGGAGTAAAGGGGATGAAACCCCCCAGGGCTCCAAGTCCGGCTTCATGCCGGACACCGCGCCGGACTCGACAGTCTTGGTCCGCGGTGGGCGAACTCCTTCCAAGAGGAGTAAGCCATCTGAGCCGGCGGCCTCCGTCCAACCGGAGGCGCCGGACAATCTGCTGGAGGTGCTTAAGGGCGCCGCCATCGATGAGGAGCACCGTACTGTTATGAGTACGGTGATCCAAAGGATTCAGTACGCCAAGAGCGGACTGAATGAAGCTTGCGCTAGCCTTCTAACAGGCTTCGAGGTAAGTAAAAATATGCCAATTTATTTACCGCATAGACAGTAGCCCCTTATGCTCTGTTCGGTGTTCGGAAAGAAAAGCTGGATAGAGGATCTAGTAGTTTTGGCAGGAGTCTAACAAAAAAGGTCAAATATGCGTATGCAGGCTTCACTGCTGTCCACCGCCGCACTTACTGCGCAGGTGGATGTCCTGAAACAGAACCTCGGGCGGACCGAGCAAGAGCTCGGCCTTGCCAAACGGCAGCTCGAGGAGAAGGAAGGTAAGAAATACCTAAAAAAGGAAAAAGAAGAAAAAAAGGTGCCTATAGAGAGGCTTGATTGCAGAAGGAAATAACAGGATTGTATTGCTTATTGTAGGGGCCACAACCGAGGTGACAACCCTGAAGCAGGCGCTGGATGAGGCCGAAAAGAAAACGGCCGAGGAGCGCGCCGAGCGAGAAAGGCTTGGGGTTCAGGTCGGCGAGGCGCAGCAAGAGCTGCAAACTCTCATGAAAAAACATGAGGGTTTGGAGCTTGAGGCGAAGGCGCAAGCATCCGAGCTCGCGTCGGCCATCGAGACCACCAAGAGTGCCAAGGCCGAAGCCCAGAAGGCCCTCCAAGAGTTAGCAACGGGTAAGGCATTCTCAATGCAGAGTAGGAATATAAAAGTAAACTACCTATTACTTACCCGAATCCGGAGTTCTCCAGGGGCGTTCGCCGATCTTCCCCGCAGCTTATCCAACGCCGCCGCGTTCTACCGAGCTGAAGAGGGCAGCTCGACGGAGAGTGTGTTCTGGTCTCAGTATTCTTAGACCGGACACCCTGTGCCCTTAAGCGATCAGCTGAAACAGCTGGTCGAGCTCCACAAGGCGGCCGAACAGGCCATGAAGGGCTTACTAGTTCGGCTGTGGCCTGGAGAGGCCTTGCCTGGGAGCTATTTCAGGCTGGTGCGGCGGCTGGTGGAGGCCTGTCCACGGCTTGAGGTCATCAAGCGCTCCGTCTGCATTGAAGGTGCCCGGAGGGCCCTTGCCCGTGTAAGGGTACACTGGGGTAAGCTGGACGGAGAGAAGCTGGTGAAGGACGGGCCGCCGCAGGGGAAGGAGCATCGCAAGCCCGAGAACTACTACAAGGACGTTCTTGCCGGAGCCCGCCTTGTCGCGGATGAATGTGCTAAAGATGTAATATTTGAGTGAACTCGCTCGTTTGTATCCTGTGCGCTGAAAACTTGTTCATATGTGCAAAGCAATGCTTGTTTAATTTAAAATATTGTTTTCTGTGCGGCCGTTTATCAAAAATTGAAAGATGGCGAGTCGTCGGCTTCTGCCCCCATGCCACTAGTGCTGGGGTGTTCGGGATAAACCTGAGGGATCTTGTTCCCATAGTTGGGTCCTTTGAGGGAGGCGCTCAGCATAGCGAACCAGGCAATCGGACTATGATGCTTGAACACTCTCACTTAGCCATAGAACGTTATAATTTTAAATTTCGGCGAAGCCCCTAGTTTGGAAGGCCGAATTCGGGGCGCTATCCACGCCTTTGGCCGGACATAGCCAGCTCCTCGCTCAAAGCGGCATAAGCCTTTAAGGACTCAAAAAACCTCTCGAACAGCGACCGGTCTCACGCCTTATCATGACAGTCTGTTTTAGCTTTCTCCACTGAGGTGCTCAACCCACCTGATCTGGGGCACAATCGCAGTGGTTCTCCTAGTGCTACCTTAGCCGATAGAGCGGAACGTAAGGTACCAAAACATAGGAGCCGGGCAAACCCAACATGTGACCAAAATCATGACTCGGAGCCGATGCATATAGTGCTATAAGTTCGGGGTGCCGCACTTGTGAAAGTGTACGGACTTCTCACACCAGATAAAAGGGTAATGAAGCCCCTGGCGTGGTTTGCCGTACCATGGTGTACGGGTGCGATCATGTTATATCATAAACACATATATTCAAAGGGGACAATGCAAAAAAATAGACAAAAAGCTATGCATTGTTTTATAAAGAGGCTATTTATCAAAGCCGAACGATACAAATAGTGCGATAAGCAAAAAAGATATTAGACTATTTAACATGTCCTGACCAGGCACAGGCCGCGGAATTTAGAAACAGATATATCGCTCGAAATAGAGACCACCTGAGAGTTCCGGAATGCGGCGTAGATTTGTCTGCTTTCCTGGATCTTGCATCGTCTGTGCGGCAACGCTGCCGAACAGGTTGTCCAGAGTATGGAGTCCTGAAATTAAAAAAGAAAAAATCCGGCAACCCCTAGTACGTTTGACGCCGTGTTGTAGGCATGCCGTTAATGTGCCCCTCCCCCTGTGCCCATGGAATTTTAAGGGCGTAATTGTGTACTCGAGGTACTTGCTCCGCTATGTTGCGATGGCTGGGGTCGGGGCCGTATTGCTACGCTCGCTCTGATCGTGCCAGGTGGTCCTATTGCAGGTTACTCCGGGCGCGCTTTGCATTGTCCGGTTTTTTAACGGCCGGACTGGAGAGTTGCCTTGAAAGGCTGCTTTGTACTTCCGCTGCGAGGGCCGCCGTGTGCTCTTCCGTACGGATGGAGCGTTCTGTGTTTCCGCTGACTGTAATTACTCCTCGAGGGCCTGGCATCTTGAGCTTGAGATATGCGTAGTGCGGCACCGCATTGAATTTAGTGAATGCGGTTCGTCCGAGCAGGGCATGATAGCCACTGCGGAACGGCACTATATCGAAGATTAACTTTTCGCTTCGGAAGTTATCCGGAGATCCGAAGACCACATCAAGTGTTATCGAGCCTGTGCAATTGGCCTCTACACCTGGTATGACGCCTTTAAAGGTCGTCCTTGTGGGCTTGATCCTTGATGGATCTATGCCCATTTTCCGCACTGTATCCTGATAAAGCAGGTTCAGGCTACTGCCGCTGTCCATGAGGACTCTTGTGAGATCAAATCCGTCCATGATTGGGTCGAGGACCAGTGCGGCAAAACCGCCATGACGGATGCTAGTGGGGTGGTCCCTTCGATCGAAAGTGGTCGGGCAGGAGGACCATGGGTTGAACTTTGGGGTGACTGGCTCCATCGCGTATACGTCCCGTAGCGCACGCTTCCTCTCCCGCTTGGGAATGTGGGTCGCTTATATCATGTTCACCGTCCGCACTTGTGGGGGAAACCCTTTCTGTCCATTGTTGTTCGGCGGTCTAGGCTCCTCCTCGTCGTCGTTGTTCAGCCCCTTGTCCTTGTGTTCGGCTCTTAACTTGCCTGCCTGCTTGAACACCCAACAATCCCTGTTGGTGTGATTGGCTGGTCTTTCGGGGGTGCCGTGAATTTGGCACGAGCGATCGAGTATCCGGTCCAAACTGGACGGGCCCTGGGTATTATTTTTAAATGGCTTTTTCCGCTGACCGGATTTATAGCCTCTGAATCCGGCATTGACTGCCGAATCCTCATTGTTGTCGCTGCTAACGCGGCGCTTTTGATTATTTCGACGTGACCTGCCACTTTTGTCCTTGGTATCCGAATTACCGGGCTTCTTCGATAAGTTGTTGCTGCGAGCTAGCCAGCTATCTTCGCCCGCACAAAAGCGGGTCATGAGTGTCGTGAGGGCTGCCATGGTTTTCGGCTTTTCCTATCCCAGGTGCCGGGCAAGCTACTCGTCACGGATGTTATGTTTGAAGGCTTCTAGGGCCTCTGCGTCCAGACAATCGACTATCTGATATTTCTTTGTTAGGAACCGTGTCCAGAATTGCCTGGCCGATTCTTCTGGCTGCTGAATTATGTGGCTTAGGTCGTCGGCATCCGGTGGCCGCACATAGGTCCCCTGAAATTTGTCGAGGAATGCGGCTTCCAGGTCCTCCCAAGAGCCGATTGAGTCCGCTGGTAGGCTGTTAAGCCAGTGCCGGGCTGGTCCTTTAAGCTTGAGGGGTAGGTATTTGATGGCGTGCAGATCATCGCCACGTGCCATGTGGATGTGAAGGAGATAGTCCTCAATCCATACTACCGGATCTGTCGTACCATCATACGACTCAATATTGACGGGTTAAAAACCCTCTGGGATTTTATGATCCATTACTTCATCTGTGAAGCATAGTGGGTGTGCGGCGCCCCTGTACTGGGCTATGTCGCGACGCAGTTCGGAAGAGTTGTGCCTGCTGTGTTCGGCCCGGCCGGATTTATTGTGTCCGGAGTGACGATCATCACGTGTCATCGGGCGTCCGCGCGATCCATAGATCGACCTTGTTTGCTTTGCTTTATCCTCCAGTACGTCTGGCAGGTCTGGCTCGTTTTCCCGTGCCTTATTCGAGCGGCACCGGGGCATGGCTTGCTTAAGGGCTCGATAGGCCTCTCTGTCGCGGCCATGGGGTGGCCGGTCTGCCATGTCATATGCTTCCCCCTCTGATTGGGGTAGCGGCCTGCGCTTAGGATAATTTTTGGAGGGGCGCCCGAGTTCATATTCTTCGGCCCCAAGGACTTCAGTCCATCTATCAGCTAGCAGATCTTGATCAGTTCTAAGCTGTTGCTGCTTTTTCTTTAGGCTGTTGGCCGTGGCTAGAAGCCTGCATTGGAAACGCTCTTGTTCGGCGGGGTCTGATGGTACAACGAATTCGTCGTCGTCGAGGCTTGCCTCGTCTTCGGAGGGAGGCATGTAGTTATCATCCTCAACCTCTTGCTCTGCCGCTCTCTCCTGTGGGCTGGCTTTTCCATCTTCCTGCACCAAATCTTGCTGGTTCTGGTGTTCTTCGGCACTGTCCGGGGTAGTATTATCTCCCGTGCCGGAATCACCATTTCTGCAGTGGCGGGATTTAGAGCGGCGTCGTTGGCACCGGCGTTTTTGCGGTTTTTTCGAGGTGTCGTCTTCCGCTGCTCCATCGCCATCCGCATCCTTTGGAGCATCCACCATGTATATGTCATATGACAAGGTGGCGGTCCATCGCCCTACAGGTGCTGGTTCTTGTTCGTCTCCTCCTTCGTCGTCCATACCGTCGAAGTCTTCGGAGCCAAAGTCAAGCATGTCGGTTAAATCGTCGACAGTGGCTATTAAGTGGGTGGTGGGTGGGCTTTGAATTTCTTCGTCGTCCGAATCCCAACCTCGCAGACCATAGTCCGGCCTGGGCTCTCCTGATAAAGAGAGAGATTTGAGAGAATTCAGGATATCACCGAAAGGTGAGCACTGAAAGATGTCCGCGGCAGTGAACTCCATTACAGGCGCCCAATCAGATTCGATCGGCGGGGGCGCCGAAGGCTCGAAGTTCGGAGAAGAGTCCGGCTCCTTGGAGTCCTGGGCCGTGCAGAGTACGGGGCTGGCGTTCGGCTCGATCGCCTTTGAGATTGCAGCCCCCGAGGTGACGTCCAACCGTTCATCCTGAGAGAACGCAGCGGGCTCCGAGTCAAAGATCGGGGCCGGAGCGTGTGCGTCCTCCAGGGTGCTATTCGGAGGCAGAGCTATATCATGCCCCTCGAAATAGCGCGGCGCGCTTGGCTGTGGCTCGAACCCGTCGAAGATCAAGTCTCCGCGGATATCAGCCGTGTAGTTTAAGCTTCCAAACCTGACTTGATGGCCAGGGGCGTAGCTTTTGATCTGCTCCAGATGACCAAGCGAATTGGCCCGCAGAGCGAAGCCGCCGAAGACGAAGATTTGTCCGGGGAGGAAAGTCTCACCCTGGACCTCATCATTGTTGATGATCAAAGGAGCCATCGGGCCTAAAAGCGACGACACAGAGGAGCTCTCAATGAAAGCACCAATGTCGGTGTCAAAACCGGCGGATCTCGGGTAGGGGGTCCCGAACTGTGCGTCAAGGTCGGATGGTAACAGGAGACAAGGGACACTTTATTTTACCCAGGTTCGGGCCCTCTCAATGGAGGTAAAACCCTACTCCTGCTAGATTAATATTGATGATATGTGTAGTACAAGAGTGGATCTACCACGAGATCAAGGAGGCTAAACCCTAGAAGCTAGCCTATGGTTTGATTGTGTATGATGATGGTTGTCCTACGGACTACAACCCTCCGGTTTATATAGACACCGGATAGGGTTAGGGTTACGCAGAGTCGGTTACAATGGTAGGAGATCTCGAATATCCGCACACCTAGCTTGCCTTCCACGCCAAGAAAAGATCCTTCCGGGCATGGGACGAAGTCTTCAACTTTGTATCTTCACAGTCCTGGAGCCCGGCTGAAGGTATAGTTCGGCTATCCGAACACCCCCTAATCCAGGACTCCCTCACCCTGATTGGCGTTAACCGAACGATCCGTGCGGTTGAAGGTGACCGGCCCTAGTTTATATTATGGGACGACTAGTTCCATTAGGTCGGCATCCCTAGGGGTGGTATCCGGTCCGGGTTGGGAATTTGGGTGGTGTTTACCACGCTCACCGTTTGGATTTGCGGGGGAAATTGCTTTTACCCTCCTGTGCTCGGTGATCTGGCTCTTCATCGTCATCATCGCTTTGATACCCTCCTTTACTATTTTTGGCGCCTGCCATGCCGGCTTGTTTGAAGACCCATCATTCTCTATTGGTATGGGTGGCTAGCGTCCCTGGGGTGCCATGAATTTGGCATTGACGATCGAGTATGTGGTCCAGATTGGATGGACCCGAATTGTTATTTTTGAGGGGCCCTTTCTGCTGACCGGACTTTGAGCCACTAAACCCGGCATTAACTGCCGGGTCTTCGGCGTTTTCACCATATTTGCGACGCTTGTGTTTGTGGCGTCGTGGTTTGCCGTTGCTATCCCTGGCCTCTGATGTGCCAGGTTTGCTTGTTGTGTTGTTACTACGAGCCAACCAGCTATCTTCGCCCGCACAAAAAGCGGGTCATAAGTGTCGTGAGGGCTGCCATGGATTTTGGTTTCTCTTGACTGAGGTGCCGGGCAAGCCACTCGTCATGGATGTTATGCTTGAATGCCGCTAAGGCCTCTGCATCCGGACAGTCAACAATTTGGTTCTTCTTAGTTAGGAACCGGGTCCACAATTTCTTGGCTGATTCCCCTGGCTACTAGTTATATGACTTAAATCGTCAGCATCCGGCGGTCGCACATAAGTGCCCTGGAAATTGTCCAGGAATAAATCTGCCAGGCTCTCCCAACTTCCGATGGAGTTTGCCAGCAAGCTATTCAGCCAATGCCGAGCCGGCCCTTTGAGTTTTAGCGGGAGGTACTTGATGGCATGTAGATCATCCCCGTGGGCCATGTGAATGTGGAGGAAGAAGTCTTCTATACATACCGCGGGGTCTGTAGTACCATTATATGATTCAATGTTCACGGGTTTAAACCCTTCTGGGAATTAATGATCCATTACTTCTTCGGTGAAGCATAGGGGGTGTGCGGCGCCTCTATGCTAGCCATGTCACGACGCAGTTTATACGAGTCTTGTCTGCTGTATTCGGCCCGGTCGGATTTGCTTTTAGTGTATCCGGCGTGACGATCATCGTCACGCGTTGGGGCGCGACCCCGTGATCCGTAGATTGATCTTGTATGTCCTGCCCTGTTTTTCGATATGTCTCGCAGGTCCCGCGTGTTACCCCGGGCCTTGGTGTTTTTGTTTGTCTGGCGACGGGGTGCGGGCTGGACTTCGGGCTGATATGCCCCTCTGTCTTGGCCACGAGGTGTCCGATCAGCCACATCATACGCTGGTAATGTAGGTTTTAATGCTTCATCCTCTAGTTGGGATAGCAACCTGCGCTTTGGGTAACTCTTGGTTGGGCGTTCGAGTTCGTATTCCTCGGCCGCCAGGACTTCAGTCCATCTATCCGCTAGCAAATCTTGATCAGCTCGAAGCTGTTGTTACTTTTTCTTCAGGCTATTTACTGTGGCTATAAGCCGGCGCTTGAAGCGCTCCTGTTCGACGGGATCCTCAGGCACGATCAATTCTTCGTCGCCGAGGCTCACCTCGTCTTCGGAGAGAGGCATGTAATTGTCATCCTCTGATTCTCCGTCTGCTGCTTGTTCCTGAGGGCTAGATTGTTCATCCTCCCACTCGTGGTCTGGCTGGAGGGGATTGTCGTCGTCTTCGGCACTATCTGGAGCGTTATTGTCTCTTGTGCCGGTATCGCTGCTTTTGCTATGGCAGGACTTAGAGCGGCGCCACTGACCTCAGTGCTTGGATTGCTTCTTGGAGGGATTATCCTCCGTTGTCTTATCGCCATTGCCTTCTTTGGGGGTGTCCACCATGTATATGTCATATGATGAGGTGGCAGTCCAGCACCCTATGGGCAGTGGTTCTTGTTCGTCTCCTGCATCGTCGTCCATACCGTCGATGTCTTCGGAGCCGAAGTCGAGCATGTCGGTTAAATCATCGACAGTGGCTACTAAGTGGGCGGTGGGTGGCGAGCGAATTTCTTGGTCGCCCGCATCCCATTCTAGCCGTACATAGTTCGGCCAAGGGTCTCCTGACAGGGCGAGAGACCTCAACAAGTTTAGCATGTCGCCAAAGGGCGAGTGCTGAAAGATATCAGCGGAGGTAAACTCCATGATCGGTGCCCAATCAGATTCGATAGGCACGGACGCAGGCGGCTCGGAGCCCGTGGCCGGGGACGAATCCAAGTGTCCAGCAACACGGGTCTTATAGGAAGTAACGTCAGCATTCGGCTCTATCACCGCTGAGTGCGCGGCCTTCGTGGCGGGGTCCATCCACCCGTCCTCAGGCGGTGCAATTTGTTCCGGATTGAGGGCCGGAGTAGTTGCAGGTGTGATTTCCCGAACACTGTCTGACGGCAGAGCTAAGTCATGCTCGTCGTCACTGTGCGGCGCACCTGACATGGGCTCGAATCCGTCGAAGATCAAGTCTCCGCGGATGTCGGCAGTATAGTTCAAGTTTCCAAACCTGACCTGGTGGCCAGCGGCGTAGCTCTCGATCTGCTCCAGATGGCCAAGCGAGTTGGCCCGCAGTACGAAGCCGCCGAATACGAAGATCTGTCCGGGGAGGAAAACCTCACCCTGGATCGCATCGTTACCGATGATCGAAGGAGCCATCAAGCCTTATGGTGACGACACAGTGGAACTCTCAATGAAAGCACCAATGTAGGTGTCAAAACTGGCGGATCTCGGGTAGGGGGTCCCGAACTGTGCGTCTAAGGCGAATGGTAACAAGAGGCGGGGGACACGATGTTTACCCAGGTTCGGGCCCTCTCGATGGAGGTAATACCCTACTTCCTGCTCGATTGATCTTGATGATATGAGTATTACAAGAGTTGATCTACCACGAGATCGTAGAGGCTAAACCCTAGAAGCTAGCCTATGGTATGATTGTTGTTGTCCTATGGACTAAACCCTCCGGTTTATATAGACACCGGAGGGGGCTAGGGTTACACAGAGTCGGTTACAAGGGAGGAGATCTATATTTTCGTATTGCCAAGCTTGCCTTCCACGCCAAGGAGAGTCCCATCCGGACACGGGACGAAGTCTTCAATCTTGTATCTTCATAGTCCAACAGTCCGGCTAAAGTATATAGTCCGGCCATCCGAGGACCCCCTAACCCAGGACTCCCTCGGCGATACAATTCATACTGCTTACCAGCATGTCATACTTTGGTTCGGCGGTATTGTTGGATGAAGCGGCTCGGACCGAAATTACACGTACGCTTACGTGAGACTGGTTCTATCAACGTGCTTTGCACACAGGTGGCTGGCGGGTGTCAGTTTCTCCAACTTTAGTTGAACCGAGTGTGGCTACGCCCAGTCCTTATGAAGGTTAAAACAGCACTAACTTGACGAAATATCGTTGTGGTTTTGATGCGTAGGTAAGAACGGTTCTTGCTCAGCCCATAGCAGCCACGTAAAACTTGCAACAACAAAGTAGAGGGCGTCTAACTTGTTTTTGCAGGGCATGTTGTGATGTGATATGGTCAAGGCATGATGCTATATTTATTGTATGAGATGATTATGTTTTGTAACGGAGTTATCGGCAACTGGCAGGAGCCATATGGTTGTCGCTTTATTCTATGCAATGCAATCGCCCTGTAATTGCTTTACTTTATCACTAAGCGGTAGCGGTAGTCGTAGAAGCAATAGTTCACGAGACAACAACGATACTAGGATGGAGATCAAGGTGTCGCGCCGGTGATGATGGTGATCATGACGGTGCTTTGGAGATGGAGATCAAAGGCACAAGATGATGATGGCCATATCATATCACTTATATTGATTGCATGTGATGTTTATCCTTTATGCATCTTATTCTGCTTTGTTTGACGGTAGCATTATAAGATGATATCTCACTAAATTTCAAGGTACAAGTGTTCTCCCTGAGTATTCACCGTTGCCAAATTTCGTCGTGCGGAGACACCATGTGATGATCAGGTGTGATAAGCTCAACGTTCATCTACAACGGGTGTAAGACAGTTTTGCACACGCAGAATACTCGGGTTAAACTTGATGAGCCTAGCATATCCAGATATGGCCTCGGAACACTGAGACCGAAAGGTCGAGCGTGAATCATATAGTAGATATGATCAACATGGTGATGTTCACCATTGAAAACTACTCCATTTCACGTGATGATCAGTTATGGTTTAGTTGATATGGATCACGTGATCACTTAGATGATTAGAGGGATATCTATCTAAGTGGGAGTTCTTAAGTAATATGATTAATTAAACTTTAATTTATCATGAACTTAGTCCTGGTAGTATTAGCATTTCTATGTTGTAGATCAATAGCTCGCGTTTAGCTCCCCTGCTTTATTTTTGATATGTTCCTAGAGAAAATTAAGTTGAAAGATGTTAGTAGCAATGATGCGATTGAATCCGTGATCTGAGGATTATCCTCATTGCTGCATGGAAGAATTATGTCCTTGATGCACCTCTAGGTGACAGACCGATTGCAGGAGCAAATGCAGACGTTATGAACGTTTGGCAAGCTCGATATGATGACTACTTGATAGTTTAGTGCACCATGCTTTACGGCTTAGAATCTGGGCTTCAAAGACGTTTTTGAAACGCCATGGAGCATATGAGATGTTCCAAGAGTTGAAATTAGTACTTCAGACTCATGCCCGTGTCAAAAGGTATGAGACCTCTGACAATACTATGCCTACAAGATGGAGGAGAATAGCTCAACCAGTGAGTGTGTGCTCAGATTGTCTGGGTACTACAATTACTTGAATCAAGTGGGAGTTGATCTTCGAGATAAGATAGTAATTGACAAAAGTTCTCTAGTCACCATCACCAAGTTACTAGAACTTCGTGGTGAACTATAATATGCAAGGGATGACGAAAACAATTCCCAAGCTCTTCGTGATGCTAAAATCGACGAAGGAAGAAATCAAGAAAAGCATCAAGTGTTGATGGTTGACAAGACCACTAGTTTCAAGAAAAAGGGCAAAGGGAAAGAAAGGGAACTTCAAGAAGAACGGCAAGCAAGTTGCTGCTCCCGTGAAGAAGCCCAATACTAGACGCAAGCCTGAAACTGAGTGCTTCTACTGCAAAGGAAATGGTCACTGGAAGTGGAACTGCCCTAGATATGTTGCGGATAAGAAGGATGACAAAGTGAACAAAGGTATATTGGATATACATGTTATTAATGTGTACTTTACTAGTGTTTATAGCAACCCCTCAATATTTGATACTGGTTCAGTTGCTAAGAGTAGTAACTCGAAACGGGAGTTGCAGAATGAACAGAAACTAGTTAAGGGCGAGGTGACGATGTGTGTTGGAAGTAGTTCCAAGATTGATATGATCATCATCGCACACTCCCTATACTTTTGAGATTAGTGTTGAACCTAAATAAGTGTTATTTGGTGTTTGCGTTGAGCATGAATATGATTTGATCATGTTTATTGCAATACGGTTATTCATTTAAGTTAGAGAATAATTGTTGTTCTGTTTACATGAGTAAAACCTTCTATGGTCATACACCCAATGAAAATGGTTTGTTGGATCTCGATTGTAGTGATACACATATTCATAATATTGAAGCCAAAAGATGCAAAGTTAATAATGATAGTGCAATTTATTTTTGGCACTGCTGTTTAGGTCATATTGGTGTAAAGCGCATGAAGAAACTCCATGCTGATGGGATTTTGGAATCACTTGATGCTTGCGAACCATACCTTATGGGTAAGATGACTAAGACTCCGTTCTCTAGAACAATGGAGCAAGCAACTGACTTATTGGAAATAATACATACTGATGTATGCGATCCGATGAGTGTTGAGGCTCGCGGCGGGTATCATTATTTTCTGACCTTCACAAATGATTTGAGCAAATATGGGTATATCTACTTGATGAAACATAAATCTGAAACATTTGAAAAGTTCAAAGAATTTGAGAGTGAAGTGGAAAATCATCGTAACAAGAAAATAAAGTTTCTACGATCTAATCGCGGAGGGGAATATTTGAGTTACGAGTTTGGTCTTCAATTGAAACAGTGCGGAATAGTTTCGCTACTCACGCCACCTGGAACACCACAGTGTAATGGTGTGTCCGAACATTGTAACCGTACTTTATTAGATATCGTGCAGTCTATGATGTCTCTTACTGATTTACTAGTATCGTTTTGGGGTTATGCATTAGAGACAGCTGCATTCACGTTAAATAGGGCACCATCTAAATCCATTGAGACGACACCGTATGAATTATGGTTTGGCAAGAAACCTAACCTATCGTTTCTTAAAGTTTGGGGTTGCGATGCTTATGTGGAAAAGTTTCATCCTGATAAGCTCAAACCCAAATCGAAGAAATGTGTCTTCATATGATACCCAAAGGAGATAGTTGGGTACACCTTCTATCACAGATCCAAAGGCAAGACATTTGTTGCTAAGAATGGATCCTTTCTAGAGAAGGAGTTTCTCTCGAAAGAAGTGAGTGGAGGAAAGTAGAACTTGATGAGGTAACTGTACCTGCTCCCTTATTCGAAGGTAGTTCATCACAGAAATATGTTCCTGTGACTCCTACACCAATTAGTGAGGAAGCTAATGATGATGATCATATAACTTCAGATCAAGTTACTACAGAACCTCGTAGGTCAACCAGAGTGAGATCCACACCAGAGTGGTACGGTAATCCTGTTCTGGAGGTCATGTTACTTGACTATGACGAACCTACGAACTATGAGGAAGCGATTATGGGCCCAGATTCCGCGAAATGGCTTGAGGCCATGAAATCTGAGATGGGATCCATGTATGAGAACAAAGTGTGGACTTTGGTTGACTTGCCCGATGATCAGCAAGCCATAGAAAATAAATGGATCTTCAAGAGGAAGACGAACGTTGATAGTAGTATTACTATCTACAAAGCTAGACTTGTCGAAAAAGGTTTTGACAAAGTTCAAGGTGTTGACTACGATGAGATTTTCTCACTCGTAGGGATGCTTAAGTCTGTACGAATCATGTTAGCAAATTGCCACATTTTATGAAATCGGGCAAATGGATATAAATACTGCATTCCTGAATGGATTTCTAGAAGAAGCGTTGTATATGATGCAACCTGAAGGTTTTGTCGATCCAAAGGATGCTAACAAAGTGTGCAAGCTCGAGTGATCCATCTATGGACTGGTGCAAGCATCTCGGAGTTGGAATATACGCTTTGATGAGTTGATCAAAGCATATTGTTTTATACAGACTTGCGGTGAAGCCTGTATTTACAAGAAAGTGAGTGGGAGCACTACAACATTTCTAATAAGTATATTTGAATGACATATTGTTGATCGGAAATAATGTAGAATTTTCTGGAAAGCATAAAGGAGTATTTGAAATGAGTTTTTTCAAAGAAAGACCTCGGTGAAGCTACTTACATATTGAGCATCAAAAGATGTATATAGATAGATCAAGACGCTTGATAAGTTTTTTCAATGAGTACATACCTTGACAAGAATTTGAAGTAGTTCAAAATGGAACAGTCAAAGAAAGAATTCTTGCCTATGTTACAAGGTGTGAAATTGAGTAAGACTCAAAGCCCGACCATGGCAAAAGATAGAAAGAGAATGAAAGTCATTCCCTATGCCTCGGCCATAGGTTCTATAAAGTATGCCATGCTATGTACCAGATCTATTGTATACCCTACAGTGAGTTTAGCAAGGGAGTACAATAGTGATCTAGGAGTAGATCACTGGACAACGGTCAAAATTATCCTTAGTGGAATAAGGATATGTTTCTCGATTATGGAGGTGACAAAAGGTTCGTCATAAAGGGTTACGTCGATGCAAGTTTTGACATTGATCCAGATGACTCTAAGTCTCAATCTGGATACATATTGAAAGTGGGAGCAATTAGCTAGAGTAGCTCCGTGCAGAGCATTGTTGACATAGAAATTTGCAAAATACACACGGATCTGAATGTGGCAGACCTGTTGACTAAACTTCTCTCACAGGCAAAACATGATCACACATTAGTACTCTTTGGGTGTTAATCACATAGCGATGTGAACTAGATTATTGACTCTAGTAAACCCTTTGGGTGTTGGTCACATGACGATGTGAACTATGGGTGTTAATCACATGATGATGTGAACTATTGGTGTTAAATCACATGGCGATGTGAACTATATTATTGACTCTAGTGCAAATGGGAGACTGAATGAAATATGCCCTAGAGGCAATAATAAAGTTATTATTTATTTCCTTATTTCATGATAAATGTTTATTATTCATGCTAGAATTGTATTAACCGGAACCTTGATACATGTGTGAATACATAGACAAACAGAGTGTCACTAGTATGCCTCTATTTGACTAGCTCGTTGACTCAGAGAAGGTTAAGTTTCCTAGCCATATACATGAGTTGTCATTTGATAAACGGGATCACATCATTAGGAGAATGATGTGATTGACTTGACCCATTCCGTTAGGTTAGCACTTGATCGTTTTAGTTTACTCCTATTGCTTTCTTCATGACTTATACATGTTCCTATGACTACGAGATTATGCAACTCCCGATTACCGGAGGAACACTTTGTGTGCTACCAAATGTCACAATGTAACTGGGTGATTACAAAGGTGCTCTACAAGTGTCTCCGATGGTGTTTGTTGAGTTGGCATAGATCAAGAATAGGATTTGTCACTCCGATTATCGGAGAGGTATCTCTGGGCCCTCTCGGTAATGCACAACACTATAAGCCTTGCAAGCAATGTGACTAATGAGTTAGTTGCGGGATGATGCATTACGGAACGAGTAAAGAGACTTGCCGGTAACAATATTGAGCTAGGTATTGAGATACCGATGATCGAATCTCGGGCAAGTAACATACCGATGACAAAGGGAACAACGTATGTTGTTATGTGGTTTGACCGATAAAGATCTTCGTAGAATATGTGGGAGCCAATATGAGCATCCAGGTTCCGCTAGTGGTTATTGACCGGAGATGTGTCTCGGTCATGTATACATAGTTCTCGAACCCGTAGGGTCCGCACGCTTAAACTTCTGTGATGATCAGTATTATGAGTTTATGTGATTTGATGAACAGAAGGTAGATCGGAGTCCCGGATGAGATCGGGGACATGACGAGGAGTCTCGAAATGGTCAAGACGTAAAGATCGATATATTGGATGACTATATTCGGACATCGGAAAGGTTCCGACTGATTCGGGTATTTTTCGGGGTACCGGGGAGTTACGGGAATACGAGGAAGTAGTAATGGGCCTCATGGGCCAAGTGGTGGAAGAAAGGAGGCAGGGCACGCAGCCCCCCTAGCCCAAACCGAATTGGACTAGGGGGCGGCCCCCCTTTCCTCCTTTTCCTCGCTCTCCTTCCTTCTCCCTCTCCTCCTTCCTTTCCTCCTCCTAGTAGGAGTAGGAAAGGGGAGTCCTACTCCTACTAGGAGGAGGACTCCTCCTCCTGGCGCACCCTACAGGGGCCAGCCGGCCTCCCCCCTTGCTCCTTTATATACGGGGGCAGGGAGGGCACCCTAGGACACACAAGTTGATCATTGACCTCTCTTAGCCGTGTGCGGTGCCCCCTCCACCATAATCCACTTCGGTCGTATCGTAGTGGTGCTTAGGTGAAGCCCCGCGTCGGTAGCTTCATCAACACCCTCACCATGCCATCGTGGTGACGAAGCTCTTCCCCGAAGCTCTACTGGATCGTGAGTTCGTGGGACGTCACCGAGCTGAACGTGTGCTGAACGTGGAGGTGTCGTACGTTCGGTATTGAGGATCGGTCGATCGTGAAGACGTACGACTACGTCAACCGTGTTGTTATAACGCTTCCGCTTACGGTCTACGAGGGTACGTAGACGACACTCTCCCCTCTCGTTGCTATGCATCACCATGATCTTGCGTGTGCGTAGGAAATTTTTAAAATTACTACGTTCCCCAACATCAAGGACATAATTCTTCTGTGCGGCAATGAGGATAATCCTCAAGTTACGGACCCAGTCCGTGTAGTTACTACCATCGTCTTTCAACTTATCTTTCTCTAGGAATGCATTAAAATTCAAGGGAACAATAGCATGGGCCGTTGATATACAACATAGATATGCAAAAACTATTAGGACTAAGTTCAATTAATCATATCACCTAAGAACTCCCACTTAGATAGACATCCCTCGAGTCATCTAAATGATCACGTGATCCATATCAACCAAACCATGTCCGATCATCGCGTGAGATGGAGTAGTTTTCAATGGTGAACATCTCTATGTTGATCATATCTACTATATGATTCACGTTTGACCTTTCGGTCTCCAGTGTTCCGAGGCCATGTCTGTACATGCTAGGCTCGTCAAGTTTAACCTGAGTATTCCGCACGTGCAAAACTGTATTGCACCCGTTGTATGTGAACGCAGAGCTTATCACAACCGATCATCATGTGGTGTCTCAGCATGACGAACTGTCACAATGGTGCATACTCAGGGAGAACACTTATACCTTGAAATTTTAGTAAGGGATCATCTTATAATGCTACTGTCGTACTAAGAAAAATAAGATGCATAAAAGATAAACATCACATGCAATCAAAATATGTGACATGATATGACCATCATCATCTCGTGCCTTTGATCTCCATCTCCAAAGCACCGTCATGATCTCCATCATCACCGGCTTGATGATACGTCTCCAACGTATCTATAATTTTTTATTGTTCCATGCTATATTATATTCTGTTTTGGACATTATTGGGCTTTATTATACACTTTTATATTATTTTTGTACTAACCTATTAACCAGAGGCCCAGCCTAGAATTGCTGTTTTTTTGCCTATTTCAGAGTTTTGCAAAAAAGAATATCAAACGGAGTCCAAACGGAATGAAACCTTCGGGAACATGATTTTCGGAACGAACGTGATCCAGAGGAATTGGACCCTACGTCAAGACATCAACCAGGTGGGCACGAGGTAGGGGGGCGTGCCTACCCCCCCAGGCGCGCCCTCCACCCTCGTGGGCCCCATGTTGCTCCATCGACGTACTCCTTCCTCCTATATATACCTACGTACCCCCAAACTACCAGATACGGGGCCAAAAACCTAATTCCACCGCCGCAACCTTCTGTACCCGTGAGATCCCATCTTGGGGCCTGTTCCGGAGCTCCGCCGGAGGGGGCATCGATCATGGAGGGCTTCTACATCAACACCATAGCCTCTCCGATGATGTGTGAGTAGTTTACCTCAGACCTTAGGGTCCATAGTTATTAGCTAGATGGCTTCTTCTCTCTTTTTGGATCTCAATACAATGTTCTCCTCCTCTCTTGTGGAGATCTATTCGATGTAATCTTCTTTTGCGGTGTGTTTGTTGAGACCGATGAATTGTGGGTTTATGATCAAGTTTATCTATGAACAATATTTGAATCTCCTCTGAATTCTTTTATGTATGATTCGTTATCTTTGCAAGTCTCTTTGAATTATCAGTTCGGTTTGGCCTACTAGATTGATCTTTCTTGCAATGGGAGAAGTGCTTAGCTTTGGATTCAATCTTGCGGTGTCCTTTCCCAGTGACAGTAGGGGCAGCAAGGCACGTATTGTATTGTTGCCATCGAGGATAACAAGATGGGGTTTATATCATATTGCATGAGTTTATCCCTCTACATCATGTCATCTTGCTTAAAGAGTTACTCTATTCTTATGAACTTAATACTCTAGATGCATGTTGGATAGCATTCGATGTGTGGAGTAATAGTAGTAGATGCAGGCAGGAGTCGGTCTACTTGTCTCGGACGTGATGCCTATATACATGATCATACCTAGATATTCTCATAACTATGCTCAATTCAATCAATTGCTCAATGATATGTCCATTTTGCATCACGCTTTTATATCGATATTTATTGCATTATGGGTTGTTATTTCTTGTTATGTCACAATATTTATGGCTATTCTCTCTTATTTTACAAGGTTTACATGAAGAGGGAGAATGCCGGCAGCTGGAATTCTGGGCTGGAAAAGGAGCAAATATTAGAGACCTATTTTGCGCAACTCCAAAAGTCCTGAAACTCCACGGAATATCCTAAAAGAAATAAAGAAAAATCCTCGCCAAAGATGAAGGCCAGGGGGCCCACACCCTGCTCACGAGGGTGGGGGGGCCCCCTACCTCGTGGGCCCCGTGGTGGGTCTCCGACGTCCATCTTCTCCTATATGAAGTCTTTCATCAAGAAAAAAACCAGAAGCAACCTTTCGGGATGAAACTCCGCCGCCACGAGGCGGAACCTTGGCGGAACCAATCTAGGGCTCTGGCAGAGCTGTTCTGCCAGGGACACTTCCCTCCGGGAGGGGGAAATCATCGCCATCGTCATCACCAACGCTCCTCTCATCGGGAGAGGGCAATCTCCATCAACATCTTCACCAGAACCATCTCATCTCCAAACCCTAATTCATCTCTTGTATCCAATTCTTGTCTCCAAGTCCGGGATTGGTGCTAGTAGGTTGCTAGTAGTGTTGATTACTCCTTGTAGTTGATGCTAGTTGGTTTATTTGGTGGAAGATCATATGTTCAGATCCTATATGCATATTATTACCCCTCTGATTATGAACATGAATATGCTTTGTGAGTAGTTACGTTTATTCCTGAGGACAAGGGAGAAGTCTTGCTATTAGTAGTCATGTGAATTTGGTATTCGTTCGATATTTTGATAAGATGTATGTTGTCTAGCCTCTAGTGGTGTTATGTGAATGTCGACTACATAACACTTCACCATTATTTGGTCCTAGAGGAAGGCATTGGGAAGTAATAAGTAGATGATGGGTTGCTAGAGTGACAGAAGCTTAAACCCTAGTTTATGTGTTGCTTCGTAAGGGGCTGATTTGGATCCATATGTTTCATGCTATGGTTAGGTTTACCTTAATACTTTTGTTGTAGTTGCGGATGCTTGCAATAGAGGTTAATCATAAGTGGGGTGCTTGTTCAAGTAAGAACAGCACCCAAGCACCGGTCCACCCACATATCAAATTATCAAAGTACCGAACGCGAATCATATGAACGTGATGAAAACTAGCTTGACGATATTCCCATGTGCCCTCGGGAGCGCTTTTCCTTATATAAGAGTTTGTTCCGGCTTGTCCTTTGCTATAAGAAGGATTGGGCCACCTTGATGCACTTTATTTACTTTTGTTACTTGTTGCTCGTTACAAATTATCTTGTCACAAAACTATCTGTTACCACTTATTTCAGTACTTGCAGAGAATACCTTGCTGAAAACCGCTTATCATTTCCTTCTGCTCCTCGTTGGGTTCGACACTCTTACTTATCGAAAGGACTACGATAGATCCCCTATACTTGTGGGTCATCAAGACTCTTTTCTGGTGCCGTTGCCGGGGAGTGTAGCGCTTCTGGTAGGTGGAATTTGGTAAGGAAAAATTTATATAGTGTGCTGAAATTTACTGTCACTTGTTACTATGGAAAGTAATTCTCTGAGGGGCTTGTTCGGGGTATCTTCACCCCGTCCATTAGAGCAAAGAGTTGCTCCTCAACCTACTGAACCTATTTAAAATGAAACTCCTTTTGAATTTCCTTCAGGTATGATGGAAAAACTGCTAGCTAACCCTTTTACAGGAGATGGAACAAAGCATCCTGATGAGCATTTAATATATGTGGATGAAGTTGGTGGATTATTTAAGCTTGCAGGTATACCCGATGATGTTGCTAAGAAGAAGGTCTTCCCTTTATCTTTGAAGGGAGACGCATTGACATGGTATAGGCTATGTGATGATATGAGATCATGGAATTATAAAAGATTGAAATTGGAATTTCATCAAAAGTATTACCCTATGCATCTTGTTCATCGTGATCGCAATTATATATATAATTTCTGGCCTCACGAAGGAGAAAGCATCACTCAAGCTTGGGGGAGGCTTAAATCAATATTATGTTCATGCCCCAATCATGAGCTCTCGAGAGAAATAATTATTCAAAGTTTTTATGCTCGGCTTTCTCATAATAATCAAACCATGCTCGATACTTCTTGTGCTGGCTCTTTTATGATGAAGATTATTGAATTTAGATGGGATTTATTGGATAGAATTAAACGCAACTCTGAAGACTGGGACCTCAACGAAGGTAAGGAGTCAGGTATGACACCTAAGTTTGATTGTGTTAAATCTTTTATGGATACCGATATTTTTCGTAAGTTTAGCACTAAATATGGACTTGACTCTGAGATAGTAGCTTCCTTCTGTGAATCTTTTGCTACTTATGTTGATCTCCCTAAGGAGAAGTGGTTTAAATATCATCCTCCCATAGAAGTAAAAGTAGTTGCACCTATTAAAGTTGAAGAAAAGACTGTCACTTATAATGATCCTATTGTTCCTACTGCTTATGTTGAGAAACCACCTTTCCCTGTTAGAATAAAGGATCATGCTAAAACTTCAACTGTTGTTCGTAAAAGAAATATTAGAACTTATACACCTCCTGAGCAAGTTAAAGTAGAACCTAATATTGCTATTGTTAAAGATCTCTTGTCTGGTAATATTGATGGGCATGTTATTCAGTTCGAAGGTGAAACTGCTAGAATTGCTAAACCTTGTGCTAAAGATAAACATAGACCTGTGGTAGGCGTGCCTGTTATTTCTGTTAAAATAGGGGATCATTGTTATCATGGCTTATGTGATATGGGTGCTAGTGCTAGTGTTATACCGCATACTTTGTATGAAAAATTAAGCATGAAATTGCACCTGCTGAGTTAGAAGGTATTGATGTCACAATTAAACTTGCCAACAGAGATACTATTTCACCAATTGGGATTGTTAGAGATGTTGAAGTCTTGTGTGGGAAAATTAAATATCCTATTGATTTTCTTGTTCTCACTTCTCCGCAAGATAGCTTTTGTCCCATTATATTTGGTAGACCCTTCTTGAACACTGTTAATGCTAAGATAGACTGCGAAAAGAATATTGTTACTATTGGCTTGGATGATATGGTTCATGAGTTTAATTTCTCTAAATTTAGTAAACAACATCGTGAGGAAGAATTACCTAGTAAGGATGAAATTATCGGCCTTTAGAACACTATTTGCTAGACCATGAAAATGATATGTTCATAAATGAAAGAAGGGAAATAGATGAAGTATTCTTTAAACAGGAACCTATTCTGCAACACAATTTGCCTGTTGAAATTCTAGGGGATCCTCCTCCACCCAAGGGTGATCCCATGTTTGAGCTTAAATCGTTTCCTGATAATCTTAAATATGCTTATCTTGACGAAAAGAAGATATATCCTGTTATTATTAGTGCTAACCTTTTAGAGCACGAAGAAGAAAGATTATTGAAAACTATGAAGAAGCAACGTGCCGCTATTGGATATACTCTTGATGATCTTAAGGGCATTAGTCCCACTCTATGTCAACATAAAATAAATATGGAAGCAGATGCCAAACCACTTCGTGATCCTCAACGATGTTTGAATCCTAAAATGAAAGAAGTGGTAAGAAAAGAAATACTCAAGCTTCTGGAGGCAGGTATAATTTATCCTGTTGCTGATAGTCAGTGGGCAAGTCCTGTTGTCGGTGTAAAAACTGGCGGATCTCGGGTAGGGGGTCCCGAACTATGCGTCTAGGCGGATGGTAACAGGAGACAAGGGACACGAAGTTTTACCCAGGTTCGGGCCCTCTCGATGGAGGTAAAACCCTACGTCCTGCTTGATTAATATTGATGATATGGGTAGTACAAGAGTAGATCTACCACGAGATCAAGGAGGCTAAACCCTAGAAGCTAGCCTATGGTATGATTGTTGAATATTCTGTCGTCCTACGGACTAAAACCCTCCGGTTTATATAGACACCAGAGAGGGTTAGGGTTACACAAAGTCGGTTACAATGGTAGGAGATCTAAATATCCGCATCGCCAAGCTTGCCTTCCACGCCAAGGAAAGTCCCATCCGGACACGGGACAAAGTCTTCAATCTAGTATCTTCATAGTCCAGGAGTCCGGCTGATGTTATAGTCCGGCTATCCGGACACCCCCTAATCCAGGACTCCCTCACTAGCCCCTGAACCAGGCTTCAATGACGATGAGTCCGGCGCGCAGATTGTCTTAGGCATTGTAAGGCGGGTTCCTCCACCAAGTACTTCATAAAAGATTGTTAACACTAAGGATAGTGTCCGGCTCTGCAAAATAAGTTTCCACACATTGCCATAGAGAGAATAATATTTACACAAATCTAATCTGCTGACGTATTCCGTAGCGTGACACCACACTACGGCCAAGCCTCTATCCGAACTGTTTTCACTTCCCCACCTCAGCGCATTTTGCGAGGCGGTTTCCTTGGCACGTTTTGTCAAAGCAGAGATCGTGTCCCCTTTATTTACGGGATTCTCATCAATATGGACGTGGGTAACCCAATCGTGCCTGTTAGCACGTTTTCTCGATTAAAGGCGAGTCCCAAACGGTTATAGGGAGGGCCCTTGGTATTCAACCTCTTATAAAGAGACCAAGGCCTTACCCCTTTCTTTCAATCTCAAACGAGTTCGCTCGTCGCCTCGAGTTCCAACACCCTAGGCTCTAGATTTCAGGCGCTTCGGACCTTCGACAATGTCCGGTTCCGACCATCAAGGCCGATGGATGCCCTCCTCCGTCACGGAGGAGGACGTGCTAAAGTTGAGAGAGGCCAAGTTCTTGACCGGCGAAATTTCGCATAGGCTGCCTGCTCAAGGGCAGGCTATTCCCAGTCCCCAGCCCAGTGAGAGTGTGGTGTTCGCATCTCACTTCCTTCGGGGGTTAGGCTTCCCTATGGATCCCTTTGTGAGGGGGCTGATGTTCTATTATGGGCTGGAATTTCACGACTTAGCTCCGGAGTCCATCCTCCATGTTTCCTCATTCATCGTCGTGTGCGAAGCATTCCTCCCTGTTACTCCTCACTTCGGTTTATGGCTCAAGACCTTTAAGGTAGAGCCAAAGATGATTGAGGGACGACACGCAGAGTGCGGAGGCGCTGTTATAAGCAAGAAGACTGATGCTCCATGGCCCGAGGGCCCTTTTCAAGAGGAGCTCAGCTTGTGGCAACGAGAGTGGTTCTACATCACCGCTCCCAGGGGCACCAAGTGGGTGGTGCCACCTGCCTTTCGCTCGAGTCCCCCAAAGCAGCTAGGGTCGTGGGTCAGTAAAGGCCTAGATTGGGGGCCACCCCATGACGTGTCTTTGTTGTGGGGCCGCATCAGGGATCTCTTAGAAAGAGATCTCAGCTTGGTCAAAGTGACGCAAGTCATGCTGATCCGCCGAACACTGCCTGGCAAACGTCGCTCCCTTCGTTTGTGGGAGTTTAATCCGGAGGGACCACGAGCTCTCCAGCATTTTATGGGCGCAATGCCCGCGGAGATGTATAACTATTCTTCGGATCACAAGCAATGTGTCCGGATTTGACCGAGGACGCAGGTCTTAGCTGCAATCGCCCGGATACTCAAGTAAGTAGCCTTGTGCCTGGACTCGTTATCCGTATATTTGTCATAAACTTGCCCCTAAAAGAGTTTTCCTTTTGAACATGAGTGGATAGCGAAAGCAAAGCTGATCAGGTGTCCGGCTCCCCTCCCCGAGACCAGGCCGGATCCCGTGCTAGTCACGATGCTTAAGATTGTGCCTTTGGGGGAAAGTGAGGGAGGGGACAAGGAAACTACGGCCTCCTCGAAGGAGGCTGTTCGGAAGGGAGGAACCGAAAATTCCTCTCCTCGGGGGAAGAAGAGGACTGCCTCTGAAAACCCGGAGACTATGGCCTCAAAGCGGGGGGGGGGGGATCCTTGTCAGAGGGTCCTACGCCGGGGGATACCTCGGCGGAACTATGCCCTCAAGGGGGCCAGCCCTCCAGCGAGCCGTAAGTAGAGAAAGATTATATTTTTGAGAGATAAATCCTTGCTTTATATCTGAGAAGATTAACCAAAATTTTACCTTGTAGCTCGGACCTCAGCCCTTCTCAGCAGAGCTTGTCTTCGGGGACCTTCTTCCGGAGATGATGGAGAGTGGGACGCCTCCCCCTGCCGTACCACCTAGCGAGGCGGGCGACCCTGAGGTGTCGTTGCAGAGGGCTCCTCCGAATCCGGCAGGGGCGGAAGGTAGCTATATGGCCCCCCAAGGTTCTCCGCGTCCGGCCTTCGAAGGAGGCCATAGGACGAATCCGGCACCGTCCGGTGCTCGGTCGGAGGAGCTGAAGAATCTGCTAGGGCGAGCTTCTATCTCAGAGGAGCACCGTGCGTTGATGGGCACGGTGATTGAAAGGATTTCGTCTGCGGAAAGCGGTTTGCACAAGGCTGCCAGAAGTTTACTGACAGGTTTTGAGGTACGTGAAATAATGTACATTTTCTGACAGTTGCGCATAAATAAGATGCGCCATGTGTAGATAGTAGCCCCTAAGACTCTGTGCGTTGTCAAAAAGTGACGGCGCGCAGAGGATCATAATCCCAGGTCTAAAATGTCGCCTTTAAATGTAGGTGGCAAAGTGTCCGGAATCCAGCCGGACTGATGATTTTGCCGAGCTAAAGCGGCAACTTGACGCGGCAGATGCCGACATCGCGCTCGTCAACAAGTGGCTTGATGAGGCTCAAGGTATGTAATTCCTCGGGCGGCACCTGATAAGAGGAGCTTTATGCCAGTATCTTACAATCTGTGTGCTTGACGCAGATGGTGCGGCCGCCGTGGAGAGTCTTCAGGTGGAACTTGCCCGAGCTAAGGAATAAGCCAGAAAAAGTGATGCAGCTGCTGAGAAGGACCTTGAAGAGCTAAGAGCCGAACAGGCTGCTCACTGCCGAAGCAAGAAAGAGATGGCCGAGATGGCCGTGAAGCTAAAGAGTGCTGCTGACCATTGCAAGCTTCTGGAAAAAGAATATCAGGCGGAACAGACGGACTTGAAGAAGGCTGTTGCCGATGCCAAGGATGCTCGCTCTGCGATGAGAGCTGCGAGGGAGGAGCTTCATGAAGCCGGAGACATCGCGGCTGGAAAGCCCTTTATGCTGTGGAGGAAGTTTTGTGATCCTAAGCATGCTCCGTTGGACCGGCTATGGAGTACGACGGACACCTATCTGGATTTGGCGGCAAGTGCTACTGATGCGACCGAACACTTTCGAGATCAAGGGGATCACGAAGTGGAGAAACTCTTTTGGTCGCAGTTCCACAATCCCGAGCGTCCACTGTCAGTGGCCGATCGTCTGGCCGAATGGGCCGAGCTGAATAGGTTGTCCGGACTCGCCATGAAGTGCGTCATGAGTTATCTGTGGCCGGGGAGATCGGAGCCGAAGAGTTATTTTAGCTGGGTGCAGCAATTCCTTGGTGTGGTGCCATGTATCGATGCAATGAAGAGGTCAGCATGCATAGAGGGCGCACGGATGGCTCTTACCCGTGTCAAGACATACTGGGCGGGGATGGAGACAACCGTTGTTGCATCCCGAGATTCGGACAAAAGCCGAGTACCCTTCAAGCACTATTTTTAGGATGTTCTTGAAGGCGCTCGTGTAATAGAGACACAGTGCTCGAAGGATGCTATGTTCTAATAGCATATTTAATTGTAAAGCAATATTTTGATAAATTGTAGTAGCCTTTTATACTTGTGCCTTCAAGTATTTGAAACACCTCCTGTGCGGCCGTTTTAAGATATATATAAAATCTGAAAGATGGCAGTCGTTGGCTTCAGCCCCCACGCACATAGTGCGGGGGTGCTCGCAGAAGGCGCATTTTCACACTTAATCCAACGTCTTGGTCCTACAAAGGAGGTGATAGCGCAGCGAGCTAGGCAACCGGATATAATGCTTTAACACTTTCACTTAGCCATAGGAGCTTGATAGTGAGGCTACTTAAATAGCCCCTGGTGGCGCCTGCGCTCGCCCGAAGTCGGGGCGCATATGTGCCTGGCAGGGAAACGGCCCTTCGTTAATGTGGAGGAATCCTATAGATTCCGGTGAGTCATCGAGTGGTTGACCAGTCTCGCGCTATATCATGATAGTCAGTTTTCGGCTTTCTCTACTGAGGTGCTCGCCTGGCCGAACCGGGGCACAATCGCAGTAGTTCTCCTGTGCCGCCTTAGCCGATAGTGCGGAACGTAAGGCAGCCAAACACAAGAGCCGGGCAACCCAACATTTGACCAAAGACATGATTCGGAGCTGATGCATATAAGGCCAAACTCGCGACGCCGAACACTCCCTGAGGTATTCGGTCTTTATAAGTGCGGGCGGGACAATACCCTTGGTTATAATCCCCTAGTGTCCAGGTACGCGCAAAATTCCTGACGTGGCCACATGCCAAGACGTCAGTCCCCTCCTTGATTATAACGAAAAACCGGAGGGTGTGTATCAACAAGAGACAGTAAAAAAGGTTTACGCAGGGTCTTAATCTGAAAAGAATCCTTGGAACGGGTCCCTGCTGCACGTCTGTGCCTGTGTCTCTGTTGTGCCGTATCCTGGACGGGCGCAGCACGATGTTCATCTGTAAAAGAGAGGAACTTAGTTGAAAAAGAAAGAAGGGTCGTGCGAACAAAAGTTATACTAAATAATCAAAGTATAGATTGAAATGTGTAAAATTGAGCTTGATTGTCTCATATTGTATATGCGCGGAGCCCCTAGCGCAGGGGTATACGGTTTATTAAGCCTTTGGTATGGTTACGCCGGACTCGTCTAGCCGTGTCAGTGGTCTTAACGACCTGTTTGGATGTTTTTTGCTGATGGAGCCGTATTATTGTGGGGTTCTTAAGGTAGCCGCACGATCCTCCGCGGGGGGCGCACTCAATGTTTTCCCTTTAAAGAGATGATGCCTCGTGGACCGGGCATTTTGAGCGTAAGAGATGCGTAATGCGGTATTGCGTTAAAGCGGGCGAAAGCTTCGCGTCCCAGCAGTGCTTGATAGCGACTTGAGAATGGGACGATGTGGAAAGTTAGCTTTTCGCGGAGGGAGTTATCGGGAAGCCGAATATGACTTCAAGCCGGAGAAAGCCCATGCAACGGGTATCCGTACCTAGCGCTACCCCTTGAAAGGAGGTTTTGCTGTGGCGAATGCTTGTTGGGTCTATCCCCATGTGGCGGATTGTGTCCTGATATATCAGGTTTAGACCGCTGCCGCCGTCCATCAGGACATTTGTAAACTGGAGTCCGCCAATCATTGGATCGAGTACCAAGGCAGTCAAGCCTGCGCTCCTGATACTTCTAGAGTAATCCTGATGATCGAAGACGATCAGTTTTGTCAGCCAGTGGCGGGACTCCATTGGGATAGGCCGTATGGCGCGTATCTTTATGGGCGCCGCACGTTTTGTTATGTGAAGTAAGTTTACTGTTTTTACTTCTTGTGGAAAATTCTTTTGTTTCCTGGTGCTCTGCTTGTGGGGTTCGTCATCGTCTTCGCTTGGTGTGTCGAGCCCCTTGTGTTCGGCGTTGAGTCTGCCGGATTGTTTGAAGACCCAACAATCTCTGTGGGTATGGTTAGCAGGCTTCCCGGGAGTACTGTGTATTTGACATATCCTGTCCAAGATTTTGTTTAGGTTGGATAGCTCGTCCCTGTTCTCCTGGGGCGGATTTTTCTGATTCTGTCGTGAGCTTTTGAATCTGGCGTTGACTGCCGTGCTCTTCGGACTGTTTTCCTTAGTCTAGCGACGATCCTTGTTGTGTCACGGTTTTCCGTTTCCATCCCTAGTTTTGGATGTACTTGGGTTGCTAGTGCTACATCTTGCCAACCAGTTGTCCTCTCCTGCGCAAAAGCGGGTCATGAGGCTTGTTAATGCGGCCATTGTTCTTGGCTTTTCTTGGCCGAGGTGTCTGGCTAGCCATTCGTCTCGAACGTTATGCCTAAAAGTTGCTAGTGCTTCGGCGTCCGGACAGTCAACTATCTGATTCTTTTTAGTAAGAAATCTATTCCAGAATTGCCGAGCTGACTCTTCGGGCTGTTGAGTTATGTGACTGAGATCGTCTGCATCCGAAGGGCGGACATAAGTCCCTTGAAAATTTGCTCGGAAAGCATCCTCGAGCTCTTCCCAACTTCCAATTGTGTTTTGAGGAAGGCTTTTAAGCCAATGCCGGGCTGGCCCTTTAAGCTTGAGGGGTAAGTATTTTATGGCGTGGAGGTCATCTCCTCTGGCCATATGTATGTGGAGGATGTAATCCTCGATCCAGACTCCAGGGTCTGTTGTTCCGTCGTAAGCCTCTATGTTTACGGGTTTAAATCCCGTTGGAAATTCATAGTCCAGGACCTCATCAGTGAAACATAGGGGGTGTGCGGCACCCCTGTATTTGGGTGTGCCGTGGTGTTCGGATACTGGTTTTGTTGCATTGCTTTCGAGAGCTTTCTTTCTTGGCCCATAAATAGACCTGGCTGGGCCATCTTTTTGATGCGAGTCCTTGAGTGGGTCGCATGCCGGCTTGAGTGCGGCGCCGCTTGCCGTTTTATGCTGGCCATGGGGTCGTCTATCTGACTGGGTGGCTTTCTTACTTTTTGCATGCGAGGGCTCTAAGGCCTCTTCGTCGAATTCAGGCAGCAGCTTTCGCTTCGGGTAGCTTTTAGTGCGGTGATTGTCGCCGTATTTGTCTGCGGTATTGATTACTTTGCTCCATCTGATTCTGAGTGCATCTTCCACAGTTTTTAGCTTCCGCTTCTGCTTTTTCAGGCTACGCGCGGTTGCAACGAGCCTTTTGTGGAGGTTCTTCTGCTCCGTGGCCTTATCCGGCGTAAGGGCATCCGGAATGCCATTTTCACCGGGGACAGGTTGTTCGGTTTCTTTATCTGAGTTGCCCTGTTCGGACGGTTGCTCTAAGGCATGCTCATCGTCTGCTGGCTCGCCCTGCTCTATGGCTGGGTCTGTGTCGAGGCGGGGCTTGGAGCGGCATTTACGCCACCGCTTTGATTGCTTTTCGAGAGATCGATCCCTCGTCGCATCCCGTGTTCCTCATTGTCGCTTCTTTTAGGTGTATCCACCATGTACACATCATGAGATGAAGTGGTTGTCCAATGCCCTATAGGCGTTGGTTCATATGCGTCTCCTGCATCGTTGTCCGTACCGGAGATGTCTTCGGAGTCGAAATTGAGCACGTCGTTTAAATTATCGACGGTGGCTATTAGATGGGTGGTGGGTGGGCTTTGAATTTCTTCGTCGTCCGTATCCCAACCTTGCTGACCGTTGTCTGGCCAGGGCTCTCCTGATAAAGAGAGAGACTTTAGTGACTTCAGGATGTCGCCGAAGGGCGAGTACTGGAAGATGTCCACAGCGGTGAACTCCATGATCGGCACCCAATCGGATTCGATCGGCAGGCGCACGGAGGGCTTGGAGTCCGGAGAGGAATCCAGCCCCTCGGAGTCACGGTCCTTGCGGAGTACGGGGCTGGTGTTCGGCGCAGCCCCCGAGCCGGCTCTGAATTAAGTGTCGGAACCGAAGCGTGTGCGGCCTCCAGGGCACTGTTTGGCGGCAGATCTAGATCATGCCCATCATGACAGTGCGGCGCGCTCGGCTGTGGCTCGAATCCGTCGAAGATCAAGTCCTCGCGATGTCAGCCGTGTAGTTTAAACTTCCAAATCTAACCTGATGGCCAGGGGCGTAGCTTTCGATCTGCTCCAGATGGCCAAGCGAATTGGCCCGCAGTACGAAGCCGCCGAAGACGAAGATCTGTCCGGGGAGAAAAGTCTCACCCTGGACTGCATCGTCGTTGATGATCGAGGGAGCCATTGGGCCTAAAAGCGACGACACAGAGGAACTCTCAATGAAAGCACCAATGTCGGTGTCAAAATCGGCGGATCTCGGGTAGGGGGTCCCGAACTGTGCGTCTAGGCGGATGGTAACAGGAGACAAGGGACACGAAGTTTTACCAGGTTCGGGCCCTCTCGATGGAGGTAAAACCCTACGTCCTGCTTGATTAATATTGATGATATGGGTAGTACAAGAGTAGATCTACCACGAGATCAAGGAGGCTAAACCCTAGAAGCTAGCCTATGGTATGATTGTTGAATATTCTGTCGTCCTACGGACTAAAACCCTTCGGTTTATATAGACACCGGAGAGGGTTAGGGTTACACAAAGTCGGTTACAATGGTAGGAGATTTAAATATCCACATCGCCAAGTGAGGGAGTCCAGGATTAGGGGGTGTCCGGATAGCCGGACTATACCATCAGCCAGACTCCTGGACTATGAAGATACAAGATTGAACACTTCGTCTCGTGTCCAGATGGGACTTTCCTTGGCGTGGAAGGCAAGCTTGGCGATGCGGATATTTAGATCTCCTACCATTGTAACCGACTTTGTGTAACCCTAACCCTCTCCGGTGTCTATATAAACCGGAGGGTTTTAGTCCGTAGGACAACAGAACATACAACAATCATACCATAGGCTAGCTTCTAGGGTTTAGCCTCCTTGATCTCGTGGTAGATCTACTCTTGTACTACCCATATCATCAATATTAATCAAGCAGGACGTAGGGTTTTACCTCCATCGAGAGGGCCCGAACCTGGGTAAAACTTCGTGTCCCTTGTCTCCTGTTACCATCCGCCTAGACGCATAGTTCGGGACCCCCTACCCGAGATCCGCCGGTTTTGACACCGACATTGGTGCTTTCATTGAGAGTTTCTCTGTGTCGTCGCAATCAGGAAGGATGCCTCTTCCCGTCTTTAAAGACAGCGCCGTTACTAAGGGAGCCTTGGCTGTCGGCCAAACTCTCCGGCTAGGTGGTTTTCTTATGACCGCCTGTTCGGCTGTTGCGCCGACAGTGACCTCTCGGGTCATCAAAAGCAATCTTCACGTCAGCTCGGAACTCGTCGAGCACGTAGATCCAATGGAGCTCTCTTCCGTAAACGAGCTCTTGGATCGCATCGCCGCCCTGGGGGTCGCTACAGATTACAACCAAGTTGGGCTTAAACCCGATCTAAGAGAAATTAACTCTCCCCAAGCCACCCATCACGTTGCCGTGGTCGAGGCGCAGTGCGGCGATCCTTCATCTATCCTAAGGACTAGCTACGTCCGGATTCCCGATCCCTCCAAGCCGGATACCCGCAGAGGGGAGGACGTAACTCAAGACCTGAACTTAGAATCAGGCAACGGGCTAGATTCATTGGACAACTTCCAAGAATCCAAACTTCAGAGTTCGGAAACTCCTTGGCCTCTGAGTCTCAGATTGGGAGAGGTTTCGGATTTAATTCCACCCACCTACCCGAACGTAAGCGATCTATCCCAAATCAGGCAAAAGCCTGAAGAAACAGTACATCTTTACTGGGCCAGATTCCTCCTGATTATGAACAGGATAAAGGACTGCCGTGAGGAAGACGCAATTTCAATATTCTGCAATAATTGCACGGACAGGGGAATCCTCAACGCCATAAGTCGGCGCGATATTACACACTTCGCTGACTTGGCGTCCATAGTACAAAAGTACTGTGCGATGGAAAGCGTCTGGAAAACCGAAACAAAATTTTGGGACAATCCGGCCCTGAATAGAAACCCCGTCCGAAATAAAAGGGTGTATCATCGTCAAACACCCGAGTTAAACACCAAAAATGTTGGCCGGATTAAGTCACGGCGAGCTATTAAGTCACAAGTTTTGGCCGACTTCGTCGCAGAACGGACGGAGGCCAAACTCCCTAAAGAGTACGGCACATATTCAAACTGGATCATGCATTTCGACGGCTCTAAAATGTTGGCCGGTGTGGGGGCTGGTGTCGTTTTGACGTCCCCCACGGGAGACACAGTTCAATACGTACTCCAGATTATGTACACAGACTCCAATAATGCAGCCGAATATGAGGCCCTTTTACACGGTCTCCGGATGGCAGTATCCATGGGCATTCAACGCCTAGAAGTGCGAGGGGATTCGAACCTCACAATATCCCAAATAAATGGAGACTTCGATGCCAATGATCCAAAAATGGCAGCTTATCGCAACGCCATCGTAAAAATGTCAGCTGGGTTCAAAGGGCTCGAATTTCATCATATAGCCCAGGAGAACAATCAGGCGGCAGACGACTTGGCATGCATCGGCGCAAAACGCGACGCAGTCCCCCCCCAACATCTTCTTGGAACGGCTGTTCAAGTCATCCGTAGTATGGGAAGGGGAATCCGGCAATAACATTCCGGACTCAACCGCACTGCCCGATGACGAACAATCTGACACAATCAGAGGCTCCGCCAATGAAGTCACACCTTCAGCCCACGTAATAATGGCTGTTATCGCCCCGTGGACAGAACCATTCCTAGCTTACCTTACTAGGCAGGAACTCCCAGAGGACCAAAACGAGGCACGCTGCATAGTGTGGAGATCTAAAGCCTATAAAGTCCATGAGGGAGAGCTTTATAAGAAAAGCACTATCGGAGTCCTTCAAAGGTGCATCTCCGAAGAGGAAGGGCGGAACTTGCTGGCTGAAATTCACGCTGGACTCAGTGGTCATCACGCTGTAGCTCGGTCCCTTGTGAGCAAGGCTTTCCGTACAGGCTTTTATTGGCCAACGGCCCGGGCAGACGCTCAGGACTTAGTCCAACGATGCTTTGGTTGCCAGCTTTTTGCAAACCAAAGCCATATGCCACCCATCGCCCTCCAAACCATCCCCATAACATGGCCCTTTGTGGTCTGTGGACTTGACATGGTGGGACCCCTTAAAGGTGGAACCCACAAGAAAAAATACTTACTGGTCATGGTGGATAAGTTCACCAAATGGATAGAAGCCAAGCCTGTTAAGACGGCCGAATCCGGACCAGTGATAGACTTCATATCCGGGGTCGTACACCATTACGGTGTCCCCCACAGCATCATCACTGATAACGGCACGAACTTTACGGCCAACGAGGTAAAACTCTGGTGCAAAAACATGGGCATCAAGCTCGATTATGCCTCCGTCTATCACCCACAAACTAACGGCCAGGTGGAACGTGCAAATGGTCTTATTATGAGCGGCATCAAACCCAGATTAGTGCGGTCCCTCAAGGAATCCAACACGCACTAGGTAGAGGAGCTCGACTCCGTACTCTGGGGGCTACGGACCATGCCGAATCGCACCACCGGATACACACCATTCTTCATGGTGTACGGCGCAGAGGCCGTCTTGCCTTGCGACATAATTCATGACTCACCTTGAGTGTGCATGTACGAAGAAAGAGAAGCCGAACTCGATCGGCAAGACAGTTTGGACACCTTGGAGGAGGAGCGTGACGTGGCAAAAGCCCGTTCCGCATTCTATCAACAACAGGCTCGAAGATATCAAAGCAGAGAAGTACGGGCCAAAAATTACAATATTGGCGAACTAGTTCTACGCCTGCCGGACAAGAAAAAGGACAAACTGAAGCCCAAGTGGGAAGGTCCCTTCATAATCAACCAGGTCCTGACTGGTGGAGCGTACCGCCTGCGAGATGCATCGGATAACCGACTCGAGCCGAACTCGTGGAATGCAGCCCGTTTCCGAAGATTCTATGCCTAGCGCCGGACTCTGTGTTCGTCTCCTTCCTCTGTCCATTTTTTTACATTTTCCGTCTTACATTTCTCTCTTTCCCCCCTTTTTTCTCTCTTATATAGCCCTTAAAGGCTCATCAAGTGACGCGCTACCCGCGCTCACTAAAATCTGGGGGCTTCTTTAAACAGAAGCTTATTTATACGGGCTTCATGCCCAACACATGTGTCAAACTTCCACATGTACCTTTTATTCACCATTATATGCATCGATATGACTTAAGTTTTGGCCAAGCTGGGTTGCCTGGCTCCTGTGCTTACCCCTACGTTCCTGATTTTCGGCTAGGTGGTAAAGGAGCACCTCTGCGATTGTTACTGCCGGGTCAGCCGGATGTGTACCTCAGACTGGGTGAAGCCGAAAGCTAGCGTTCTTAAGGGAATATTCGGTCGGTGAACTAAAGATGACCTTTTTACTTATTTACTCATGTGCCCCCAGATGCTTTTTCTGCGTTCCCAGTCCTGACATGCACTTTAGGGCATGCCTCCCAGAGAAAGGAACCCCTAACGGAACTATTCTCCCTGGAAGATGTTTCTTACTAACCATGTAATATAACATAACTAGTTGGGCACTTGTCTGATAAAGCACAAATGACCCCTACGCCTGGTCTCCATGCATACCCCGGTTCTTATATAACCGTAAGGGTATTCGGACACACTCCGGACCGTCAGGTCCCGAGGTCGAAGCGAAAAGGTTGGAAACGACAAACGATCTACAATCTGGCTAGAAGGCATTACACATGTCAATTAAAATTACATAGTCACTCTAACTGATTGTATTCCTCTTCAATACCATCTAACAGGCTGTCTAATTTACAGTCCTGCTGGGAATACTTTGCGGCCAATTCTACTTGGCCATATACTAAGCTTACAGGGATCTCCTTCCCATCGGGCCCTACAGGTCCGACCTCGGCCATGTGGTTTGGGTTAGCCTTTGTGTACCGCATCTTCACCATGGCCCAGGCCTCCCTAGCGCCTTGACGACAGGCCAATATCTTCCACAATCGGAAGCGCCGCCGCGCTCCCTTCAGCTTCTCTGCAAGCTCTCCAAGGCCCTCGGGCATGGGGAGGGATGGCCATAAGGCTTGGGCAACGCCTTGCATCGCCTGCCGAACTCGCTCGTGCAGTCACGAGAGCTCGGGAAGAAGGTCACCCGTAGAACCGGGCATCTCCTCTGCAGGACGACCTGTTAGCATACCTACAGACATCACTCTGTTAGTCGACTTCCTCGCCAAACCTTTTTTTCAAAAGTTCGTTCAAGCACTTACTAAATATGCCGTGTCGAAGCCGCTGATTCTCCTTAACGAAGTCCGACAGCTGGGCACGAACATCTTTCAGTTCAACACCCAGCTTGGTGTTGGCATCCTGAAGATCAATCTTCTCCCGCCTCACCTTTGTTAGCACGCTCTCGCCAGCCTTTAGCCGACGTAGGAGTTGTTGCTTGTCCGGATCTAGTCTGGCGCCACCTGCAATTTCACTTGTCAGGTCGGCACATATGCCGCGCTTCACACTTATCTTTTTGAAGCATATATTACCAGAAGGGGGCTCCTTGGGCTCCCCCGTCGTGGCTAGTGCGGCCTCAAGTTGGGCTTTGCACTCTTCTAGCTCCTGGGACAGTTCGGTATTCTTCTCTGAAAGAACCTGCGTATTACACGATCCTTAAATCAGTTATTCTAACCGTTTCAAGTCTCGGGGGCTACTGATATATATAACCATTAAATTTTCTCACCCGCATGTCTTTTACATATTGCTCCGTGGCTCTGGCTAGACCATTTTGAGCGGCACGAAGAACAGTCCGGCGACGCCTGTGGTTCATGGCACTCTCCACCTCGGAATGGGTGGCAGACAGCCTGTCCGCATCCTCTGTCGGAGGAGTGTCCGGTACGCGCCTCGTGTTCGCCTCCGCCTCCGGGCCAGGCTGTGGAGCCTGGCTGGTGGAGGCGCGATTGGCAGCCTCCCCGGATATAGTCCGGCGAGGTCTCTTTGTCCTGAACAGAGCACGAGTGTTAATATGCCTTGAAGGAATAAACACCGGGGAATAAAAAAGGCGCGCTATACCTCTGCGCCGGTACCTCGGTCCGGACTACACTTCTTTTATCCCACGGGGCCCCGCAGCCCCTCGCGGGCTGGCCGCTGTAGGCTCGGCCTCCCGCCTCAAAGACCTCCTCTATGAAACACGGTCGTTATACGGTCATCAAAAACACGTGAGGATGGGTCCCCTTTCAAAGTACTGGGATTTCGGTCTCAGTTGCCTGGGAGGCGGGGATTAGCCCTGGGTAGTCGGCCGTAATGGCCACTAAGGCTTTGTCCTTACTTAATTGATAGAATACCCCATCAATTAGCTCCACAGATATGTCCGGATCCTCATGGGAGGCCGGGTCGAGGGACCATCCCGGATCCTCGGGTTGTGGAGGGGGGTTGTTTATCTTTTTAACAGCCTGGCGCAGTTCCTGCGTCGAAGTCGTCAGACCATATATTTAATAGTAAGAATACAAAACGGATGGACTGGTGAAAGCGTTCGCTTACCCAGTTCGGAGGATTATACATGGTAAAACCACCCTGAGGGTTGATGCGGAGAAATTCCTCCTCTTCTCCCTTGTACAAAGTGGACAAGATCTTTATCAGAGCGGCAGCCGAGTCCGGCCCCTTACGGCCCTGACGGGTGGTGTCGTCCTCCCCGTTGAAATCCCACATGGGGTGAATTCTATATTGAAGCGGCTGCACCCCCCGCATGATGCATATGGCCATGATTCCAATCATGGTTAGTCCGGAATGAGCGAATAATCTTATCCGGCCCATTAGGTAAAGGACGTCCTTGTCACTTTCTCTCTGAGGGCTCCGTGGGCGCCAGCTTAGGCGCTTCTTCAGGGGAGCACTGTTGAACTCAGGGAGGCCAATCCGAACAGGATCCGGCAGCGGGACATCCTCTATATAAAACCATTCCGAAGGCCAGTCCTCGGACGCCTTCTTTGGGGTTCCGGATAGATATCCGGTCCCGGCGATGCGCCACACTTCGGCTCCGCCCACTTCATATATTAACACCTCTTGAGAACGGGGCACCAAGCAGAACAGCCTCTTCCACAGCGCGAAATGAGCCTCAACACCCAAGAACAGCTCGCAAAGGGCAACAAAGCCCGCGATATGCAATATAGAGGCAGGTGTGAGGTTGTGCAGCTGGAGGCCATAGAACTCCAGAAGCCCTCGGAGAAACGGATGAATTGGAAATCCGAGTCCCCTGATTAGATACGGGACAAGGCATACCCGCTCTCCTTTGGAGGGAGTGGGAGCGCTCTCCGCTTGCTCTCCGCCATTATAGGCGGCGAGTCCAGCTCGAACCGGGACCATGTAGGCCGGAGGGAGGAATCCCTTGGTCTGAAGCGATACTAGCTCGCTATGCGGGATGGAGCACCTCTCCCAGTCTCCGGGCTTAGGACTGGAAGGGCGAGAGGAGGAGTTGCAACGGCTGGCCATGGTGGAATGGACATTTTCTGGATGCGCTCTGATGACTACTCGCGGAGGGGAGAAGGTGTGGTTTGGATCTAAATCCCCATTCCTTTAAATAGGCGGCTCATTTACGCAGCTAGGGGTGTGAATGTAAAAACACCCAGACTTCTCATATTCGTTTGACACGTGGAAGACGGCCATTATTGGGCGTAGAAGCCAAGGAGCGCTGTATTTATAAAGAACAGGACATTATTCAACAGGTACACGAAATCTGGAAGGGGAACCCGCCTTGCAATGCCGAAGACAATCTGCGCGCCGGACTCGTCGTCATTGAAGCCTGGTTCGGGGGCTACCTAGGGAGTCCTGGATTAGGGGGTGTCCGGATAGCCGGACTATACCATCAGCCGGACTCCTGGACTATGAAGATACAAGATTGAACACTTCGTCTCGTGTCCGGATGGGACTTTCCTTGGCGTGGAAGGCAAGCATGGCGATGCGGATATTTAGATCTCCTACCATTGTAACCGACTTTGTGTAACCCTAACCCTCCCTGGTGTCTATATAAACCGGAGGGTTTTAGTTCGTAGGACAACAGAACATACAACAATCATACCATAGGCTAGCTTCTAGGGTTTAGCCTCCTTGATCTCGTGGTAGATCTACTCTTGTACTACCCCTATCATCAATATTAATCAAGCAGGACGTAGGGTTTTACCTCCATCGAGAGGGCCCGAACCTGGGTAAAACTTCGTGTCCCTTGTCTCCTGTTACCATCCGCCTAGACGCATAGTTCGGGACCCCCTACCCGAGATCCGCCGGTTTTGACACCGACACCAAGCTTGCCTTCCACGCCAAGGAAAGTCCCATACGGACACGGGACGAAGTCTTCAATCTTGTATCTTCATAGTCCAGGAGTCCGGCTGATGGTATAGTCCGGCTATCCGGACACCCCCTAATCCAGGACTCCCTCACCGGTCCATTGTGTCCCTAAGAAGGGAGGTATTACTGTTGTTCCTAATGATAAAGATGAATTGATTCCACAAAGAATTATCACAGGTTATAGGATGGTAATTGATTTCCGCAAATTAAATAAGGCCACTAAGAAAGATCATTACCCCTTACCTTCTATTGATCAAATGCTAGAAAGACTATGCAAACATACACATTACTGCTTTCTAGATGGTTATTCTGGTTTCTCTCAAATACCTGTGTCGGCTAGAGACCAATCAAAGACTACTTTTACATGCCCTTTTGGTACTTTTGCTTATAGACGTATGCCTTTTGGTCTATGTAATGCACCTGCTACCTTTCAAAGATGCGTGATGGCTATATTCTCTGACTTTTGTGAAAAGATTTGTGAGGTTTTCATGGACGACTTTTCCGTTTATGGTTCCTCTTTTGACGATTGCTTGAGCAATCTTGATTGAGTTTTGCAAAGATGTGAAGAAACTAATCTTGTCTTGAATTGGGAAAAGTGCCACTTTATGGTTAATGAAGGAATTGTCTTGGGGCATAAAGTGTCTGAAAGAGGTATTGAAGTTGATAAAGCCAAGGTTGATGCTGTTAAAAAGATGCCATGTCCCAAGGACATCAAAGGTATAAGAAGTTTCCTTGGTCACGCCGGGTTTTATAGGAGGTTCATTAAGGACTTCTCAAAAATTTCTCGGCCTCTGACTAATTTATTGCAAAAATATGTACCATTTGTCTTTGATGATGATTGTGTAGAAGCATTTGAAATACTTAAGAAAGCATTAGTCTCTGCACCTGTTGTTCAGCCACCTGATTGGAATTTACCCTTTGAAATTATGTGTGATGCTACTGATTATGCTGTAGGTGTTGTTCTAGGGCAAAGAGTTGATAAGAAATTAAATGTTATCCATTATGCTAGTAAGACTCTAGACAATGCTCAAAGAAATTATGCTACTACTGAAAAAGAACTTTTAGCAGTTGTATTTGTTTGTGATAAGTTCAGACCGTATATTGTCGATTCTAAAGTAACTATTCACACTGATCATGCTGCTATTAAATATCTTATGGAAAAGAAAGATGCTAAACCTAGACTTATTAGATGGGTTCTCCTGCTACAAGAATTTGATTTGCATATCGTTGATAGAAAAGGAGCTGAGAACCCCGTTGCAGACAACTTGTCTAGGTTAGAGAATGTTCTTGATGACCCACTACATATTAATGATAGCTTTCCTGATGAGCAACTAAATGTTATAAGTACTTCTCGTAGTACTCCTTGGTATGCTGATTATGCTAATTATATTGTTGCTAAGTTTATACCACCTAGCTTCACATACCAACAAAACAAAAAAAATCTTCTATGATTTGAGACATTACTTTTGGGATGACCCACATCTTTATAAAGAAGGAGTAGATGGTGTTATTAGACGTTGTGTACCTGAGCATGAATAGGAACAGATCCTACGCAAGTGTCACTCCGAAGCTTATGGAGGACACCACGCTGGAGACAGAACTGCACACAAGGTATTGCAATCCGGTTTTTATTGGCCTACTCTCTTCAAGGATGCCCGTAAGTTTGTCTTGTCGTGTGATGAATGTCAAAGAATTGGTAATATTAGTAGACGTCAAGAAATGCCCATGAACTATTCACTTGTTATGGAACCATTTGATGTTTGGGGCTTTGATTATATGGGACCTTTTCCTGCCTCTAATGGATACACTCATATTTTGGTTGTTGTTGATTACGTTACTAAGTGGGTAGAAGCTATTCCAACTAGTAGTGCTGATCATAACACCTCTATTAAAATGCTTAAGGAAGTTATTTTTTCGAGGTTTGGAGTCCCTAGATATCTAATGACTAATGGTGGTTCACACTTTATTCATGTTGCTTTCCGTAAAATGCTTTCTAAATATGATGTTAATCATAGAATTGCATCTCCCTATCACCCTCAGTCTAGTGGTCAAGTAGAATTGAGTAACAGAGAACTCAAATTAATTTTGCAGAAGACTGTTAATAGGTCTAGAAAGAATTGGTCCAAGAAACTTGATGATGCATTAGGGGCATATAGAACTGCATATAAAAATCCTATGGGTATGTCTCTGTATAAAATGGTTTATGGAAAAGCATGTCACTTACCTCTCGAACTAGAACATAAGGCATACTGGGCTATTAAAGAGCTTAACTATAATTTCAAACTTGCCGGTGAGCAGAGTTTATTTGATATTAGCTCACTTGATGAATGGAGAACCCAAGCCTGTGAAAATGCCAAGTTGTTTAAAGAAAAAGTTAAAAGATGGCATGACAAAAGGATACAAAAGCGTGAGTTTAATTTAGGTGATTATGTATTGCTATACAACTCTCGTTTAAGATTTTTTTGCAAGAAAACTTCTCTCTAAATGGGAAGGCCCCTACGTTATCGAGGAGGTCTATAGTTCCGGTGCCATAAAAATCAACAACTTCGAAGGCACAAATCCGAAGGTGGTAAACGTCAAAGAATTAAACATTATATCTCAGGTAATCCCATAAATGTTGAAACCAATATTATTGAAACCGTAACCCCGGAGGAGTACATAAGAGACACTTTCCAAAACGTTCCAGACTTCGAAAAGGAATAGGTATGTGGTACGGTAAGTAAACCGACTCCAAAACAATTTTTAGGGCAATATTTCTCCGTTTTGGAATATTTAGAAAAATAGAAAAATAAGTGGCAGTCCGGGAAGGACACGAGGGTCCCATGAGGGTTGTGGGCGCCCCCCCCCCCCCTGCCTGGGCGCGCCCCCTACCTCGTGAGCACCTCGTGTGCCCTCCGGACTCCGTTTTCTTGCACGATACGTATTTTGGTCGGTAAAAATTCATTATATATTCTCCCGAAGGTTTTGACTCCCGTATCACGCAAATCTCCTCTGTTCTTGTTTCAAGCTATGCTGCTGCAGATTAGATCAACATGTCTTCCCAGGATTCAGAAGGAGAAAGCTATGTGGATGATTACTTAGCCAATCCTAAGGTCTATGGAGATGTGGAGCATGATGGTTGGACTACAGAGGAAGAAGAGGACTATGAACCCAAAGGGAAGGAGGAGATGAGCTCGGATGAGGATGAAGCTCCATTACCTCAACCTGGGGACATACACGTGGAGTTCAAAAAGTCGAGTCTCCCTGATAGGGTAAAGAAACCAAGGTTAGAGTTTATCCCTTTTCGTCTCTTGTAGGAAAATAAGCAAGGTGAGGGAGTCCTGGATTAGGGGGTGTCCGGATAGCCGGACTATAACCTTTGGCCGGACTCCTGGACTATGAAGATACAAGATTGAAGACTTCGTCCCGTGTCCGGAAGGGACTTTCCTTGGCGTGGAAGGCAAGCCTGGCGATACGGATATGTAGATCTCCTACCATTGTAACCGACTCTGTGTAACCCTAGCCCTCTCCGGTGTCTATATAAACCGGAGGGTTTTAGTCCGTAGGACGAACAACAATCATACCATAGGCTAGCTTCTAGGGTTTAGCCTCCTTGATCTCGTGGTAGATCTACTCTTGTACTACCCATATCATCAATATTAATCAAGCAGGAGTAGGGTTTTACCTCCATCGAGAGGGCCCGAACCTGGGTAAAAACATCGTGTCCCTTGTCTCCTGTTACCATCCGCCTAGACGCACAGTTCGGGACCCCCTACCCGAGATCCGCCGATTTTGACACCGACATTGGTGCTTTCATTGAGAGTTCCTCTGTGTCGTCGCCATCAGGAAGGATGCCTCATCCCGTCTTTAAAGACGACACCATGGCTAAGGGAGCTTTGGCTGTCGGCCAAACTCTCCGGCTAGGCGGTTTTCTCATGACCGCCTGTTCGGCCGTTGCGCCGACGATGACCTCTCGGGTCATCAAAACCAATCTTCACGTCAGCTCGGAACTCGTCGAGCAGTTAGATCCAATGGAGCTCTTTTCCCTAAATGAGCTCTTGGATCACATCGCCGCCCTGGGAGTCGCTACGGATTACGACCAGATTGGGCCTAAACCCGATCTGAGAGAGATTAACTCTCCCCAGGCCACCCATCACGTTGTCGTGGTAGAGGGACAGTGCGGCGACCCTTCATCTATCTTAAGGACTAGCTACGTCCGGATTCTCGATCCCTCCAAACCGGATACCCGTGGAGGGGAGGACGTCACTCAAGACCTGAACTTAGAGTCAGGCTACGGGCTAGATTCATTGGACAACATCCAAGAATCCAAACTCCCGAGTTCAGAAACTCCTTGGCCTCTGAGTCTCAGATTGGGTAAGGTTTCGGATTTAATTCCACCCACCCACCCGAACATAAGCGATCTATCCCAAATTAGGCAAAAGCCCGAAGAAACAGTACATCACTACTGGGCCAGATTCCTCCTGGTTATAAACAGGATCAAGGACTGCCGTGAGGAAGACGCAATCTCATTCTACTGCAATAATTGCACGGAATGGGGAATCCTCAACGCCATAAGTCGCCGTGATATTACACGCTTCGCTGACTTGGCGTCCATAGTACGAAAGTACTGTGCGATGGAAAGCGCCTGGAAAAGTGAAATAAAATTTTGGGATAATCCGGCCCTGAATACAAACCCAGTTCGAAATAAAAGGGTGGATCATCGCCAGACACCCGGGTTAAACACTCTCGCTTGATCTCCATCATCACCGGCTTGATGATACGTCTCCAACGTATCTATAATTTTTTATTGTTCCATGCTATATTATATTCTGTTTTGGACATTACTGGGCTTTATTATACACTTTTATATTATTTTTGGGACTAACCTATTAACCGTAGGCCCAGCCGAGAATTGTTTTTTTTTGCCTATTTCAGAGTTTTGCAGAAAAAGAATATCAAACGGAGTCCAAACGGAATGAAACCTTCGGGAACGTGATTTTCGAAACGAACGTGATCCATAGGACTTGGACCCTACATCAAGACATCAACCAGGAGGGCACGAGGTAGGGGGCGCGCCTACCCCCCCCCCCCAAGCGCGCCCTCCACCCTCATGGGCCCCATGTTGCTCCACCGACGTACTCCTTCCTCCTATATATACCTATGTACCCCCAAACTACCAGATACAGAGCCAAAAACCTAATTCCACCGCCACAACCTTCTGTACCCGTGAGATCCCATCTTGGGGCCTGTCCCGGAGCTCCGCCGGAGGGGGCATCGATCATGGAGGGCTTCTACATAAACACCATAGCCTCTCCGATGATGTGTGAGTAGTTTACCTCAGACCTTCGGGTCCATAGTTATTAGCTAGATGGCTTCTTCTCTCTTTTTGGATCTCAATACAATGTTCTCCTCCTCTCTTGTGGAGATCTATTCGATGTAATCTTCTTTTGAGGTGTGTTTGTTGAGACCGATGAATTGTGGGTTTATGATCAAGTTTATCTATGAACAATATTTGAATCTCTTGAATTCTTTTATGTATGATTGGTTATCTTTGCAAGTCTCTTCGAATTATCAGTTTGGTTTGGCCTACTAGATTGATCTTTCTTGCAATGGGAGAAGTGCTTAGCTTTGGGTTCAATCTTGCGGTGTCCTTTCCCAGTGACAGTAGGGGCAGCAAGGCACGTATTGTATTGTTGCCATCGAGGATAACAAGATGGGGTTTATATCATATTGCATGAGTTTATCCCTCTACATCATGTCATCTTGCTTAAAGCGTTACTCTGTTCTTATGAACTTAATACTCTAGGTGCATGCTGGTTAGCGGTCGTTGTGTGGAGTAATAGTAGTAGATGCAGGAAGGAGTCAGTCTACTTGTCTCGGACATGATGCCTATATACATGATCATACCTAGATATTCTCATAACTATGCTCGATTCTATCAATTGCTCAATAGTAATTTGTTCACCCACCGTAATACTTATGCTCTCGAGAGAAGCCACTAGTGAAACCTATGGCCCCTGGGTCTATTTTCCATCATATTAATCTTCCAACACTTAGTTATTTTTATTGCCTTTTATTTTACTTTGCATCTTTATCATAAAAATACCAAAAATATTATCTTATCATATCTATCAGATCGCACTCTCGTAAGTGACCGTGTAGGGATTGACAACCCCTTCTCGCGTTGGTTGCAAGGATTTATTTGTTTGTGTAGGTGCGAGGGACTCATGCGTGGCCTCCTACTGGATTGATACCTTGGTTCTCAAAAACTGAGGGAAATACTTACGCTGCTTTACTGCATCACCCTTTCCTCTTCAAGGGAAAACCAACGCAGTGCTCAAGAGGTAGCACTTGACACCCTGATCTCCATCATAGCGACGTTGTCGCCTCGCCAACTATTGCTTCTACAACTATCGCTAACGCATAGTGATAAAGTATAGCAATTGCATGGCGATTGCATTTCATACAATAAAGCGACAATCATAAGGCTCCTGCCAGTTGCCGATAACTTTTGACAACACATGATCATCTCATACAATAACGTATATCACATCCTATCTTAACCATATCACATCACAACATGCCCTGCAAAAACTAGTTAGACGTCCTCTACTTTGTTGTTGCAAGTTTTACGTGGCTGCTATGGGATTCTAGTAAGAACCGTTCTTACCTATGCATCAAAACCACAAATATGTTTCATCGAGTTTGCTGTTTTAGCCTTCAACAAGGACCGGCCATAGTCAAATTTGATTCAACTAAAGTTGGAGAAACAGACACCCGCCAGCCACCTTTATGCAAAACAAGTTGCATGTCTGTCGATGGAACCGGTCTCATGAACGTGGTCATGTAAGGTTGGTCTGGGCCGCTTCATCCAACAATACCGCCGAATCAAAATAAGACGTTGGTGGTAAGCAGTATGACCATCATCGCCCACAACTCTTTGTGTTCTACTCGTGCGTACCATCTACGCATAGACCTGGCTCGGATGCCACTGTTGGGGAACGTAGCATGCAATTTCAAAAATTTCCTACGATCACGCAAGATCTATCTAGGAGATGCATAGCAACGAGAGGAGGAGAGTGTGTCCACGTACCCTCGTAGACCGAAAGCGGAAGCATTAGTTTAACGCGGTTGATGTAGTCGAACGTCTTCTCGATTCAACCGATCAAGTGTTGAACATATGACACCTCCGAGTTCTGCACACATTCAGCTCGATGACGTCCCTCGAACTCTTGATCCAGCAAAGTGTCGAGGGAGAGTTTCGTCAGCATGACGGCATGGTGACGGTGATGGTGAAGTGATCCGTGCAGGGCATCGCCTAAGCACTACGACAATATGACCGGAGGAGTAAACGATGAAGGGGGGCACCGCACATGGCTAAGAACAATTGAATTATCCTAGAGGTGCCCCCACCCCCGTATATAAAGGAGGGAGAGGGGAGGAGGCCGGCCTAGGGGCGCGCCAAGTGGGAGGAGTCCCACTTGGGCTCCTAGTCCAATTCCCCCCCCCCCCTTTCCTTTTACGGGAAGGGGAAACGGGGAAGGAGAGGGAGGAGGAGAAGGAGAAGGAAAGGGGGGCCGCGCCCCCTCCCCTAGTCCAATTCGGACTCCTCCCTTGGGGGCGCCCGCCACCCCTTGTGGGCTGGCCTGCCTCCCTCCTATGGCCCATATGTTGGAAATATGCCCTAGAGGCAATAATAAATTAGTTATTATTATATTTCCTTGTTCATGATAATCGTTTATTATCCATGCTAGAATTGTATTGATAGGAAACTCAGATACATGTGTGGATACATAGACAACACCATGTCCCTAGTAAGCCTCTAGTTGACTAGCTCGTTGATCAATAGATGGTTACGGTTTCCTGACCATGGACATTGGATGTCGTTGATAACGGGATCACATCATTAGGAGAATGATGTGATGGACAAGACCAAATCCTAAGCCTAGCACAAAGATCGTGTAGTTCATATGCTAAAGCTTTTCTAATGTCAAGTATCATTTCCTTAGACCATGAGATTGTGCAACTACCAGATACCGTAGGAATGCTTTGGGTGTACCAAACGTCACAACGTAACTGGGTGGCTATAAAGGTACACTACAGGTATCTCCGAAAGTGTCTGTTGGGTTGGCACGAATCGAGACTGGGATTTGTCACTCCGTGTAACGGAGAGGTATCTTTGGGCCCACTCGGTAGGACATCATCATATGCGCAATGTGACCAAGGAGTTGATCATGGGATGATGTATTACGGAACGAGTAAAGAGACTTGCCGGTAACGACACTGAACAAGGTATCGAGATGCCGATGATCGAATCTCGGGCAAGTGCAATACCGCTAGACAAATGGAATTGAATACGGGATTGATTGATTCCTCGACATCGTGGTTCATCCGATGAGATCATCGTGGAACATGTGGGAGCCAACATGGGTATCCAGATCCCGCTGTTGGTTATTGGCCAGAGAGTTGTCTCGGTCATGTCTGCATGGTTCCCGAACCCGTAGGGTCTACACACTTAAGGTTCGGTGACGCTAGAGTTGTTATGGGAAACAGTATGTGGTTAACGAAGGTTGTTCGGAGTCCCGGATGAGATCCCGGACATGACGAGGAGCTCTGGAATGGTCCGGAGGTGAAGATCGGTATATTGTACGAAGGGTTTTGGAGTCCGGAATTGTTCTGGGGGTACCAGGTGATGACCAGCGTGTCAGAAAGGGGTTTCGGAGGCCCCGGCAAGCGTTGGGGGGGCCTTATGGGCCAAGGGGAGAGGGCACATCAGCCCACTAAGGGGCTGAGCACCCCTCCCAACCCCATCTCACGTAACCAGAGAGGTGGGGGCGCCACCCCTAGGGTAGCCGCCCCTCCCGGCTTGGGGGGCAAGTTTCCTAGGGGGTGGGGGCGCCCAAACCCATCTAGGGTTTCCCCTGTGGCCGCCGCCCCTCCCCTAGGGAACCCTAGGGCGCCTCCCCCTCCTCCCTTACCCCTATATATAGTGAGGAAGAGAGAGGGCAGCCGCACCCTTCCCCTGGCGCAGCCCTCTCCCTCCTCCAACACCTCGTCTTCCTTCATAGTGCTTGGCGAAGCCCTGCCGGAGAACCACGAGCTCCATCACCACCATGCCGTCGTGTTGTCGGAGTTTTCCCTCAACTTCTCCTCTCCCCTTGCTGGATCAAGAAGGAGGAGACGTCCCTGGGCTGTACGTGTGTTGAACGCGGAGGTGCCGTCCGTTCGGCACTAGGATCATCGGTGATTTGGATCACGACGAGTACGACTCCATCAACCCCGTTCACTTGAACGCTTCCGCTTAGCGATCTACAAGGGTATGTAGATGCACTCTCCTTCCCTCGTTGCTAGATTACTCCATAGATTGATCTTGGTGTTGCGTAGAAAATTTTGAATTTCTGCTACGTTCCCCAACAGTGGTATCAGAGCCAGGTTTATGCGTAGTTTCTATGCACGAGTAGAACACAAAGTAGTTGTGGGCGTCGATATTGTCAATTTACTTGCCGTTACTAGTCTTATCTTAATTCGGCGGCATCGTGGGATGAAGCGGCCCGGACCGACCTTACACGTACTCTTACGTGAGACAGGTTCCACCAACTGACATGCACTAGTTGCATAAGGTGGCTAGCGGGTGTCTGTCTCTCCCACTTTAGTCGGATCGGATTCGATGAAAAGGGTCCTTATGATGGGTAAATAGAAATTGACATATCACGTTCTAGTTTTTGCGTAGGTAAGAAACGTTCTTGCTAGAAACCCATAGCAGCCACGTAAAACATGCAAACAACAATTAGAGGACGTCTAACTTGTTTTTGCAGGGTATGTTATGTGATGTGATATGGCCAAAAGAATGTAATGAATGATATGTGATGTATGAGATTGATCATGTTCTTGTAATAGGAATCACGACTTGCATGTCGATGAGTATGACAACCGGCAGGAGCCATAGGAGTTGTCTTAATTTATTGTATGACCTGCGGGTCAATGAACAACGCCATGTAATTACTTTACTTTAGTGCTAAACCGTTAGCCATAGTAGTAGAAGTAATAGTTGGCGAGACAACTTCATGGAGACACGATGATGGAGATCATGATGATAGAGATCATGGTGTCATGCCGGTGACGATGATGATCATGGAGCCCCGAAGATGGAGATCAAAAGGAGCAAAATCATATTGGCCATATCATGTCACTTTTGATTGCATGTGATGTTTATCATGTTTTTGTATCTTATTTGCTTAGAACGACGGTAGTAAATAAGATGATCCCTCATTAAAATTTCAAGAAAGTGTTCCCCCTAACTGTGCACCATTGCGAAAGTTCGTCGTTTCGAAGCACCACGTGATGATCGGGTGTGATAGATTCTAACGTTCACATACAACGGGTGTAAGACAGATTTACACACGCGAAACACTTAGGTTGACTTGACGAGCCTAGCATGTACAGACATGGCCTCAGAACACAAGACACCGAAAGGTCGAGCATGAGTCGTATGGTAGATATGATCAACATGAAGATGTTCACCGATGATGACTAGTCCGTCTCACGTGATGATCGGACACGGCCTAGTTCACTCGGATCATGTAATCACTTAGATGACTAGAGGGATGTCTATCTGAGTGGGAGTTCATAAGATGAACTTAATTATCCTGAACATAGTCAAAAGGTCTTCGCAAATTATGTCATAGCTCGCGCTTCAGTTCTACTGTTTAGATATGTTCCTAGAGAAAATTTAGTTGAAAGTTGATAGTAGCAATTATGCGGACTAGGTCCGTATACTGAGGATTGTCCTCATTGCTGCGCAGAAGGATTATATCCTTAATGCACCGCTTAGTGAGCTGAACCTCGAACGTGGGTTATGGATGTTGCGAACATCTGACATACACGTTTTGATGACTACATGATAGTTCAGTGTGTAATGCTAAATGGTTTAAAATTGAGGCACCAAAGATGTTTTTGAAACATCGCAGAACATATGAGATGTTTCGAGGACTGAAATTGGGATTTCAGGATAGTGCCCGCGTCAAGAGGTATGAGACCTCTGACAAGTTTCCTAAGCCTGCAAACTAAGGAGAAAAGCTCAATCGTTGAGCATGTGCTCAAATTGTATGAGTACAACAATCGCTTGAATCGAGTGGGAGTTAACCTTCCAGATGAGATAGTGATGGTTCTCCAAAGTCACTGTCACCAAGCTATTAGAGCTTCGTGATGAACTATAACATATCAGGGATAGACATGATTATCCTTGAGCAATTCGCGATGTTTGACACCACGAAAGTAGAAATCGAGTAGGAGCATCAATTGTTGATGGTTAGTAAAACCACTAGTTTCAAGAAGGGCATGGGCAAGAAGGGATTCTTCATGAAACGGCAAGTCAGCTGCTGCTCTAGTGAAGAAACCCAAGGTTGAACCCAAACCCGAGACTAAGTGCTTCTGTAATAAGGGGAACGGTCACTAGAGCGGAATTACCCTAGATACTTGGTAGATGAGAAGGCTGGTAAGGTCGAGAGAAGTGTGTTGGATATACATTATAATGTGTAATTTACTAATACTCCTGTAGCACCAGGGTATTAGATACTGGTTCGGTTGCTAAGTGTTAGTAACTCAAAATAAAAGGCTACGGAATAAACGGAGACTAGCTAAAGGTGAGATGACGATATGTGTTGGAAGTGTTTCCAAGGTTGATGTAATCAAATATCGTACGCTCCCTCTACCATCGAGATTGGTATTAAAACCTAAATAATTGTTATTTGGTGTTTGCGTTGGGCATATACATGATTGGATTATGTTTATCGCAATATGGTTATTCATTTAAGGAGAATAATGGTTACTCTGTTTATTTGAATAATACCATCCCGATCATAGTGATACACATGTTCATGCCAAAAGATATATGATAGTAATGATAGTACCACATACTTGTGGCACTGCAATTTGAGTCATATTGGTATAAAACGCATGAAGAAGCTCCATGTTGATGGATCTTTGGACTCACTCGTTTTTGAAAAGATTGAGACATGCGAACCATGTTTATTGGTAGATATGCATGAAGAAACTCCATACAGATGGATCGTTTGGACTCACTTGATTTTGAATCACTTGAGACATGCAAATCATACCACATGGACAATATGACTGAAAGACCTCGTTTTCAGTAAGATGGAACAAGAAAGCAACTTGTTGGAAGTAATACATTTTGATGTGTGCGGTCCAATGAGCGCTGAGGCACGCAGTGGATATCATTGTGTTCTTACTTCACAGATGATTTGAGTAGATGTTAAGTATATTTACTTGATGAAACACGAGTCTGAATTATTGAAAGGTTCAAGTAATTTCAGAGTGAAGTTGAAGATCGTCATGACAAGAGGATAAAATGTCTGTGATATTAGAGATTTATATCTGAGTTACGAGTTTGGCACACAATTAAGACACTGTGGAAATTGTTTCACGACTAATACCGCCGGGAACACCATAGTGTGATGGTGTGTCCGAACATCATAACTGCACCCTATTGGATATGGTGCATACCATGATGTCTCTTATCGAATTACCACTATCGTTTAAGGGTTAGGCATTAGAGACAACCGCATTCACTTTAAATAGGGAACCACACAAATCCGTTGAGACGACACCGTATGAACTATGGTTTAGAGAAACCTAAGCTGTTGTTTCTTAAAAGTTTGGGGCTACGACGCTTATGTGAAAAGTTTCAGGCTGATAAGATCGAACCCAAAGCAGATAAATGCATCTTCATAGGACACCCAAAACAATTGGGTATACCTCATGTCTCTGATCCGAAAGCAATAGGGATTGTTTCTGAAATCGGGTCCTTTCTCGAGGAAAAGTTTCTCTCGAAAGAATTGAGTGGGAGGATGGTGGAGACTTGATGAGGTTGTTAAACCGTCACTTCAACTAGTGTGTAGCAGGGCACAGGAAGTTGTTCCTGTGGCACCTACACCAATTGAAGTAGAAGCTTATGATAGTGGTCATGAAACTTCGGATCAAGTCACTACCAAACCTCGTAGGACGACAAGGATGCGTGCTATTTCAAGTGGCATGTAATCCTGTCTTGAAAGTCATGTTGCTAGACAACAATGAACCTACGAGCTATGGAGAAGCGATGGTGGGCCCGGATTCCAAAAATGGCTCGAGGCCATAAAATCCGAGAGAGGATCCATGTATGAAAACAAAGTGTAGACTTTGGAAGAACTACTTGGTGGTCGTAAGGCTGTTAGGTACATATGGATTTTGAAAGGAAGACGGACAATGATGGTAAGTGTCACCATTGAGAAAGCTCGACTTGTCGTTAAGATGTTTTCCGACAAGTTCAAGGAGTTGACTACGATGAGACTTTCTCACTCGTAGCGATGCTAAGAGTCTGTTGGAATTATATTAGCAGGTACTACATTATTTATGAAATCTTGTATATAGGATGTCAAAATATTCTTTCCTTGATTTTCTTGAGGAAAGGTTGTATGTGATACAACCAGAAGATTTTTGTCAATCCTGAAAGATGCTAACAAGTTTGCAAAGCTCCAGCAATCCTTCTAAGGACTGGAGTAAGCATCGCATCTCGGAGTTGGAATGTACACTTTGATGAGTTGATCAAAGATTTTAGGTTCATACAAAGTTTATGAGAAACTTGTATTTCCAAAGAAGTGAGTGGGAGCACTATAGAATTTTTGATAAGTATATGTTGTTAACATATTTTTGATCAGAAATGATGTAGAATTTCTGGAAAGCATGCAGGGTTATTTGAAAAGTGTTTTCAATGGAAAACCTGGATTAAGCTACTTGAACATTGAGCATCAAGATCTATAAGGATAGATCAAAATCGCTTAATAGTACTTTCAAACGAACGCATACCATGACAAGATTTTGAAGGAGTTCAAAATAGATCGGCAAAGAAGGAGTTCTTGGCTGTGTTATAAGGTATGAGTGTTGAGTAAGACTCAAGAACTGACCACGGCAGAATAGAGAAAAAGGACGAAGGTCGTCCCCTATGCTTTAGACGTAGGCTCTAAAGTATGCTATGTTGTGTACCGCACCTGAAGTGTGCCAAGCCATGAGTCAGACAAGGGGTACAAGTGTGATCCAGGAATGGATCACAGGACAACGGTCAAGGTTATCCTTAGTAACTAGTGGACTAAGGAATTTTCTCGATTATGGAGGTGGTAAAAGAGTTCGTCGTAAAGGGTTACGCCGATGCAATCTTTGACACTAATCTAGATGATTCTGAGTAGTAAACCAGACTCGTATAGTAGAACAGTTATTTGGAATAGCTCCAAATAGAGCGTGGTAGCTGCATCTACAAGATGACATAGAGATTTGTAAAGCACACACGGATCTGAAAGGTTCAAGACCCGTTGACTATAACATCTCTCACAAGCATAACATGATCAAACCCAGAACTCTTTGGGTGTTAGTCACATGGGGATGTGACCTTGAGTGTTAATCACATAGCGATGTGAACTGGATTATTCACTCTAGTGCAAGTGGGAGACTATTGGAAATATGCCCTAGAGGCAATAATAAATTAGTTATTATTATATTTCCTTGTTCATGATAATCGTTTATTATCCATGCTAGAATTGTATTGATAGGAAACTCAGATACATGTGTGGATACATAGACAACACCATGTCCCTATTAAGCCTCTAGTTGACTAGCTCGTTGATCAATAGATGGTTACGGTTTCCTGACCATGGACATTGGATGTCGTTGATAACGGGATCACATCATTAGGAGAATGATGTGATGGACAAGACCCAATCCTAAGCCTAGCACAAAGATCGTGTAGTTCATATGCTAAAGCTTTTCTAATGTCAAGTATCATTTCCTTAGACCATGAGATTGTGCAACTACCAGATACCGTAGGAATGCTTTGGGTGTACCAAACGTCACAACGTAACTGGGTGGCTATAAAGGTACACTACAGGTATCTCCGAAAGTGTCTGTTGGGTTGGCACGAATCGAGACTGGGATTTGTCACTCCGTGTAACGGAGAGGTATCTTTGGGCCCACTCGGTAGGACATCATCATATGCGCAATGTGACCAAGGAGTTGATCACGGGATGATGTGTTACGGAACGAGTAAAGAGACTTGCCAGTAACGAGATTGAACAAGGTATCGAGATACCGATGATCGAATCTCGGGCAAGTGCAATACCGCTAGACAAAGGGAATTGAATACGGGATTGATTGATTCCTCGACATCGTGGTTCATCCGATGAGATCATCATGGAACATGTGGGAGCCAACATGGGTATCCAGATCCTGCTGTTGGTTATTGGCCGGAGAGTTGTCTTGGTCATGTCTGCATGGTTCCCGAACCCGTAGGGTCTACACACTTAAGGTTCGGTGACGCTAGAGTTGTTATGGGAAATAGTATGTGGTTATCGAAGGTTGTTCGGAGTCCCGGATGAGATCCCGGACATGACGAGGAGCTACGGAATGGTCCGGAGGTGAAGATCGGTATATTGGACGAAGGGTATTGGAGTCCGGAATTGTTCTGGGGGTACCAGGTGATGACCACCGTGTCCGAAAGGGGTTTCGGAGGCCCCGGCAAGCGTTGGGGGGGCCTTATGGGCCAAGGGGAGAGGGCACATCAGCCCACTAAGGGCTGAGCGCCCCTCCCAACCCCATCTCACGTAACCAGAGAGGTGGGGGCGCCACCCCTAGGGCAGCCGCCCCTCCCGGCTTGGGGGGCAAGTTTCCTAGGGGGTGGGGGCGCCCAAACCCATCTAGGGTTTCCCCTGTGGCCGCCGCCCCTCCCCTAGGGAACCCTAGGGCGCCTCCCCCTCCTCCCTTACCCCTATATATAGTGAGGAAGAGAGAGGGCAGCCGCACCCTTCCCCTGGCGCAGCCCTCTCCCTCCTCCAACACCTCGTCTTCCTTCGTAGTGCTTGGCGAAGCCCTGCCGGAGAACCACGAGCTCCATCACCACCATGCCGTCGTGATGTTGGAGTTTTCCCTCAACTTCTCCTCTCCCCTTGCTGGATCAAGGAGGAGACGTCCCCGGGCTGTACGTGTGTTGAACGCGGAGGTGTCGTCCGTTCGGCACTAGGATCATCGGTGATTTGGATCACGACGAGTACGACTCCATCAACCCCGTTCACTTGAACGCTTCCGCTTAGCGATCTACAAGGGTATGTAGATGCACTCTCCTTCCCTCGTTGCTAGATTACTCCATAGATTGATCTTGGTGTTGCGTAGAAAATTTTGAATTTCTGCTACGTTCCCCAACACCATATGGCCTATATCTTCCCCCGGGGGGTTCCGGTAACCCCCCCGGTACTCCGATATGTACCCGATACATTCTGAAATGCTTCCGGTGTCCGAATACTATCGTCCAATATATCAATATTTACCTCTCGGCCATTTTGAGACTATTTGTCATGTCCGTGATCTCATCCGGGACTCTGAACAATCTTCGGTCACCAAAACACATAACTCATAATACAAATCGTCATCGAACGTTAAGCGTGCGGACCCTATGGGTTCGAGAACTATGTAGACATGACCGAGACACCTCTCCGGTCAATAACCAACAGCGGAACCTGGATGCTCATATTGGTTCCCACATATTCTACGAAGATCTTTATCGGTCAAACCGCAATGACAGCATACGTTATTCCCTTTGTCATCAGTATGTTACTTGCCCGAGATTCGATCGTTGGTATCTTCATACCTAGTTCAATCTCGTTACTGGCAAGTCTCTTTACTCGTTCCGTAATACATCATCCCGCAACTAACTCATTAGTCACATTGCTTGCAAGGCTTATCATGATGTGCATTACCGAGAGGGCCCAGAGATACCTCTCCGATACTCTGAGTGACAAATCCTAATCTTGATCTATGCCAACCCAACAAACACCTTCGGAGATACATGTAGAGCATCTTTATAATCACCCTGTTACGTTGTGATGTTTGATAGCACACAATATATTCCTCCGGTATTCGGGAGTTGCATAATCTCATAGTCAAAGGAATATGTATAAGTCATGATGAAAGCAATAGCTATAAAACTTAACGATCATTATGCTAAGCTAACGGATGGGTCTTGTCCATCACATCATTCTCCTAATGATGTGACCCCGTTCATCAAATGATAACATATGTCTATGGTCAAGAAACTTTACCATCTTTGATTAATGAGCTAGTCTAGTAGAGGCATGCTATGGACATTGTGTTTTGTCTATGTATTCACACATGTATCAAGTTTCCGGTTTAACACAATTCTAGCATGAATAATAAACATTTATCATGATATAAGGAAATAGAAATAACAACTTTATTATTGCCTCTAGGGCATATTTCCTTCACATAATGCCCTAGGTTGTCACAACCCAAGTTTAGGAAATAGAGTTAGCAATTGATTGTGCATCATTTTTGTTTAACTGTAAAACTGAGGACGATTTGAAACCTCCCAAATGCTTTAAAATGCTCTAGAAAAATAATACAATAATATATGTCCTTCAGAAATCCTAGAAAATTTATCATAGCTTCCTCTATATACAAGAAGACTCCTTATAAATTTTCAGGAATATAACCCACTTCTAGTTCAAACCTCCATTTGAATTTAAATTGGTTTATATTTTTAGCAATAAAATATTTATTTGGATCTGGAATAATCTAGAAAAGCCTCATCTATTTTGCAATGGGCTGGAAAAAAATACTTGTTTGAATGGTTAAAACGCGAAATAATAATGGTTATGATCAGGAAGTCTGGATAATTTTCTAGTCTGCTTTTTAAACTAAGGTACCTCATGTTTTTGCACATTTGAAACATATAAGACCATGAGGAGGTTTGAACTAAACGGGAAATAAGAAGTTAAGAGTATTTTGATGTCTACTATGCAACTTTATTCTTGTAGACTCATGCTGGGCCTCCAAGCGTAGAGTTTTGTAGGACAGTAGCAATTTTCCCTCAAGTGGATCACCTAAGATTTCTCAATCCATGGGAGGCGTAGGATGAAGATGGTCTTTCTCAAACAACCCTGCAACCAAATAATAAAAAGTCTCTTGTGTCCCCAACACACCCAATACAATGGCAAATTGTATAGGTGCACTAGTTCGGCGAAGATATGGTGATAAAAGTGTAATATGGATGGTAGAAATATATTTTTATAATATGAATAATAAAAACAGCAAAGTAGCAATTGATAAAAGTGCGCACAAACGATATTGCAATGCTTGATAATGAGGCCTAGGGTCCGTACTTTCGCTAGTGCAATCTCACAACAATGCTAATATAATTGGATCATATAACCACCCCTCAAAGTGAGATGAAGAATCACTCCAAAGTTCCTATCTAGTGGAGAACATAAGAATAAATTGTTTGTAGGGTACGAAACCACCTCAAAGCTATTCTTTCCGTTCGATCTATTCAAGAGTTCGTACTAAAATAACACAAAGCTATTCTTTTCGTTCGATCTATCCTAGAGTTCGTACTAAAATAACACCAAAGAAAATTCATATTCATAATACTCAATCCAACACAAAGAACTTCAAAGAGTGCCCCAAGATTTCTACCAGGGAAACAAAGACAAGAACATGCATCAACCCCTATGCATAGATTACCCCAATGTCACCTCGGGAATCCTTGAGTTGAGTGCCAAAACATACATCAAGTGAATCAATATGATACCCCATTGTCACCACGAGTATTCAATTGCAAGACATATATCAAGTGTTCTCAAATCCATAAAAGTATTCAATCCGATGACAACGAAATCTCAAAGGGAAAAACTCAATTCATCACAACAAGATAGAGAGGGGAAAACACATATGATCCGATTATATTAACAAAGCCCGCGATACATAAAGATCGTGACATCTCAAGAACATGAGAGAGAAAGATTAAACACATAGCTACTGATACAAACCCTCAGCCCCGAGGGTGGACTACTCCCTCCTCATCGTGGTGGCCGCTGGGATGATGAAGATGGCCACCGAAGATGATTGATACGTCTCCAACGTATCTAGAATTTTTTATTGTTCCATGCTATTATATTATCTATTTTGGATGTTTAATGGGCTTTATTATACACATTTATATTATTTTTGGGACTAACCTACTAACCAAGGCCCGGTGCAAATTGCTATTTTTTGCCTATTTTAGTGTTTCGCAGAAAAGGAATATCAAACAGAATGAAACCTTCGGTAGAGTGATTTTTGGAACAAACGCAATCCAGGAGACTTGGAGTGGAGGTCAAGAAAGAAACGAGGAGGCCAAGAGGCAGGAGGGCGCGCCCAAGGGGGGTAGGCGCGTGCCCCACCCTCGTGGGCCCCTCGTGGCTCCCCTGACTGACTTCTTTCGCCTATATATACTCATATACCCCGAAAACATCCGAGAGCACCATGAAACCATATTTCCACCGCCGCAACCTTCTGTACCCGTGAGATCCCATCTTGGGGCCTTTTCCAACACTCCGTCGGAGGGGGAATTGATCATGGAGGGCTTCTACATCAACACCATAGCCTCTCCGATCATGTGTGAGTAGTTTACCACAGACCTTCGGGTCCGTAGTTATTAGCTAGATGGCTTCTTCTCTCTTTGGATCTCAATACAAAGTTCTCTTCGATCTTCTTGGAAATCTATTTGATGTAATTCTTTTTGCGGTGTGTTTGTCGAGATCTGATGAATTGTGGGTTTATGATCAAGATTATCTATGAACAATATTTGAATCTCCTCTGAATTCTTTTATGTATGATTTGTTATCTTTGCAACTCTCTTCGAATTATCAGTTTGGTTTGGCCTACTAGATTGATCTTTCTTGCAATGGGAGAAGTGCTTAGCTTTGGGTTCAATCTTGCGGTGTCCTTTCCCAGTGACAGCAGGGGCAGCAATGCACGTATTGTATTGTTGCCATCGAGGATAAAAAGATGGGTTTATATCATATTGCTTGAGTTTATCCCTCTACATCATGTCATCTTGCCTAATGTGTTACTCTATTCTTATGAACTTAATACTCTAGATGCATGTTGGATAGCGGTCGATGTGTGGAGTAATAGTAGTAGATGCAGAATCGTTTCGGTCTACTTCTCGCGGGCGTGATGCCTATATACATGATCATGCCTAGATATTCTCATAACTATGCACTTTTCTATCAATTGCTCGACAGTAATTTGTTCACCCACCGTAATACTTATGCTATCTCAAGAGAAGCCACTAGTGAAACCTATGTCCCCCGGGTCTATTTTCCATCATATAAGTTTCCAATCTATTTTACTTTGCAATCTTTACTTTCAGTTTATATTATAAAAAATACCAAAAATATTTATCTTATTATCTCTATCAGATCTCACTTTTGCAAGTGGCCGTGAAGGGATTGACAACCCCTTTATTGTGTTGGTTGCAAGGTTCTTATTTGTTTGTGTAGGTACGAGGCGACTTCCTTGTAGTCTCCTACTGGATTAATACCTTGGTTCTCAAAAACTGGGGGAAATACTTACACTACTTTGCTGCATCACCCTTTCCTCTTCAAGGGAAAACCAACGCAATGCTCATGAGGTAGCAATGATTCCCCCCTCCGGCAGGGTGCCGAAACAGGGTCTGGACTGGTTTTCGGTGGCTACAGAGTCTTGCGGCGGCGGAACTTCTGAACTAGATTAACCCCGAGGGTTTTCAGAATATTTGTGAATTTTTAGGGTAAAGAGGGGGTGCGGGAGGCCACTGAGGTGGGCACAACCCACCTAGGCACGCCTGGGCCTCCAGGCGCGCCCTGGTGGGTTGTGCCCCTCTCGGAGCACCCCCCCAGGTGCTGCTCTGGCCCACTGGTGGTCTTCTAGTCCATAAAAATCCACAAAAAGTTTTGCGGTGTTTGGACTCCGTTTGATATTGATTTCCTGCGATGTAAGAAAACATGCAAAAACAGCAATTGGCGCTTGGCACTATGTCAATAGGTTAGTACCAAAAAATTATATAAAATGATTATAAAACATCCAAAAATGATAATATAATAGCATGGAACAATAAAAATTATAGATACGTTGGAGACGTATCATATTTCTCCATCATCATAGGAGCAAATCCCAGTCTCAAGCTATCTAGTCCTTTGTCATATTTTTTCAATGCACCTGAAAGTTGCCGTTATGATCTCCCTGTTACGGTTGACGTTTGACGAACCCCACACCGTGTGACATAAAGGTACTCGATACTTTCATGGTCTAAGAAACTATGCAAATGTTGACATCTTGAGAGATTATGCTCATAACTAAATAACAAATGTGATCTCGAAGTATATCAATTTGTTGAGTATGTTCAACTCATGTGTTCTTCCAACAACGTGTCATCAAAGTTGTCGACATCATGGTTATCTATGCCCATGATAATAAAATAGAATCATCATGCAACACTTGAGCTAACCTTAGAGACGGCACTAGTAATATATTTACCGTTTATTATTGCATGCATGTACATGGGTTTTCAACGAGCCTGGTGGTTATTATAGACTCAAGAACCGTTGAAATTATAACACATAAAATAAATTTTAATAACGAACATGAAAAATAAATAATAACATTTATGTCTGCCTCTGGGCATACTTCCTTCACATTCTTCTTCTTGAAGCTAGTAGTCTCGGAGACTTTGTTCTTTCCCTTGAACTTGTGGGCATTTTTCTTCACAACATTGACAACAGAATGACCCTATGCTCCTTTAGCTCGTGTGTCATTTGCCCTCACCTTCTCTTTAACATCCAGAGATCTAATGAGACTCTCAACACATCTATTATCTTTGGTGTTTCAGAGAAGTGGCAAAGTTCCTCCATGAACGAGGAAGCTTAGCATCGCTCCTGTTAACAAACCTGTTGGGCAACACACACTTGAGGAGCTCGAGTTCCGTTGTCATTGACTGCAGCTCATGAGCTTGTTCAACCACGGAATGGTTTTCAACCATTTTATATTCATTGAATTGCTCCATAGCACACAGTTCACCATCGGCATGGATGGTGCCGAATTTTGATTCAAATGCATCCTACAATTCTTTGTCATTTCACATATGTAGATATGCATCAACGAGCCTGTCACCAAGCACACTTATGACGACACCCACAAAGATTATGATGTCCCCTGAGAATGTTTTCTCTTGTTCAGGAGTAAGCGGTCCAGTTGGAGTGCCACCCGAAACTCATTACACGTTCATAGTGGCGAGCCACAAAATGGTTTTGGTCCGCCGTATCTTAAAGTGACTCATAAACGGGTTCAGTTTTAGCGTAACAACAAAGTCAGTCAACGAAAAATTGCCTAAACACATAAGGTTTTTGAATTGTTAGGTTTTAGCAGATTTTGTTTAAGCTTAATCCAAATTAGCGCCATCGTAAGATTACATGGCAAATCTCATAGGATAGACTAGAAACATCCAGCACATACATGTATGGACCAATGGCACATGTCAAAAGAGAGTGGTAGTACATACGAGGGGACCAGAAACTTACCCACTTACCATGTAATTTAAATGGGCTTTGAGATTTCAGATTTTTAATTGGGTCGAGGTACAAGATTTAGTGGACCAAAGCCCATAAAATCTAACATCCTCTTCTGCGCCCATGTCAACTTCTGTGAACCAAGTTTGCATTATCGCTGGGTCCGGGATGCCACTTTTGGTTTGGCTAATCCCATTACCAAATTGTATCCCACACACTGTGGTTTTAGATGAATAAAACTTGCCCCCCCCCCCCCATAAAAAAAGCTGATTCGCCTTGTTTCTCTGGTAGGATTTGCAAACTGATGTTGGTGTGTTTGGTGCTCGTGGTGATCAGGTGCTGTTTTTTTCTTCAAAATGGCAGTTATCCTCATTCATTAAGAAGAAAAGAGGTTCTCAGTTAATTAGGGAAAACCGAGCGAAAACGAGATTGCCAAGTTAATTATGGAGAATTGGACGAAAACCATCACAACTGCTTAGCGGCACACAGAAGAAATTACACGCACACCACTCCAAAGAGGGCCCCGGTGAGACACATGTGTCATGGTCATCACTCCTTCCCTAGAGGCATCATCGTCATCCCTAAACTCTGAGCAAGTGACTCCGACTTCGTTGTCGGAGACCGTCGACTCAACCCACCCCGTAGCGGACGCGTGAAGCTGCATGGAGATCTGCGTCAAAACTCAACCACGTGTGGCCAGTCAACATAGCTCCGACTCTGGCGGAGAACTCCAAAGGACAAATCCAGTCCATGGAAGATCACCGAACGGGCCACCTGCAACCAATCATCGTATACCACACGGCCCCGCCGCCACAGTTTTGACTCCACAGTAACAAACAAACCGAGGCAATACCACATACATGCTGGAGAAGAGCCGACTACCGCAACCACTGTAGCGTCGTCGACATCGCTTCCACCATCATCGTTGCCACAAAAGCTTGGACGCCACCACCGCCACAAACCACCGGTCCTGCTTGTCGATGCCGAGCTCCGAGACGAGCCCCCCAAGAGGGAAAACAACACACCAAAGTGCCTCCATCGTCCAATCACAAGATCAAGGGTTTCCCATGGAGAGGTCGCGATGGCAGGATGGGTGTGGCAGCAAATCAACGACGCCTCCAGGGAGGTCTACGATGGCCATAGCCGCGCCAACACTGGTCACCGCACAAGGCCGAGACAGTGTCTTCACCCCAGCTCCCACACCACATTGGTCGCACATCATCCCCCACCGGCGCCGGCAAGCCCACCAACCACCACCACGGTTTTAGTGTGTGTGTTTTTGTGTCCCCTGATATGGTATGGTCAAAGATGTAAATTGATGCTGCTCTTTTCTATAAAAGACTCCATTCCCAAAATGTTGTGAACAATTCCCTTAGAGAAAGTGTTGTAAACAATTGAACTAAAATAATGTACTGTATCAAAACAATTTATCTACACGCTTGCCGCACAGCGCTTGTACCATCACTTTCCAGGTCTCGAAGTGGACAGCTCACGGCTGCATCCAGCATGCAATGTGCAAGTGCAACAACGCAAGGTGCTGCTAGCATAATGAAGTTTTTGCGGTTTCTGCCGTGCCCTTGGACGCCCAAAGCCCCAAAGTACTCCCTCCGTCCCAAATTTTTTGTCTTAGCTTAGTCTAGATATCACGGTTCTCTTTAAGCCGGTCTGAGTTCTGATCTGAAGCGTGCCGTTAACGGCCGTCGTCAGGCCAGGTACGTTCTGTGCCAGCTCCTTGCTGCTTCTAGCAATTCAGCTCTGAATGTGAGCGTGCCGTTTACAGTTACAGCAGATACCTTGCTGCCTCTGCACTCTTCTTCTGAATTTAATCATCATGTTATCTTAGAAGAAGAGAAAAAGACTGCCTGCTCGCTGTGCAGACCAGACCAAGGACCTGCATGGTGTTGAAATCTTATTTTCTCTGTTCAGAGAAACACACTAACCGAACGTGGGTTCCCGTAACAGTTCACCAGATGAACTCAGATCAGGGACTGCAATGGAAAAACAGTTCTAATACAAGCCAGGGACCAAGATTTAATTTTAAAGAATTGGCAGGGGCCGCGCGAACGCGTACCCCCTCTACCACAAATTATGACGTTCACTCTCCCACTTGGGGAGATGATGGGCCAACGCGCCCACCAAGTGCAATGTGGGCCATTGACCCAGGCCACGGGCCTTCCTGATCGCCCGTCGACCCCGTCCAGGTAAGTATGGAACAACGTCGCACCTCGCGTTCCTCTTATAGCAAACTCTCCCTCTCGATGCTCCTCGGCTGGGCGAGGTGGGACAAAAAATCGAAGCGAACAACACTGCGGCGCAGCAGCGTGACGGGAGCCGGTCACGGGAGGCGCGCGGTTATCTTCAGTGGGCTCGCGTTTGCTCTATCCGTGGAAGGGACGAGAGATGGGCCTGGGCCGAACGAGCCGTAGCAGCTTTGCGCCCTTCCTGTGCAGTCTCTCTATATAAAAAACAATGAACCATGTCAATTCTTTATTCACTAAGAAAAAATACTCAGGGAAATTATAAATTGATAATTCAACAAAAATACTCAGGGAAATTATAAAAAACTCACTGTATCTAAAACGTTCTTCTTTCCTTTCTTTTGGAAGATTTTTCTCTCACTTTGCGTGGAAGAGTTTTAGTTGTTTGGGTAAAAAGGATTTTTGGTTGTTAGTGGTAGTTTAGGTGTGTGCTGGTGTTTTTCTTCATAGAGCTAAAGCTCCCATGTTCAAACAAGATATATATAGTAAGCACACCTAAAAAAAGATATATATAGTAAGCCCAAGGTAATTCTATTTTGGGTCAAACATATAATATGACTTACTCAGATGGTGTATTCTTCGTTTTTCTGTGAATCCGCAATTCTTACATATCCTTTCGTTGATAGAAGAAGTTAGAATAGGTATAAGAGAGGATGCAATACATGGCACGAATGCAAAAAGGCGTGAGCATGATGCCCGGAGCAGAGGACGTGAGATGCTCGGCCCACACAAAGAAAATAACACAACTAAACTCGCCTAGCCCGGACTAAAGCTATGGAAGGCGATGAGCTAGAACTTAGAGAACCTAGATGTCACAACCATCACTAGGCCCTCCGCCGCGCCACCATGAATCTGAACCCCAAAAGGATCAACATACACCTAAATGTTTAAAGATCGGCAAGTGGGACACAGGACCCCATCGGGTCGAAGGTGGAAGCCATGAAGAAGCACTGAAGAAGTCATGCAATGCGCCCCGGATGCCTGTGCCTAGAGAAGCAGCCCGAACAAGACACGATGACCAACATCTCCAAATCCAACACCGGAGACGCCGCGATTGAACAAAACAATGCCTTCAACAAGGTGAATGACGCCAAGACATCTTTGTCGTCTGATATGTACACCCGGATATAGGGTTTCCCCCCGTGCTCGAAGAGGGTCACATATAAAAGCCATGTCAACGCCTCCGGGAAGGGGAAGAGACTCGCAGGTGTCGCCACTGCCAGCATCGTTCAAGCCGAGCAGGGATTTCATCTTGGCCTGAGTTCGAGCAATCCCAAAGCCGCCATATCTGGATCTAGAGAAAAGGAGGTCAGATCGCTGGTCGAAAACAACCACAATAGGAAGGGGAGTCATGCTCCCTGTCGAAGGGTGGCATCCAGCGCCGTCGGACACGCGAGCAATAAATCTGGCGAAAGGGTGGGGTCTGGAAGTGGACGAGGTTGTGGAGGCGATAGGGCAGAGACAACCGGCACAGGAGATGCGACGACAGTCGACAACGCAGACGACCCAGGATCTCGAGGGGAACACAGATCCAGGCTGCTGTGGGCAGAGCTACCAGGATGCTGGCAAGCCGAAGGAGCTGGAGGGACATAACTCCCAGAGCACGATGGGGTCGGAGTCACATCTGCAAAAGAACGCGTCGGCCAGCCATGGACAACAGAGGACCTGCCGCCACGAACGCCGCCGTCGCCGCCTGTCACTTTCAGCGCCGCCATAACCACGCCACCATGACCAAGTCCTAGCCAGTCGTCTTTCAACTTTTTATGCTTTATTTGTTCATGCCCTTTATCTCAAGAACCATATATCGTATGTTTGATCTTCATGTTTGAACTTTCAATTGATTACCGGATTGTTCTGTTCGAAGTTGACTATGAACATTGAGTCAAAATGTCAAATTGCATAAGTTGTGGTTTTGAAATTAGTATCAAGTATGTCTATCGGAAATGATATTGTTTGCATTATTTTGTTTATGGTACATACATGTGTTATCCATTTGTATGTTTGTTTATGAGCTAATAGAAGAAGAAAACAGAATTCAGGAAGAGTTTAGGAGAATTGAGAAAAGTAAAGTTGCATTAAATGAGAAACACTTATTCCGGGACGGAGGAGTAGGTGTCAGTTAACTTCTCTTAAATTTTATGGTCATCCCGTGAAAGTGGTTTTACAAGAAGTTTTTTAGGGGAGCTCTTGAAGTTGCTCTAACGACATACCCAGCGATAACTTGTCCGATGATCAACTGGTACCGAACGGCGCATTGGCCTTGGAGAGGCAAAACGATGGGGGAGGAACAAGGAAGTAAATGGATCAGAACAGATTCAGAGTGTAAGCTTACCTGACAGGCCTTATGGCAATGCTTACAAGCTAACGGAGAACCTAATAATATGTATCCCAATTTTTCCAGATGTCTGTTGGTGATCTGAGCTCACAAGATGGCAGAGACAATGAAAAAGAAATCGGGCTCCTGGTACAATTTATTTGGGTACATGCACATGTTATGTATCCAAAATATTTCGACAGTTGGTCTCAATGCCAGTGTCACAGTATGTCTGTCAGTGCCTTGTTTTTGTTATGTAACTGAACACACAATTCAGGATCCTTGCAACAACAAAAACAAAACAAAAAAACAGCCGCTAAACTCTAATGGATCAGTAGCTATACATGCTGAAACAACTTGGACATATGATCAACACCTTTTCATCTAAACAGTTGGAGTTGGTTGGGTAGAGGTCCCTGAGGGTATTGGTGGTAGGTTCTGCTACGACGAACACCCATCTATGCCCTTGGGTGGCAACTGATCCAAGAAGCAACTGGGGCGAGCGAGCAAACTGATATATGCACATGTTTTCTCCTCAACCATCAAACGTACATCTGGTCACTCAAGTGTACAATAAATACACCTATGAACCATCCTTGTGCCCATCTGGTTAGTTTTATTGCGGTGTTTTAGCCTATCACCTGCGAATTGAATATCAGAAAAGGTTAGGCCTAGTCTGGTGAATGCAACATGCATTTAGCAGTTCAGGTTTGAGCTCTCACCTGCTTCACCAAAGGAAGCGCATTGGTTTCCCATTCTGTTGACCATTTGGAAGATGACCCTGTACTCAAGGCACCATCTTTCAGGGATTTCAAGGTGTCACATTCCTCCGGAAATCCCTTGAAGAGCACCTGCGTGATTTTTCAATTGCAGTACTAGTTCATGTCTCTTCTAATGTTTAAAACAAAGCCATGATGAAAAGTACTTATACTAATTTTAAAACGCAGACCCAAGTAGTCATACAATGAAATGAAATGGTAAAAGATAAAGACTAAAAGTGGTCCTCACCATAAGTTCATCTGCAAGCTCCGAAGATGTTGAGAAAAGAAGTCCATTTCTGTTTACTTTCACAAGCTCCTCGATGCTGCAAGAAAAAGAAAGCCAGAGGCTTATAACATAGAGCAACCAAAGGCCAATTCCAAAACATAGCAATTCAAACATCTAGAAACATGGGTTACCAGGAGAATGAAGCAGCACAAACTGGTAATCCACATCCAAACATATCAACAACCTAAACACAACCATTCAAGTTACAATGCAGAAAATAAAAAAACTCCTACATCATTAAAGTAAGCAGATGATGTGAGTTAACCTTCATAGGTAGATCAAGCCCCGACGAGGATGTATGCAATGATACGCCTAGATCAGCTGATCCTGTATTGCTCAAACAATCAGCACCTATCCTACAGTATAAAATTATTTTGGCAAGTGATTGGCATACCTAGCAATAGAGGATAGTCCTCCGATGCAAGCCACATAGTCCGGAAGGCAACACGTCTCAGTTTTAACCTTTTAATTTGTTCCTCATATTTCTTTCTATCAGGCCCTTTACCTCCAGTGTCAACATTTACTAAAATCAGAGCAATGACTAAAATTAGTGATTCAAGCAGATATAGCAGAACGCATGATACCTGTGATAACGAAAAGCAATCTTGGGTAATCAAATTGCTTCCCATTCTTGATATCAATCCAAAGCTGTCCCTCATCCATTGAATCCTCTTCACCTAATGTTGCAGCAACACGTCTATCATACATCAGTGCTGCTTCCAGAAGTATACTGAAATCTTCATCTGGTGTCCTGGAATGCAGGTGGCAAAGATTTATAAGTTTATCCGCATTCTTAACTGTCTGCTCAATAATCACGTGAGATGAACATAAAGAGTTCCGCAACAGAGACCACTCGGTCCAAGAGAACATACCAGCTTGTGCTGCTCACAACAAGTGCAGGTCTATTAGGCTTCAAAGAAACTCCACCATCAATCTTGCTAGTAAGTACAGTAGTGCTCTTGTCTTCCACTTCTTTTTCTTTGTTGTAACAGAAAACCAAATAAAATAAATCAAACTGGAATATGCTTATACCATGAAAACTATTCCAGTTGATTGGAAAATAACATTACCAACAGAGATGCAATCAGCACTGCCCATAGCAGTACAAATGGAACTACCCAGCCTGCAGAATAACTACTTCATGTGCTAAGGTCACATATACTGATATGCAGTACTGCAAGAAGCGAGGGAAGAACTGACAACAGATGTTCACCTCATGTTTCTCCGTCAAGGAAGCAGGATGGAAAAATTCAGGAGAATGATCATAAAGAACTGTTGCTCTGAAAATTGTGGTTATGTTAGTACAAACTGCAGCATGCGAAGCAGATATTTTACAAAAGGAAGTTGAAGTTCATTCTGATTACTTGATTCCCCAATTTTGAGAAAGCTCGTGTTGCATTGCTTTAGTAACACAGAAGGCGCCATCAGTCATCCGCCCAAAGTGCTTCTCGAACCTAAAATGCAGGAAAACATCACTAATTAAAACACATGGCCAATAAGATATAGAATCAGTCTAGCAGTTACGCAAACATGGTTGGAGGGGTTACCAGAAATATATTTTGACTATTACATGACTTCTCCCATGAGACAATCCAAGCAAAGTATATCCAAAGTTATGCCAATCCACAATAAATTTAGCACCTCTTAGCCAGCTAACCAGTTTTGCAGCAGCCAATGTTGGAACGGAGGGTGGATTCTGTTGGACAAAAGATGGTCAAATGATACAAATCAGGTCTCTCATTGTACTGTGAAATACGATAACTAAATCTTGACATTTTTTATTACCAAAAAAATTCTTTAAAAATATCAATCAAAACGGATATTCTGTAACTAAGGGTCAGAGTAAACAACTTTGTAATATACTACTCCCTCCATCCCATAATGCAGTGCATATTTTTTTAAAAAAAGAGTTAAACTTTACAAACTCTGACCAAGTTTGTAGAAAACAATATTTACATCTAGAATACCAAACACATGTCATTAGATACATCATGAGACATATTTTCATATTGAATATCTTTGATATTGTAGACATAAATAGTTTTCTCTATAAAGGTGGTCAAACTTCACAAGGTTTGATTTAATTATAAAAAATCTATATGCACTACATTATGGGTCAGAGGGAGTACAATCAGTATTGCCAAAATGAGCATGGTGTTAACAACAGGTCACTGCACATGTTGCATAGCATGAGTTACTATTTAATACTTAAGCTGCACAATAAGCCAACTATGACTATTCATTTACTCAGTAACAGTATGGTTTTATTCAAAAGAAATTGCTTAGCATGGTGGACAATGAATTCTAGATTGTTGAATTCTCTTAAAAATTAACTAAACCTGCTGACAATGGCAGTGATCAGACATACTCTTCATGTAATTCTGAACCACATATGAAAATAAGAAAGCTGTATATAATTTTACCTGAACAATGAAGACATCAGGGCGAGGAATCTTAATGCAGAGAAACCAAATCAGCATGATAAACTGGATGGCAGCTTTAAGTAGCAGTGCCAGGGCCCCAGATATCTTTGAAATTCCTGATAACTGCACTGATTTCTGAAGATACAACCTTGAAGTCAACTCTAGCATAAGAAAATATATATAATAGAATGGCTCAAATAACCAATACCATCTCATGGATGTGAATCGACGGATTCTCTCTCAGTGATAAATGGGGATCACTTCCTGCTCATAGACATAAAACAGGACACAAGGTCAGATCTCGAAAAAAGTAACACTGAAATCTGATGCAATTTTGGCTAGTATGCCGTTCCTTAAGATGTAGGAGTACTGGTATTTAGGATAAAAACAGCTTCATACTACAGTTCGGGAGTAAAATTCAACAGCACAATGAAAGTGTAAGGAACAGAATACCTCCGTTTGCAACAATGTCCACTTCCATACCAGCCTGTTGAGAAAAATAACGAACAACTAAGTGTGAGATACTAGAACACAATGAACTATAGTGACTCGCTAGAACTGTTGGCTCCATGCTCTCAACAGCAAGGAACATGTGCCAGCCTAAAGCCTTCCTAAAGGTACCAACCAGCTTCCAAAGACTGCTTCCACTTGTTGAAAAGGAAAAAAAAACATGGTAAATAGCACACCCCTCTAATCCAAACCAATCAATCAAAACAAACATGAGACTGCGGATTTGGGAGAGAAGTGCCTTACCTGGCTGGCGAGGGAGAGGGAGTGGTACTGCATCCGGGGACTGCGGCCGATGTCGCCCAGCACAGCCACCGCCGCGCGTTTCCTCCTTCCTGCCTCCCCCGCCATCGTCGTCGATCCTGCGCGCACGCAGAGGGAGGGAGAAATAGCGGCTGTAGGTATGCAGGTGGAGGGGGTAAGGGAGCGGCGGCCAGCGGCGCTGCTCTGTTAGATTTTTTTTTTGAAATTATGATGATTTTTATAGCAAATTCGGAAACTATACACCTTAATGAAGAAAAATCAAAAGTATCACCCCGTCGGCCTCCTGTTGGCCGAAAAAAAGCTTTTCGGCCTCCTGTTGGCCGAAGAGGGACTTTTCGGTCAACCGTTGGCTAAAAAGGACTTCTCGGCCAACCGTTGGCCAAAAAGTACTTTTCGGCCAACAGTTGGCCAAAGAGTCCCTCTTCGGCCAACACCTGCTCTACTGTTTAAATAAATTCATATCAAATAGGATTTTTAGTATTTTAATTTGATTCTTTTTGCATTAGATTAGAAATTTTATGAAGTTTCTGTAGATATCAAGTTTGACTAGATTTGAAAGTTTGAATTTAATTTTTTTCATGAATTTGCTCAAATAACTAGATTGCCTATAATTTGAGTTAGGAGTATTTTTAAGATGATTCTTTTTGCTACTGGTTCTTTGTGAATTTGTTTATCAGTAGTAATTAATTGGTGAATTTTATAATTATTTAAAATTAGGTTTTATGAAAACAGTTCTGTTTTAGTGTTTGTTAGGTTTTATGCTATTTCTTTTAATTTTAATTGCTTTAAATTTTTTCTTTAGTTTTTTGACATATTCTTTTTGTTTCTGTTTAGTTATCAGTAGCTATTTTATTTGTAGTATTTTTTTGTATTTTATTTCTTTTATCCTACTAGAAAACTTGTTTTGAGCTTCATAGGAGTTTATATTTAAAAGTGCCTTGTAAATCCTGTACAACCATTGCCGTTTTATACATGAAAAAAAATACTTTCCCGCAATCTTTTTCTCTCCATTTTCTTTGCCGCCATTTTATTTCCCGCCATTCTCTCCCGCCACACTAAGGAGTGCTGCATCGACGGAGGATGACGATGATGCCTTCATGTGGAGTGTGAAACACTGTGTGAGAGAAGTCATAAGTGTGAAACACTCTCTGATGATGATGACGAAGCTGCAAACACTTATGACTTCTCTCAGACAGTGTTTCACACTCCACCAGCAGCACCGACGCAGGAGACACAGACCGTGTCAGACGATGTTATCTACGATTGTGGACACCATGAGGCTTGTTTTATAAGTTGAGAAGTGAAGATGGTGAGAAAGAAGATGGCGGGAGAGAATGGCGGGAAAGAAAATGGAGGGAGAGAATGGCGGGAAATAAAATGGCTGGAGAAAATGGAGGGAGAGAATGACGTAAAAACCTAATTTTAAATAATCCTAAAATTCACCAATTAATTACTACTAATAAACAAAGTCACAAAGAACCAGTAGCAAAAAGAATCATCTAAAAAGAATACTCCAAGCTCAAATTATAGGCAATCTAGTGATTTGAGAAAATTCATGAAAATTCAAATTCAAACTTCCAAATCTAGTAAAACTTGATATCTACAGAAACTTCATAAAATTTCTAATCTAATGCAAAAAGAATCAAATTAAAATACTAAAAATCTTATTTGATATGAATTTTCTAAAAAGTAGAGCAGGCGTTGGCCGAAGAGGGACTCTTTGGCCAACTGTTGGCCGAAAAGTACTTTTTGGCCAACTGTTGGCCGAAAAGTCCCTCTTCGGCCAACAGGAGGCCGAAAAGTCCCTTTTCGGCCAACAAGAGGCCGACGGGGTGATACTTTTGATTTTTCTCCATTAGGGTGTATAGTTTCCGAATTTTCTATAAAAATCATCATAGTTTAAAAAAATCGCTCTGTTAACCCAGGGGGCGGAGCCGAAGAACGGCGCAACCCCTGCGCTAATGGTCCCACCCAACGGCTGAGTCCATACACTCATCTCTATGAACACATATGTAGACCCTACCCCCTATGAACATTTTCGAGAGACCGAGTTGTCATATCATCTTGAGATTGACAAAGTCATCATAGGCGTTTCGTAGTCGACGGGAATGTCTCCTCCCACTGAATGTCCATCGCTAAAAATTCTAAAATAAATCCAGAAATAATATGAGCACCAGGACTTAAACCTTGGTGGGCTGGAATATCACTGTCCTCCTGACCATCCAATCACAGGTTCGTTCGCGCGAGTCTTGCTTTTTTTAGAGGTAATGATAAGTCTTACTTTTTAAAACTAAACACACTTGTTATTCAACAATATTCATTGGGATACAATAAAGATATGGTGGGTTTAACAACCACACATGACGCCCATAATCGAGACCGAAAGCATGCTTATCGAGGCCATGGGCCTTGAGATTAGTGGCTCTACCCTCGAAGATGAAGTACAATGGTTAAAAGATTTAGATGTCGCTGTTATTGTTAGATGTGTATAGTCCCCTTTCGGTATATCCCCATTGTATAAGAGATTTTCTGCACTTTGTCACACATGTATATGTAATGGCCTTTATCCCTCAGTGAATATTAGTTGCTGTTTATCTAACATGGTATCAGATGCTAGGTTAGCCTTCCTCCCGCACGATGCAACTCCGTGCGTACTCCACCCTAGTCGCCGCCGTTGCTAGCCTCCGTACCTAGCCTCCGGCCATCCTCTTCTTCGCCTTGGTCTCGTCAGGACCGCCGTCCAGCTGCCCGCTTCCTTTTTTTGAGCCGGCGTGCTTGAGCTGGTTCGGCTGCTGCCCGTGGCTGCCTCGTCCCCGGGCTCCCTCGTCCCCGGGCTGCCTCGTCCCTGCCGCTCGGTCGGCCGCCGCCTCCCCAGCCTCGTCCGGCCGCCGCCGCTGCCGCCTCGTCCGACCGCAACCGCTGCTGGGTCAGCCGTCGCCGCCCGGTCCGCTGTCGCCCCCGCCCGGCGCCGCTGACGCTCGGTCCGCTTCAGCCGCCGCCTGGTCCGGCCCCTGCTTGGTGCGGCCCGGCCGCGGCTCTCCTCTGACTCCCTCCGCGCACTGCCTCCCTGGCTGCGGGCGGGATTTTCTCGATCTTGTTCGCTGTCTGGTTCGAGAGGTTCCCTCGATCCAGATCGAGCCGAGGATTCGTTGACCAAAAAAAGGGCAGAAAGGAGACTTTCCAATGTCGTCTTCGGGCTATGTCGCTGTCCCTCGGTGCTCGGTGATACGTCTTCAACGTATCTATAATTTTTGATTGCTCCATGTTATACTATCTACTGTTTTGGGCAATATTGGGCTTTATTATCCACTTTTATATTATTTTTTGGACTAACCTATTAACCGAAGTCCCAACCCAGAATTGCTGTTTTTTTTGCCTATTTCAGTGTTTCGAAGAAAAGGAATATCAAATGGAGTCCAATTGACCTGAAACTCCACGGAACTTATTTTTTGAACCAGAAGAAGCCCACAGAGTACCGGAAGCTCACCAGGGGAGTCCCGGGCTGCCCACGAGGGTGGGGGGCGCGCCCCTGCCTCGTGGACAGCCCGGAGGTCCACCGATATACTTCTTTCACCCATATATACCCACGTACCCTAAAACTTCCGAAGAACAGAATAAATCTGGAGTTCCGCCACCGCAAGCCTCTGTAGCCACCAAAAGTCAATCGGGACCCTGTTCCGGCACCCTGCCGGAGGGGGGAACCCTCACCGGTGGCCATCTTCATCATCCCGGCGCTCTCCATGATGAGGAGGGAGTAGTTCACCCTCGGGGCTGAGGGTATGTACCAGTAGCTATGTGTTTGATCTCTCTCTCTCTCTCTCTCTCTCTCTCTCTCTCTCTCGTGTTCTTGATTTGGCACGATCTTGATGTATCGCGAGCTTTGCTATTATAGTTGGATCTTATGTTTCTTCTCCCCCTCTACTCTCTTGTAATGTATTGAGTTTTCCCTTTGAAGTTATCTTATCGGATTGAGTCTTTAATGACTTGAGAACACTTGATGTATGTCTTGTCGTGCGTATTTGTGGTGACAATGGGATATCACGTGATTCACTTGATGTATGTTTTGGTGATCAACTTGCGGGTTCCGCCCATGAACCTATGCATAGGGGTTGGCACACGTTTTTGTCTTGATTCTCCGGTAGAAACTTTGGGGCACTCTTTGAGGTTCTATGTGTTGGTTGAATAGATGAATCTGAGATTGTGTGATGCATATCGTATAATCATACCCATAGATATTTGAGGTGACATTGGAGTATCTAGGTGACATTAGGGTTTTGGTTGATTTGTGTCTTAAGGTGTTATTCTAGTACGAACTTTAGGGTTGTTTGTGACACTTATAGGAATAGCCCAATGGATTGATTGGAAAGAATAACTTTGAGGTGGTTTCGTACCCTACCATAATCTCTTCGTTTGTTCTCCGCTATTAGTGACTTCGGAGTGACCCTTTATTGCATGTTGAGGGATAGTTATATGATCCAATTATGTTATTGTTGTTGAGAGAACTTGCACTAGTGAAAGTATGAACCCTAGGCCTTGCTTCCTAGCATTGCAATACCGTTTACGCTCACTTTTATCATTAATTACTTTGCTGTTTTTATATTTTCAGATTACAAAAACCTATATCTACCATCCATATTGCACTTGTATCACCATCTCTTCGCCGAACTAGTGCACCGATACAATTTACCATTGTATTGGGTGTGTTGGGGACACAAGAGACTCTTTGTTATTTGGTTGCTGGGTTGTTTGAGAGAGACCATCTTCAACCTACGCCTTCCACAGATTGATAAACTTTAGGTCATCCACTTAAGGGAAATTTGCTACTGTCCTACAAACCTCTGCACTTGGAGGCCCAATAACGTCTACAAGAAAAAGGTTGTGTAGTAGACATCACTCGGTGATCTTTGATGGCACCAACTATGCTGAGTTTGTGGGCTTCATGCGCATTCATATGCGTGGCCTTCTTCTATGGGGTGTTCTTTCTGGCGAGGTCCCCTGTCCGCCATGCCCTGTTGCGCTAGTGGCCCCAATCCCACCGGTGCCGCCGGTACTTGCTGCTGATGCTTCTCAGGCTGACCGGGATGCAGCCAAGGCTCTTGATGATGCTGTCGTCGATGCTTATGACCAACAGGTATCAGCTTATTCAGATGCTCTCACTGTGTACCGCGATGATCTGTCTACTTACACTCAGTGGTGCAATGATGATGCTCGTGCGGCTGCTGTTCTCACAACGAGCGTCCTCCCTCAGTTTGCTTCGGAGTTCATGGGACTTGGCACAGTTGCAGCGATGTGGTCTTATCTCTGTCAGCGGTATCAGCCCTCTGGTTATGCTCTCTACCTATCTGTGGTGCGTCAGGAGCACGCACTCCAGCAAGGTGATTCTTCTGTTGATGAGTTCTATTCACAGTGCTATGCCATCTGGCGCCAACTTGACTCTCTTCGGACAGTTGTTTTGTGGAACCTGTCGTTGCTGTCAAAATACTCGGTCTGATCTGGAGTTTTAGTGGTTCCATGAGTTCTTATCTCATCTCTGGTCTGAGTTTGAGCCCCGACGTGCTCACTTGCTTGCTCGTGGTCGTGTTCCTATCTCAGAGGTACTTGCCAAGCTTCATGCTGAGGAGACCCGCCTTCGCTCTGCTGGGTTACTGGTGGTTCCGTGTGTGTTGGCTGCTCGGGCTCCTGTGTCGTCTGCTAGGATCACCGCTCCACCGCTCCTACCCACACCTTCAGGGGGGTGGGTCGCCCTTCTTATGCTAAGAGGGGTCGGTCGCGCCGTGACACCTTCTGTGGCTACTGTTCTCGGCCAGGTCATCCAGGGTCTGATTGCCGTGAGAAGAAGCGAGACCAGAGGCGCTCCTCTTCCAGTGGGACTCCTGGATCTTCCTCGACTCCGTCACTCACTGACCAGGACATTGTGAGGCTCAAACGTCTCTTGACTTCCTCAGGCTCTTCGTCAACCGGATCTGCTGCTGCTGTGACTGCATCCACTTCTCCACCACCGCAGGCATCTACACAGTCAGGTACATCTTTGTGGGTTCTGGATTCTGGAGCCTCCTTTCATATGTCTTCTGATTCTTTCGTGCTGTCTTCTCTCCGACCTCTTGATTCGCCTGTTAATGTTCTTACCGCCGATGGCACACCTCTTCCTGTTGCTAGTCGTGGTCTTCTTTCCACTCCATCCTTTTCTGTTCCTAGTGTTTCACATGTTCCTCGTCTTACCATGAATCTTTTTTCCGCTGCCCAACTTACTGATTCTGGTTGTCGTGTCATTCTTGATACCAACTCTTGCTCTATTCAGGATCGTCGCACCAAGGCTTTGGTTGGTGCTGGCCCCCGGCGCCGTGAGTCAGAGGGCCTTTGGGAGGTTGACTGGCTTTGTGTTCCTTCCGCTGCCACCACTTCTGCCAGCTCCCATGCTCTTGCTGCCTCTTCGTCTGCGTCCTTCCAGTAGTGGCATCATCGCCTTGGTCACATCTGTGGCTCTCGCTTGTCTTCTTTAGTTCGTCAGGGCCTCTTAGGGTCTGTATCTGGAGATGTTTCTTACATTGTAATGGTTGCATACTTGGCAAACAAACCCAGTTGCATTATCCTATCAGTGAGTCGGTATCTCAGCGTCCTTTTGACTTAGTTCATTCTGATGTCTGGAGTCCTGCTCCCTTTGATTCAAAAGGTGGTCATCGCTACTATATCTTGTTTATTGATGATTTCTCTCGCTACACTTGGCTCTACTTCATGAAATCTCGTAGCGAGGTTCTCTCTATATACAAACGTTTTGCTGCCATGGTTCACACCCAGTTTTCCGCCCATTCATACTTTTCGTGCTGACTCCGCTGGTGAGTTTATCTCCCAGCTGTTTGCGTGGTTTTCTTGCGGAACAGGGTACTCTTGCCCAGCTTTCATGTCCTGGTGCTCATGCTCAGAATGGCGTTGCCGAACGCAAGCATCGTCATCTACTTGAGATGGCTCGTGCGCTGATGATTGCCTCTTCCCTTCCACCCCACTTTTGGGCTGAGGCGGTTTCTGCATCCACCTATCTCATCAACATCCAGCCATCGACTGCTCTGTGATACGTCTCCAACGTATCTAATTTTTTTTATTGTTCCATGCTATATTATATTCTGTTTTGGATGTTTAAGGGATTTATTATACACTTTTATATTATTTTTGGGACTAACCTATTAACCGGAGGCCCAGCCCAAATTGCTGTTTTTTTGCCTATTTCAGAGTTTAGCAGAAAAAGAATATCAAACGGATTCCAAACGGAATGAAACCTTCGGGAACGTGATTTTTGGAACGAACGTGATCCAGAGGACTTGGACCCTACGTCAAGAAAGAAACCAGGAGGGCACGAGGTAGGGGGGCGCTCCCTCCACCCTCGTGGGGCCCATGTTGCTCCACCGACGTACTTCTTCCTCCTATATATACCCACGTACCCCCAAACCAACAGAGGCATCCACGAAAACCTAATTCCACCACCGCAACCTTCTGTACCCGTGAGATCCCATCTTGGGGCCTTTTCCGGCGTCCTGCCGGAGGGGGCATTGATCATGGAGGGCTTCCACATCAACACCATAGCCCCTCCGATGATGTGTGAGTAGTTTACTTCAGACCTTCGGGTCCATAGTTATTAGCTAGATGGCTTCTTATCTCTCTTTCGATCTCAATACAAAGTTCTCCACGATTCTCGTGGAGATCTATTCGATGTAATCTTCTTTTGCGGTGTGTTTGTTGAGACCGATGAATTGTGGGTTTATGATCAAGTTTATCTATGAACAATATTTGAATCTTCTCTGAATTCTTTTATGTATGATTGGTTATCTTTGCAAGTCTCTTCGAATTATCAGTTTGGTTTGGCCTACTAGATTGATCTTTCTTGCAATGGGAGAAGTGCTTAGCTTTGGGGTTCAATCTCGCAGTGTCCTTTCGCAGTGACAGCAGGGGCAGCAAGGCATGTATTGTATTGTTGCCATCGAGGATAACAAGATGGGGTTTATATCATATTGCATGAGTTTATCCCTCTACATCATGTCATCTTACTTAAAGCGTTACTCTGTTCTTATGAACTTAATACTCTAGATGCATGCTGGATAGCGGACGATGTGTGGAGTAATAGTAGTAGATGCAGGCAGGAGTCGGTCTACTTGTCACGGACGTGATGCCTATATACATGATCATACCTAGATATTCTCATAACTATGCTCAATTCTATCAATTATTCAACGGTAATTTGTTCACCCACCGTAATGCTTATGCTCTTTAGAGAAGCCACTAGTGAAACCTATGGCCCCCGGGTCTATTTTCCATCATATTAATATTTCAACACTTAGCTATTTTTATTGCCTTTTATTTTACTTTGCATCTTTATTATAAAAATACCAAAAATATTATCTTATCATATCTATCAGATCTCACTTTCGCAAGTGACCGTGAAGGGATTGACAACCCCTTTATTGCGTTGGTTGCGAGGTTTTTATTTGTTTATGTAGTCACGAGGGACTTGGGCGTGGCCTCCTACTAGATTGATACCTTGGTCCTAAAAAACTTAGGGAAATACTTACGCTACCTTGCTGCATCATCATCCTCTCCTCTTCAAGGGAAAACCAACGCAGTGCTCAAGAGGTAGCACTCTGCAGGGTGGTATTCCTATGGAGTGTCTCACTGGTCGTTCTCCTGACTACTCAGCTCTGCGTATGTTTGGATGTGTGTGCTATGTCCTTCTTGCCCAGCGAGAACGCACCAAACTGACTGCTCAGTCGGTTGAGTGTGTTTTCCTTGGCTACAGTGATGAGCACAAGGGCTATCGCTGTTTGGATCCTGTTGGTCGTCGTTTGCGCGTCTCGCGTGATGTGACCTTTGACGAGTCTCGCTCTTACTACCCCCGTCCTTCTTCCTCGAGCTTCTCTATGGACGATATTTCTTTCCTTCTTCTTCCCGATACACCCTGCTATGTGCCTCAGTTTTCACCTCCTCCTCCTGCACCTCTCATTCCTTCTCCTTCACCACCGACACCATCTTCCCCATCCTCCTCCTTCACCACTCCACCATCATCTCCAGTCCGTTGCCCTCTCTCACTGTTTCCTCTCCACTATACTCGTCGCTCTCGTTCTGAGGATGTTTCTCCTGACGCGCCTTCCACCTCTGGTGCACCTCCCTTCACGCCTCCCCCGGTTCATAACCTCTGTGCTCGGCCTCGCCCCCCGCCTGATCGCTACTCTCCTGATCGGTATGGTCTCTCTGTTATTGCTGAGCCCACTTCCTATCAGACGACCATGACTCAGCCTGAATGGCAGCTTGCGATGGCTGAAGAGCTTGCTGCCCTTGAGCGCTCTGGCACATGGGATCTGGTTTCCCTCCCTTCCGGTGTCCGTCCCATCACCTGCAAGTAGGTGTACAAGATTAAGACTCGCTCTGATGGTTCTCTTGAGCGTTACAAAGCGCGTCTTGTGGCCCGTGGTTTTCGGCAGGAGCAGGGACGCGATTATGATGAGACATTCGCTCCTGTGGCCCACACGACCACCATTCGCACTCTTCTTGTTGTGGCTTATGTTCATCATTGGTCTATCTCTCAACTTGATGTTCAGAACGCCTTTCTCAATGGCGAGTTGCGTGAGGAGGTTTATATGCAGCCACCACCGGGGTACTATGCTCCTGATGGTATGGTCTGTAGACTTCGCCGCTCCCTCTATGGTCTTAAACAGGCCCCTCACGCCTGGTTTGAGCGCTTCGCCTCTGTGGTGACTACCGCTGGTTTTTTGGCCAGTGATCATGATACCGCGTTGTTTGTTCACACGTCTCCTCGTGGTCGGACTCTTCTTCTCATCTATGTTGATGACATGATCATCACTGCTGACGACTTGGACTACATTGCCTTTGTTAAGGCTCGCCTTCGCGACCAGTTCCTCATGATGATCTTGGTCCACTTCGCTATTTTCTTGGGATTGAGATCTCCTTGACCTCTAATGGCTTCTACATCTCCCAAGAAAAATATATTCATGATCTTCTTGCTCGCTGCTCTCGATGATGAGCGCACAGTTGTGACTCCTATGGAGCTCAACGTTCAGCTTCGTGCCTCCGATGGTGACCCTCTTCTTAATCCCACTCGCTATCGTCACCTTGTTGGCAGTCTTGTCTACCTTGCTGTTACGCGTCCTGACATCTCCTATCCTGTCCACATCCTAAGTCAGTTTGTTTCAGCCCCCACCTCTGTCCACTATAGTCATCTCTTCCGTGTTCTACGATATCTTCGTGGCACGATCTCCCAGCACCTTTTCTTTTTCCCGCTCCAGTTCTCTTGAGCTCCAGGCCTACTCTGATGCTACCTGGGCCAGTGATCCCTCTGATCGACGCTCGCTGTCTGCTTATTGTGTTTTTCTTGGTGGCTCCCTTATTGCCTGGAAGACAAAGAAACAGACTGCAGTTTCTCGCTCGAGTACAGAGGCTGAGTTGCGAGCCATGGCTATGTTGACGGCTGAGGTGATCTGGTTACGGTGGTTACTTGAGGATTTTGGTGTGTCCGCTACTACCTCGACTCCCTTATTATCAGACAGTACCGGTGCTATCAGTATTGCGCGTGACCCGGTGAAGCATGAGCTCACCAAGCACATCGGTGTGGATGCCCACTTTGTGCGTGCTATTGTGCAGGATCAGACTCTTGCTCTTCACTATGTGCCATCTGAGTTACAGCTGGCGGACTTCTTCACGAAGGCACAGACTCGAGCGCAGCATGGCTTTTTCCTTTCCAAACTTAGTGTTGTTGATCCACCATGAGTTTGAGGGGGGGGGGGTGTTAGATGTGTATAGTCCCCTTTCGATATATCCCCATTGTATAAGGGGTTTTCTGCACTTTGTCACACATGTATATGTAATGGCCTTTGGCCCTCAGTGAATACTAGTTGCTGTTTATCTAACAGTTATCTCCATGACGGTGCTCGTATACACACCGATTGATATCATGGACCACACCTTGACAGTCAGAAGTAATGATCACATGCGATAATAATAAGTCCAAAGCAAGTGCAAGTGCCTCGCAGCATGCCAATGCCTTCGATGTCGTGGGGTGTGTAATACCTGGTATCTTAATGACAGAGGAGCCCGAGAATAGACCTGAAAAGTCTCTGAGACCATGCTAAAGAAACCCTCATTATGGTTCCTTGACACAACGTCATCGACTCTGATCTTGGCTACACCAGAACACGGTGGGGGAGAAGACCTAGGGACCATTGAATGAAAAGCAGGCATCTTACGAGGGGCGATGCAAAAATGCCCAACCGGCAGACATGGGAAATCTCCCGCCGCATGACCCTGTCGACGTGGCTGCGGTCAAAGCACCACGCAGGCAGGCCAGTCGAATTTAGGACCTCAGATGAATCATTTATTAAAAAGGAAATATAACTTGGATGTGTATTTTGAAGAAACAATGGGATAAGTTATTTTCAAGACGGAGAATGGAGAGAATATTTGGTTGAGAAAGTCCTGCGGAGGGAGTGTTTCTTTAGATGGGAACGGGGATGGGAATGTGTGGCTTACAGTACTAGACGGCAGGAGTGAGAGAAACGAAAACCAACGAAAAGAGGAAGGAAAAAAGAAACCGCCGCGATCCCCGGCCCTCGCAGCCGCTCGCCACCGCTCGCCACCGCCGCAATGCCGGGCGGCCGCTCCCGCGCAACGCCCCCCCAGGCCGGGGCCCCGCTCTTCAAAGCGTCGCCCTCCTCCCGCGGCCCCTGGCTAGTGTCGCCACCCCTACCCCCCGTCCCCACACCCCCCTCCCCCCCACCTCGCTGGCCCACATGACCGCCGCCGCGGCGCTCGTTCTGGCCGTGGCCGTGGCCGCCGCGCTCCTCCCGGGCGCGGCGGAGGCGTCCAGGCCCAAGTGGAACTTGACGAAGAAGGGGACGACCGTCACCTACGACAAGTACTCCCTCATGATCGACGGCAGGCGGGAGCTCTTCTTCTCCGGCGCCATCCACTACCCGCGCAGCCCCCCGCAGATGTGGCCCAGGCTGCTCAAGATCGCCAAGGAAGGCGGCCTCAACACCATCGAGACCTACGTCTTCTGGAACGCCCACGAGCCCGAGCCCGGCAAGGTACGTACTCTCCGCACGCACACCCTCCGCCGCCGCCGCTGCCGCAAAACAAAACACATGCAGCTAGCTCACCCGTTGCATGCACATGCACCGCAGTTCAATTTTGAAGGCAGGAACGACATGATCAAGTTCCTCAAGCTGATCCAGAGCTTCGGCATGTACGCCATCGTGCGCATCGGCCCATTCATCCAGGGAGAATGGAATCACGGGTCTGTTAATCTGCCACAATATGTTTCACTTTCAGTTTTAATTGTAATAATAATGTGGCCAGATTGGCCAATTTTATGGTCTGCAACTGCAATGCAATCCTGGTGTGTATGCTCGTCTCATGTGGCTGCTTCTGTTTGTTTGTTTTCCCTTCAGTGCATTGCCCTATTGGCTCAGGGAGATTCCACACATAATATTCCGCGCCAACAACGAGCCTTACAAGGTAATGGCAATCAATCACTCACACGGTTGCAAGAGCCTGGTAGGTGTATGTGCATTTCTGCCAAGAGTTTTAGACAGATGACCGCCGGTGTTTTGTAATGCAGAGAGAAATGGAGAAGTTTGTGAAATTCATAGTGCAAATGTTGAAGGATGAGAATATGTTCGCATCTCAAGGAGGGCACGTTATTCTAGCCCAGGTCAGTTAAATTCTACCTGTATATATGATGATGTTATACCTACTTCTGTTTATTGCATGCCCGTGATTATATTCATGCACCGTGCAAATTTCACAGATCGAGAACGAGTACGGAAATATTAAAAAGGATCATATAACTGAAGGTGACAAGTACCTTGAATGGGCTGGTGAAATGGCCCTTAGCACCAACATTGGAGTCCCATGGATAATGTGCAAGCAATCTACGGCTCCTGGTGTAGTGGTAACTCTTTTACCAAACATGTGGTGAACATCTTAAGGCATGCTATTATAAATGGTAAAAACACATCAATTTTTTTAATCAAGGCCCCATTTGAGAAGGGAACTGAGATCCTGTAAAAGTTGAACCGCTTTTCTGGAAACCCTGCACCCCAAACAGGCTGTAAATTTGAACAACTATCGTAAATGAGAATGTTTGATCCAGAGTGTATTCCCTTGTCTCGATCTCTTAATATGTGCCTCGCTCTCACTAGATTCCTACCTGCAACGGAAGGCACTGTGGGGACACATGGGTAATGAAAGACGAAAATAAACCCCACCTTTGGACTGAGAACTGGACTGCACAGTAAGTTCAAGTTTTTCATACTCAACATTCTACTTGTTTTCCAAAATTGGTATGTCATTGATGCTTATGGAAAGGAAGATGTTGCACCCGTCAACTTTTGATCATCCAAACATATTAACTGCATTTGCGTACACTTTATGTGAAATTACCATTACAGTGATACCACCATACTGAACATGTGGGGACACATGGTTCAGGCAGGCGTAAGCCCGCTGTTGACGCGTCAAAAAAGAAAAAGAAATTACCATTATAATGTTGAGAGTGGATCACGCAAAATATTTTCAACTTATTCCTCTAAAGATGATACTGCCATACTATGATATCTTATGTGTCATTAACCAAATATTTACAACATATTTCCCTTGCAGTGATACCACCATACTGAACATTTTGGTAGTGGAAATCAGGAGAGACATGCTATCTATCACCAAGTAATTTTTTTACATTAATATTAAGAGCAACTTCTTGGAATACACAGGTTCAGAGCATTCGGTAATGATTTAGCTCAGCGTTCAGCAGAGGACATTGCATATTCCGTGTTACGTTTTTTTGCCAAGGGTGGGACATTGGTAAATTACTACATGGTATGCTTATACATTTGCATTTTTGCAATGATATGCATTCAAATCGCCACAGAGAAAATACTAGAACTTTTCATGGAGTTGCATGGTAACTTGTTTTGAACAGTATTATGGTGGAACAAATTTTGGAAGGACGGGTGCTTCCTATGTGTTGACCGGATATTACGATGAAGGTCCCATTGATGAATACGGTTAGATTGGCTCAATTGTACATTTCAAGCTTTCTTGGTTCCATCTGTTGCCTCAATTGCGTCTAACAATCAGTTATTCGGTCAATGTACTGTTTTGACTGAAATTCGGTCAATGTACTCATCCAGGTATGCCGAAGGCGCCCAAATATGGGCATCTCAGGGACCTGCACAATGTAATCAAGTCATACAGCAGAGCTTTCCTTGAGGGGAAACAATCATTCGAGCTATTGGGTCAGGGGTATGAGGTTGGGAACAACTGCTTCCATCATTTCTGCACGAAAAAACTTGAGATGTTTTGTGTGACAGTGTTGTGTTATTGAACAGTCAATTTTCTTCTGGTCTGATTAGTTTCCTGCACGTGCAGGCACGCAACTTCGAGATTCCTGAGGAAAAGCTATGCTTGGCTTTCATCTCCAACAATAACACAGGGGAGGACGGAACTGTGAATTTCCGAGGGGACAAGTACTACATTCCGAGCCGCTCAGTTTCCATCCTTGCAGACTGCAAGCATGTGGTGTACAACACAAAGAGAGTATGTGGACCGTATGCACTTGCGTCTAATTAGTAAGGACATTGCTTCAGTGGTGATAAAGAGCATACATTCCTGACTTGTGTTATGCATATGTTATGCTAGGTGTTTGTTCAACATAGTGAAAGGTCATTCCATAAAGCCGAAAAGGCGACCAAGAACAATGTTTGGGAGATGTTCTCAGAGACGATTCCGAGGTATAAACAAACTAATATCAGGAACAAGGAACCCTTGGAGCAGTATAACCAGACCAAAGACCAAAGTGACTATTTGTGGTACACCACAAGGTGTTGTTTCTTAATTTCATCACACCTTCATTTCAGCTCAGTATTATGAGCATTTATACTTTATATTTTCCCACAGGTAGCAAAATGGTGAATTCACTATTTGTGTTTGTTTACAACAACCGTGCAGCTTTCGCTTGGAGGCAGATGATTTGCCCATCAGGGGTGACATCCGGCCTGTGCTTGCAGTCAAAAGCAGTTCACATGCATTGGTAGCATTTGTCAATGATGGCTTTGCAGGTAACATGTCCAACTCTGTAATAATCTTGTTTAGCCAGAAGCAGATACCAATTGCAAGCACTAACAATTGTACTAAAAAGAGACCTCATAACCACCATGAATGCAGGGAATGGTCATGGAACCAAGAAAGAGAAGGGTTTCACGTTTGACAGACCCATTAGTCTAAGATTAGGTGTCAACCATCTCGCGCTACTGTCATCATCCATGGGAATGAAGGTAATAATATCTAAGTGTTTCAGGCCCAAGCTGGCTAGCTAGGTGGTGGTCAGTTGCACACAATTTATGATGGAATCCTGACCAGTCATAGTTCAATTTGCACATTTTGCTCTTGTTTGCAGGACAGTGGTGGTGAACTCGTTGAACTAAAGGGTGGCATTTCGGATTGCACAATACAGGGACTCAACACGGGAACCTTAGATTTGCAAGTCAATGGCTGGGGCCATAAGGTACATTATATGCTATTGCGCTTGGTATTTGAGAAAAGGATACACTTTCGCTCCTCAAGGGCATAATGCACTGATATACTAAGAAATGATCACCTCCATGCTTGTTTTAACCAGGCCAAATTGGAAGGTGAGGAGAAGGAGATTTACACGGAGAAAGGCATGGGCGCTGTTAAGTGGGTACCGGCCACGAGTGGACAGGCTGTCACCTGGTACAAGGTACGTAAGCCGGGCCACGAAAAGGATCATCATACATTCAGTCTCTTCAATATAATCTTTGTTTCCAACTCTCAGTGTCACTGTCTGTTTCATGTCATATCAGAGATACTTTGACGAGCCAGACGGGGATGATCCTGTTGTCCTTGACATGACCTCTATGTGCAAGGGCATGATATACGTGAACGGCGAAGGCATGGGTCGCTACTGGACGTCATTCATAACTCCTGGCAAAGTCGCTTCCCAGGCAGTGTATGCAAGTTCTGCGCTGCTGAACAACCCATTCCTTTATTGGCCTACAATTAATGTATTTTCACTCTTCAACTTATTAATTTTCCTTTTAGGTACCATATTCCACGGCCATTTTTGAAATCCAAGAACAACCTATTGGTTGTATTTGAGGAGGAGATTGGCAAGCCGGAAGGCATACTCATCCAGACAGTGAGGAGAGATGACATCTGCGTGTTCATCTCGGAGCACAACCCTGCACAGATAAAGCCATGGGACGAGCATGGAGGCCAGATCAAGCTCATAGCCGAAGACCACAACACTCGGGGATTCTTGAACTGCCCCCCGAAGAAGACCGTCCAGGAGGTAGTCTTTGCCAGCTTCGGCAACCCGGTGGGGTCATGCGGCAACTTCACTGTAGGCACCTGTCACGTTCCCAATGCGAAGGAAATCGTCGAGAAGGTACAGGCATTCCCCCCCTTAACAACGCGCATCATTTGTAATACTGTAGCTTATCCTGGATCACATTTTGTTTTTTCCTGCCTATGGTTGGCGGTTGATCTCTGGAGTATATGCACAGGAATGCCTCGGCAAGAAGGGGTGCGTGCTGCCGGTGCTGCACACGTTTTACGGTGCGGACATCAACTGCCCCACGACGACGGCCACACTGGCGGTGCAATTGAGGTGCCACAAAAAGGGCGATCCAGAATAAATAGAGAGATCGACACCTTCTCTGGGCTCCTGCACTCACTGTCTCTTCATCCCGTTTGGTTTCGAACCCGCGTCGATGCATTGTGTGTCGCTTGTTGTGAGTATAGCTTCGTTGCTTGATCTGGATCGTAGGGAATCGATACGTAAATGTGAATGGAACTGCTGGGCGCCGATCGGCTCGAAGATGTATTTTCCTTTCCTCACCTCTTTCTTCTTTTGTTGCTGTTCTGTGCTGTTTCATGTTAACCATCACAGTAGGTGCTGAATAACCACGAGGGATGGTTTAGCGAACTCCAAATTTGGTGCAAAAGAACAGTTGTGCTGACCGAGTGGATAGAATAATTCAATGACCATGTCCTGTAAATGTTTTATCATGTTTGTGGGGCATCCTCAAGCCTTCTGCTGCTTGATTTGTACGTACATCTCATCTTGACAAGAGTGACAAGTTTATATTGCCAAATTTCTGATGCAGCTGTATGTAAGTGTTGTATTTGTTAAGCAATTTGTAATGCATATCTCTTGTTCCATTATCACAAATTCACAATGATAGTGGTCGCCGATCCTCTTTTGGACCGTATGGACATTTTTTGTAATGCAAATTCGTCTACATTCTATACTCAAGTGAAATTTCAAGCTCGAACTTGATGTATTTGTGAGTTATGAAAACAACAACAGATTCAAACATGGATAGTGGTTTTCCTGGTTCTATCGTTTATTTATATGTTGATTGTTTTTCATGCTCACGAATGTGATTGATTAGCATTTGTAGAAATCAACTTCTCAACATATTGAATTTTTTTATTATCATCTGAAACTTTCTGAACTTGGTTTTTCAGTTTTCAATGTTTTTGCCATGAGTGTTGTTTTCAACGAATATTTTCCAGCTGATTGAACATTCAAAATTCCCTTCGAAGCCTATAGATTCTAGAACTCCCATTGCATAAACCTTTCTGTTTTGAACTCCCCCTGCTTGATGTAAATATTACGCAGTTGTAAGTCCATGTGGCTCTTCCCAATGGGGGAAGAAACTCTAGCTTGTTTTGAAGCAATGGTTTAGGGCATGTCCAAGGCGGACCCACAACTGCCTGCATCCGTCCGGACCGCGCTGTCAGGACCACGGAAGCCATCTAACACGGGCTTGTATCGGTCCGTGGAGCGGCCTGGACGTGATTTCTTCCGCAAACCGGAGACAAACATGGGGGGAAGGGGCTCTGCGGTAGTGCGGACGGATCCACGCCCGCTTCTGACCATCATGGCCCACCAAAGACCCCTCCCCTCTCTCGCGCGTTTTTGGGCTGCGCCGCTCCAGAACGTCAGCGGCTGCATTCATGCCCAGCCAGAGCGGACGCGACCGCTCACTGGCGATGACATTGAAGCGGCGCGCCGTCCGAGAGCGCCGCCCGCAGCACTACGCGGTGCAGGCGACTACAACACACTCAAACGACACGACGGTTGCCCGTCTGTCTGTTTGCCACCCACATTGATGGCACGCGGTTGCCGAGGTGTCTCCTCCGGCGTTAGCCGTCCGTTCCTCTCCCACCCACCATTGCTATAAAAACCGGTGCCCCGACCATAGCCCCAGTCACCCACCTCTGATCCCTCTCGGCAACACTCCCACCACGGATTCGTTCCCCGCCAAAGCTCTCTGGGACGGGCTTACGTCCGACCAGAAGAAGGACATGGCCGCCATTGCTACCGGCTGGCTGGCCGACAGGCACCCAGAGGACGACGACGTCCCAATGCAGGACGATGCGGTCGACGTACCAGCGCCACCCTCACCGGTGCATTGCACCATGACCATCGGCGAGGCTCGTGCCTATTACATGGACATGGTGCGGGAGAGGAGCGGGAGGAGCAGTTCTGGGAGGCACAGGGCGACGCTGCCTACAACACTACCTCCTGCAGGAGCACGTGCATATGGAGGAGCAGCTCGGCGCTCGCAGGGCTGTCACGCCAGATGCGGACCTGGCGGAGCAGGAGGCGCTGCTCCACCCGCGAGATCCGCCTCGCCTGCTGGCAGTCCCGCCAGCGGGTGGCGGAGGTGGCAGCCGCCTACAAGAAGAGTGACGACGCAAGCGAGGTGGTGTTCGGCGAGACCGACGACGAGGCGGAGGACACCGCCGAGTCCGTGCCCCGACACGACGACCACGAAGCCGACACGTCCACGGGCGCCCCGGCAGCGAGGTTGCCGCCACTCGGGTCCCAGGAAGGCCACCGCTCCTCCCCTCCCGTCGACGCCAAGCCTGGTGGGCTGAACATCGTCGGCCGATTAGCCGCTTGGCATCGATGTAGAGGCGGACAGCTTTGCTTCCCGTGGCTCAGGACGCCGAGGTTACAGAGGCAGAGCCGGAGAGCGCCGAGGCGGAGCTGGAAAAGACGAAACTTCAGTTCTCTTGGTTCATGGCCAGACATGGGGAGCGGGCGTCACGACCATTTAGACCTAGCCGGACGAGCTTCGCTTAGTTGACGTAAATGTAATGAAATCCGTCATGTTTATATCAATTCGCACGTTTTGATCGAATTTCGGCCAGTTGATTCAAGTTGTTGTCAAAATGTATGCGGCTAGCGTTGGATGACGTCCTCCCGCACCCGTGTCCGCGGACGGATGTGGAAGCAAATTTGCGGGTTGCTGTTGAAGATGCCCTTAGGTGAGCAACTTGTCGCACCGAGAAAAAGAGTTCAAGAGTATTTTCTTCCACATATAATTTCTTTTTAGATATTTTGTAACTTATTGACATTTTTTATTTAATTTCCCACCGGTCGCGTTGTCAAAATTTGAATTGCAAATGCTTTGCTTCTTGTATTCAACCCGACGCAATGGAAGGCAAAGGAAAAAAAAAAGGATTGATTATTTTTCAGAAAAATGGGGCGTTGCGAGAATCGAACTCGCGACCTCTCGCACCCAAAGCGAGAATCATACCACTAGACCAAACGCCCTTCGATGGCAGCTTCAGCATAACAATCCTTATATTGCGTACTGGCATTGCCATTTGCTTTTCCCTCCAAAACTTCTCCCCAAATTCTTAGGTTTCCCGCCTCCCTCGCCGCCGGTAAATCGCGCGTTTCTCTCTCTCTCTCTGCGGCACACACAGATTCCAATTGTTCCACCCTACGCACCTCGCCGCAGTCATGGCGGACGCCGGCGACGACCTGGACCTGCTCCTGTCGCTGGACGAGGACGGCGACCAGGCCGTCCTCGAGACCCCTCCGTCCTCCCCCTCGCGCCCCGCCGCCGCTGGCTACGGCGCCTTCACGCCCCCGAGGGCCGTGGCGCGCCCGGGCGGCACCGACATGTCCGTCTTCCGCGACGCCGTCAAGGACTACATCGAGGCCGTCCCGGCCTCCACCTCCGGCTCGGGCCCCAGCCGCCCCAAGCTCCCCAAATCCAACCAAACCCTCGTCGACACCTACTCCGGCCTCCGCATCAAGCACATGGCCGTCTCGCCGCTCGAGATCGCCAACCGCTTCGCCGACATCCGATTCGTCCGCATCTCCGCGTTCAAGTACGGACCCCCCCGCCCTTCTCTCTCGTAGAAATGGACATTTGTACTCGGGAACTCATCGATTCGAGGGGGCAGGAGCCTGGCCGGCGGGGACTTCTTCTCCGGCTGCTGGGCGACCGCCGGCGTGGTGCTGGACAAGGGCACGAAGCGGGTGAGCGCGCAGGGGAAGGACTACAGCATCTGGAAGATGGGCGCGCTGGACGACTCCGAGGTGTCGGTGTTCCTCTTCGGGGAGGCCCACACCCACTACTCCGGCGGCGCCGTCGGCGACGTCTTCGCGCTGTTCAACGGCAACGTCCGCATGGACAAGGGGGTACTATGCTTGCTCACATTTTTCTTTCCAATCTTGGGTGGATCAACTGATGCCTTGAGGGTGTATGCTGAATTGATTCATTGTTGGTGGACGATGTTCTTGCAGGGGCAAGGGTTCTCGGTGAGCGTTGGCTCGGTGGGGCAGATGATGAAGATGGGCGTCTCGGCCGATTTCAGCATCTGCAAAGGGACGAGGAAAGATGGGATGGCCTGCACCATGGCCACAAACAAGTATGTACTTATTCCTGAATGATGAGATTGCCTCTGAAAAACTGTCGTTGCACACTGCCAATAATAAGATCCAGGAAGATGTAAAACTAGAAACTACCGAGTAATGTCTGTACTTGGACACTGAGGAAATCATGGGTCATCTCCTCTGAGATATTAACACTTGTCTGGAGTGCGATATGTGCTAAGACTGAAAAACGAAATGAAGCCCATTTAGACACACCGTTGCCTCCCATGGACTGATGCTCAGACCCTGGTCAAGGTGTGAGGGTCATGGCAGCCATATCATAGATTAGTGGTGTGCACATTGTCTCTGAAAAACTGTAGTTGCACATTGCCAATAAGATCCAGGAATATGTAGAAATTAGAAACTACTGAATACTGACTCTACTTGAACACTCAGGAAATTCTGTGGTCATCTCCTCTGAGATATTAACACTTATCTGGAGTGTGATATGTGCTGAGACTGAAAAAAATGAAGCCCATTTAGACACACTGTTGCCTCCTACGGACTATGCTCTGACCCTGGTCAAGGTGTAAGGGTCATGGCAACCATATCATAGATTAGCGGTATTCACATTGTCTTTGCATTTTTAGAGAGCCAATTTTTAGAGAGCATGGCAACCATACCATAATTTTCAACAGTGGAAGCAAATTGTAATTGAATTCACATGGTGCTATGCATTTTTAGAGAGCCAATTTCACAGCATTTCATTTACACATTATGGCTAGGCCAAAAGAACAGATGTACATGTGGTTTAGATAAATGCTGTTTCTCACCCTGAACATGGCCTGTTCCTTTTCAGGCGCAAGGGACCATACTGCAAATATCATTCATCGGTATGAGATATTAATAACTCCCTATGTTGCATCTGAGGCAGATAGGCATGCAATTTGATTAATTATGTGTGTTTCCTATTGGCAGAACACATCATCACAGAAGTACTCTACTGGCAGAGTGGAGCTTAAGGGTGGGTAAGTGAATCCCAAAAAGAACAATCATAGCTTCTATTGTGTTCCCGAATGGTTCCTCATCCACCATACCACATGATTCTTTACATTTTTTTATTCTTCAGAAACTTCCAGTTTGCTTCCAAACTTCGTTCCAATGGGATTTACATGGTCAAGCCTCCCTCAGAACGATCCGATCCGAGAAATCCATCACGACCACTGAAAGTAATGTCAGTCGATGGTTTAAAAAGGGCTTTAAGGTATTTGAAGTACTTTCATTTGTTCACCTTTTCAGTTTATATCCTCCGATGAATATAAACTTCTACCGTGAACAAAATGATGGAAATAATATTAGTTAGTTCTGTATACCATTGTACTGTCCAAATGTGAGGTCAAGAGGATCCTCTAGCATATGTTGACAGACTAATGACTGAAAGTGTATCAGCCCTTGTAATAGCATGAAGTGAAGGTGCTTGTCATGCTAAACTGGTTATTTCCTAATTTTGACTCTGTCTTGCAGTAATGCGGATAAAGTGACCACTAAGAACAACTCTCAGGGTATAAGGTTCCTCTCCCATGTCACAGGTAAAAAACACATTCCCCACATTTCATTTGTAGCTGTAGTAGTTTGATGCAAGTGTCATCTACACACTGCAACTGCTTTAGTTCAACTTTAATAAAAATGATTGTGTTCATCACATTGACGCAGAGGCCGGGGGTTCCAACCTCCCTTTCGATAAAGAAAAAAAACCTACACACTGCAAAATTTGCCGCTGTCACCTCGCAATGGAAACTTATCTACCTTCTGCATTGACCAGGCGGCATGGAACCGAATCTCGTGAGCAACAGTACTTCGACAGTTGTACAGAAGCCGATGTCGACCTGGAGCACCCTCTCGGAGAAGCTGAGCTCAGGCAGAAGGTGAGCCGCAGCATGCCCCCGGGTTTGTAGCCTTCACCGCTCCATGGAGCAATTCTTTTTAACCGAACGACCTTGATTTACGTGCAGGCCGGCATCTTCTGGCGCCAAGGTAGGAGCGCCCAAACCAACCTCGCAGAAGCAGGAACAAGAGGCCAAGAGGAGAAAGGTGAACAACCCTTCGGGGAACACGATCGAGCTGGACCTAGGCAGCTCGGATGACGACGAGATCAACATAGTGCTGCGACGCTAGCTGATGGCCTAGTTTGGCTGGCTCCATGGCCAAGCGGCTTGCTGCTTTCTTTTCAAGAGGCTGTAAATGTACACCAGAAGGAGCACACAAGGAAGGCCTACGGGATTGCCGCCGCGCCCTTCCACAGCGACAGCATAGGGAGTAGTCGAGGCCTGAGGCGCCTATGCATGTTCTATACTTGATTCCCTGTTTAAGGTTTGGGAATTCTGAAATACCAGGTGCGAATGTTTTCTGTTGCCTGTAATTGGACGTTGGACGAGATGATATTAATTCAGATTCAGTGCCTTGCGTGATCTTGTCAAAGGCTGACGACTGAACGGTGAGATAACCAAAGCGGTAGACCCAGCCTCGGCCATTCAGCATGTAAAAGGCAGCAGAGTTGCAGATTTACTGCTAGAATCAAAATGCACACCCACAACAACAAAGAAGAAGTATGCCCAGTGTATTATAGCAAATCGGTACTAGTACAAGTGATGACTTGGAGAAACAAAAGACATTGCAGAAACACTCTAAACTTGGCGACATCTTTTGTGATATCATACGTACATCGACGGTGAATCATATGATGAGAGCTAAAGAATCTGCACACTAGGATCAACATCTGCCCTCACAAAACAGAAGCAATTAAGGAAGAAAAAAAATGCTGAGCTGTGAAAGCGACTTGGTGGTCATTGCAAAAGATATACTAACAAGACGGCTTGGTGGAGCTGGAAGATAATGCTACCTGCTAATGATTCCCATTAGTCACCAACCCCACTTTCCTCTATAATTGAATCCCCAATCAGGAGAACTCGATGAACAGATATTGATAGAAACACTCGAACTTCTCCGTATCTTTTGCAAATGCTGTATATATTGTATGCACGATAGGGAGCGAACAATCCGGAGCCGCCATTATTAAAGTTGCAGAGCAACAACCTGCGGCACAAATAGTTAAGATACGTACGAACGGTGCTTAGCAGCCGCAGCATGACCTAACGCCTGACGCCACAGTGCCCTTCTAAGCTGTATAAATGAAGCTGGAAGGTGTAATCCTCCCCAGTTCACTCAACTATCTAATCCAGTACAGTAGCTGAGCACTCGAGTGCAGAGGCGATTAGCCTTCCGGTTCCGGAACCTGCAATGGCTGCTGCTCCGGCGACGACGGCGGTGGTGGCGGTGCCGCGGATGAAGCTGGGCTCGCAGGGGCTGGAGGTGTCTGCGCTGGGGCTGGGATGCATGGGCATGTCCGCCTACTACGGGCCGCCCAAGCCCGAGCCCGACATGGTCGCGCTCATCCACCACGCCGTCGCCGCCGGCGTCACCCTCCTCGACACCTCCGACATCTACGGCCCGCACACCAACGAGCTCCTCCTCGGGAAGGCGCTGCAGGGCGGGGTGAGGGGCAAGGGGCAGCTGGCGACCAAGTTCGGCATCCTCGCCGGCGCCGACGGCGCGCGGGCGATCCGCGGCGACCCGGCGTACGTGCGCGCGGCGTGCGAGGGCAGCCTCCGGCGCCTCGGCGTGGAATGCATCGACCTCTACTACCAGCACCGCGTCGACGTCAGCCTGCCCATCGAGGTCACGGTGAGTGAGTCAACCTCAGTTCAACCCAATCCCGTTGACTAGTCAGACCAACGAGCGTTGACCAAATGCACCACGGTGACGCTCTTCCGCATGTTAGATACTACTTCCTCCAATGAGAGAAATTTACCACGGTGACGCTCATTCGTATGTTAGATACTATACTTCCTCCAACGCCATAATATAAGAACGTCTTTGACACTAGTACAACATACACTATCAATGAGAGGAATTTACATGCTTGGCATCCACAAATGGGTGAACTCAAGAAACTGATTGAAGAGGGGAAGATAAAATACATTGGTTGTCCGAAGCATCGGCATCGACCATCCGAAGAGCGCACGCGGTTCATCCCATAACCGCCGTCCAGTTGGAGTGGTCGTTGTGGTCGAGAGATGTCGAGGAAGACATAATCCCTACTTGTAGGTACGTACATTTTCATGTTCAATCATGACATCTCAAGGTCATTTTTGGTTTCCCAATCGCATGAATTTTGCTCCTGCTCATATATAATCTCAGGGAACTTGGCACTGGAATTGTGGCGTACAGCCCGTTGGGCAGAGGATTCTTCTCTAGTGGGCCAAAGCTGGTCGACACGCTGTCTGAACAAGACTTCCGCAAGGTTTGTTATAAGAATGTTTGCCTACTTCGCTCTCGTGTATTTGACAAATCCCTTCTCTTTGTACAAGAAATCTTGATTTTCGGTTCTAAGTATCTAAACCAACAATGCTCAACACATTTATTCAGGACTTACCAAGATTCCAAGTTGAAAACCTCGAGAAGAACACCATGGTATTTGAGCGGGTTAGCGCGATGGCAGTGAGGAAGGGGTGCACGGCATCACAACTCACACTTGCCTGGGTTCACCACCAGGGGAACGATGTGTGCCCCATACCAGGAACCACAAAGGTCGACAACTTCAACCAGAATGTGGCGGCGCTGTCTGTGAAGCTCTCCCCAGAGGAGATGGCCGAGCTTGAGTCCTACGCGTCGGCGGATGTTGCGGGCGATCGCTACCATGATTTCCTGAACACTTGGAAGGATTCTGAGACCCCTCCCATGTCATCCTGGAAGGCCGAGTGACAACTTTTCCTGGGAACTGGAATAAAAGAGTTGCTTGTTTCTTAATTTCTCGTACCACTAGAAGGTGTGTGTATGTGTGTGTGTGTGTGTGTGTGTGTGTGTGTGCGCGCGCGCGCACTTGATTACTCATGTTGTATCCTGGGAAGTACTGTGATCTGATGTATGAATGGACTCTGGAAATAATGTATGGAGTACCATGTGTTGTGGTCGTGATTAAGTTACGTCCATTTGTTAAAAAGGGCCCAGGGACAACGGGGAGGCAAGTCCCAATGTAAAATAACTCCCAACTCATATGGCTCCTTCATCCGAACAATCCTGTTGCTCCGAGATTGTTGAATATATTGGTATTTCTGCTTGTATTCTCTCATCCACTTCACCTTTTTTTCAAGGACACACCATGGAGAGATGTACCAATAACATAGAAGAAGAGTGAAGATGATTGATACAACTGATACAATGCCTAACAGCACGCCACACCCAACACAATTACAATGACACACAACTCACCTTGTCCAACTCAAGCCATGAAGAGGCATGATGCCAAACACCTCGGAAGCACGACCAAAACTCCATGCCTGACTGACTCAATGCACCCTTCGCTTGGCGCCTAGGAGATCGACAGATGGACAATAAGAAACAATCGGACTTGAGGAAGATGTCGTCCAAGAGGTACAGGCGACGAGGATGCACATAACACCCGAAGGCCCATGCTCACAATATCAACCAACTCATAGCACCATGCGGCCCCATGCTCCGTGAGCCCGCCAAGTCAACAACACCATCTTGCTCTCCGGTAAACACCACAACCACCCATGCAGTTCTTCCAAGGAAGGGTCGCCGCTGCACTGCCACCATCGTCGGCTCCGACAACCGTTCCTACGATTTTCCCTTGTGCTTGAGGGGACATCCAAGACCAAGAAAATGCCTCCAAAGAGGAGAACACCCACATGCGTCACCATTATCTGCAACTGCTACCGTGTAGGGATTTCTCCCCAACCATGTCCGCCAAGAACCGTTAAAGAAAAACAGGTTGGGTTGCGGGGAAGCAAGGCGCTGGCTTGGAGCACCACCGAGGAGAGGAGAGCCACACATGTTGCCGTAGTGATGGTCGCCACCAGATCCACCACCACACATCGGAAGAGGCCGCCCACAGAAGATCTGCATCAGTGGGGTGAGTTTTTGATCTGGGCATATTGAGAGTACATGATATGTTCTTGGTGTGACCAAGAAGGTTGAGGAAACTGATATCTAACAATGGTATTGTCATATTCTTGTCAGTGGCTAAAACATGAACCATGTGATCATAGTTTTCAAGTCTCAAAGTTTCTCGATAAACTCAAAATATTCATCTCCTTCAGTCTGAATCAAAATAAAGGTAGGTAGCTCGTTGAGTCAAAGCATTTTGTGCTTTCAATGACCGCCTTCACCAAACTAAAAAAATAAGAATCTGTTGGTGAAAAGTATAAGCTCTTCAAAATTCAGTTGGAGGAACCCATACACCGACTAAAACACAAGATATTCTTCATGTTCATCTCCGATGAGATGACAAGGGACTTAGTTGTTGTAATTATCATGTTCCTATCAAAGGTTGTCATTATCATGGTGCTACCTGCACAATTATATTGTCCTGTGATGGCAAATATAGACCAAGATATTACACTAGCATAGAAGAACGCACCAACAATGTAACTGAGTGTGGTTGATCATGCGGTGCAACACGATGTGTAGCCGGTCTCACAACAATATTACTCTCACCCTCGCAAAAAAAAGGGACAAGACTACTATCAAAATAATTTAGTTGGGTTTTCTAAAACAGAGGGTCATAAATTTAAATCAGCCATCAACATAAAAGATGGGAACATGCAAAAACAAAATTTAAGGGCAACTCCAATGTGAATCACCAAACACCGGAGCATCCACCATCCAACCGTGGTCACCAAATGTCAGCCGCTAATTTTTTCACTGTGCCTAGAGTACTGAATGATAAATAGCATAATTCTTCTTTCATAATTGAAAGATAAATATTCCAATGCAACAATAATTCAAATATAAATATTACAATTCAAACATAAAGTTTTGAAATAAATTAGTTTTGATGTGAATTCAACTTATTATCCTTACATATTCTCAACTAGATCATTCCAAAGCTGCTTATGAGTTCCAAGATAGCGAATCTGCTGATGTGTTTGGTGAAAATCCTCAAACGTCGTTGGATTATGCTTCGGAAGTTGGATAGGATCATTTGTCTCTTGAAATTGTAGAGCTTGGCGAACTCCCTCACTCTCATCCCCCAAAATCACATCCAATCATGTTGTCCGAGATCACGCAAGTTGTCATCATCTCCCACAATGTCTCTAGATCCCATAGTTTAGCAGGTCCGCGAACAACTGCATAACAGGTTTGGAGCACACCAAATGCCCTTCCCACATCCTTTCTAGCACCTTCTTGTTTTGGGGTAAGTGAATCTTTTTATTACCCAACTCAGAAATGGTAATGACGAAGGTCGCCCACGGAGGATAGATACCATCACAAAGATAGTACCTCATGTTGTAATCATGACCATTGATGGTATGGTTGCACACAGGAGCTTTGCGTGCACACAAATGCAAACAATGGATTACACCGCATCACGTTGATATTATTGTGAGACTCAGGCATGCCAAATAAAGAGTGTAAAATCCAGAAGTCTTGCGACACAACTGCTTCAGGAATGATGGTGGGCTTTCTGCAATGGCCTTAGTATTGCCCGTGTTGAGCATATGGTCGGCTCTTTCATTTTTGGTGTATGCAATACAAGAATCCGAGAATGCCTAGAAACCCTCTTGATTCTCCAAGTGCCATGATCTTTGCTGTATTTGCGGCATTTGGTTCTCTCAAGTACTTTGGTCCAAACATCATGACCAATGTAGTAGCAAATCTTACCATGCATTACAGGCATGTGCTTTCAGCCATTCAAAGTACTCGTTCCACGAATCTACGATCGTGCGATAGGCAAGCATCCTCATAGCAAGCGTGCACTTCTGATAACCAGGCAACCCAATGTTTCCAACAACACCCCTCTTCAGCTCGATGTAATCAACATAGACCCTCGCACCTTGCTATATGCGTTCAAACACATGTTCTCGCATATAAAATCGGCGACAGAAATAGGGTTCGAACAACGCATCAGGGGCAAAGGAGTCACCATACAACATATTATGTCCTTGTGCCATCTGTGAATTCAACACTTGATGTCCCTTTGTTGAACCATTGTAGTTGAGAACGTGCTCTGCCACACATTCCGCGCTTCAAGAATCACCCTCATCATCGATATTTCATCATCATCTTCATCCTCGTCTGACGAAGACGAATTCGTGAACTTGACATAGTACCCCTCATTTGAATCCATTGTGTTTTGTTCAAAGTAAACAACAAGAACACCAAAAAAATTGGCAATAACATTTGACCTAACACTTGTCGGGCGTAGTATCCACCATGAGTAGTGTTGGAAAGGGCGGATGATACCTAGGCTGTGGTTTATTTCAGGGTGGAAAGGTGGCGTAAGCAAAGTCGAGCGGCGTCTGGATGGAGAGGGAGAGGTCTGACGAGGCTTGGATGGTGTCCTGGTGGTACAACAACGATGCTGCCGTGAGGTAGCATGGATACATAGCATATGAGGATGGACGGAACAAGAAAAAATACAGACTCCTGCCATTATCAAAATCATGTGTTACGAACATCTGGATGCCCACAAACATCACCTCAATTTGGTGTCAGTTTGGGGAATTTCAGACCGGTCCTCACCAATTTGATGACCCTAGTTGGATGGCCAAAAGTGAGTGTCCGATCCGGACTTTTGCGGGTGATTAGGTGATCTGTGTTAGAGTTTCCCTGAGATGCTAGGGTTGACATATTGAATATGGTGACGTGCAAATTGCACTGCACACCACCGAACAAGGCAGAAGGAAAGCTTATGAGCACATGGAGAGGTAGGCCCCGGGATGCCAGGGTTGAACACAAACCTATGGTGGCAGCTCACCTGGAGCGTCGCAACATCATAACAACATGAATTCACTACTCAAACTTGAAGCACATGTAGAGGAAGAATCTCAACGTATCATAGGCATGCAAAATGATATACTAGAACTAGCATTAGTTGCTGAATAACCAACAACCATCACCAAACTCATAATAACCAAGTTCAAGAGTGTAGCAAAATACCACCGACATAAAAATAACGGAGTCAGCCAAATGGTAAACCTCCCAGATCGACTGGAACCAGACCAATGTACTTACGGCTTACTACTAGCATAGCTTTGAACCACAAACGGTTAACGGCTGCTCTCAGGCATCAACAAAGCCGGGTTTCCTTCCTTGCTGGTATTTGCATTATGAGATAGTTGTTTCTTTAGTTATACCCCCTTGACCTTCATTCGAAGGCCCACTAGTTCTTCCTTCGGAGTTCATCCACTTCCTCTTTGGTGAGGTCGTTCTTGATGTTTAAGGTCTTGCGGATCTCCTCTGGAGTCATCTTCTTTATCATGTCAGCGACCTTCTGGCAGGTCAGATCCATCAGCCCCTTGATGTCCAGGTAGTTCGCAGCCTATCAAGGCAAATATAAGCATGATGGTAAGGTATCATACTTACACAAAAGAGACTAAACAGATAAGAAACAGGAGCAACATAAACAAGATATATTTGCATCACTCACATGGTGAGGGAGCAGAACTTCATACTTAAACAAAATAGTAGCAAAAAATGTAAATGATGAGCGTGAAAAGTTCATATTAAGCAAAACAATAGCAATACAACATAACGAGGGAGTAAAATTTCATACTTAAGCAAGATAATACAATACAGATAGTACAATCCGAAGGTGAGTTGTCTTACATGATACCGAAAAAATACCATACAAGTTTTGCACACAAATGGATTCCAATATTGCTAATACAGTGCAGATGAATTACCCCAACAACATGGATAACCCAAAACAGCTATGTACAACAATAGGCCTACTAGCTAGGAGCGGTAATGTAATACGTATTATATTACTTGCAAAAGAATATAATTAGACAATGAGAAACATATACTATAGAGCTATAAACAACAATAGATCACTAATAGTAGCATTCTCATATGGCAAAATAAAGACACCACAAAGCATCAAAGAAAGCACACATGCCCTACAATCTGATGGGATAAATGTACTGAATAGTTGAACACAGATGCATCCTAGGATAGCAGTCTTGACTGATGATGCAACAAGAATCGAATATAGATGACATCAAAGCAGTCCGACAAACCATCACAAAGCAACAACCAAACCATGTTGATATCTTACAGTCTTGCTGACCATTTCTATAGATAATCTGCCTTTCTAATACTGAAATGCAAGCTAGATAGTTCAGATTTCCAGCTAAGGGCGAAATGCAGTCAGTCAAATATTATCACAATACTCTTCTCAAGTAAATATAAGACTAGAGTAATGCAAATTAACTCAAGAAACCGAAATCAACAATGTGTAGAAAGCTAGGATGCATTTAACTAAGCACAATACTGAAGTTTTTTTTTGCAGAAAAGCACAATACTGAAGTTATATAAATGCAACTTACAGTGGTACAACACTGAAAATATTAACATATCGAAGTACGCATATTAGCAAATAAGGCAATACACTTTCACCAATATCATCGAATAGCTCTTCATATAATAGTTGTTTCGTCCTATTGAGATTACAAACACTAAGGATCGCACAACCATGTAAATATGATGGCAATTAAACCAGAAATTAGAAAACATTAAAAAAATAAAGATCGACAACAGTCCCCCTTTTATTTATTAAAAAATTAATGAACCATTCCAATATTTTGAAGAGTACCTCCAACGAACGTACAATACATATCATATATAAGAGTACCTGCAATGAGTCTACACTACTACCCAGTTCCTGACCCAAAAATGCCATGAGACCCTAAAATCACGAGCACACGAAGCACAAATCCGGGGTACCAATACCAACCATTCAAAATCACAACACAACTGCTTCTAAATAGCAGGAACAAGAGCCCTTGACGAGTACTAACTAGAAGGAGCACATCGGGGAGGGTTGGATGGAAATATCACCAAGATGAGGTCGAAGAGGACGCGTTGTTTGACGTCGGCGAACTCTTTGTCGCAGGTCTTGAGGTCCCACTCGGAGGCCTTGGCAGTGGAGTCTGTGGGTTCGGCTCCGCGCTTCTGGACGTGCTGCTTGCAGTACTTGATGACCATGGTAAGGATCTCAGCTTTGACGTTGGGGAGGGGGATGATGTTGTTGGCGCAGTTATCCTCGACCATGTGCTTGATGGACTGTGACTCCATAGCCACAGTCTCCTCCACCACAAACTCCACGCCGTCGGAGCTCCTCAACATGAGCTTCTTCTCTGGTGTCGCCGCCGCCGCGTACGCCATTGATGTGGTCGCCGGGGAGACTAGGGTGGCTAGGTGGTTCGAGGCGAAAAACCTTAGGAGAGAAGGCGAAGGGGGAGTTTGGGGGTGGAGGGGAGGGGAGGCACTTTTATTTTTGGATCGCGAAGGGGAAATGTGGATTTTCTTTTATGGAATGGAAAGGGTCTAAAATTATTACCATTATCATTTAGGGAAACACCGAAGATTCGCTCGGTCGCGTAGCTCCCTCCCATACGCCACGCTACACCCACCAATGCAAGGGCGCCACGCTACATCCACCAATGCCAGGGCGCCACGCTACACCCGCTAATGCCAGGGCACCACGCGTCCTTACGGGCCCATGCACATCCCTTCTCTCTTGCTTATCTTCTTTTCCCTCTCGTCGGACTCCTCTCCCCGATGCGCGCTCCACTCCTCTCCCCCGAAGCTCACCGCCAATGTCGTGCTGTCTCTCCTCTTCCCCATGCCCGCCGCCATGGCAACCTCCTCTTCCACCCCTCCCCCCGCGGGCATGGCCAGTGAGCTTTTCCCCTACCAGTCCACAAATGTTGCAACCGACGTGCTTGTCGCTAGAACTCACATGGTTGCGCGCAACATTCCACAGCCATGACTGCGAGCTCTTGTCCAAGGGGGCATAATTTTTGTTGACAAGATGCAACCGCATGTTTCCATGGACATTCTTTTTCTGGAACTAGCAACACAATTTGCTAGAACTGACTACGCATTTTGCTCGAACGCGAGGTTGAGGGCCAAGACCAGCATATTTTTTGTTGGAACCAGGGTTGTAGCCAGCAACACCGTCATCGTTTGTTTACAACCGTACCCAACAAAAGCTACATCCAGATTCACGCAGAGCCGCAACCCTTTTCACGTGGGAGTTGCAACCGCTAACGACATATGCGTCGATGTTACAAATATAGAGGAGCTTAGGCGATGGTGACCACGAGCTACACGTTTTGCTGAAACCCGTGAATATGGATGTTGTAGTTGGCAATGAATAAAGATACTACCGGCAATTTTTTTTGCTACTGCCGATGAATTAGTTGGTACATCTATTTACAACTTAGCTGCAACCCCCCAGCGGCAAGACGACGGTTTTGCTACAACCATGTGGGTTTTTGCTAGTACCATCGATGATTTTTGCTACATCCATTCTTCACGACGACGAGATGCCGGTGGTGGGTTGATGTCAATCTCGGCGACGAGATCCAGCGTGGGCCGAGGGTGGATGCCGCAATCAGTCGCCGGTAACCAAAACCTCGACTCACAAGGCGTGATGGCGACCGCACGATGCCACAATCGTAGAGCCTGTGAGTTGCAGCAACGATTCTTTTTTGGCTGGAACCGGTGACCACGGGGAGCCCGACGGTAGCCATCACATGAGCTCCTCTACAATGGCTTCTCCTGCTGCTACGGCAAAGACGGCGGTGGTGGCGGTGTCGCGGATGAAGCTGGGCTCGCTGGGGCTGGAGGTGTCGGCGCTGGCGCTGGGCTGCATGGGCATGTCCGCCTACTACGGGCTGCCAAAGCCCGAGCCCGACAAGGTCGCGCTCATCCACCACGTCGTCGCTGCCGGCGTCACCCTCCTCGACACCTCCGACATCTACGACCCGCACACCAACGAGATCCTCTTCGACAATGCGCTGCAGGGCGGGGTGAGGGACAAGGTGCAGCTGGCGACCAAGTTCGGCATCCTCGCCGGCGCCGACAGCGCGCGGGCGATCCACAGCGACCCGGCATACGTGCGCACGGCGTGAGAGGGAAGCCTCGAGCGCCTCGGCATGGAATGCATCGACCTCTACTACCAGCACCGTGTCGACGTCAGCGTGCCCATCGAGGTCACGGTGAGTGAGTCAACCTCAGTTCAACTCGATCCCGTTGACTAGTCAAACCAACGAGCTGGTGACGTCAGTGAGGAGAATTTACACACTTGGCCTCCACAGATGGGCGAACTCAAAAAACTGGTTGAAGAGGGGAAGATAGAATACATCGGGCTGTCCGAAGCATCGGCGTCGACCATCCAAAGAGCGCACGCAGTTCATCCAGTAACCGCCGTTCAGCTAGAGTGGTCGTTGTGGTCAAGGGACGTCGAGGAAGACATAATCCCTATTTGCAGGTACGCACATTTTCATGCTCAATCATGACATGTCAAGGTCATTTTTGGTTTCCCAATCGTATAAATTTTGTTCCTGCTCATAATCTCAGGGAACTTGGCATTGGAATTGTGGCGTACAGTCCGTTGGGCAGAGGCTTCTTCTCTAGTGGGCCAAAACTGGTCGACACATTGTCTCAACAAGACTTCCGCAAGGTTTGTTATCAGCACGTCTGCCTACTTCGCTCTCGTGTATTTGACAAATCCTTCTCTTTGTACAAGAAATCTTGATTTTGAGACTATTACTTCTGTTCTAAGTTTCTAATCCAACAATGGTCAACACATTTATTCAGGACTTACCAAGATTCCAAGCTGAAAACCTTGAGAAGAACACCATGGTATTTGAGCGGGTTAGCGTGATGGCGATGAGGAAGGGGTGCACGGCGTCGCAGCTCGCACTTGCCTGGGTTCACCATCAGGGGAATGATGTGTGCCCCATACCGGGAACCACAAAGGTCGACAACTTCTACCAGAATGTGGCGGCGCTGTCCGTGAAGCTCGCCCCAGAGGAGATGGCCGAGCTTGAGTCCTACGTGTCGGCGGATGTTGCAGGCGATCGCTACCATGATTTCCTGAACACTTGGAAGGATTCTGAGACCCCTCCCATGTCATCCTGGAAGGCCGAGTGACAACTTTTCGTGGGAACTGGAATAAAAGACTTGCTTGTTTCTTAATTTTTCGTCCCACTGGAAGGTGTTTGTGTGTGTGTGTGTGTGTGTGTGTGTGTGTGTGTGTGTGTGTGTGTTTGCTTGATTACTCATGTTGTATCCCGGGAGTACTGTGATCCGATGTATGAATGGACTCTGGAAATAATGTACGGAGTACCATGTGTTGTGGTCGTGAGTAAGTTACACCCATTTGTTAAAAAGGGCCCAGGGACAACGTGGAGGCAAGTCCGAATGCAAAATAACTCCCACCTCACATGGCTCCTTTATCCGAACCATCCAGTTGCTCCGAGATTGTTGTTGCTCCGAGATTGTTGAATATATTGGTATTTCTTCTTGTATTCTCTCATCCACTTCACCTTTTTTCTCAAGGACACACCATGGAGAGATGTACCAGTAACACAGAAGAACAGTGAAGATGGTTGATACAACTGATAGAATGCCCAACAGCACGCCACACCCACCACAATTACAACGACACACAACTCATCTTGTCCAACTGAAGCCATGAAGAGGCATGATGCCAAACACCTTAGAAGCACGAACAAAACTCCATGCCTGACTGACTCAATGCACCCTTCACGCTTGGCGCCTAGGAGATCGACAGATGGACACTAAGAAACAATTGAACTTGAGGAAGATGTCGTCCAAGAGGTACCGGCGACGAGGATGCACATAACACCCGGAGGCCCATGCTCACAACAGCAACCAACTCATAGCACCATGCGGCCCCAAGCTCCGTGAGCCCGCCAAGTCAACAACACTAGCTTGCACTCCGGTAAACACCACAACCACCCATGCAATGCTTCCAAGGAAGGGTCGCCGCTGCACTACCACCATCGTCGGTTCCGACGAACCGGTCCTATGATTTCCCCTTGTGCCCGAGGGGACATCCAAGACCAAGACAATGCCTCCAAAGAGGAGAACACCCACATGCTTCACCATTATCTGCAACTGCTATCGCGTAGGGATTTCTCCCCAACCATGTCCGCCAAGAACCTTAAAGAAAAGCAGGTTGGGTTGCGGGGAAGCAAGACGCTAGCTTGGAGCACCACCGAGGAGACGAGAGCCACACCTATTGCCATAGTGATGGTCGGCACCAGATCCACCACCGCACATCGGAAGAGGCCGCCCACAGATGATCTGCATCAGTGGGTTGAGTTTTTGATTTGGGCGTATTGAGAGTACATGATATGTTCTTGGTGTGACCAAGAAGGTTGAGGAAACTGATATCTAACAACGCTATTGCCGTATTCTTGTCAGTGGCTAAAACATGGACCATGTGATCATAGTTTTCAAGTGTCAAAGTTTCTCGATAAACTCAAAATATTTATCTCCTTCCGTCTGAATCAGAATAAAGGTAGGTAGCTCGTAGAGTCAAAGCATTTTGTGCTTTCAATGACCGCCTTCACCAAACTAAAAAAAACAAGAATATGTTGGTGAAAACTATAAGCCCTTCAAAATTCAGTTCGAGGAACCCATACACCGATCAAAACACAAGATATTCTTCATGTACATCTCCGATAAGATGACAAGGGACTTAGTTGTTGTAATTATCATGTTCCTATCAAAGGTTGTCATTATCATGGTGCTACCTGCACATTAATATTGTCCTGTGATGGCAAATATAGACCAAGATAATACACTAGCATAGAATAACGCACCAACAACGTAAATGAGCGTGGTTGATCATGCGGTGCAACACGATCTGTAGCCGGTCTCACGACAATACTACTCTCACTGACTACTATCAAAATAATTTAGTTGGGTTTTCTGAAACAAGAGGGACATAAATTTAAATCAGATATCAACATAAAAGATGGGAACATGTAACCATTGGAATAACTCCAATGTGAATCACCAAACACTGGAGCGTCCACCATCCAACCGTGGTCATCAAATGTCAGCCGCTATTTTTTTAGTATGCCTAGAGTACTGAATGATAAATAGCACAATTCTTCTTTGATAATTGAAAGATAAATATTCCAATGCAACAATAATTCAAATATAAATATTACAATTCAAACATAAAGTTTTGAAATAAAATAGTTTTGATGTGAATTCACCTTATTGTTCTTACATATTCTCAACTAGATCATTCTAAAGCTTCTTATGAGTTCCAAGATAGCGACTCTGCTGATGTGTTTGGTGAAAATACTCAAACGTTGTTGGATTATGCTTCGGAAGTTGGATAGGATCATCTATCTTTTGAAATTCCAGAGCTTGGCGAACTCCCTCACTCTCATCCCCCACAATCATGTTGTCCAAGATCACACAAGTTGTCATCATCTCCCACAATGTCTCTAGATCCCATAGTTTAGCAGGTGCGCGAACAACTGCATAATAGGTTTGGAGCACTCCAAATGCCCTTCCCACATCCTTTCGAGCACCTTCTTGTTTTGGGGTAAGTGAATCTTTTTGTTACCCGACTCAGAAATGGTAATTTCGAAGGACGCCCATGGAGGATAGATACCATCACAAAGATAGTACCTCATGTTGTAATCATGACCATTGATGGTATGGTTGCACACAGGAGCTTTACCTGCACACAACAGCAAACAATGGAGACCGCCGCATCACGTTGATGTTATTGTGAGACTCAGGCATGCCAACTAAAGAGTGTCAAATCCAGAAGTCCTGCGACGCAACTGCTTCAGGAATGATGGTGTGCTTTCTGCAATGGCCTTAGTATTGCCCATGTTGAGCATATGGCCGGCTCTTTAATTTTCGGTGTATGCAATACAAGAATCCGAGAATGCCTAGAAACCCTCTTGATTCTCCAAGTGCCATGAGCTTTGTTGTATTTGCGGCGTTTGGTTCTCTCAAGTACTTTGGTCCAAACATCATGACCACTGTAGTAGCAAATCTTACCATGCATTAGAGGCATGTGCTTTCAGCCATTCGAAGGTACTCATTCCATGAATCTACGATCGTGCGATAGGCAAGCATCCTCATAGCAAGCGTGCACTTCTGATAACCAGACAACCCAATATTTCCAACAACACCCCTCTTCAGCTTGATGAAATCAACATAGACCCTCGCACCTTGCTATATGCGTTCAAACACATGTTCTCGCATATAAAATCGGCTTCAGAAATAGGGTTCGAACAACGCATCGGGGGCAAAGGAGTCACTGTACAACATAATATGGCCTTGTGCCATCTGTCAATTCAACACTTGATGTCCCTTTGTTGAACCATTGTAATTGAGAACGTGCTCTGCCACACATTCCGCATCTTCAAGAATCACCCTCACCATCGATATTTCATCATCATCTTCATCCTTGTCTGACGAAGACGAATCCGTGAACTTGACGTAGTACCACACATTTGAATCCATTGTGTTTTTTGCAAAGTAAACAACAAGAACACCAAAAAAATTGGCAATAACATTTGACCGAACACATGTCGGGCGTAGTATCCACCATGAGTAGTGTTGGCAAGGGCGGAGCATACCTAGGCCGTGGTTGATTTCAGGGTGGAAAGGAGGCATAGGCAAAGCCGAGCAGCGTCTGGATAGAGAGGGAGAGCTCTGACGAGGCTTGGATGGTGTCCTGGTGGTACAACAAAGATGCCGGAGTTAGGTAGCATGGATACATAACATATCAGGATGGACGGAACAAGGAAAAATACAGACTCGTGCGTTATCGGAATCATGTGTTATGAACATCTGGATGCCCACAAACATCACCGCAATTTGGTGTTTGTTTGGGAGATTTCAGACCGGTCCTGACCAAGTTGATGACCCTAATTGGATGGCCAAAAGTGAGTGTCGGATCTGGACTTTTGCGGGTGATTAGGTGATCTATGTTAGAGTCTCCCTGCTAGGGTTGACATATTGAATATGGTGACGTGCAAATTGCACTACACACCACTGAACAAGGCAGAAGGAAAGCTTATGAGCACATGGAGAGGTAGCCCCCGGGATGCCAGGGTTGAAAACAAACCTATGGTGGCAGCTCACCTGGAGCGTCGCAACATCATACCAACATGAATTCTCTACTCAAACTGGAAGCACATGCAGAGGAAGAATCTCAACGCATCATAGGCATGCAAAACGATATACTAGAACTAGCATTAGTTGTTGAATAACCAACAACCAGCACCAAACTGATAATAACCAAGTTCAAGAGTGTAGTAAAATACCACCGACATAAAAATAATGGAGTCAGCCAAATGGTAAACCTCCCAGATCGACTGGAACCAGACCAATGTACTTACGGCTTACTACTAGCATAGTCTTGAACCACAAACGGTTAACGGCCGCTCTCAGGCATCAACAAAGGCGGGTTTCCTTCCTTGCTGGTCATTCACATTATGAGATAGTTGTTTCTTTAGTTATACCCCCTTGACCTTCATTCAAAGGCCCACTAGTTCTTCCTTCGGAGTTCATCCACTTCCTCTTTGGTGAGATCGTTCTTGATGTTTAAGGTCTTGCGGATCTCCTCTGGAGTCATCTTCTTTATCATGTCAACGACCTTCTGGCAGGTCAGATCCATCAACCCCTTGATGTCCAGGTAGTTCGCAGCCTATCAAGGCAAATATAAGCATGATGGCCAGGTATCATACTTACACAAAATAGACTAAACAGATAAGAAACCGGAGCAACATAAACAAGATATATTTGCATCACTCACATAGTGAGGGAACAGAACTTCATACTTAAACAAAATAGTAGAACAAAATGCAAATGATGAGCGTGAAAAGTTCGTATTAAGCAAAACAGTAGCAATACAACATAATGAGGGAGCAAAATTTCATAATTAAGCAAGATAATACAATACATATAGTAAAATCTGAAGGTGAGTTGCCTTACATGATACTGAAACAATACCATACAAGTTTTGCACACAAATGGATTCCAATATTGCCAATACAGTCTAGATGAATTACCCCAACAACATGGATAACCCAGAACAGCTATGTACAACAACATACCTACCAACTAGGAGCAGTAAAGAAATACATGTTATATTACTTGCAAAAGCATATAATTATACAGTGAGAAACATATAGTATAGAGCTATAAACACCAATAGATCACTAATAGTAGCATCCTCATATGTGCACAATAAAGACACCACAAAGCATCAAAGAAAGCTCACATGCCCTACAATCTGATGGGATAAAGGTACTGGATAGTTTAACACAAATGCATCCTAGGATAGCATTCTTGATTGATGATGCAACAAGAATCGAATATAGATGACATCAAAGCAGTCTGACAAACCATCACAAAGCAACAACCAAACCATGTTGATATCTTACAGTCTTGCTGACCATTTCTATAGATAATCTGCCTTTCTAGTAATGAAATGCAAGCCCGATAGTTCAGATTTCCAGCAAAGGATGAAATGCAGACAGTCATATATTATCACATTACTCTTATCAAGTAAAGATAAGACTAGAGTAATGCAAATTAACTCGGGAAACAGAAATCGGCAATGTGTAGAAAGCTAGGATGCATTTCACTAAGCACAATATTGAAGTTCTTTTTGCGGAAAAGCACAATACTGAAGTTATATAAATGCAACTTACAGTGGTACAACACTGAAAATATTAGCATATCTAAGTAAACATATTAGCAAATAAGGCAATACACTTTCACCAATATCATCGAATAGCTCTTCATATAATAGTTGTTCCCTCCTATTGAGATTACAAGCACTTAGGATCGCACAACCATGTAAATATGATGGCAATTAACCCAGAAATTAGAAAACATTAAAAATTTATAAAGGTCGACAATTAATGAACCATTTTAATATTTTGCAGAGTACCTGGAATGAACGTACAATACATATCATATATCAGAGTACCTGCTACGAGTCTACACTACTACCCAGTTCCTGACCCAACAATGCCATGAGACCCTAAAATCACGAGCACATGAAGCACAAATTCGGGGTACAAATACCAACCATTCAAAATCACAACAAAACTGCTTCTAAATAGCAGGAACAAGAGCCCTTGACGACTACTAACTAGAAGGAGCACGGTGGGGAGGGTTGGATGGAAATCTCACCAAGATGAGGTCGAAGAGTACGCGTTGTTCGACGTCGATGAACTCCTTGTCGAAGGTCTTGAGGTACCACTCGGAGGCCTTGGTGGTGGAGTCTATGGGTTCCGCTCCATGCTTCTGGACGTGCTGCTTGCAGTACTTGATGACCATGGTAAGGATCTCAGCTTTGACGTTCGGGAGGGGGATGATGTTGTTGGCGCAGTCATCCTCGACCATGTGCTTGATGGTCTGTGACTCCATAGCCACCATCTCCTCCACCACAAACTCCACGCCGTCGGAGCTCCTCAACATGAGCTTCTTCTCCAGTGTCGCCGCCGCCGCGTACGCCATTGATGTGGTCGCCGGGGAGACTAGGGTGGCTAGGTGGTACGAGGCGAGAAACCTTAGTAGAGAAGGCGAAGGGGGAGTTTGGGGGTGGAGGGGAGGGGAGGCACTTTTATTTTTGTATCACGAAGGGGAAATGTGGATTTTTGTTTTATGGAATGGAAAGGGTCTAAAATTATTACCATTATCATTTAGGGAAACACCGAAGATTTGCCCGGCCGCGTAGCTCCCTCCCATATGCCACGCTACACCCACCAATGCAAGGGCGCCACGCTACATCCACCAATGCCAGGGCGCCACGCTACACCCGCTAATGCTAGGGAGCCATGTGTCCTTGCGGGCCCATGCACATCCCTTCTCTCTTGTTTATCTTCTTTTCCCTCTCGTTGGACACCTCTCCCCGATGCACGCTCCGCTCCTCTCCCCCAATGCTCACCGCCAATGTCGTGCTGTCTCTCCTCTTCCCCATGCCTGCCGCCATGGCCACCTCCTCCTCCACCCTTCCCCCCGCGGGCATGGCCAGTGAGATTTTTACCCACCAGTCCACAAATGTTGCAACCGACGTGCTTGTCGCTGGAACTCACATGGTTGCGCGCAACATTCCACGGCCATGGCTGCGAGCTCTTGTCCAAGGGGGCATGTTGAAAAGATGCAACCACGTGTTTCCACGAACATTCTTTTTCTGGAACCAGCAACGCAATTTCCTAGAACTAACTACGCATTTTGCTCGAACACGAGGTTGACGGCCACGACCAGCATATTTTTTGTTGGAACCAGAGTTGTAGCCAGCAACACCGTCATTGTTTGTTTACAACCGTACCCAGCAAAAGCTACATCCAGATTCACGCAGAGCCGCAACCCTTTTGACGTGGGAGTTGCAACCGCTGACGACATAGGCGTCGATGTTAGAAATGCAGAGGAGCTTAGGCGATGGTGACCACGAGCTACATGTTTTGCTGAAACCCGGGAATATGGATATTGTAGTTGGCGATGAATAAAGATACTACCGACAATTTTTTTTGCGGGTGACCGGCAATTTTTTTTGCTACTGCTGATGAATTAGTTGGTACATCTATTTACAACTTAGCTGCGACCCCCCAGCGGCGAGACGACGGCTTTTGCTACAACCGTGTGGGCTTTTGCTAGTACCGTCGACGGTTTTTGCTACATCCATTCTTCACGACGACGAGATGCCGGTGGTGGGTTGATGTCAATCCCGGTGACGAGATCCAGCGTGGGCCGGGGGCGGATGCCTGATACGTCTCCAACGCATCTATAATTTTTTATTGCTCCATGCTATATTATCTACTGTTTTGGACCATATTGGGCTTTATTTTCCAATTTTATATTACTTTTGGGACTAACCTACTAACCGGAGGCCCAACCCAGAATTGTTGTTTTTTTTGCCTATTTCAGTGTTTCGAAGAAACGGAATATCAAACGAAGTCCAAACGGAATGAAACCTTCGGGAACGTGATTTTCTCACCGAATATGATCCAGGGGACTTGGACCCCACGTCAAGAAAGAAAGGAGGCGGCCACGAGGGTGGAGGGCGCCCCCCTAGGGCGCGCCCCCTGCCTCGTGGGCCCTCCTTTGCTCCACCGACGTACTCCTTCCTCCTATATATACCTACGTACCCCCAAACGATCAGATACGGAGCCAAAAACCTAATTCCACCGCCGCAACCTTCTGTATCCACGAGATCCCATCTTGGGGCCTGTTCTGGAGCTCCGCCGGAGGGGGCAACCACCACAGAGGGCTTCTACATCATCATAGCCCCTCCGATGAAGTGTGAGTAGTTTACCTCAGACCTTCGGGTCCATAGTTAGTAGCTAGATGGCTTCTTCTCTCTTTTTGGATCTCAATACAATGTTCTCCCCCTCTCTCGTGGAGATCTATTTGATGTAATCTTCTTTTTACGGTGTGTTTGTTGAGACCGATGAATTGTGGGTTTATGATCAAGTCTACCTATGAACAATATTTGAATCTTCTCTAAATTCTTTTATGTATGATTGGTTATCCTTGCAAGTCTCTTCGAATTATCAGTTTGGTTCGGCCTACTAGATTGGTTTTTCTTGCAATGGGAGAAGTGCTTAGCTTTGGGTTCAATCTTGCGGTGTCCTTTTCCAGTGATAGCAGGGGTAGCAAGGCACATATTGTATTGTTGCCATCGAGGATAACAAGATGGGGTTTTATCATATTGCATGAAACTATCCCTCTACATCATGTCATCTTGCTTAAGGCTTTACTATGTTTTTAACTTAATACTCTAGATGCATGCTGGATAGCGGTCGATGAGTGGAGTAATAGTAGTAGATGCAGGCATGAGTTGATCTACTTGTCTCGGACGTGATTCCTATATACATGATCATACCTAGATATTCTCATAGCTATGCTCAATTCTGTCAATTGCTCAACAATAATTTGTTCACCCACCATAGAATACTTATGCTCTTGAGAGAAGCCACTAGTGAAATCTATGGCCCCGGGTCTATTCTCATCATATCAATCTTCCATCACTTTATTATTGCTTTGCTTTTTTACTTTGCCTTTTATTTTACTTTGCATCTTTATACCAAAAATACCAAAAATATTATCTATCATCTCTATCAGATCTCACTCTCGTAAGTGACCGTGAAGGGACTGACAACCCCTAATCGCGTTGGTTGGTTGAGCTATTTGTTTTGTGTAGGTACGAGGGACTCGCGCGTAGCCTCCTACTGGATTGATACCTTGGTTCTCAAAAGCTGAGGGAAATACTTACTCTACTCTGCTGCATCACCCTTTCCTCTTCAAGGAAATCCAACGCAGTGGTCAAGAGGTAGCAGGAAGATTTCTGGCGCCGTTGTCGGGGAGTCTACGCAAAAGTCAACATACCAAGTGCCCATCACAATCCCTTATCTCTCGCACTACATTATTTGTCATTTGCCTCTCGTTTTCCTCTCCCCCACTTCACCCTTGCCGTTTTATTCGCCCTCTCTTTTCCGTTTGCCTTTTTCTCGCTTGCTTGTCGTTATGGCCAGTCTTATATCTTTTCCGTTATCTCCCGAGAACGAAGTTTTAAATTTTAAGCAAAGGGAAGGAGAAAATTTAAAAGACGCTTGGTATAGAATTTGCAATGCTCAAAACAAATCTACCAGGAAGCAATCTACTTAGTTCTTCTTCGCAATTTTTATGTAGGTGCTAATCCTTGGTATAGATATATCCTTGATACCATTACTGGAGGGAATTTCTTGGGTAGCCACACTTTTGATTCTTACAATGCTATGATAGATTTATTTGGCTCACCACCTCTTTTGGTTAATGGAACTATGTTAACTTTGGAGCATGTAATGCAAAGACTTGAAATTATTGAAAATAAAGTTGCTACCGTCGAATTAATTGAAAATCTAGATAAAAAGATCCACAATCAAATTACCCAATATGGATCTAAGGTGGGAGTAACTTTGAAAAATATTAAGGAAAATGAACCCATAGTTAATGAAAGAATAAATCAAAATTCTACTAGAATCGATAAACTTGAGGGTATCATTACTAATTTGGGAACCACTTTTTCTTGTGTTAAGAGTACTCCAAGTCCTTCTAATAAAGTTGCTAAGCTTATGTATGTTCCTAAGAATAAGGGTGAATCCTCTAGTAAGGAAACTGTGGATCTTAAATCTATAAGTTTTCATCCCAATCTTTTTGCTATCGTTAAGGAACCATTTGCTACGAATGAATTTTTCGATTTTGTGCCTAAAAGTTTGATAATTACTAGAAAGAAAGAAATCTCTAAGGAAGGTAGATGCCTCATTGAAGAATTGCCCACCAAAGATGGCAATACCTAGATCTATCCTTGCTTCTATGCCTAGCTAGGGGCGTTAAACGATAACGCTTGTTGGGAGGCAACCCAATTTTATTTTTAGTTTTTTTGTTTTTGCTTCTGTTTAGGATTAAACAATCCATCTACCTTCTGTTTAGATGTGGTTTTATGTTTTAATTAGTGTTTGGGCCAAGTTAGACCTATAGGATCTTCTTGGATGATAGTTATTTGATCTTGCTGTAATTTCCAGAATCTTTCTGTTCACGAAAACAATTGTTAAAAATCACCAGAACGTGATAAAATACTGATTGCAATTTCTTATGATCAATAAAAAAATTGTCTAGGTCTTCCTATTTTGGTAGATTTTTTGGAGTTCCAGAAGTTTGCGTTAGTTACAAATTACTACAGACTGTTCTGTTCTTGACAGATTCTGTTTTTCGTGTGTTGTTCGCTTATTTTAATGAGTCTATGGCTAGTAATATAGTTTATAAACCATAGAGAAGTTGGAATACAGTAGGTTTAACACCAATATAAATAAAGAATGAGTTCATTACAGTATCTTGAAATGGTCTTTTCTTTCGCTAACGGAGCTCACGAGATTTCTGTTGAGTTTTGTGTTGTGAAGTTTTCAAGTTTTGGGTGAAATCTTTTGATGGATTATGGAACAAGGAGTGTCAAGAGCCTAAGCTTGGGGATTCCCATGGCACCCCCAAGATAACCCAAGGACACCAAAAAGTCAAAGCTTGGGGATGCCCCGGAAGGCATCCCCTCTTTCGTCTACTTCCATCGGTAATTTTACTTGGAGCTATATTTTTATTCACCACATGATATGTGTTTTGCTTGGAGTGTCTTGTATTATTTGAGTATTTGTTTGTTAGTTTGACACAATCATCCTTTCTGTACACACCTTTTGAGAAAGCCGTACATGAATTGGAATTTGATAGAATACTCTATGTGCTTCACTTATATCTTTTGAGCTATATAGTTTTGCTCCAGTGCTTCACTTATATCTTTTAGAGCACGGTGGTGGATTTGTTTTATAGAAACTATCGATCTCTCATGCTTCACTTAGATTATTTTGAGAGTCTTAAATAGCATGGTAATTTGCTTAAAATCTTAATAAGCTTGGTATTCAAGATTTGTAAAACTTTCTTTTGAGTGTGTTGAATACTAAGAAAAGTTTGATGCTTGATAATTGTTTTAAGATATGAAGATGGTGATATTAGAGTCATGCTAGTTGAGTAGTTGTGAATTTGAGAAATACTTGTGTTAAAGTTTGTGATTCCCGTAGCATGCACGTATGGTGAACCGTTATGTGATGAAGTCGGAGCATGATTTATTTATTGATTGTCCTCCTTATGAGTGGCGGTCGGGGACGAGCGATGGTCTTTTCCTACCAATCTATCCCCCTAGGAGCATGCGCGTAATACTTTGCTTTGATAACTTCTAGATTTTTGCAATAAGTATATGAGTTCTTTATGACTAATGTTGAGTCCATGGATTATACGCACTTTTCTTCCTTCCACCATTGCTAGCCTCTCTAATACCGCGCACTTTTCGCCGGTATCTTACACCCACCATATACCTTCCTCAAAACAGCCACCATACCTACCTATCATGGCATTTCCATAGCCATTCCAAGATATATTGCCATGCAACTTTCCACCGTTTCGTTTATTATGACACGCTCCATCATTGTCATATTGCTAGCATGATCATGTAGTTGACATAGTATTTGTGGCAAAGCCACCATTCATAATTCTTTCATACATGTCACTCTTGATTCATTGCATATCCCGGTACACCACCAGAGGCATTCACATAGAGTCATATTTTGTTCTAAGTATCGAGTTGTAATTGTTGAGTTGTAAGAAAAATAAAAGTGTGATGATCAACATTTTTAGAGCATTGTCCCAAGTGAGGAAAGGATGATGGATACTATGATTCCCCCACAAGTCGGGATGAGACTCCGGACGAAAAAAAAGAAGAAGAAAAGAGGCCATAAAAAAGAGAAAAGGCCCAAATAAAAAATTTAAAAAATGAGAGAAAAAGATAGAAGGGACAATGTTACTATCCTTTTACCACACTTGTGCTTCAAAGTAGCACCATGATCTTCATTATAGAGAGTCTCTCATATTGTCACTTTCATATACTAGTGGGAATTTTTCATTATAGAACTTGGCTTGTATATTCCAATGATGGGCTTCCTCAAAATGCCCTAGGTCTTCGTGAGCAAGCGAGTTGGATGCACACCCACTTAGTTTCTTTTGTTGAGCTTTCATATAATTATAGCTCTAGTGCATCCGTTGCATGGCAATCCCTACTCACTCACATTGATATCTATTGATGGGCATCTCCATAGCCCGTTGATACGCCTAGTTGATGTGAGACTATCTCCCCCTCTTTTTGTCTTCTCCACAACCATCATTCTATTCCATATATAGTGCTATATCCATGGCTCACGCTCATGTATTGCGTGAAGATTGAAAAAGTTTTGAGAACGTCAAAAGTATGAAACAATTGCTTGGCTTGTCATCGGGGTTGTGCATGATTTAAATACTCTGTGTGGTGAAGATAGAGCATAGCGAGACTATATGATTTTGTAGGGATAACTTTCTTTGGCCATGTTATTTTGAGAAGACATAATTGCTTTGTTAGTATGCTTGAAGTATTATTATTTTATGTCAATATAAAATTTTGTCTTGAATCTTTCGGATCTGAATATTCATACCACAATTAAGAAAAATTACATTGAAATTATGCCAAGTAGCACTCCGCATCAAAAATTCTTTTTTATCATTTACCTACTCGAGGACGAGCAGGAATTAAGCTTGGGGATGCCTGATACGTCTCCAACGTATCTATAATTTTTTATTGCTCCATACTATATTATCTACTGTTTTAGACTATATTGGGCTTTATTTTCCACTTTTATATTATTTTTGGGACTAACCTATTAACCGGAGGCCCAGCCCAGAATTGTTGTTTTTTGCCTATTTCAGTGTTTCGGAGAAACAGAATATCAAACGGAGTCCAAACAGAATAAAATCTTTAGGAACGTGATTCTCTCACCGAACGTGATCCAGAGGACTTGGACCCTACGCCAAGGCATCGAAGAGGCGGTCACGAGGGTGGGGGCACGCCCCCTGCCTCGTGGGCCCCTCGAAGCTCCACCGACGTAATCCTTCCTCCTATATATATGTACGTACCCCCAAACGACCAGATACGGAGCCAAAAACCTAATTCCACCGCCGCAACCTTCTGTATCCACGAGATCCCATCTTGGGGCCTGTTCCGGAGCTCCGCCGGAGGGGGCAACCACCATGGAGGGCTTCTACATATCATAGCCCCTCCGATGAAGTGTGAGTAGTTTACCTCAGACCTTCGGGTCCATAGTTAGTAGCTAGGTGGCTTCTTCTCTCTTTTTGGATCTCAATACAATGTTCTCCCCCTCTCTCGTGGAGATCTATTTGATGTAATCTTGTTTCTGCGGTGTGTTTGTTGAGACTGATGAATTGTGGGTTTATGATCAAGTCTATCTATGAACAATATTTGAATCTTCTCTGAATTCTTTTATGTATGATTGGTTATCTTTGCAAGTCTCTTCGAATTATCAGTTTGGTTTGGCCTACTAGATTGGTTTTTCTTTCAATGGGAGAAGTGCTTATCTTTGGGTTCAATCTTGCGGTGTCCTTTTCCAGTGATAGCAGGGGCAGCAAGGCACGTATTGTATTGTTGCCATCGAGGATAACAAGATGGGGTTTTATCATATTGCATGAAACTATCCCTCTACATCATGTCATCTTGCTTAAGGCGTTACTCTGTTTTTAACTTAATACTCTAGATGCATGCTGGATAGCGGTCGATGAGTGGAGTAATAGTAGTAGATGCAGGCAGGAGTCGGTCTACTTGTCTCGGACGTGATGCCTATATACATGATCATACCTAGATATTCTCATAACTATGCTCAATTATGTCAATTGCTCAACAATAATTTGTTCACCCACCATAGAATACTTATGCTCTTGAGAGAAGCCACTAGTGAAATCTATGGCCCCGGGTCTATTCTCATCATATCAATCTTCCATCACTTTATTATTGCTTTGCCTTTTATTTTACTTTGCATCTTTATACCAAAAATACCAAAAATATTATCTATCATCTCTGTCAGATCTCACTCTCGTAAGTGATCGTGAAGGGATTGACAACCCCTAATCGCGTTGGTTGCGTTGAGCTATTTGTTTTGTGTAGGTATGAGGGACTCGCGCGTAGCCTCCTACTCGATTGATACCTTGGTTCCAAAAACTAAGGGAAATACTTACTCTACTCTGCTGCATCACCCTTTCCTCTTTAAGGAAATCCAACAGAGTGCCCAAGAGGTAGCAATGCCGCAATCAATCGCCGGTAAGCCGAAACCTTGACTGGCAAGGCGTGATGGCGACCGCACGGTGCCACAATCGTAGAGCCGGTGAGTTGCAGCAACGATTCTTTTTTGGCTGGAACCGGTGACCGCGGGGAGCGCGACGGTAGCCATCACGTGAGCTCCTCTGCAATGGCTTCTCCTGCTGCTCCGGCGACGAGGGCGGTGGTGGCGGTGCCGCGGATGAAGCTGGGCTCGCAGGGGCTGGAGGTGTCGGCGCTGGGGCTGGTCTGCATGGCTATGTCCGCCTACTATGGGCCTCCCAAGCCCGAGCCCGACATGGTCGCGCTCATCCATCACACCGTCGCCGTCGGCGTCACCCTCCTCGACACCTCCGACATCTACAGCCCGCACACCAACAAGATCCTCCTCGGCAAGGCGCTGCAGGGCGAGGTGAGGGGCAAGGTGCAGCTGGCGACCAAGTTAGGCATCCTCGCCGGCACCGACAGCGCGCGGGCGATCCGCGGTGACCCGGCGTACGTGCGTGCAGCGTGCAAGGGCAGCCTCCGGCGCCTCGGCGTGGAATGCATCGACCTCTACTACCAGCACCGCGTCGACTTCGGCGTGCCCATCGAGGTCCCGATGAGTGAGTCAACCTCAGTTCAACCCAATCACGTTGACTAGTCAAACCAACGAGCTGGTGACGTCAATAGAGGAAAATTTACACACTTGGCCTCCACAGATGGGCGAACTCAAGAAACTCGTAGAAGAGGGGAAGATAAATTACATTGGGCTGTCCGAAGCATCGGCGTCGACCATTCGAAGAGCGCACACGGTTCATCCCGTAACTGTCGTCCAGCTAGAGTGGTCGTTGTGGTCGAGGGACGTCGAGGAAGACATAATCCCTACTTGCAGGTACGCACATTTTCATGCTCAATCATGATATGTAAAGGTCATTTTTGGTTTCCTCATCATATGAATTTTGTTCCTGCTCATAATCTCAGGGAACTTGGCATTGGAATTGTGGCGTACAGTCCGTTGGGCAGAGGGTTCTTCTCTAGTGGGCCAAAGCTGGTCGACACGTTGTCTGAACAAGACTTCTGCAAGGTTTGCCTACTTCGCTCTCGTGTATTTGACAGATCCTTCTATTTTGTACAACAAATCTTGATTTTGAGACTATTACTTCTTTTCTAAGTTTCTAACCCAACAATGGTCAACATATTTATTTAGGACTTACCAAGATTCCAAGCTGAAAACCTTGAGAAGAACACCATGGTATTTGAGCGGGTTAGCGCGATGGCGGCGAGGAGGGGGTGCACGGCATCACAACTTGCACTTGCCTGGGTTCACCATCAGGGGAATGATGTGTGCCCCATACCAGGAACCACAAAGGTCGACAACTTCAACCAGAATGTGGCGGCGCTGTCCGTGAAGCTCGCCCCAGAGGAGATGGCTGAGCTTGAGTCCTATGCGTCAGCAGATGTTGCCGGCGATCGCTACCATGATTTCCTGAACACTTGGAAGGATTCTGAGACCTCTCCCATATCATCCTAGAAGGCCGAGTGATAACTTTTCGTGGGAACTGGAATAAAAGAGTGGCTTGATTCTTAATTTTTCGTGCCACTTGAAGGGGTGTGTGTGTGTGTGTGTGTGTGTGTGTGTGTGTGTGTGTGTGTGTGTGTATGCTTGATTACTCATGTTGTATCACGGGCAGTACTGTGATCTGATGTATGAATGGACTCTAGAAATAATGTATGAAGTACCATGTGTTGTGGTCGTCAGTAAGTTACGGCCATTTGTTAAAAAGGGCCCCGGGACATCGGGGAGGCAAGTCCGAATGCAAAATAACTCCCAACTCATATGGCTCCTTTATCTGAACCATCCAGTTGCTCCGAGATTGTTGAATATATTGGTATTTCTGCTTGTATTCTCTCATCCACTTCACCTTTTTTTCAAGGACACACCATGGAGAGATGTACCAGTAACATAGAAGAAGAGTGAAGATGGTTGATACAACTGATACAATGCCCAATAGCACGCCACACCCACCACAGTTACAAGTTACAACGACACACAACTCATCTTGTCCAACTCAAGCCATGAAGAGGCATGATGCCAAACACCTCGGAAGCACGAACAAAACTCCATGCCCGACTGACTCAATGCACCCTTCACGCTTGGCGCCTAGGAGATCGACAGATGGACACTAAGAAACAATCAGACTTGAGGAAGATGTCGTCCAAGAGGTACCGGCGACGAGGATGCACATAACACCCGAAGGCCCATGCTCACAACAACAACCAACTCATAGCACCATGCGGCCCCAAGCTCCGTGAGCTCGCCAAGTCAACAACACCAGCTTGCACTCCGGTAAACACCACAACCACCCATGCAGTGCTTCCGAGGAAGGGTCGCCGCTGCACTGCCACCATCGTCGGCTCCGACGAACCGGTCCTATGATTTCCACTTGTGCCCGAGGGGACATCCAAGACCAAGACAATGCCTCCAAAGAAGAGAACACCCACATGCGTCACCATTTTCTGCAACTGCTATCGCATAGGGATTTCTCCCCAACCATGTCCGCCAAGAACCGTTAAAGAAAAGAAAGCAGGTTGGGTTGCGGGGAAGCAAGGCGCTGGTTTGGAGCACCACCGAGGAGAGGAGGGCCACACCTGTTACCCTAGTGATGGTCGCCACCAGATCCACCACCGCACATCGGAAGAGGCCGCCCACAAAAGATCTGCATCAGCGGGGTGAGTTTTTGATTTGGGCGTATTGAGAGTACATGATATGTTCTTGGTGTGACCAAGAAGGTTGAGGAAACTGATATCTAACAATGCTATTGCCGTATTCTTGTCAGTGGCTAAAACATGAACCATGTGATCATAGTTTTCAAGTGTCAAAGTTTCTCGATAAACTCGAAATATTTATCTTCTTCCGTCTGAATAAGAATAAAGGTAGGTAGCTCGTAGAGTCAAAGCATTTTTTTGCTTTCAATGACCGCCTTCACCAAACTAAAAAAACAAGAATCTGTTGGTGAAAACTATAAGCCCTTCAAAATTCAGTTGGAGGAACCCATACACCGATCAAAACACAAGATATTCTTCATGTTCATCTCCGATGAGATGACAAGGGACTTAGTTGTTGTAATTATCATGTTCCTATCAAAGGTTGTCATTATCATGGTGCTACCTGCACATTAATATTGTCCTGTGATGGAAAATATAGACCAAGATATTACACTAGCATAGAAGAATGCACCAACAATGTAAATGAGCGTGGTTGATCATGCGGTGCAACATGATCTGTAGCCGGTCTCACGACAGTACTATCCTCACCCTCGCAAAAAAAGACAAGACTACTATCAAAATAATTTAGTTGGGTTTTCTGAAATAGAGGGACATAAATTTAAATCACCCATCAACATAAAAGATGGGAACATGCAGAAACAAAATTTAAGGGCAACTCCAATGTGAATCACCAAACACCGGAGCGTCCACCATCCAAACGTGGTCATCAAATGTCAGCTGCTAATTTTTTCACTATGCCTAGAGTACTGAATGATAAATAGCACAATTCTTCTTTGATAATTGAAAGATAAATATTCCAATGCAACAATAATTCAAATATAAATATTACAATTCAAACATAAAATTTTGAAATAAAATATTTTTGATGTGAATTCAACTTATTATTCTTACATATTCTCAACTAGATCATTCTAAAGCTGCTTATGAGTTCCAAGATAGCGAATCTGCTGATGTGTTCAGTGAAAATACTCAAACTTTGTTGGATTATGCTTCGGAAGTTGGATAGGATCATCTGTCTTTTGAAATTCCAGAGCTTGGCGAACTCCCTCACTCTCATCCCCCACAATCATGTTGTCCAAGATCACACAAGTTGTCATCATCTCCAACAATGTCTCTAGATCCCATAGTTTAGCAGGTTCGCGAACAACTGCATAACAGGTCTGGAGCACTCCAAATGCCCTTCCCACATCCTTTCTAGCACCTTCTTGTTTTGGGGGTAAGTGAATCTTTTTGTTACCCGGCTCAGAAATGGTAATGACGAAGGTCGCCCACGGAGGATAGACACCATCACAAAGATAGTACCTCATGTTGTAATCATGACCATTGATGGTATGGTTGCACACAGGAGCTTTGCCTGCACACAACTGCAAACAATGGAGACCGCCGCATCACGTTGATATTATTGTGAGACTCAGGCATGCCAAATAAAGAGTGTCAAATCCAGAAGTCTCACGATGCAACTGCTTCAGGAATGATGGTGGGCTTTCTGCAATGGCCTTAGTATTCCCATGTTGAGCATATGGTCGGCTCTTTCATTTTTGGTGTATGCAATACAAGAATCCGAGAATGCCTAGAAACCCTCTTGATTCTCCAAGTGCCATGAGCTTTGTTGTATTTGCGGCGTTTGGTTCTCTCAAGTACTTTGGTCCAAACATCATGACCACTGTAGTAGCAAATCTTACCATGCATTAGAGGCATGTGCTTTCAACCATTCGAAGGTACTCATTCCACGAATCTACGATCGTGCGATAGGCAAGCATCCTCATAGCAAGCGTGCACTTCTGGTAACCAGACAACCCAATGTTTCCAACAACACCCCTCTTCAGCTCGATGTAATCAACATAGACCCTCGCGCCTTGCTATATGCGTTCAAACACATGTTCTCGCATATAAAATTGGCGGCAGAAATAGGGTTCGAACAACGCATCGGGGGCAAAGGAGTCACCGTAAAACATAATATGGCCTTGTGCCATCTGTCAATTCAACACTTGATGTCCCTTTGTTGAACCATTGTAGTTGAGAGCGTGCTCTGCCACACATTCCGCATCTTCAAGAATCACCCTCACCGTCAATATTTCATCATCATCTTTATTGTGTTTTCTTCAAAGTAAACAACAAGAACACCAAAAAAATCCGTGAACTTGACGTAGTACCCCTCATTTGAATCCATTGTGTTTTCTTCAAAGTAAACAACAAGAACACCAAAAGAATTGGCAATAACATTTGACCGAACACTTGTCGGGCGTAGTATCCACCATGAGTAGTGTTGGCAAGGGCGGAGGATACCTAGGCCGTGGTTGATTTTAGGGTGGAAAGGAGGCGTAGGCAAAGCCGGGCGGCGTCTTTATGGAGAGGGAGAGGTCCGACGATGCTTGGATGGTGTCCTGGTGGTACAACAACGATGCCAGAGTTAGGTAGCATGGATACATAGCATATGGGGATGGACAGAACTTGGAAAAATACAAACTCATGTGTTATCAGAATCATGTGTTATGAACATCTGGACGCCCACAAACATCACCTCAATTTGGTGTTAGTTTGGGGGATTTCAGAACGGTCCTGACCAATTTGATGACCCTAGTTGGATGGCCAAAAGTGAGTGTCGGATCTGGACTTTTGTGGGTGATTAGGTGATCTATGTTAGAGTTTCCCTGAGATGCTAGGGTTGATATATTGAATATGGTGACGTGCAAATTGCACTGCACACCACCGAACAAGGCAGAAGGAAAGCTTATGAGCACATGGAGAGGTAGCCCTCGGGATGCCAGAGTTGAACACAAACCTATGGTGGCAGCTCACCTAGAGCGTCACAACATCATAAAAACATGAATTTGCCACTCAAACTTCAAGCACATGTAGAGGAAGAATCTCAACGCATCATAGGCATGCAAAACGATATACTAGAACTAGCATTAGTTGCTGAATAACCAACAACCAGCACCAAACTCATAATAACCAAGTTCAAGAGTGTAGAAAAATGCCACCAACATAACAATAACGGAGTTAGCCAAATGGTAAACCTCCCAGATCGACTAGAACCAGACCAATGTACTTACGGCTTACTACTAGCATAGTCTTGAACCACAAACGGTTAACGGCCGCTCTCAGGCATCAACAAAGGCGGGTTTCCTTCCTTGCTGGTCATTCACATTATGAGATAGTTGTTTCTTTAGTTATACCCCCTTGACCTTCATTCAAAGGCCCACCGGTTCTTCCTTCGGCGTTCATCCACTTCCTCTTTGGTGAGGTCGTTCTTGATGTTTAAGGTCTTGCGGATCTCCTCTGGAGTCATCTTATTTATCATGTCAGTGACCTTCTGGCAGGTCAGATCCATCAGCCCCTTGATGTCCAGGTAGTTCGAAGCCTATCGAGGCAAATATAAGCATGATGGTCATGTATCATACTTACACAAAAGAGACTCAACAGATAAGGAACATGAGCAACATAAACAAGATATATTTGCATCACTCACATAGTGAGGGAGCAGAACTTCATACTTAAACAAAATAGTAGCAAAAAATGCAAATGATGAGCGTGAAAAAAAGTTCATATTAAGCAAAACAGTAGCAATACAACATAATGAGGGAGCAAAATTTCATACTTAAGCAAGACAATACAATACATATAGTACAATCTGAAGGTGAGTTGTCTTACATGATACTGAAACAATACCATACAAGTTTTGCACACAAATGGATTCCAATATTGCCAATACAGTGCAAATGAATTACCCCAACAACATGGATAACCCAAAACAGCTATGTACAACAACAGACCTACCAGCTAGGAGCAGTAAAGAAATACATATTATATTACTTGCAAAAGCATATAATTAAACAATGAGAAACATATACTATAGAGCTATAAACACCGATAGATCACTAATAGTAGCATGCTCATATGTGCAAAATGAAGACACCACAAAGCATCAAAGAAATCTCACATGCCCTACAATCTGATGGGATAAAGGTACTGAATAGCTGAACACAGATGCATCCTAGGATAGCATTCTTGACTGATGATGCAACAAGAATTGAATATAGATGACATCAAAGCAGTCCGACAAACCATCACAAAGCAACAACCAAACCATGTTGATATCTCACAGTCTTGCTGACCATTTCTACAGATAATCTGCCTTTCTAATGATGAAATGCAAGCAAGATAGTTCAGATTTCCAGCAAAGGACGAAATGCAGACAGTCAAATATTATCACATTACTCTTCTCAAGTAAAGATAAGACTAGAGTAATGCAAATTAGCTCAGGAAACAGAAATCAACAATGTGTAGAAAGCTAGGATGCTTTTAACTAAGCACAATACTGAAGTTTTTTTTTGCGGAAAAGCACTCCTTAGTACACCTGAAATCTGTCGAGGACAAGTAGTGGGACAGAGAGCTTTGCATGACATCTTGAAGAACATGCGATGATTGAACTCGATACCATTGGGATTAGGGTTACTGAAGCGTCATCTCGAACTCTGTTCGGATCCATCAGAAGGTGCACTTGTTCGTCAGTAACATTCGAGAAGTGCATTCTATATTCCATGCCATTTTCTTCAAATCGAGGGAAATCCAGGATTTCTAACATCTCAGATGCGGAGCAGAAGAGCTTGTTTTCCTTATACATCCATTCAAAAGCCTATGTTTTTGCTATTTGTTCTTTCTCACAAGACATACAGGGTAGCACAGAATTGAAGAATAAGCTCCTTGTTTGATCCATGGTTGAACTCGAGAATTTTCCTTAAATGAAGTTCATCAATCTGGGTTAGAACATCCTTGAAACAGGGCAACTGGCGCATAGATGCAATGTCAAGAAATTCATGCCAAAAGATTCAATTCTTGAAGTGAAAAATTCTCTCATAGAAAGGGACATATTCATTGGTCCAAAATTAAGGGGAATGAATAGTTCTGGCTTCATCATAAGGACTCTTCTAGAAGAAGGGCAACTTGAATTTGTGAAGAGTTCCATAAAACGACGGACCATGAATACCATGACCTTCGAGAAAAATGAGGATTTTCTCTCGGGGATTGGGGCGATGTAATTCTTCATTCTCATCATTAGAATTTTTTACTTCAACATCTAGTGTTGCTTTATTTTCATCAATCAGTGGCAGCTGAAATTGAGAGGATTGATCAATGTTAACCTTCTCAGACCGCGACACATTTTTGTCGGAAGCAGACCCAAACAAGATATCTATCATGTTCTTTTCCTTTTCGACACTCTTCTTAGTGTTATTCTTCTCAGGCACAAGGGACTTTTCTTGATTTCCATCAACATGAGGCAGCATTGGAGTTGAATCGACATTCTTTTTGAACGGCGGCACTAGGGCCTTGTTAGCACTTTTTTCAACAACAATTTATTCTTAGACCTTGGCTCATCTTCTTGTTTCTTCCCACTCTCATCAACAGGGTTGCTCTTGCGAGGAATATTACCACTATCAATTTCCATCTAAGATTGTTGCTCGGTAGAGAGGTTGTGAACTGATTCTTCTCAATGAGTGCTTGGCTCGCCCTGATGAATTTCACCTTCCTCTATATGGGAGGAAATATCAGTTGCGTTCCTTGGTGGAGACGGAACGACTTGCTTGGCAGGGGATACATTGATATCTTCTTTGGGAGCCCTGGGCTTCGAAGGAGTTACAATTTCTCATAAGCATACTCATACCAACAAGGTTCACCTTCATTCCAGGAGCCCATTTGATAAGAACCTTACAATTAATCATGTTTGGCTTAGAGTAATTTCAGAATGGATGACCGACCGAAAAATTTATAACGGATGCACTCGAATAAGCAGCTTTGGGGGAGGGGGGGGAGGGGGGGGGCAAATGACTGAACTATTCATAATTTTAAGCCATTCCTTTAAACCAAATGGCTTCAAAGAAAATTTTCCTACAAAGTTTCTATCCTTTGCAATTCCTACAATATTCTATGAACCAAAGGAGGCCTGATTGTGTTCTCTGCAACCTTGCTTGTCGGTTGCATTTAAGCCCCAAAGGTAGCATCGCAGCACAAGCTCACGGTTGCATGGCCAGCCGGTCTACAACTCCTACAACAGAACTGGCCACCATCGAAATTATATACAGAAAAAACAATAGACTGCACAAGATACCAACTCTGGAAAGCAACGAAGAATGGCAAACCCCCGAAACACCCGGGAGTTCACCAACCTAGCAAAAAACCACAATGGCAAAGCAGCCCAAAGCAAACGCAAGATAGCAAAACGGATCTCAGAGCATCAAAGGCAGGACGACTAGGAGTAGAATTTAGCGCAGAATAACCAGCATACCATCTCATTTCATCATAACCAGATCCAAGAGTGCAGCAAAATACCACCACAACCAAAAAGTCGAATGGTAGTAGAGTCAGCCAAATGGTGAGGACCCTCCAGGTCGACCAGAACCAGAACCTACTTACATCTTCCCTACTAGCGTAGTCTCAGACCACAAAACGGTTAACGGCTGCTCCCAGGCGTTCGACGATGCCATGTTTCCTTCCATGCTGGTTATTCGCGTCGAGGACCCGACCTTCACTCAAAGGCCCACTGGTTCTCCTTCCGCACTTCCTCCTCCTCCTCCGGGGTGAAGTCGTTGGTGATGTTGAAGGTCTTGCGGATCTCCTCCGGAGTCTTGCCCTTGATCATGTCGGCGACGGTCTGGCAGGTCAGGTCCAGGAGCCCCTTGATGTCCAGGTAGTTCGCAGCCTGTCCAGGCAAATAAAAGCAATCAAGGTCAGGCATCACATTAAACAGAGTATAAAAACAGGAGCGCCATCCAGTTCATATTTAGACAATACAGTAGCAATATATCATATTTAAGCAAGACAGAGCTTCAGTTCATATCATGGTGAGCAAAGCAAACCTTCATAACTAAGAAAGACGGTGGCAATATAGCATGGTGAGGCAGCAAAAACTCATACTTAAACTAGACTGTGTCAAGTACTACCAAGGTTTAGTTGTACACGATGTTACCAAGGACAAACACAACTGCCATATACTCTATGCTTACACACAGACGGACAACAATACATGGAAGCAAGGTGGATAACACAAAACAACTATTTACAATAGCCTGCCAACTAGCAGCAGTAAAGGTCAGGCACATACTTAACAGATAAAGAACAGGAGCATCACATACAGCAGATTATTGCAACAGGCACATAATGAAAGAACTTGCAGTTCATATTTAAGCGAGACAGTTGCAATAAATCATGTAAGCAAACTTCATGCTTAAGATTTTGCAAGTCCTAATAAATTCATGCTTAAGAAAGAAAGTAGCAATACTCTGCCCCCAAATAAATTCATGCTTAAGAAAGATAGTACTCTAGCAATACTCTGACCCCAAATAGATGGCATAATAAATTCATGCTTATGATATCTAACTTCATGCTTAAGATTTTGCAAGTCTTCAACAAAAATATGAAGACAAATAATAATATCAAACCAATATCAACATATCCACCATTAGATAAATTTTAATCTATTTATTCAATACTAAATTTGTTGATATTTTCTTCTATATATTTGGTCAAACTTGGAAAAAAATGACTTCCTGACTATATATTTGGGGACAGAGGGATTATGTCTTAAGGTTGTGCTACTGGAGGCAAGAACACAACTGACATAAAAGTTTGATACAAACATGGTGCGCACAAATTAAAATTCAGCAAGGTGCATAACCCAGAACAACTATTTACAACAAACATGATGCGCACAAATTAAAATTCAGCAAGGTGCATAACCCAGAACAACTATTTACAACAAACCTACCAACTATTGAGCAGTAAAGGAAGACATATTATGCTCTCTCCTCCCAAATTGGTTAGACAACTAATTTGGGACAGAGGTAATATTATATACAGAAGTGTACATAAAAAGATGTGATACACATACTACAAAGCTAAACAACAGTTAATCAACCACAGTAGCATTCTGACGTGTCCATGTACAAGACTTGCAAAGGTACTAACCCCCAAGAAAGAACACCACAAAGCAACAAATAAACATCACGTGCTTTACAGCCTGATGGAGGTCAGATACTGAATAGTTTAACAGACATAGATTCTAGTAGCATTCTTGTCAGATTAGGCAACAAGCATTGAATAGTAATGCCGCCCACGACCGACAAGGCCACCACAAAGCTACAACTAGGACCATACTAATATCTTATTACTGGCTTGCAGACAACCACAAAGCATTGCGTCCTACCAACCTACTGTACCTAACAGTGCAATGCAAGTCAGGTGACTATGATTCCTAGTACAACATTTAACAATGCAATGCAGATAATCATTTTTTTCTCACAGACTGAGTAATCTAAATGAGGAAACAGAAAACAGCTGGCTGCAACAACAGAGCATGCCTTCACTTGCACAGAAATTTATATCAGAATTGCACAGAATTATTATCTTAAACAGATCATGCTAAAGATACACAATACCAGAATTGCAGTGTTACATCTAAGCAGCAAGCAAATAAATGTAACTATTTAACACAGAACTGAATACAGAAAAAGTATCATCATAACTAAATCATACAACACCAGACACTTAATTAATATCATCAAATCGCTCACCACATAACAGTTGTTCCATCCAATAGATTGCATAAATATGACAAATACCCCTAATAGAAAACCTAAAATATACAGTACGGCGGTAATCCCCCTTTTTCTAGGGAAAAACCACCCACTTCAAATCTCCAATCATAAAGGATGAACAGAACCCGCAATGCCTCCCATTTCGTAACCCAACAACGACGCAAAACCCTAAACCCTAGAACCACGACTCCACGAATCCGGGCACCAACCGCCGAAACCACATCGCAATCGCATCTAAGCAGCCGGAACACGAGCCCTCGACGAGTACATAAAAAGAGCGCCACATGGGGAGGGATCGGAAGTCTCGCTCACCAGGATGAGGTCGAAGAGAATCGCCTGCTCGACCTTGACGAAGTCGGCGTCGAAGGCCTTGAGCTTCTCCTCGTCGGGCTTGACGGCGGTGGCGGTGGCGGTGCCGGTGGAGTCGGCGGCGGCGGTGGCGTCGTCCGCCTTGGGGGCGTGCTGCGTGCAGTACTCGATGACCTTGGAGAGGATCTTGGCGGTGACGTTGGGGAGCGGGATGATGTTGTCGGCGCAGCCGTCCTCCACCATATGCTTGATGGTCTGCGACGCCATCGCCACCTCCACCTCCACCTCGAAGTCCTCGCCGTCGGAGCTCTTGAGCGTGAGCTTCTTCGCCGCCGCCGATGCCGCCATTGGTCCGATCGCCTGGGAGGTGGGGGGCGAGGGTTTTGGTGGTGGTGCGCGGCGGGAAACCCTAGGAGCGGAGGCGAGTGGGGGTGGTGGTGGGGTGGAATGGAAGGGAGGGGAAGGGGGGCGCCTTTTATTTCCGGCGTCGCAGAGAGGAAGGATCTAGAACCGGGGCCGTTGGGGTTCCTGGGCCCGAAAATCTGGGCCTTGGAGATGTGGCGGGCTTTCTGGGCTGTGGCCCTTTTGATGCCTCTTTTCGTTAAAATAAAAAAAAACGCTGAGCATTTCTCTCTCGAAAGGAAAAAACAAGTAATCACTTGGATTTCAGAGGATACTGCAGAGAAACTTTTCAACTTTTGTGTGACTTTTGATTCTTCACATGGATTTCAGATACTAATACGATGCCTCCAAGAATATGTTTCAGCGCACATGAGAAGTATTTTATTGGAATGTGCACACGCATTCTTGTCGTGCCATGTCATGACTTGTACTATTATCCAAGAGTAATTTACTACTCCGACCAGAAGAAATGTCTGCAGATTCTCATGTGTGTTTCTTCGGAGCACCAAGAAAGCATAGCATGCTTGAAGATTCATCCAACCAGCTCACTTGCTCGGATCACAGATCAAGAAGAAGAACAATCAAGAAAGCGAAAGAAACTAAACTGCGATTTGAACAAAACAGGGTCCGCGAGGTGCATGCAGGCTCGTCTCAAAAGCACGGCGCGGTGCTGCTGATGGCTCGCGCCGCCGCGTCGCCGGCTTCCCCGCGGCGAGACGAGAAGGAGTCGACCCTGAGGCGGTGCCGGAACGCCGAGATGAACTCCTCCGCGCGCCTGTCCACCTCCGCCGCGTCGCCGGCGGCTCCTTCGTCTTCTTCCTCTTCTCCGCCCGTCGGCGCCATCACGACACCGCGGTCAACCACCAGCGCCATGCAGCGGTCGGCGGCGACGTAGGGTGGCGCGGGCGCGAGAGCCGCCGGTTCGGCGCCGTCCCCGCGCCTCTTGCTGCTCCGCCTCTTCTTCAGCTTCTTCGCCGCACCGTCGCCCGCCGGCGCCACCACCGCGGCGACGCCACCCGTGGCCGCCGCCGCGGCGGGTCGCTTGGCCGGCTGCAGGGACACCACGACGATACAGGCGACGAGGACGTTGAGGAGCAGGAAGAGGACGGGCGACGGCGCCGCGGCGAGCACCTGCGCGGGCAGGGGCCACCACCAGCGGTCCACGAGCACGGCGGGCGCCAGGCTCTTGACCCCGGACACGAACAGCGCGGCCGCGGCGGCCGCCAGCGCCGCCTCCACCAGCTCCTCCTCCCTCCGCGGCGCCTTGCCCTTCTTCCTCTCCACCTCCGCCATCAACCCGGCCGCCTCTCTCTCTCTCTCTCTCTCTCTCTCTCTCTCTCTCTCTCTCTCTCTCTCTCTCTCTCTCTCTCTCTGGGCACGCACGGCACGACGCTTTCTTGCGCTAGCTGCCTCTGCTCGGCCGGCTTTTGCTCGCCTTTGCGCCGGGGTGGCGGAGCTATATGTATAGAGGCGAGCGGGCAGCCAGGGCAGGCGCCAAAAGGGCAGGGCTCGTGAGAGCAATCGATGGCCGCAGGGGTGCCTGTCGCGCCGGCAGCAGGGCAAAGCACGCAGCCCGTGCGAGGCGCTGTCGGGGGAGTAAATTCCCTCCCTCCGACCATGGCAGCGGCAGAGCATTACATTTCTCCCACCCGCAGGCTGCAGGCTGCAGAGCCACTCAACTCGACGTAGTGCAGTGCAGTGCAGCAAATTCTCTGTCATGTGTAGTAATAAACTTTGCTCGTCAGTGACAGTCCCGGCATGGCAACAGAGACATGGCCAACAGGCGTGTTTATCCACTGATGATGACTAGCTCCCTAATCACATCTGCAAAGACGAAATAATAGTACCACCGGCGGCATCTTTTAGTTTTGTTTTGTGTCATCGAGGGGAGAGGCTAGGGGCGCACGCCGGAGGCTCGTGCGTCGTCGTCGTCGTTTGTCCCGGCCGCGTGGCGGACACGATGATGACCCTTTTCTTCATCGGGTCGGGGAGCCAGAAAGAGGAGCATACACGTACACTACCTAGAACGAACGATGCCGCCCAAACCAGCAAAATTTAAAACTACCGCTCAGATGATTGTACTGCTACCACTAGGGTGTAACCACTAACCAGGCTCCTTGTGATTAGTAGTATGTGGATAATACGGCTCGGTAGACCAAAGATTCCCCATAATGAGTCCATGACTCTGGTCATTGCTAGTTTAACAACGAGATTAGGATCGAATGCGCGTCCATCGTACATTCATACGGTAACCAAATGCACTGAACATCATAACACAGAAAATCAAAATTTCTTAGCCTCTTGGTTCTAGTGGAACCGAGGTGAAAACCTTTCCAAAAGCAAATACTCCCTAGGTCCCAAAATAAGTGGCTTAGTTTTAGTACAACTTTATACGGAGTACTAACAAAGTAAGAGTGCGTTTTAAAATACTCCATCTGTCCCAAAATATGTGACTTACCTTTGTACTACCTTTATTTTGGGACGGACAGAGTACAAAATAGCAGAAAAGTTTGTGCAGGCATCAGATATAATAGTACTTGCAGCGGTCAAAATGTTGAAATTCTCACATCGCAAAGCATAAACTGAAAATTACCAAAAACAACCCAAGAAAATTATAAACGATCGGTTTGCTCTAGAACACAAGGTGTATGTAGATTTGAACCAAAAAAGATAGGAGTGGTTAATTCCAGCACATCATGTTCAGACCCTGAAATCAGTCTTCAACAAGAAAAAATTCCTTCAATAACCGCTTAATAAATAATGTCATAATATTGCAAGACAGGCAAAAACACTGATACAGATGTCACCGACTCTCCACAGTAAAATCTAGCACGTCAAATGGGATCCATCTCCAGCAGCAACGATTGCAGTGGGTAGCACATTATTGCCAGGAAATATGTTTAGTTTGCAACAAGGCTGTCGATGAGGTTGGCGGCGTCCTCCACCGTTGCGATGGTCTGCGCGCTTGACTCCTCCACGCTGATCCCGAAAGCCTCCTCGAGGCCCATGACAATCTCAACCTACACAATAGAGCCACACAAAGTTTCACTAGTTAGGACCTGCCCAATCTCAAACTGAAAACTATGCTTTAGAGTGCTTATTTCATGCACAAAGGACTGTTACAAAAGTTAGCATAAACTGCAGTAACAAAGTACTGCTGCCAAAAACTGCTCCCAAAGATCAAAATGAAGAAAGTAGAACAACATGGTTCCCGCAGACACACTGGAACTTTTGCTAAAAGAGAACAGACCTAAACATTCCCAGGCTTGGGTTCCAACTTACTAGTGAGTCGTAGTCACAAAATACTTAAAAAACAGAAACTATTTGTTGTTGTAGCACTGCGCCGTATAACAAACAGAAACTACTGCCAAATGTCCTTAACATGTCCACTGGGTGGAGCCAGCTAGGTCTGTTGCTAGGATGAACATGTGATACACATTACAGTATCAAGCTGACTTACCGTGTCCAAAGAATCGGCACCAAGATCAGCAAACGTAGAGGAGCCAGAAACTACAGTGTCATCAGCAAGCGCAAGCTGGCTCTTCACAATATCACAAACCTTTTCTACTGTCTCCTTTTTGGCCTGTTAAATTACAACACCAATATGAAGCAGTTAGAATCATAGCAACAAAGCCCTATAATGGATAGTAGGCTTTCAGAAACATTGCATGGTAAATTTACCTGCCTATTAAATCAGAATTACAGGGTTAAATTATGGTTGAATCAATGTGGTACAAGTAGACCAGGAGGCGCTTACTTAGGTCAAATTATAGGCCAAGCATGCAAAATGCACGATACCAAAAAGAAACTAAGATTGCTGGAACTATCTCCAAATTACTTTTGTAAGAGAGCAAGAGACAAAATGGAAGCACTGTTGTGATGAAACACGACAGGGTTTTCTATATGATGCAGTACTAGTTTGTTGACTTACGATAAAACTGGAATAAAATAGATTTAGATGAATAGCCTCAGATAGCATGCATGATTAATTATTCCAAAGAAAGGATGTTGCCTTCATATATGAAACTAATGACATATCAAATTGGTAGGGAAACAAATTTGAAGTGCATTAACTAATGCATCAATTAATGATTGATACGATTGCAATACCAGAAAAGGATGATACTTACAGCACAGCGAACAGAAAATCTCTGGGGAACTGGCTGAAGACGGAAGGATACATTGTCTTTCCTTGGAGCAGAGAAGGAGACCGAGTTGGCATTGATTGCCTGTAAATCGCCAAACATGATTTCGTAAGTAAGGCAAAAATAAGTGAACTAGGTAATAGCAAACCAGATTTACAGTGGAAAAACAATGCCACATTGCATAAAATTATCAACTAGGTTGGTTGACTATCATTCTATCAAATATAGTGTTCAGGCATAAATAAATTACAAAATTATCAATGCTGCTTCACCGAAATTGAAAAGCAGAAACTAGAGAACAAAATAGTAACCAAAACAGTTACGTATATCCCTAAGTAATGCTATGTTAAAAAACTGTCAAACAGGACCTGTTCGGCTATTCGATTGTTTTCCATTTGGTTTCAACAAAGTGCTGTGAAGCATGTATGTGTCCTAACATAACTCCTAAGAAATGTTCACAACGTGAATTAACTACACTTTTTCTCATTGAACACAGCAGCCCAGCAGTTTAATCAACAACCCCATGCTTAACTGTAGAATGTTACTTCTGTCTGCATAGCTTAAAGGCGGAATCAAGTAATCAAGGAATCCTCGGGAGCTACACATCATGCATACAAGTTGAGTGCGAAGCAACCTATGAGATTATGTATCAATCACCTAAACCTGGGAATCTTTCAGGTAAAGTGAGACGCCTTTAGTGGGCAATCCTTAATGCATGCTACCATGAAGCAATGCAAACAAGAGTCCACTAGATAAGGTGGCGTGCCATTACAGATTTATGAATGAATGAAGACTTTGCATGCACCATACAGCACTAGTTCTATATTTATCTAACTTTTCTGATCAAGATCTGTAAGCACGATCATGGCATCACATCAGATAAAGAAAAGAAGGTTACAGACACAACAAAATCCAGTGAACAATCCGCACAGAATTCCCAGACATCGGATCCAACGAGCACGCACATGTGGTCACATGCGGTTTATATGTATCATGATGAATGCGGTGGCACCGCCCAGATCGACTGGCTTAGAACAGGGAGCGCGAAACTCAGCCCTACGGTACGGTGCCAGATCCAATCGAGCCAAAAAAATTTTTTCCACGGACGTTTCGACCGGCTAGAAGCTACCGAATCGGCGGCACCTAGGGTCTCCAGCCACGGCACGCAGGCCAGAGCCGATCCGCACCTAATCTGACGAACACCCGCGTCTCCAGATTCTGGGAACCCCGGTGTCGCTTAAACCCTACCGGCCGCAGATCGAACGGCGTGAGGGGGCGGAGGGAGGGGGGAGGGGAGCGGGTGGACGCGGCGCGGTACCTTGACGGGCCTGGCGAAGGAGACGGCGGAAGCGGCGGCGGAGGCCATGAGGGAGACGGGACAGGGGGAGAGGCCGGCGCGGCGGGGGTGGGTGGGCGGTGGAGGCGGCGGTCGGGGCGGCAACACAGACAGCAGCAGCAGGAGGGTTGGATGCGCGTCCAACGAAGTTTAGCGGGGCCGTCTTATAGCGCGGGCCGGGCTTTGCACGTGGGCGCGGCATCGGGCGTATCGACCGACGCGGCTGGCTGGCTGGCGGAGGTCACGAGGCCCGGCCCATGACGATCTCGACGCCTCCGTCCCCCCAGCGCCCCGGCCCCACCTGCCAGCGCGACGGGCCCGGGTGGCCTATTGTTTAACGGTGCTGCGTCGTTTGTCTTAGGAAGGAAAAACCGGTGGCGTGCTGGTGCTAGGCTGGCTCGGGGCGGCGCCCGCTGTTTTTGGCCCGACGTGTCCGTGCTGGCACGGCGACGTTTGACGGCGAGGCTGCTGGTGTTCGGTTCTTGTGTGGTTGAGCCGATTGATCGCTCTTGTTTTCGTACGGGTGAGTGAGGTAGGTGTAGGTTGGAGAGCGAGGAACTTAGGGCATCTCCAGCCGCGCCCCCAACAGGCGCTCCCCAGGCGATTTTGCCGCGCAGGTGGCAAAAAAAGGCCCCAGTCGCGTTCCCAGAAGTCCGTTTTTCGCCGGCTCGGGTCAAAACTGGTGCCGGCGGACCTAGGCCGAACCCGGCGCCCTAGGGGCGCTTGGGGAGCCGGCACAAGCGAAAAAGGCGCGTGGGCCCGCCCTGGAGGCGACCCGAGGGCCTTTCCCGCCGTTTCTTGACGCTTTTCCCTCGCATCTCTCCCGCTCGCTCGCCTTCCTCCCGCCATTCTCTCCCTTTCTTCCCGCCAAACCCCCTCCCGCTCGCCTTCCAGTCGTCGCCATGCCGCCGAAGAAGTACGCCATGCCGCGCGCGGCGGCAACCGCCACTGGCGCCGTGGTCCAGCCAAAGCAGAGGAAGCCGAGAGCGCCGCCATCGAATCCACCGGGCCTGACGAACGCCGAGTGGAGGGCGAAAGTTCAGCGGCGCGAAGCAGTCACCGCCGACAGGCGGAACAGGGCCATAGCCAAGAAGGCCCGCGACAACGCGGCGCGCGCGGCGGCGTCTTCCACATCGGTCGACCAGGCGGGGATGAATCCACCCGCCGTCAGCCACGCCCAGTACGCGCCCTGGGGACAGCAAGGCGCCGGATCTCCATGGGGTTCATCGTCGCCCGGCTACGCCGACGGTGACGTGCACGGTGGGTTCAACCCAAACATGACCTTCCCTCATGGTCACCCCGCTACGCGCACGCCCTCGCCCGCCTTCATCGGCGTGCAGTATCCTCCATACAACTACTCGCCGCCGGCCGCCTACGCGTCCACACCGACACCCCATCTCTACCGCGGACCGCTGCCTTTCTCGCACCTCGACGAGGCCGACGACACGGGAGCCGACATGGACGACATCATCGCGACAGGATCGACCGCGGCCGCCGCGTCTCCCGGGTTCGCCACCCAGGACGAGGTAGTGGACCTCAGCGGCGACATGGAGGCTGAGCTCGGCTACGTCTACGGCGAGGACGCGCAGGAACCCGGGGAGGAGGAGGAGGACGATGAGGAGGAGGAGGAACCGGCTCCTGCTCCGACGAAGGGGCGCAAGAAGAAGAAGCGGGCGGCCAGGCCAGGCGAGCCGCGCATCAAGTGGACGTCCAAGGAGGAGGAATGCCTCGCCGAAGCATGGAAAGTCGTCTGCCTCGACCCGACCACCGGCGCGAACCAGAGCTTGGAGACGTACTGGGACCGCATCAAGGCCGAGTTCGACGAGCGGAAGCTCGTCGACCCCTACTTCAAAGGCGTCTACATGCAGCGCGGCTCCAAGGCGATGGCGAACCATTGGGGGCGTATCCAATTGGCGTGCAACAAATGGCATGGCATCATCGAGGAGGTCGCGGCTCGCCCGGAGAGCGGCGCCAGCATTGAGGATCAGGTACGCACGCCGTTCGCCCGCATATCTTCGTCGTCTACGCCCGCCGCCCGCCAACTGTTCGTCCCTCCGCGCAGCTGCTGCGCATGTTCGCCATGTATCGGGGCGACAACCAAGACGCCGACTTCAAGCACCTCCACGTCTACAAGCGCATTGACAAGTGCGAGAAGTGGGCGGAGGTCCGACATGCCCTCGACAAGGCCAAGGAGACATACAAGCCGGACGCGACGACTCCGGGCGCGTCAGAGGGGCGGCCGGACGGCCACAAATTGGTAAAGAAGGGGAAAACGCCGACGCGGCAACCGCGCGAGTGCAGGAGTCCATCGAGCATTGCCTCGCCGACGCCCAGGCCTGGGCCGTCCTATGGAAGAGAAGACCGAGGCGCGGTGGTCGTCGCTGATGAAGAACAACGCCATCAAGCTCGACCTGCTCCGGACGAACGTCACCGCGAAGAAGAGGAACACCGACATGGCTTTTCTGATGGGCGGGGCGGACATGCTCCAGAGCAACGACGAGAAGCTCAAGGCGTGGTACCTGGTGCAGCGCGGCCTCATCCTGAATGAGCTGCCGACGGCAACGCCGATGACGCCGACGACGCCCACGACCGCACGGACGCCCTCTACATCGCCGCCCAGCAGTGCCGAAGCCACGCCGACACAGCCCAGCACCAAAGCAGCTCTGACACCGCCGAACCCGCGCACGCCGACTCCGCCAACGCCTGGAGCCGACCCCGCCGAGTGAATCATTGCGCCCGGCGCTCTGTTTTTTGTAACGCCAGACTACGTCCGATCGCCGGATTTGAGAGCGGGAACGACCAAGTTTAAATTTTCCGCATCCTGGGGCCGGCGCGTGGGGGCGTGACTGGGAGCTAGGTCGCCCCCAGGGGCCGAACTAGCACCGGCACGCCCCCATGGCGCTCTATTTAGTCGCCTCGGGGGGCCGAACGGCTGGAGATGCCCTTAACCTACCAGTACCAGGCTACCCCCCCCTCAAAAAAATACAATGCTACCACGGAAGATGGCACGACCAGCTCTCAATAACTAGAATACGAGTCTTTTTTTTGCGTGTAAACAGGAGTCAGGGGTAGGATACAAAACGGATGGGATAGCGGGTATAAATTCAATGTCGATTTTAGCCAGATGATGAGCAAAATGTTCATACGCGCTAAATGATTAGTTTCATTTCTGGTGAATGGATGTGCTGGTGACAAGTTCATGCACGCTAAAGGACTAAGACAAGGGGACTCGATATCTCCCTTGCTGTTTGTTATTGCCATGGACGTGCTTACGACCATCATCTCCAAGGCGCATGAGGCACGAGTGCTTAGTACTATCAATGGATGTAGCCCAATGCAGCGCTTGTCCCTGTATGCTGATGATGTGGTGCTCTTTATAAAACCAACATGGCCAGACCTCATGTGCGTTAAAGAAATCCTTGCTATATTCGGAGTGGCATCTGGGCTCAAAGTCAACTATTCCAAATCTGCGGCAATCTTGATCAGAGCAGAAAATGAGGATGAAGAGCTTGTTAAGTCTGCACTGCCATGGAGAATCGACACCTTTCCATGCAAATACCTTGGGCTCCAGCTTAGCATCAGGCAACTCAAAAGGTCAGAGTGGCAGCCAATTGTTGACACGGCTCTCCACATCCTACAAGGATGGCAAAGGGGACTCATGACGAGGCCGGGGAGGCTCATTCTTGTCAATCAAGTAACGAGGGCGCGCGCTACACATCATCTCGTGATAGCGAAGGCACCTAAATGGGCTCTGGAGAGAGTGGATAAGGGGTGTCGAGCATTTTTCTGGGCCGAAACCGAGGCGGTGAATGGAGGCAAATGTGTCGTCTCCTGGGCTAGAGTGTGCAGGCCCAAACACTTGGGAGGCTTGGGTGTCATTGACCTGGCTAAGCACGGTATCGCTTTAAGACTCAGATGGGAATGGCTTAGACGCACTGATGATTCCAGGCCGTGGCAAGGCCTCAACCTGACCTCGGACAAAAAGGTGGATCAAGCTTTTGGAAGCCTTGTCAAATGGGAAGTTGGTTCAGGAGGCAAGACCTTGTTCTGGAAAGACCGATGGATACATGGAGCAGCTATTAAAGATTTTGCACCCTTCGTTGTGGCAAAGGTGCGGACACAAGTGGCAAACAGGAGACTTGTGCGAGATGCGATGTGCACGCATTGATGGATGGACGATGTAGTGGGTGACCTATGCACTGAGGGTCTCGCCCAGTTCATCGGCCTCTGGGAGATCCTCTTGGAAGTTCATTTGGACGCTCAGGTCGAGGACTACCCCATCTGGGCTTGGAACACGTCCGGAGTCTACACGGCATCATCTGCGTACAAGATGCTATGCGAGGGAGGATTCAGATTCTACTGCTTCGGAGCCATATGGAAGTGTTGGGCACCGCTTGCGTGCAAGCTATTCATGTGGCTTGCGGTGCAATATCGTTTATGGACCTCGGACAGGAGAGCTAGGCACGGATTGCAAGGCCAAGCATCAAAATGTTACATGTGTGACCAGGAGGAGGATACAGTCGACCATATTTTGCTGCAGTGTGTGTTCTCGCGGCAAGTGTGGTTCCGCTGCACCACTAGGATGGGTTTGACGGCCGACATATGCCCAACAAATGACTCAATATTGGTGCAGTGGTGAATGGATACGAGAAAGCGAATGGATAAGCAGTCTCGGAAAGGCTTTGACACCCTCGTGATGCTAATCTGTTGGACGATATGGAAGCAAAGGAATGCAAGGATATTCGGCACGGGCATAATCAAGAACGAGTGGGATACGGTAGACTCTATCTTTGACGAGTTGAGGACTTGGGCCAAAGCACTGATCATAGAGTAGTCGAGTAGAGCTAGGGAGTGGTGTGGAGGCTTGGTTAGGGTCGGTTTGTGACTCCTAGCTAGCGATGTGTAATCTCTTGTACATATTTTTCTTCCTTCTATAAAGCTAAGGTACGTCATTGGCGTACCCTCGAAAAAAAAATTCATGGGATAAAGCGGGATGCCACTTAGTCAGGAGGTGCCAGCACTGGTTGAACCAGAGAGCTCCACTTCGGCGCCTGTTGCGCCACACTATGAATGGTTCTGGGCCTCGTTCGTTCGCCTTTTCTCTTGCTTAGATAGGCCATTTGCATTTTGCTCAAAAAAGTAAGGTAGGCCGTTCACACACCCAAAAAACGGTAGGTCGTTCGCACTAGTTTGTTTTCTGGCTTGATTTTTCTTCTCCCTTTTTATTGGAGTTAACGGATTTAAAAAACACAAAAATCAAAACAATATTATGGGTTTAAAAATGGTTTGTGAATTTGGAAACTGTTTTGTGGATCTGAAGAAAAAAAATCAATGATTTATAAAATGATGAATTTGAAAAAAAAAACTCACAGATTTGAAATAATATCATGAATCTGAAAAAGTTCACAAATTTAAAAAGTGCATCAAAAGTTCGCGAATTTCACAAAAGTTTGAATTTTTAAAAAGTTCATGACATTTGAAAAAGTTCATGAAAAATTTAAAAAATTCATATATTCTGAAAATAAATCATCATTTTTATAAAACGCGATTTTCACATATTCGGTATCATTCACGAGCTTCGAAAAATTTCATGGATTGAAAAAAAATCTTGACCTTGTGGGAAGTTCATGAATTTAAACAAAGTTTATGATTTTTTTTAAATGTGAATTAAGAAAAGGAAAAACAAATGGAAAAAGAAACAATGAACAAAAAAGAAGAAGAAATGGTTAAATGGAAGAAGAAAACGGATAGGGGACGCGATGTTTTTTTAGTGTTACATTTGCCACAAGAAGAATAAAAGATGTAAGTGGGCACAATAAGTAAGCTTTCCCATTTGATTTGTCGCCGCCGGGAGTAAACCTGAAGCGTTGGGGTTTGAATCTCTCATATACACTCATATTTTATGAAGGATAAAAAAGAAAACAAAGAAGATGGGTTGGGCCCGGGACGGAGAGGGTTATGCGCCAAGTTGCAAATAACAGTGTAACGGGTGCCTTAGATAGGAGTTGGGGTTGAACCGTGGAGAGTAAATTGTACTGGCGATATATCAACTTGTCTTGTCGGCCCCTTTAGTCTATTAGAGCATCTACAACGGGGCTCCCCAAAACCCCTTATACGTTAGGGGGAATGGCCCGGTCACTAACCGGTTAAAAGAAATCGACCCAAATGGGCTCCTCATGCCGGCCCCATATGCCCAGAATGACCGGCACCCCTCATATCCAGCCCATATTTGGAGCGAAAATGGGGAGGCCTAGACGCGTCTGCCACGTCGGACTGGCTGCAGAGACCCACACGAAAACCCTCATAAACCCTCATCGATGAGGGCATGGTGTTGCATCATGCTATTCTAGCACAACGCACGAGGTCCCAAGTCCAACTATTTAAGCCGGACGACGACTCCTAACCCTGATTGCATATCATTTCCCTCCCCTCAGCGCCACCACCCACTGATGAACCACAAGTATAGGGGATCAATTGTAGCTCTTTTCGATAAGTAAGAGTGTCAAACCTAACGAGGAGCAGAAGGAAATGACAAGTGGTTTTCGGCAAGGTAATGTCTGCAAGTGCTGAAATTGTAAGTAGCGGAGTAGTTTGATAGCAAGATAATTTTGTAACGAGCAAGTAACAATAGTAGTAACAAAAGTGCAGTAAGGTAGCCCAATCCTTTTGAGGCAAAGGACATGCCAAAATGGTCTCTTATGATAAGAAAAGCGTTCTTGAGGGTACACGAGAATTTCATCTAGTCACTTTCATCATGTTGGTTCGATTTGTGTTCGCTACTTTGATAATTTGATATGTGGGTATGATTAACCCTCCCGCAAGCATCCACAACTATGAGAAAAGTATTAAGAATAAATTCTAACCATAACATTAAACTTTTGGATCCAATCGGTCCCTTACGGAATAACGCATAAACTGGGGTTTAAGCTTCTGTCACTCTCGCAACCCATCATCTAATTGCTACTCCGCAATGCATTCCCTTAGACCCAAATATGGTGAAGTGTCATGTAGTCGACGTTCACATGACACCACTAAGGGAATCACAACATACATACTATCAAAATATCGAACACATATCAAGTTCACATGATTACTTGCAGCATGATTTCTCCCGTGACCTCAAGAACAAAAGTAATTACTCACAAATGATAATCATGCTCAAGATCAGAGGAGTATTAAATAGCATATTGGATCTGAACATATAATCTTCTACCAAATAAACCATATAATAATCAACTACAAGATGTAATCAACACTACTATGAAGGGAATATGCCCTAGAGGCAATAATAAAGTTATTATTTATTTCCTTATATCATGATAAATGTTTATTATTCATGCTAGAACTGTATTAACCGGAAACATAATACATGTGTGAATACATAGACAAACAGAGTGTCACTAGTATGCCTCTACTTGACTAGCTCGTTAATCAAAGATGGTTATGTTTCCGGACCATGAACAAAAGCGTTGTTATTTGATTAATGGGATCACATCATTAGGAGAATGATGTGATTGACATGACCTGTTCCATTAGCTTAGCACCCGATCGTTTAGTATGTTGCTATTGCTTTCTTCATGACTTATACATGTTTCTATGACTATGAGATTATGCAACTCCCGTTTGCCGGAGGAACACTTTGTGTGCTACCAAACGTCACAACGTAACTGGGTGATTATAAAGGTGCTCTACAGGTGTCTCCAAAGGTACATGTTGGTTTGGCGTATTTCGAGATTAGGATTTGTCACTCCGATTGTCGGAGAGGTATCTCTGGGCCCTCTCGGTAATGCACATCACTTAAGCCTTGCAAGCAATGCAACTAATGAGTTAGTTGCGAGATGATGTATTACGGAACGAGTAAAGAGACTTGCCGGTAACGAGATTGAACTAGGTATTGAGATATCGACGATCGAATCTCGGGCAAGTAACATACCGATGACAAAGGGAACAACGTATGTTGTTATGCGGTCTGACCGATAAAGATCTTCGTAAAATATGTGGGAGCCAATATGAGCATCCAGGTTCCGCTATTGGTTATTGACTGGGTCATGTCTACATTGTTCTCAAACCCGTAGGGTCCGCACGCTTAACGTTACGATGATAGTTTCATTATGAGTTTATATGTTTTGATGTACCGAAGGTTGTTCGGAGTCTCGGATTTGATCACGGACATGACAAGGAGTCTCGAAATGGTTGAGACATAAAGATTGATATATTGGACGACTATATTCGGACACCGGAAATGTTCTGGGTGGTTTCGGAGAAAACTGAAGTGCCAGAGGGGTTAGCGGAACCCCCCGGGGAAGTATTGGGCCTTAGTGGGCCTGAGGGGAGAGAGAGGGCAGCAGCCCAGGAGGTGGCGCGCGCCCTCCCATGAGGAGTCTGAATTGGACTAGGGGAGGGGGGCGCGGCCCCTCTTTCCCTCTCCCTCTCCCTCTCTTTCCTTCCCCCTTCTCTCTTCCTAGTTGGACTAGGAAAGGGGAGTCCTACTCCTACTAGGAGGAGGACTCTCCCCTCCTTGGCGCGCCCCAAGGGCCGGCCAGCCTCCCCCCTTGCTCCTTTAAATACGGGGGCAGGGGGGCACCTCTAGACACAAGTTGATCTTCGTGATCGTTCTCTTAGCCGTGTGCGGTGCCCCCCTCCACCATAATTCTTGATAATATTGTAGCGGTGCTTAGGCGAAGCCCTGTGACGGTAGAACATCAAGATCGTCACCATGCCGTCGTGCTGACGAAACTCATCCCCGGCACTTTGCTGGATCGGAGTCAGGGGATCGTCATCGAGCTGAACGTGTGCTAGAACTCGGAGGTGCCGTAGTTTCGGTGCTTGATCGGTCGGGCCGTGAAGACGTACGACTACATCAACCGCGTTGTCGGTCTACGAGGGTACATAGACAACACTCTGCCCTCTCGTTGCTATGCATCACCATGATATTGCGTGTACGTAGGAATTTTTTTGAAATTACTACGTTCCCCAACATACTAGTCACCCACAAGCACCAATCTATAGTTCCGGTAACAAGATTGAACACAATAGATGAACTAGGGTTGGAGATGAGATGGTGTTGTTGAAGATGTTGATGGAGATTGCCCTCCCAAGATGGGAGAGTTGTTGGTGATGATGATGACGATGATTTCCCCCTCTGGGAGGGAAGTTCCCCCAGCGGAATCGCTCCCCAGAGGGCAAAAGTGCTCCTGCCCAAGTTCTGCCTCGAGACAGCGGCGCTCCGTCCCGAAAGTCTTCTCCTTATTTTTTATAGGTCAAAACGACCTATATACCATAAGATGGGCACCGGAGGTGGGCCTGGGTGAGCATAACCCAGCAGGGCGCGCCTAGGCTCCCTAGCGCGCTCAGATGGGTTGTGCCCACCTGGTGGGCCCTCTCTGGTAGTTATTTGCTCCAATAATTCTCAAATATTCCATAAAAAATCCTTGTGAAATTTCAGCTCATTTGGAGTTGTGCAGAATAGGTAGCCTGACACAGCTTTTCCAGGTCCAGATTTCCAGCTGCTGGAGTTCTCCCTCTTTGTGTATACGTTGCATATTATGAGAGAGAAGGCATTAGAATTACTCCAAAAAGCATTATTGTGGATAAAAACATCATAGATAACAGTAAGAAAACATGATGCAAAATGGATGTAGCAACTCCCCCAAGCTTAGACCTCGCTTGTCCTCAAGCGAAAACCGAAATCGAAAAACATGTCCACATGCTTTGAGAGAGAGAGGTGTCAATAAAAACAAAATACGGACATAGAAGCATCATGTTCATTATTATAACAGCAACAAACTTAAGCATAAGACTCTTATCATAAAGCTCTTTATCATATACTTCTCATGAATAAGTAACAATTCATCACACAATCGAAGTATAAAGCAAAAACTCTATTAAAACCAACAAACTATGTTCTCAGTCAACTTTGCAACTACAATTCATCATCTTTTCAGGAAGGGTCATGTATCGGAGCCTTTAGGCAAGTCCACATAATCAACCATCATATAGTCTTCTATGATTGCTAACACTCACCGCGTACACATGAGCAAAACGTTTCAACCGAACACATAGAAAGATAGGGGCTTATAGTTTTGCTTCCCAACGTATTCACCTCAAGGGTGATGTCAACAATAATAACTCATGCTATCTATATTCAATTGGACATATGTGCCTAGATCTTTCCTCACCACATGATGCTTGCCAAAGGAGAAAAATAAAAAGGAATAGAAGGAAAACTTTGACTCTTTGCATAAAAGTAAATACATAAAAGTAAAAGATAGGCCCTTCGCAGAGGGCAGCAGAGGTTTCCATGCACTTATTTGTTTGTATGCTCAACCCCTTAGTGTAAAAGAACGTCACGTTACATTGCCCCTTGTGATAGCGACCTTTATTATGCAGTAGTCGCTTTTATTCTTCACCATCACAAGTTCGTGCAGCGCTCAATTTTCTCTTACACTAATTGATCTCACACATTTAGAAGCAGTTTTTATTGTCTCTTAGAACCGATGACAACTTACTTGAGGGATCTTGCTCAATCCCTAGGTTGGTATGGTGGACACTTGAAAATAAGATTTAAGTTTAAGGGTTTTTGGATGCACAAGTAGTATCTCTACTTAGTGCAGAATTTTTGGCTAGCAAAGATAAGGGGCAAGCACCACATGTTAAAGGATCTATGACAATATGACTTCTATGTTAATATAAACAAACATAAACCATTAAGTTGTCTTGCTTGTCCAACGTCAATAATTTTGGCATATAATATTTTGATGAGGGCTCACAATCACAAAAGATTTCTAGGATAATATATTTATATGTGAATCTTCTCTTCCCTTATTAATTCTTTCATGAGTTGCATCATTGACTAATGATATGTTTGTCAATCTCTAATAAAATTTTCTACTTATACTTTTCCTTATGTGGTGTCATCATCTACCATAAGATTAGTATATGATCTTTTTGATTTATTTCCTTTCTTTTATTTAATTCCTTTCTCCTTTTTCTTTCTTATTTCTTTTCTTTTATTTGCAACATGAAAGTAAAGAAAGCAAAAATTTAAACTAAACTTTATTATATAACTTGCACATGATTACAAGGATAGATCACTAAGCAAACTCTCAAAGAAGAAAGGTTCGAACTAAACTTTTATTCTTCTAAAGCAAAATATTGAACTAAAATAAGTAAAGGCAAAAAGATAGTGGGATGATACGATACCTGGGCACCTCCCCCAAGCTTGGCGGAAGCCAAGGGGAGTGCCCATACTCGATACTCAATTCCCCTTTGGTGGTGAAGAAGATGGTGGTGGTGATGAAGAAGAGATCTTGTCCTCGGATTTCCATGGCAGTGGTCCACCATCATAAGAGGAGGAGTGAGTCTCACGGGTCCTGCAACTAGCATCCAAACTCATACCTTTAAACCTCGCCTCATATTCAAAGACTTAGTTTTGGATATCATAGATCTGGCTTTGGAGGAAGTTGATTTGCTCGCTGAGGGTGAAGACGATGTCCTTCATGGGCTTGCCATCCACCTTGAGATCACGGGAGAGGTTCGTGATCATGAGGTGATTGGCGTTGAGTCCATGCTCCACCATCCCCATGCACCGAAAGACTTCCTGCTCCATAGCCTCAAGCCTGGCCTCCACGGTTTCGGTCCCCTTGGGTCCTTGCACATCGCGGAGGTGAAGCACTCCCTCATGCATCTGGATGGTTTGAGGGTGCTGCACCACCTCCCGCAGATATGGGTTGATGACGTTCTTGAAGAACTTGTCCTTGGAGGAGCTTGAAGCAGCCATGGTAGATGGGATCTGACAGGAAACAAGAAGGAAAATAAAAAAGAGGATTTCTCCGCGATACAGTGGTTAACAGGTTCGGGAAGTATATATAGTTTTTTTATCTTGATGGACAAGCATACGGTAGAAAGACGGAGTCCGGAAGGTGTCCCAAGTGGGCACAACCCACCTGGGTGCGCCAGGCTTGCGCCCTGGTGTCTTGTGCCCACCAGGGTACGCTTCCTGGAAGTTTCTTATTTTCCTAATTTTCTAAATATTCCAAAACTGACAAAAATATTTTTGCGGATTTTTCGGAGTCCATTTACTTACCGTATCACGCACCTCCTTATTTTCACAATTCTGGAGTGTTCCAGAAGGACTCTTTTATGTGTTCTTACAGTGTCAAAGTTTGGATAATATTACTTTCAACATTAATGGACGTACCTGAGATATAATGTTTTATTAGTTGCCCATTGACAACCTTCGGGTTAGTACCTTCGGCATTATTTATTTTGATGGCTCCAGACCGATAAACCTCCTCGATGACATATGGGCCTTCCCATTTTGAGAGGAGTTTTCCTGCAAAGAATCTGAAACGAGAGTTGTACAAAAGAACATATTCTCCGACTTTAAACTCACGCTTTTGGATTCTTTTGTCATGCCATCTTTTAACTTTTTCTTTGAATAATTTTGCATTTTCATAAGCTTGGGTTCTCCATTCATCTAAAGAGCTAATATCAAATAACCTCTTTTCACCAGCAAGTTTGAAATCATAGTTGAGCTCTTTGATGGCCCAATATGCTTGATGTTCTAACTCAAGAGACAAATGACAAGCTTTTCCATAAACCATTTTATAAGGAGACATACCCATAGGATTTTTATAAGCTGTTCTATAAGCCCAAAGTGCATCATCTAATTTCTTAGACCAATTCTTCCTGGACCTATTGACAGTCTTTTGCAAAATTAATTTTATTTCTCTATTGCTAAGTTCAACTTGACCACTAGACTGAGGATAATAAGGTGATGCAATTCTATGGTTAACATCATACTTGGCAAGCATTTTACGGGAAGCACCATTAATAAAGTGTGAACCGCCATCAATCATTAAATATCTAGGGACTCTAAACCTTGGGAAAATAACTTCCTTAAGCTTTTTAATAGAAGTGTTGTGATCAGCACTACTGGTTCGAATAGCTTCTACCCATTTAGTAACATAATCAACAACAACCAAAATATGTGTATACCCATTAGAGGAAGGAAAAGGTCCCATGTAATCAAATCCCCAAACATCAAATGGTTCAACAACAAGTGAATAATTCATAGGCATTTCTTGACGCTTACCGATATTACCTATTCTTTGACATTCATCACAAGATAAGACGAACTTACGGGCATCCTTGAAGAGAGTAGGCCAATAAAATCTAGATTGCAATACCTTGTGAGCAGTTCTATCTCCGGCATGATGCCCTCCATAAGCTTCCGAGTGACATTTCCGTAGGATCTGTCCTTGTTCATGCTTAGGTACACAACGTCTAATAATACCATCTACTCCTTCTTTATAAAGATGTGGGTCATACCAAAAGTAATGTCTTAAATCATAGAACAATTTTTTGTTTTGTTGGTATGTAAAGCTAAGTGGTAAATATTTAGCAACAATGCAATTAGCATAGTCAGCATACCAAGGAGTACTATGAGCAACATTTATTGCAGCTAACTGATCATCAGGAAAACTATCATCAATAGGTAGTGGGTCATCAGGCACATTTTCAAGCCTAGATAAATTATCAGCTACGGGGTTCTCAGCTCCTTTTCTATCAGTGATATGTAAATCAAATTCTTGTAGCAAGAGAACCCATCAAATAAGTCTAGGTTTAGCATCTTTCTTTTCCATAAGATATTTAATAGCAGCATGATCTGTGTGAACAGTTACTTTGGAATCAACAATATAAGGTCTAAATTTATCACAAGCAAACACCACTGCTATTTTTCAGTAGTAGCATAGTTCCGTTGAGCACTGTCTAGAGTCTTACTAGCATAATGAATAACATTCAATTTCTTATCAACTATTTGTTCTAGAACAACACCAACAACATAATCACTAGCATCACACATAATTTCAAAAGGCAAGTTCCAATCAGGTGGTTGAACAATAGGTATAGAATTAAGGCTTTCTTGAGTGTTTCTAAGGCTTCTACGCAATCATCATAAAAAACAAAAGGAATATCCTTTTGCAAAAGATTCGTAAGAGGCCTAGAAATTTTAGAAAAGTCTTTGATAAATCTCCTATAGAAACAAGCATGACCTAGGAAACTACGAATACCTTTGATATCTTTAGGACATGGCATTTTCTCAATCGCATCAACCTTAGCTTTGTCCACTTCAATACCTCTTTCAGAAATTTTATGACCCAAGACAATGCCTTCATTCACCATAAAGTTACACTTCTCCCAATTCAAGACAAGATTTGTTTGTTCACATCTCTGCAAAACTCAATCAAGATTGCTTAAACAATCATCAAAAGACTTCCCATAAACAGAGAAGTCATCCAAGAAAACCTCAACAATCTTTTCACAAAAGTCAGAGAATATAGCAGTCATACATCTTCGAAAGGTAGTAGGTGCATTGCATAAGCCAAAAGGCATACGTCTATAAGCATGGGTTCCAAAGGGACAAGTAAAAGTGGTCTTTTCTTAATCAGGTTGAGAAACGGGTATTTGTGAAAAACCAGAGTATCCAGCAAGGAAGCAAAAATGTGTGTGCTTAGATAATCTTTCAAACATTTGATCAATAAAAGGCAGAGGGTAATGATCTTTTCTGGTTGCTTTGTTTAATTTTCTAAAATCAATTACCATTCTATAGCCCGTGACAATTCTTTGTGGAATAAGTTCATTCTTATCATTAGGAACAACAATTATACCTCCTTTCTTAGGGACACAATGAACACGACTTACCCATCTACTATCAGCTATAGGATAGATTATACTTGCTTCCAGAAGTTTTAATATCTCCATTCTTACCACTTCTTTCATCTTCGGATTTAACTAACGTTGGTGATCAACAACGGGTTTAGCATCAGGTTCCATATTAATTTTGTGCTGACATAGAGTGGGACTAATGCCCTTTAAATCATTAAGAGTGTATACAATAGCAGCTCGGTGCTTCCTTAGAACTTTCAATAATCTTTCTTCTTCATGTTGTGAAAGGTTAGCACTAATAATAACAGGATATATCTTCTTTTCATCAAGATAAGCATATTTCAAAGAGTCTGGCAATTGTTTTAATTCAAACACAAGATCACCTTTAGGTGGAGGAGGACCTCCTAGAGTTTCAATAGGAAAATTGTGTTTAAGTAGAGGACGTTGTTCAAAGAAAATCTTATCTATTTCATTTCTTTCATGCATATGTAAATCATTTTCATGGTTTAGCAAATATTGTTCTAGTGGATCAGTAGGAGGCACAGAAATAGAAGCAAGACCAATTAATTCATCTTTACTAGGCAATTCTTATTCATGAAGTTTTCTACTAAACTTGGAAAAATTAAACTCATGAGATTCATCACCAAAACTAACACTGACAATTTGTTTCTTACAATATATTCTAGCATTAACGGTGTTCAAGAAAGGTCTACCAAAGATAATGGGACGAAAATCATCTTGTGGGGAACCAAGAACAAGAAAATCAGTAGGGTAATTTATTTTCCCACACAAGACTTCAACATCTCCAACATTCCCAATTGGTGATATAGTGTCTCTATTAGCAAGTTTAATAGTAACATCTATGTCTTCTATCTCTGTGGGTGCTATGTCATTCATAATTTATTGATATAAGGTGCAAGGAATAGCACTCACACTAGCACCTATGTCACATAAACCATGATAACTGTGATCTCATATTTTAACTGAGATGACAGGCATGCCAACAACAGGTCTATGTTTATCCTTTTTATCAGGTTTGGCAATTCTAGCAGCTTCTTCACAGAAGTAAATAACATGCCCATCCATATCTTCTTCCAAAAGAGATCTTTAACCATAGCAGTACTAGGTTCTACTTTAATTTGTTCATCAGGTTTAGGTGTTCTAGTATAGCTTTTGTTAACCAGAGTTGAAACTTTAGCATGTTCCTTTATCCTAACAGGGAAAGGTGGTTTCTCAATATAAGCAGAAGGAACAACTGGATCAACATTATAAATTATATTTTCTTATTTAATTGGTACCGGTTCTTTGATTTCTTCCTTAATAGGTGGGTGATATTTAAACCACTTCTCTTTAGGGAGATCAACATGAGTAGAAAATGATTCGCAGAAGGAAGATACTATCTCAGAGTCAAGTCCATATTTAGTGCTAAACTTTTGAAAAGCATCGGTATTCATAAAAGATTTAACACAATCATACTTAAGCTTAATACCTGATTCTTTACCTTCGTCGAGTTCCCAATCTTCAGAGTTGCATTTAATTCTTTCCAAAATATCCCACCGGAATTCAATAGTCTTCTTCATAAAAGAACCAGCACAAGAAGTATCAAGCATGGTTTGATCATTACGAGAAAGCCGAGCATAAAAGTTCTGGATAATAATTTCTCTTGAGAGCCCATGATTGGGGCATGAATATAACATTGACTTAGGCCACCCCCAAGCTAGAGCGATACTTTCTCTTTCATGAGGCCAAAAATTATATATATAATTCCGATCACGATGAACTAGATGCATAGGATAGATTTTTTGGTGGAACTCCAATTTCAAACGATTCCAATTCCAAGATCCAATATCATCACATAGCCTATACTATTCCAATGCTTTTCCCTTCAAAGATAAAGGGAAAACCTTTTTCATAACTTCATCCCGGGTACACCTGCAAGCTTGAACAATCCACAAATTTGTTCTACATATATCAAGTGCATATCAGGATGTTCAGTTCCATCTCCTGCATAAGGATTAACTAGCAGTTGTTTTATCACACCCGAAGGAATTTCATATTAAATATTTTCAGTAGGTGCAGTAGGTTGAGGGGTAGCTAACTGTGGTTCCGGTCGAGGTGAACATACCCCGAACAAACCCCTCAAAGGATTGTTTTCCATAGTAACAAGTGACAATAAATTTCAGCACACTATATAAATGTTTCCTTACCAAATTCCACTTACCAAAGGCGCTTCACTCCCCGGCAACAGCGCCAGAAAATAGCCTTCATGACCCACAAGTATAGGGGATCAATTGTAGCTCTTTTCGATAAGTAAGAATGTCGAACCCAACGAGGAACAGAAGGAAATGACAAGTGGTTTTCAGCAAGGTAATGTCTGCAAGTGCTGAAATTGTAAGTAGCGGAGTAGTTTGATAGCAAGATAATTTTGTAACGAGCAAGTAACGATAGTAGTAACAAAAGTGCAGCAAGGTAGCCCAATCCTTTTGAGGCAAAGGATAGTCCAAAACAGTCTCTTATGATAAGCGAAGCGTTCTTGAGGGTACACGGGAATTTCATCTAGTCACTTTCATCATGTTGGTTCGATTTGTGTTCGCTACTTTGATAATTTGATATTTGGGTGGACCGGTGCTTAGGTGTTGTTATTACTTGAACAAACCTCCTACTTATGATTAACCCTCACACAAGCATCCGCAACTACGAGAAAAGTATTAAGAATAAATTCTAACCATAGCATTAAACTTTTGGGTCAATCGGTCCCTTACGGAATAACGCATAAACTGGGGTTTAAGCGTCTGTCACTCTCGCAACCCATCATCTAATTGCTACTCCACAATGCATTCCGTTAGGCCCGAATATGGTGAAGTGTCATGTAGTCGACGTTCACATGACACCACTAAGGGAATCACAACATACATACTATCAAAATATCGAACACATATCAAGTTCACATGATTACTTGCAACATGATTTCTCCCGTGACCTCAAGAACAAAAGTAACTACTCACAAATGATAATCATGCTCAAGATCAGAGGAGTATTAAATAGCATATTGGATTTGAACATATAATCTTCCACCAAATAAACCATATAGTAATCAACTACAAGATGTAATCAACACTACTAGTCACCCACAAGCACCAACCTATAGTTCCGGTAACAAGATTGAACACAAGAGATGAACTAGGGTTTGAGATGAGATAGTGTTGTTGAAGATATTGATGTATGTTACCCTCCCCATGATGGGAGAGTTGTTGGTGATGATGATGACGATGATTTCCCCCTCCGGGAGGGAAGTTCCCCCGGCGGAATCGCTCCGCCGGAGGGCAAAAGTGCTCCTGCCCAATTTCCGCCTCGAGATGGTGACGCTCCGTCCCGAAAGTCTTCTCCTTATTTTTCCTAGGTCAAACGACCTATATACCAGAAGATGGGCACCGGAGGTGGGCCTGGGTGAGCACAACCCACCAGGGCGCGCTTGGACTCCCTGGCGCGCCCAGGTGGGTTGTGCCCACCTGGTCGGCCCCCTCTGGTAGTTATTTGCTCCAATAATTCTCTAATATTCCACAAAAAATCCTCATGAAGTTTCAGCTCATTTGGAGTTGTGTAGAATAGGTAGCCTGACGCAGCTTTTCCAGGTCCAGATTTCCAGCTGCCGGAGTTCTCCCTCTTTGTGTATACGTTGCATATTATGAAAGAAAAGGCATTAGAATTACTCCAAAAAGCATTATTATGGATAAAAACATCATAAATAACAATAAGTAAACATGATGCAAAATGGACGTATCACCCACCCACCTGCTCGCAGCTTGCTGTCCGTAGCTATAGCCCGACAGCGGGAAACTACCTAGACTATGCTCACACCGAAGCGCCTGCTGTAGCTCCTAGAGAAGATCAGTGCATGGCGCGTCACTCGGTTTGCAGCTGGCTTGCCTGTCATGAGAAGGCGGAGGAGGACAGGGAGAATAAGAGCATGAAGAGTAGCAAGCGTCGGAGCGTGATGTTGGAGGAGGAGCAGCAGGCGCCGAACACGAGGATGGAGGGGGACAGTGAGGTACAGCAGTGCTTTCGGTTGCCCAGGCTTGATTTAGCATGGCAAACACGTTGGCCGCGTTTGAGCTTGCTCAAGCGAAGAAGGCGATGGAGCAGCAGTCCATCCTAGACTCCATCCGCTCAGACACTAGGGTGGAGGCTAACCGCCACTACATCCACGAACGATGAGCGGAGGTGGACACAATCTGACATGAAGACTAACGATTAGCTGGAGCCACCATGAGAGGATGCCATTCCCCGAGAGACGGACGCCATCTACATCTTCGATGACGAGTAGGCTAGGTTTATCCCGCAAGAGACGCAAGATCTTCCACCACATAAATGGTTGTGTTGGATGTAGATTGCCGCAGAAGCTTTGCAAGAATGAAATTCTTATTTCGATAATTCTCACCAACTTGCAAAGGTTGTTCTAATAGTTGGTCTCTCATGAAAAGTTGCACTTTTCGAAATCGTTTGGGACTTAAATCTCACTTTAGGGCATCTCCAAAGAGGACTCACAAACCACCCACACCCGTTCGGACCGCAGGAGCCATCCAACGCGGGCCTGTATTGGTCCGCGGGGCGGTCCAGACGCGATTTCTCCCGCAAACCGGAGATAAAAGTGATGGAGGTTTGCGGGAGTCCAGTCACGCAAAACGTACAAATCCGACAACCCCGCCGCACCCAAAACCCTTCCCGGACCCCGTGACTCCATACTCCTCATTTTCTCTCCTTTCTTCCTTATCTCTTGCCCTCGCTGACGCTCCACCACCCCGGCCACCACGCCATACTGTAGGATCGGAAGTATGTCTAGAGGGGGGTGATTAGACTACTTGACCAAATAAAAACTTAACCTTTTTCCAATTTTAGTTCTTGGCAGATTTTAGCAACTTTTAGGACAAGTCAAGCAATCATCACACAATTCAAGCAAGCATGCAAAGAGTATATGAGCAGCGGAAAGTAAAGCATGCAACTTGCAAGAATGTAAAGGGAAGGGTTTGGAGAATTCAAACGCTATTGGAGACACGGATGTTTTTCCCGTGGTTCGGATAGGTGGTGCTATCCTACATCCACGTTGATGGAGACTTCAACCCACGAAGGGTAACGGTTGTGCGAGTCCACGGAGGGCTCCACCCACGAAGGGTCCACGAAGAAGCAAACTTGTCTATCCCACCATGGCCATCGCCCACGAAGGACTTGCCTCACTAGCGGTAGATCTTCACGAAGTAGGCGATCTCCTTGCCCTTACAAACTCCTTGGTTCAACTCCACAATCTTGTCGGAGGCTCCCAAGTGACACCTAGCCAATCTCGGAGACACCACAATCCAAGAAGTAACAAATGGTGTGTTGATGATGAACTCCTTGCTCTTGTGCTTCAAATGATAGTCTCCCCAACACTCAACTCTCTCTCATAGGATTTGGATTTGGTAGAAAGAAGATTTGAGTGGAAAGCAACTTGGGGAAGGCTAGAGATCAAGATTCATATGGTAGGAATGGAATATCTTGGCCTCAACACAAGGGTAGGTAGTTCTCTCTTAGAACATATGAGTTGGAAGTGTAGATGTGTTCTGATGGCTCTCTCCACAAATGAAGAGGAGGTGGAGGGGTATATATAGCCTCCACACAAAATCCAACCGTTACACACAATTTACCAATCTCGGTGGGACCGAATCAACAAACTCGGTCGGACCGAAATAGTAAACCTAGTGACCATTAGAGATTTTCGGTGGGACTGACATGCAACTCGGTAGGACCGATATGGTTAGGGTTAGGGCATAACGTAATCTCGGTGAGACCGATTACACAAACTCGGTGAGACTGATTTGGTAATAGGCTATCTAGAGAGTTGGTCAGGTAAACTCGGTGGGACCGATTTGCTCTTTCGGTGAGACCGAAAAGTTACAAAAGGGAAACAGAAAGTTTACATTGCAATCTCGGTGGGACCGATCCGCTCTTTCGGTGAGACTGAAAAGTTACGAAAAGGAAACAGAGAAATTGCAATCCCATCTCGGTAAGACCGGGATCCCTATCAGTAAAACCGATTTGCTAGGGTTTGGCACTGGCTTATGACATGTGAAACTCAGTGGCGCTGGATAGAAAGAATCGGTAGGACCGAGTTTGGCTTTGGGTTTAGGTCATTTGTGGATATGGGAAAGTAGCTGAGGATTTTGGAGCATATCATTAAGCACATGAAGCAAAAGGCTCATTAAGCAACACCTCATCCCTCCTTGATAGTATTGGCTTTTCCTATGGACTCAATGTGATCTTGGATCACTAAAATGTAAAATGAAGAGTCTTGAGCTTTTGAGCTTTAGCCAATCCTTTGTCCTTAGCATTTTGAGGGTTCCACTTTCACCATCCGTGCCATGCCAATCATTGAGCTTTCCTGAAATAATTGTCTTGAAATAGCATTAGCTCAATGAGCTATATGTTGTTATGAATTACCAAAACCACCTAGGGATAGTTGCACTTTCAATCTTCCCCTTTTTGGTAACTGATGACAACATATATATCAAAGCTTCGACAAATGATAATAAGAATGAATTATATCGTCGCTTTGAGAAGTATGTGATAAGTAAGATCTCCCCCTAAATTTGTGCATATTTAAAATTTGCTTTGGACTGCAAATGCACAAAGAGTTAGAATTATGGGTTACTCTTCCATGTCACATACATCTTGGTGGAGCGCTCAAAATGATAATAACAAAATACATGCACTCATCACCAAGGAAAAGTGAATGATCACATAAGATAGATAAGATATATCAAGCATGCATAAGTGTAGCTTATGATCAAAGACATGATCATCAATGTCTCACAAGCATATCAAAGTGTCTTGACCAAAAGAAAACAATGTTTGAAAAACCACCAAATAAAGCAAGAGAGAAAAACAACACTCTCTCTCTCGAAGCCTATGATCTATACATTTTTCTCCCCCTTTGGCAACAAGTTACCAAAAAGTTCCTAGAAAATGCATAGTGCTAAATCAACACTCAGGCTTGATCTTCTGGTGTTGGTGGAGTCTGGATCACTCCAAGGACGAAGGCTTCTGTAGACGTGGTTGGAGTTGGAGCTGAAGTAGATGCTGGAGCTGGTTGGGCTGGTGCTGTGGCTGGAGCTGAGGCGGTGGCTCTTGTGTCAGGAACTGGCACTGCAGACGACCTCGGACCTCGTGGCACTCTGGCAAATGCATCAGTGGTAGTCTTCCCTTTCCTCTCCTGCATATCATCTTGAAGTTGCTCCACTCCAGACTGAATCTCTGTCACTTTGACATCCAAGTCATAGAACTTTTGTTCTACGATCCTCTCTAAGCTCTCCTGATTCTGATTGAGGGTGGCCAGTCCTTTCTCTATCATCAGGGTGGATGCAATCAAGTAACTGAGCTGCTCTTGTTTGGTTTTCAAGAAATATTCAGATGCCTCCTCTTGAGTTGGCATCCTTGCAGCTTTCTCCTTCCTTGCCTTCTCCTTCTGTGCTTGTGCATGGGCTGAAGATGGTTCATCCTTGTTCATCACAACTTCATTATCTTCAAAATCTGGATGAATAGGCAAATGTTCCTTGTCCAAGAGGTATATGCCTGTACCCATCTTGGAGTTAATTAGCTCCTGGATCTGAGGGGCATATCCACAGCTCCTCTTCTGGTCTGCTGCAGTCCTCTTGATTGTTTCTACCATGAGGCTCATGACTTTGATTTTTTGCGGCACATCAAATATATGAAGCAGGTTGATTGCATGGCCTCTGATCATCTTGTGATCACCTGACTTGGGCAACAAGGTGTGCCTCAGTATCCAATTGATGGTTGGCAATCCTGACAGAAGATAATGTACTGATCCAAACTTGAAAGTGTCAAGTGCCTTGTTTGGGATCTCTTTGTACATATTTGACATAGAGTTGTGGTCCATATTCTTCTTGGCATAAATATCTAGGTCATCCTCATGCTCCTCTGGGGCATTGATAAGCTATGCCCACTCAGCAACTGTTGATTGGTACCTCGTACCTTCAGACATCCATACAATTCTGCCATCTGGATAAAAATGTGCTGTGGAGTAGAACTGCATGATCAGCTCTTCATTCCACTTTGTGAGCTTCTGCCCAACAAAGTCAGCTACTCCACATGCCTTGAAGCTGTCTTGCACTCCAGGGTAGTGCTCTTCATTGTCGTTGATGTACTCCCAGTCGACCCATCTCATATCACACACAATGGGCTTCTTATCAAGCAACACTGTCTCATAGAAGTCCTGCTGTTCCTTAGTGTGGAACCTGTAGTCAACAGCAGTCCTCCTCCTGGTAGCATATGGATCTTCTGCTCTCCACTTTCTCAGACCTGAGTCTCTTCTGATCTTCATATCCTCAGCCACAGGATGAGCATCATTGTGGTCTGGGATCTTGGGCTTCAATTTTCTGAGAACTTGGCCTTCCTCTTCTTCTGCAATGTTAGGCACTGGGGCCTTGTTCTTCTCAGCTGCTGGGATGCTCCTTGTATTTCTCTTTGGAGCTGTCTTGGCCTTTGATGCTGCCTTGGGCTTAGATGCAGTAGCCCCTGATTTGATAGCATCACCCATTAGCTTGGGTGCCTTAGGTGCTGGTGCAGCAACCTATTCTTCTTCTTCATCAGAATCTTTCCTCATAGAAGGCTTGCCAATAATTCTGGCAGTTGTAGTTCTAGCTCTCTTCTTTTTCTTGTCCTGGGCAATTTCTTCCTCTTTAGATTCCATAGTGAATTTTATAGTTTCCTCAGGAACAGCCTTCCTAGGCTTGGAGGTAGGAACTCTCCTGGCAGGTGCCTTTTTGTGCATTCTTGGCTTGATGGCTGCAGCTGAGCCATACTCCTTCTTAAGCACAACTCTCTTGGAAGTGGCTTCCTCTTCTGCCACATAGTCCTCATCCTCTGATTCTGAGGTTCTCTTCTTCCTGTGTCTGGTGGCAGCTTTTGGCAGATTGCTGGGAGTGCTCCTGCTACCTTCATCTGAAGAACTGGAGGGACTAGTGCCCTCACTCATCTGCACTGGCTGTTCTGACAAGTTCTGGCTATCACTCTGGTCTGACATGATGAACAAGCTGACTGCTGACCCTGTGAATAGTTTATAGATGAGGTAGAGTGGATGAGCATCACAGAATGCAGAGATTTTTGCAAAAGAATGATTCAAAAACTTAGTTTTAGTTTCCCACAGAAATCATTTCGGATCTACCGATTTTTAAACTCGGTGATACCGAAGCAGTTTTTGGAACCTAAACTGGTGAACTCGGTTAGACCGAGTCACAGTTCGGTGGCACCGAGACTGCTAGGGTTTCACAAAGTTCCAAAATCGGTCACACCGATTAGCAATACTCGGTCAGACCGAGTCTCACTTGTGCAATGGCATAAGCCAAATCGGTGGGACCGAGTTTTTCAACTCGGTGGGTCCGAGATGGTTTCGGCGGAAACCTAACCCTAAAATTTAAGAATCAAACCTATTCTACGGATTCATTTAGTGGATAGGAGTTTATCAAACGTGGCTAGAATCAATATGATCACAATGTGCTAGGAATCGGATTGGGGAATAGCACAGAGATCGAGTCCATACCCTAGTTCGGCGGAGACTTGCTACGGTAGCAACGGCGGGGTTGAATCCCGTTGAAGGCGACGGAGACCAGCGACTGGAGGCGGCTGGCGGCGAGGAGACGATCCGGAGACCACGTAGGCAGAGCGAGCTATCGCGCGGGCGAAAGGGTTCGGAGAAATTTCCAAATTTTTGCCTGTGTCTATATATAGCCCGACCCTGTCGGTGTGACCGAGTGGAACAACTCGGTGGCACCGAGATGCAAAACTGTATACAGTTACTGCAACTCGGTGTGACCGAATGGTTCAAATCGGTTGCACCGAGATCGAAAACATAGATCAACTTAATGATCTCGGTAAGACCGAAAGTGGGGTATCGGTCAGACCGAGAATCACAAAGAGGTTTTGGAAGTTTAAGTCTATGACGAATCGGGGACTCCGAGTGCTCCTCACATAGAGTGGTTCGAATCTGACTTGATCAATTTTGTGATGTAGCATGAATAGAGTTTGAGACGAGAAAAGCGTAGATAGCTAGAGAAGGTTCTTAGGCATTCTTGTCCATCCACTTGGCAAAAGAAAAATAAAGCCAAACAATCCAAACAACAAGTGGATGTCCTCGAATGAATAAAATATGCAACCAACATGCTCACACAATAAAATGGCAATTGAAATATGTGACAAAGCATGCACAACCAATTCTAGCATCTATCAAGCAATTGGCGATGACTAGGTCATCTATATATGAGTATATTGACTTAGGAGTCAAATGAGAACACTTGATCATAGGTCATACTCATCGTTTAAGCTCAAGTGGGGTTACCACTTTTACATAAAGCATTGTTGTGTTCACATCATTAGAGATGACTTAACTCAAGTCTTAGAGTAAAGCTCCCCCTAGATGTGATATCCCCCCCTAAGAGGGATGAACTAACCTTGGGTTTTGTCGATGATGACTTCATGTAGATGTTGAAGATGTGGATGCTCAATGTTGATGTAGATCACTTGGAACAATCCTTTTGAGTGAATTGCACTTTCAATACCTACATGGGTTAGTCCCACAAGGAACAAGCAAGGATATCCATAGACATAGAGTGATGCACACACAAGATGATGTCTATGAAAGCTTTTAGGTTACCTTGTCCCTTGACTTACCAACAAGAGGGTTTGTGACTCCTTGAACTAGAGCAAGATGTGGAAGTTGATCGCACTTGTTCTTGCCAAAATGATAAGAGTGAAGTATGTTGGCGGAGTCACCCTCAAGAACTCTCTAGTTCTTCTTCTTTTGGATCCACACCATCTTGATGGGAATCCTTGGAGTCGTAGTCGTACTTGATGAAGTGGAACTTGAAGTAGTCTTGGGGATCCACTTGACTAAGGTCTTAGGAGCTTCTTCAAATGCATCAATTTCCTCTTGAAGCTTGTCCTTGCCTTTTTGCTTGTAGTCTTGTGGTGGAAGATCATCTTGAGTTTGTGTCCCCTTGAAAGAAGTAGGATCATACTTCTCTTGTTGTGGAACAAACTTTGTTTTGGGGTATTGATCTTCTTCCCATTCAACTCCATTGGCATTGAACCTTCGTTCAAAGCCAACACCTTGATTTTTCCGGTGCCTTCCTTGCTTGCGTACAATTTCCTCGAATTGCTTACTACCGGCAAGGCTTTTGTACACTCCTTTCTCTATGATTCCCTTCAATAAGCTATTTTCTTGCTCAAGTGTAACTTGGCTAAGAGAATCATTAGTGGAATCAAGAGAACTACTAGAAGCAACAATATTGGATTTAACATGATCATTGTTACTACTAGAGGAAGAATCTTTCTTGTTCTTGTTACTAGACTTGACTTGAGGCATGTAAGTGGATAAGAGTAAACGCTTGGCAATGTAAGAAGAACTTTTCTTGCGGAGATCATCATTGATTGCCTTTAAAAACTCATGCTCTTGCTCAAGATTGAGCTTTTCAAAGCGTAACTTCTCATGAGCTCTTAAAAGTTCTCGATGATCTTCGAAGATAGTTTCATGAGCTAACTTAAGAGTGTTTAGTTCTTTAGTTAGGGCCTCAATTTTCTCCTTATCATTGTCATTCGTTTTATCTTGATTAGCATGATTTATTGACGTTTCATCATAGTATTCATCACTAGAGTTGTCAACAAGTAAATCATCATCACCTAACAAGTCATCTTCATCACTATTAAAATCAACATACTCAGGGTGAGTTACCTTAGGACCTTTGGCCATGAAGCATCTTCCAATTCCTTCATTTGGTTAGTCAAATATGTCGTAGGAGTTGGTTGACACAAGTGCTAGACCGACAACACCTTCATCTTGAGTATATTCGGAATCGGAGTGATAACTTCTCTCGGAGTGGTTGTCGGAGTCGGAGCTGGATACCCATTCACCAACATGAGCTTGATGTCTTCATTTTGTGTAGCTCCTTGATGATTTTTCCTTTCTTTCCGAATCCTTGCTTCTCCGTGAGTATCTTCGTTCATAACGATCATCTCTACTCCTTCTCTCTCTTGATGGTGATTCTTCTCTTTTGCTTCTTCTTTTTGGAGAATCCTCTCTTCTTTTGTAGGGAGCCATACACTCATTGGAATAGTGTCCATGTCTTCCACAATTGTAGCAGTTTCGCTCTCGACTAGAAGATCTTTTGTCATTGTAGGACCTTGACTTGGAGCTTCTATCTTTGCTTCTACTCTTGTAGTACTTGTTGAAGTTCTTCACCATTAAGATCAATTCTTCATTGAAGTTTTGTTTCTCACTTGATGATGTGGGGGCTTCACATGAGGCTTTGTAGGCACCACTTGATTTGTTGTGAAGTTCCTCTTTATCCTTGAGCGACATCTCATGAGCAACAATTCTTCCAATGACCTCCGTTGGCTTGAGATCTTTGTAATTGGGCATCATTTGGATCAATGTGCACACGGTATCATATTTTCCATCCAAGGCTCTTAGGATCTTCTTGATGATGAATCTATCGGTCATCTCTTCAATCCCTAAGCCGGCAATCTCGTTTGTGATGAGAGCAAGCCTAGATTACATTTCAGCGACACCTTCACCATCCTTCATTTTGAACTTGTCAAGTTGACTTTGAAGCACATCCAATTTGGATTCCTTGACGGAGTCATTACCTTCGTGCATATCAATCAAAGTATCCCAAATTTCCTTTGCATTCTCAAGACGGCTGATTTTGTTGAATTCTTCGGGGCACAATCCGTTGAAGAGAATATCACAAGCTTGAGCGTTGTATTGTAGCATCTTCAACTCATCCGCGGTAGCTTCACGGTTTGGTTCTTTCCCATCAAAGAAGTCACCTTGCAAACCAACACACACAATAGCCCAAACGGCGGGGTTATGTCCAAGAATATGCATTTTCATTTTATGCTTCCAACTAGCAAAATTAGTACCATCAAAGTAAGGACCTCTACGGTGATAATTTCCCTCGCTAGACGCCATACTCTCCTAGGTTGTGAAACCAAGGCTATGACCACCAAAAGCTATGGAAATCAAAGCAAATGGAGATCAATGCTCTGATACCACTTGTAGGATCGGAAGTATGTCTAGAGGGGGGGGGGGGGGTGATTAGACTACTTGACCAAATAAAAACTTAACCTTTTCCCAATTTTAGTTCTTGGCAGATTTTAGCAACTTTTAGGACAAGTCAAGCAATCATCACACACTTCAAGCAAGCATGCAAAGAGTATATGACCAGCAGAAAGTAAAGCATGCAACTTGCAAGAATGTAAAGGGAAGGGTTTGGAGAATTCAAACGCTATTGGAGACATGGATGTTTTCCCGTGGTTCGGATAGGTGGTGCTATCCTACATCCACGTTGATGGAGACTTCAACCCACGAAGGGTAACGGTTGCGCGAGTCCACGGAGGGCTCCACCCACGAAGGGTCCATGAAGAAGCAACCTTGTCTATCCCACCATGGCCATCGCCCACGAAGGACTTGCCTCACTAGCGGTAGATCTTCATGAAGTAGGTGAGGGAGTCCTGGATTAGGGGGTGTTCGGATAGCCGAACTATACCTTCAGCCGGACTCCAGGACTATGAAGATACTAGATTGAAGACTTCGTCCCGTGTCCGGAAGGATCTCTTCTTGGCGTGGAAGGCAAGCTAGGCGTGCGGATATTCAAGATCTCCTACCAATGTAACCGACTCTGTGTAATCCTAACCCTATCCGGTGTCTATATAAACCGAAGGGTTGTAGTCCGTAGAAAAACGATACAACCATCATCATACACAATCATACCATAGGCTAGCTTCTAGGGTTTAGCCTCCTTGATCTCGTGGTAGATCTACTCTTGTACTACCCATATCATCAATATTAATCTAGCAGGAGTAGGGTTTTACCTCCATCGAGAGGGCCCGAACCTGGGTAAAATAAAGTGTCCCTTGTCTCCTGTTACCATCCGACCTTGACGCACAGTTTGGGACCCCCTACCCGAGATCCGCCGGTTTTGACACCGACATTGGTGCTTTCATTGAGAGTTCCTCTGTGTCTTCGCTTTTAGGCCCGATGGCTCCTTTGATCGTCAACAACGATGAGGTCCAGGGTGAGACTTTCCTCCCCAGACAAATCTTCGTCTTCGCCGGCTTCGCTCTGCGGGCCCATTCGCTTGGTCATCTGGAGCAGATCGAAAGCTACGCCCCTGGCCATCAAGTCAGGTTCGGAAGCTTAAACTACACGGCTGATATCCGCGGAGACTTGATCTTCGACGAGTTCGAACCACAGCCAAGCGCGCCGCGCTATTCCGAGGGGCATGATATAGCTCTGCCTCCGAATAGCACCCTGGAGGCCGCACACGCTTTGGCCCCGATCTTTGACTCGGAGCCCGCTGCGTTCTCTGAGGATGAACGGTTGGATGTCACCTCGGGGGCTGCGATCTCAAAGGCGATCGAGCCGAACGCCAGCCCCGTACTCCGCACGGCCCAGGACTCCAAGGAGCCGGACTCTTCTCCGAACTCCGAGCCTTCCGCGCCCCTGCCGATCGAATCCGATTGGGCGCCTGTAATGGAGTTCACTGCCGCGGACATCTTTCAGTGCTCACCTTTCGGTGATATTCTGAATTCTCTCAAGTCTCTCTCTTTATCAGGAGAGCCCAGGCCGGACTATGGCCTGCGAGGTTGGGATTCGGACGACGAAGAAATTCAAAGCCCACCCACCACCCACTTAATAGCCACTGTCGATGATTTATCCGACATGCTTGACTTCGGATCCGAAGACTTCGACGGTATAGACGACGAAGGCGGAGACAAATTGGAACCAGCACCTATAGGGCACTGGGCCTCCACCCCACCTAATGACGTATTCATGGTGGATACCCCTAAAGGAAATGACAACGAGGAAAAAGGGGGCGAAAAAAGAGGTAAAACCTCCGAAAAGCAGTCAAAACGGCGACGTAAATGCCGAGCCAAGCCCCGCCTCGATCAAAACCCAGCCCTAGAGCAGGATGAGCCGGTAGAAGACGAGCTTGCCTCAGAACAGCCGTCTGAACAGGGCAACACGGATAGAGAGGACGGACAGCCCTCTCCCGGCCATAACAGAACTCCGGACGATCTCACGCCGGATAAAACCACGGAGCAGAAGAATCTCCACGAAAGGCTTGTTGCCACGACACGTAGCCTGAAAAAGCAAAAGCGGAAGCTGAAGACGGCGGAGGATGCACTCAAAACAAGATGGAGCAAAGTAATCAAGACCGCAGACAAATACGGCGACAGCCGCCGCACCAAAAGCTATCCGACGAGAAAACTACTGCCTGAATTCGACCAGGAGGCCACACGGTCGGATAGACGACCCCACGACCACTATAAAAAGGCAAGCGGCGCCGCACTTAATGCGGCATGCGACCCAATTAAAGACTCGCATCATGGCCCAGCCAGGTCCATTTACGGGCGAAGAAAGCAAACTTTCACAAGCAATGCAAAAAATCCACCATCAGAATCCGGCACACCCAAATACAGGGGCGCCGCGCACCCCCTATGCTTCACCGATGAGGTCTTGGAATATGAATTTCCAGAGGGATTTAAACCCGTCAACATAGATGCATACGATGGAACAACAGACCCGGGAGTCTGGATCGAGGATTTTATCCTCCACATACATATGGCTAGAGGAGATGATCTCCACGCCATAAAATATTTGCCCCTTAAGCTTAAAGGGCCAGCCCGGCACTGGCTTAAAAGCCTTCCCGAAAACACAATTGGAAGTCGGGAAGAGCTCGAGAATGCTTTTCGAGCAAATTTTCAAGGGACCTATGTCCGTCCCCCGGATGCAGACGATCTCAGTCACATAACTCAGCAGCCCGGAGAATCAGCTCGGCAGTTCTGGAATAGATTCCTCACTAAAAAGAATCAAATAGTGGATTGTCCAGACGCCGAAGCCCTAGCGGCTTTCAGGCATAATGTCCGAGACGAATGTCTCGCCAGACACCTCGGCCAGGAAAAGCCAAGAACAATGGCCGCACTCACAAGCCTCATGACCCGCTTTTGCGCAGGAGAGGACAGCTGGTTGGCATGATGCAGCCCCAGCGACCCAAGTACATCAGAAATCAGAGATGGAAACGGAAAACTGCGGCGAAATAAGGACCGCCGCCGAATCAAAGGCAAAAGTCTGAAGAGCACGACAGTGAATGCCGGATTCAAAAGCTCACGGCAAAATCACACAAAACCACCCCTTCAAGATAATAGGGATGATCCGTCCAGCTTAAAAAGAATCATGGACAGAATATGTCAAATACACAGTACTCCTGGGAAGCCTGCCAATCACACCCACAGAGACTGTTGGGTTTTTAAACAATCCGGACAGCTTAATGCCGAACACAAGGGGCTCGATACACCAAGCGAAGAAGAGGACAAACCCCAAAGGCAAAACACCAGGAAACAAAAGAACTTCCCTCAAGAAGTCAAAACAGTGAACTCACTTCACGTAACAAAACGTGTGGCACCCATAAAGGTACGCACAATCAAACCTACCCCTCAGGAGTCCCGCCACTGGTCACTAAAACCAATCATTTTTGACCGGCTAGATTATTCTAGAAATATCAAAAACGCAGGCCGGACTGCCCTGATACTGGATCCAATAATCAATGGATTCCAGTTTACCAATGTCCTTATGGACGGCGGCAGTGGACTAAACCTGATATATCAGGATACAATCCATAGCATGGGCATAAACCCAGCAAGAATCCGACACAGCAAAACCTCCTTTCAAGGGGTAGCACCAGGGCCGGACACCCATTGCATGGGCTTTCTCTGGCTTACAGTCATCTTTGGCTCTGCCAATAACTTTCGTCGCGAAAAGCTGACCTTCCATGTAGTCCCGTTTTCAAGTCGCCATCAAGCACTAATGGGACGCAGAGCTTTCGCTCGCTTTAATGCAATACCGCATTATGCATCCCTCATGCTAAAGATGCCCGGTCCTCGAGGCATCATCTCTCTAAAGGGAACACACTAAAATACGCCTCCTCCAAACAAAGGATTGCGCGGCCGCTTAAACAGCCGCACAATACAGTGGCCTCGCCAGCCAAAGGACCAGGCCACGGACCCGGACTCAACGAGTTCGGCACAATTCCATCATTAACGCAGGCTTAGTACGCCATATACCCCCATACCAGGGGCTGTACGCAGAGACAATAAAACTCAACCTTATATATCCTTTACTTTATATTTTGTTTATTATCCTTTTTGTTCCGCACGACCCATTTTTCAATTTAGTTCCTCTCTTTTATAGATGAATGTCGTGCGGCGCCCGTCCAGGACACGGCACAGCGGAGACACAGGCGCAGACGTGCAGTAGGGACCCGTCCTAAAGGATTCTTTTTAGATTAAGACCCTGCATAAACCTTTTTTACTGTCTCTTGCTGCTATACATCCCCTGGTTTTTTTCTTTTCTGCTATAACCAAGGAGGAGGCTGACGTTTTGGCATGTGGCCACGCCAGAGATCTTGCTCGTACCTGGACACTAAGGGATCTTTTCTTTTGTTTAAGGGTGTTGTTTTACACGCACTCACAAAGACCGAACACCTTAGGGAGTGTTCGGCGTCGCGAGTTTTGGCACTATATGCATCAGCTCCGAATCATGATTTTGGTCACATGTTGGGTTGCCCGGCTCCTGAGTTCGGCTACCTTACGTTCCGCTCTATCGGCTAAGGTAGCACCAGGAGAACTACTGCGATTGTGTCCCGGTTCGGCCGGGCGAGCACCTTAGTAGAGAAAGCCGAAAACCGACTGTCATGATGTAGCGCGAGACTGGTCGCCACTCGATGACTCATAGGGATTTATCGAATTCCTCCGCTTTGACGAAGGGCCGTTTCCCGGTCAGGCACATACGCGCTCCGAACTCGGGCAAAGCGCAGTCGCCACTAAAGGGCTACCTAAAGAGTCCCACTGTCAAGCTCCTATGGCTAAGTGAAAGTGTTAAAGCATTATAGTCCGGTTGCCTAGCCCGCTGCGCTATCACCTCCTTTGTAGGACCAAGACGTTGGGTTAAGTGTGAAAATGCGTCTTCTTCGCGCACCCCCACACTATGTGCGTGGGGGCTGAAGCCAATGACTGCAATCTTTCAGAATTTATATATTAAAACGGCTGCACAGGAGGTGTTCTTAATACTTGAAGGCACAAGTCTAAAAAATGCCACTACATTTATCAAAATAATGTTTTATGATTACATATGCTATCATAATATAGCATCCTTCGAGCACTGCGTCTCTATTACGCGAGCGCCCTCGAGGACTTCCTCAAAATAGTGCTCGGCAGGTGTTCGGCTTTTATCCGAATCCCGGGACGCAACAATGGTGGGCTCCATATCTGCCCAGTATGTCTTGACATGGGCAAGAGCCAGCCGAACGCCCTCAACGCACGCTGACCTCTTCATAGCATCGACACGTGGTACCACGTCTAGCAATTGCTGCACCAAGCTGAAATAACTCTTCGGCTTCGTTCTCCCCGGACACAGATGATCCATGACGCACTTCATGGCGAGTCCGGACAACGTATTCAGCTCGGCCCATTGGGCCAGGCGATCGTCCACTGCCAGCGGACGCTCTGGATTGACGAATTGCGACCAAAAGAGCTTCTCCACTTCATGATCCTTTTTATCTCAAAAGTGTTCGGTCGCATCAGTGGCACTAGCCGCTAAATCTAGATAGGTGTCCTCTATACTCCACATCCGGTTTAACGGGGCAAACTTCGGATCACAAAATTTTCTCCGCAGCGAGAAGGGCTTTCCATCCGCAATCTGTCCGGCTTGACGCAGCTCTTCCTTCGCCGCTCTCATTATAGAGCGGGCGTCCTGGGCGTCAGTAATAGCCTTCTCCAAGCTCGTTTGCTTCGCCCGATCTTCTTCTTCAAGAAGCTTACAACGGTCAGTAGCGCTCTTTAACTTTACGGCCATATCAGCCATTTCATCCTTGCTTCGGCAATGGGCAGCCTGTTCGGCTTTCAGCTCTTCGAGGGCTTTTACGGTAGCCGCATCACTTTTTCTGGCTTGTTCCTTCGCTCGGGCGAGTTCGGCCCTAAGACCTTCCACGGCGGCTGCACCATCTGCATCAAGCATACACACGGTAAGATATTGACATAAAGCTCCTCTTACTAACAATCGCCCAATCATTTTAAGTACCTTGAGCACCATCAAGCCGCTTGTTAACAAGCACGATGTCGGCTTCTGCCTCATCCAGTTGTCGCTTTAGTTCGGCATATTCACAAGTCCGGCTTGACTCCGGACAATTAGCCACCTACATATAAAGGTGCCACTTAAAGGACCTGGGATTAAGATCCTCTGCGCATCGTACATATTTACGACCCACAAAGTCTCAGGTGCTACTATCTACATAGGGCGCACCTTATTCATGCGCAATTAATACAAATATACGTTATTTAAAACGTACCTCAAGGCCTGCCATTAAACTCTTGACGGCCTTGTGCAGCCCGCTTTCTGTGGATGAAATCTTTTCAATCACCGTGTGTCGGGGAAACTGATCCACGAGCACCTATAGGGACCGGCGGACCAAGCCCCTTTCGGTTCGGCGGGGGCGGAGACCGCACGAAGAGCAGATCAAGGCAAAGCACACGAGCAGTTTACCCAGGTTCGGGCCGCACAGATGCGTAAAACCCTACTCCTGCATTGTGGTTTGTATTGAGTTCTTGCTCGGGAGCGCTGAGTGCTACAGTACACACCAGCAACTAACGAGACCGAGCGTAAGTGTTCTTCTGTTCCCCTTCCCTCTACATTGCACATAGGCCTCCTTTTATATGCTCAAGGGGTCACTGACAGGTGGCAACGTAGACAAGGGTAAAAATGGAAAGGTGTTGCGGTTGGTACAGCTACCAGTACAGTGTATCATACCTAACCCTGACGGCAGGGGACAAGGGCATTAAATGCCCATCTGCGTCGCCCAAATAGTGCAAAAAGGGACCGTCAGGGACGCCACCGTTCGCCACGATGACAATCTTGTCAGCGCCGCTTGCCACCGCGTACCGCTGGCTGC